>JAEIGR010000053.1:0-600000 GCA_018904305.1 Scaptomyza montana
AGCTGATAAAATAGTTTGTATAGATACAGACACACAGATCTAGGAAGGCTACGGTGCTGATCTAAATATTGATCAAGAATAAACATACTATCTAGGATCAAGGATGCTTACGTTTATGCATTTCAGAAATAAAAATACTATGTCTCGGTTCAAAAATTGAGAGGCAAAACCCTTAATTTTAAAGGCAATATATAAAGTCAAATAACATAAAAGAATAAAATTAAAAATGAAATAACAACATAATAAAAACAAAATAATAATATTACCAGAATGGAATGACATACTACTTTTAAATCTTACTCCCTGCTGTAATATATGCCAAGAAAAATGGACCAAGAAAATAAATTGTGGACCTAAACAAGAACAACTTTATCTCGTTCTTTTAATGTACGAATTATAACCCACAAGAATCATAATAGAAAATAGCCTAGCAAAAACTATTTACCATGAAGTCTAAACGGTCTTAAGACCATGAATCCTAAGCTAGTGAAAATTATTGTAAATGACTTGATTGCGCTCTTTTTATTAGTTTAACATACACACAAGAAGTGATCTACAATACAACCACAAAAAAAGAAGAACAAATCATACCATACAATTACCAAATCAAATCTTATTCTTTGGAGCCTCCTCCACAAACAGTATACAATAAAATCAGACCCTAATCTAAAATCAAAACACAAGATCAAGAGCTAGGGTGTATAAACAATTAAAACAAAGAAAGAAAAAAAAACTGAAAATACCAATCTTTAGTGGGTATAAACCAATCCGGTGATAGTAAACGTACTTTATTTTATGCCCGTTATGTAAAATACCGACTTTTACGTCATTTCGAGCTTTAGTACATCACAGCCTTATTTTGCCATTCAAATTCAAGATTAATGCAAGGTTCAAGAAGAATAGAGCACATTTCAATGGTTTCATGAATTTACGAAATATCTCAGATCAATGAAAAACAAATCCTTTAGCGACAATAAGTTTTGAGCACTAAAGAAAATGAATCTCTTTAAGAAATAATTATAATAATTAAATGAAAAAATAAGACTAATAACATGGCATCTAGAACAAAAGGTTTTGTTCTTATTAAAATTAATAAAGAACCTACAAAAAAATAAATAAAAAATAAATAAATAAATAAAATAAAAGAAAGAAAAAATGAAAGTGAGATGTAACAAAACTGCAACTATCACAGTTAAGGAACAGTAGTAGTAGATACTTAACCCTTAAATTAAAACAGCTAACGAAGTCATACTTTTCGAAACAGTGTAAGACTCATATCTCGAACTGTTAAGCTAGTTTAATGCACTTCCTTATTAAACGTAATAAAAATGAGGAGAATAATGAAATAAAATATTACCATCCATCAATTAAAAGAAATTAATAACGAAATTTTCTTAGTTTAGGCAATGAGTTTGGAAATATAAAAATCTAGCATAATCACTAAGAAAGTAGAAAGGTATATAGGTTGACAGTTAAAATATATTAAAGCAATCAATTATAAAGTGAAAAATCAATGTCCGATTGATTTCCCTGTTAAAATTAAGCTAACGTGTTAAGGACAATAATACAATCTATCTCGTTTTAAGCGTAAAGTCTAGTCAAAATAGCTAACAACATAACATAAAATTTTTAAAAATCAAAAGAATACTAAGTTGGTGAAAACGATTAAGTATTACACAAATTAAGATAGGGTATCAGACAACATCAATAGAAGAATTTTTGAAGTCAGTAAATGAGTACAAAACACATTCTTTATACATTTTTATCGTAAGTAGCATACTGGGAAAGAGAACAGTAAAAACAGTTTGTATAAAAAAAAACAATCCAGCTGCTTAGAACATCTTACTGTTTTCATTTTCTTTATTTTAGAAATTTATTTGATATGTGAGTTTGATGAAATAATTTAAGTCGAGTATAAGAAATAGTTTGAGGGATATCTTAAATATGAAAAGTGTCATTTGACGAAAATCTTTTAGCGAGCAGACGGAAAGTTAAGGAAAAGATTATTTGTTAAGCCTAAAAGATTACCTTAAAGAATTTAAAGAATGTTAAAGCAAAATAAATTATTACTGAGATAGAACAGAATCGAATATATGGGTATTAAACAAAAAAAAAAAAAAAAAAATAAATAATAATAAATCCGATAAACGATGAAGTATAAATATTAAGATCTAAATTATTTTGTTAAAACATGATTTATTATAGCTTTCAAAATAGTGACATACATAAAAGCAGTCTTAGATATGTATATAGTGAGTACTAGAACTTATAACTACAACTTATAATATAGACTTAAAAAAGCTTATTATCAAGCCGAAACATGGAGTATGACTTGTGTGTTCTACCGGCTATAACTATATGTCATTAATATAAATGTTCGGTGTTTGTGGTTGCTTAATCCCTCAACGGAACAAGCTTAATATAATTCTCAAATTTAACGTACTGCAAAAATCTATGAAAAAAAAAAAATAAAATTAAAACATACCTATATGAAAAACATAATTTGATAGTATTTTAACAAAGTAAAAAAAAAATTAAAAAGTTATACTAATTAGCTCTATAAAAGTAACAGAAGTCAGTGCAATAATCAAAACAGATGTATGCAAATAAAGGTTAGAAACGTAAGTAGCGAACAAGTTGGGTGTGCGTTAGAAAGAGGGACAATCAATTAACATACCACCTGCATTTCATAGACGCTCGTGTATAGAATCGCATAAAGAAGCGTGTTTTAATATAATAATATAAGCAGGATCGCTTTCCCTCTATAGCACTTTCACCCTCTAACACTTACTCTCTCTAACACTAACTCTCTCTTTCTCCCTCTAACACTTTCCTCCTCTTACACCTTCCCCCTCAAGCATTCCAATCTAAATCTGCAAGTCTCAATATGTACTCTTGTTAAGAAACAATGTGCTATCTTGCTGCTGCTGCTGCGAAAAAAAATTCCCATCCCTTGCAAACATAACCCTCACGAACGTTGTTGTTGCTTTTGATCATAAGAATGCGGCCTACGAATGTACTGCCCTTTGACTAGCGTACTTCAAACAAGCACAATCTTGTCCCAACCCTTTTATCCTTTGGATCACTGGTTTTCACAACCATAAACATTCATTGATTATGTTTTGCCTGCAGGTGTGCAAAGCAACGCACGTCAAAGAGGCGCCCTCTCGTTTCTCTCTTATCTACTTATTCGTAGTTAAGAAACCTGCGCACAGTTGACTGTCTCTCTCTTATCTACTAACTTGTAGCTAAGAAACCTTAATAGTTTCAAAGGCAATGTACTTGGCTCACTGATCCTCACGGACGGTGATATCTATAACATATTAGCCAACTTATGTACTTGACCTATGACTAGCGCACTTCAACCATGCACAAGCTTGTCACTAAGCCTTCCTCCCTCTAACACGTTCCCCTCTAACTCTTTCCCCCTCTTACACACATTCTCCTTCTAACACTTTCCCCCTCTAACTCTTTCCTCCTCTAACATATTTTTATCTTAATCTACAAGTATAACACTTGTTTAAAAACAATGTGTTGATCTTGCTGCTGCTGCTGTTGCTGCGTAGGAAAATTCCCATCCCTTGCTTACATAACCCCTCACGAAGGTTGTTGTTGTTGTTGCTGTTGACCATAACAATGCAACGTACATCGAACAAGCGCTCGCTTTTCTTTATTCTCTATCCTTTCTTCCTTTGCACTGTAAAAGAGTAATTTAGCCAGGGTATAAACTCAGTCTGGCCAGGTACACCTCACAAGAATATTTATATATTTTGGTGAGACTTTATTGTGCGCGGTTTTACAAGTTGGAAGGCACACTCAGCGGCCAGGGTATAAAGCGACTCAGCTTGACTCGCGTACGCGCGTGTACAAAAAAAAAAACCCAAAGCGAAGAAATAGAAAGAAAGTAAACACACAGCAATTGCACTCCACTGGGTCACGGATTTGCCGGTGACCAATTTATTCAGATTATACCAAAGATTATTCGTACAATGAGACCTAACCTAAAACCTAACTGCATATATATATACCTATATATATGAACTCTGGCAAACTATCCCCTCTTACCTTATCTTTATTCCAGACTCTATAACTTTGCTACTTATGAGCACACTATTTCGCTTTTCTGATCTTTTTCGTTTTCCTATTTTTCTAAGCACGTCCGCTCACTTTAGTATATCAATCGCAGCTCCTTTTCCCACGCTGCTTTGCTTTGCTGCTCCCCACGCTTGCTCGTGACCGTGGTGGATTTGGTGATCGCAGCTGGCGCGCTGCATCTTGTGACTCTGCGTTCTGGGGTGGTTATATTTAAATCATCAGACGTTAGGCGTTAATCAAAAATCTGTACATTCAATAAATCTAAATCTTTTACGCTCCTTGCGTTTATTAAATATCCATACAGCGCACTCCTTGTGTCTAACAAAACTATACCTACAATTTAAACAAACGATGCGCTTCTTGCGACTTAACAATTATAAATCTAATACAAATATAACTCTTTGTGAAGGGGCCGATGCGGCCTACTTCAAACCCCCCTTTCTTGGGTAGCGTGACAGTTACGTGTCCGTACGCGTTCCTCGTCACGCCGTGTAGCTCCCCGTCCACCTCCACCTTGAACCTGGAACGGCGGGCTCTCGACGTACAATTTTCCAACGCCTCTGATATTGCCGCGACCGCGGCGTCGGTCAGCTCGTCCTCGTCCGGGAAGACAGCCCGATATGCGGGGCGTATCGCCCACATTTTCGGCGGTAATACCTGCCCCTGGGTTGGCGGCTCTGTCATCCTCGCCGCCGCTGCTGATTACATAAGGGAATTGGTCGCTCATCTTGGGTATTCTGTGGGATTTATAAACACAATCGGTTAGTCTTAGCCTTCTGAATTCAACTTTGGTTAGTGTTAATAAAAAAAACATAAAGAGATTAATTAAAACTGTGACAAGTCTGCTCTTTGTCAAGCGCTTGGTCGGGTTGGTCCTCTTCTCCGTGCTCCTCTCCCTCTTGATAGAATGGCTTCAGTTGCGCAATGCTGGCGAGTTTGCTCTTTCTTTGCCCTTCTTTTACCAATCGCACGATATTCGGTGATACGAACTTTTTCACGAGGAATGGGCCATCGAACTTGGGAGCGAGTTTCGCCGCGAAACCTTCACTGGATTTAGAGAGTTGGTGTGCTCTTAGTAGCACCAACGTATTGAGTCCTGGTCGCCAGTCCCTTCTCCTGAGGTTATAGTTCCTCCCTTGGTCCTTCGACGCTCTCTGTAAATTTGTCTGGACGATACTGAAAACTTCTTTTAGTCTTCTTGCCCGGTCTTCTGGTGCTTGCGGCATGCTTCCGGATCCGGGTGTCTTTTCGTCGTACAAGGAAGCTGGTAAGCGGGGCTCTCTCCCCTGCATCAGAAAAGCCGGTGAGAATCCTGTAGAGTCTGCCACACTGGAATTAACCGCCAACGAAATTTCCAGTAACAATTCGTCCCACGAGCTTTGGTGACCTGTTATAAACTGCGCGATCATCGTCTTTACTGTACGATTGGTCCTTTCTGTCGGGTTTTCTTGTGGACAGTATGGGGCAGTGTGCTGCAACTCCACGCCCAACGAGTTCAAAAACGACTTAAAATTACGGCTCGTAAACTGTACACCGTTGTCGCATACAAACTTTCTGGGTATGCCAAACATACATAACACACGCTCACGGAACGCCATCTGCAGTTGGGCCGCTGTCGCTCGCTTCAAGGGGACCAGCTCCACCCATTTTGAAAACGCGTCATGGAATACCAGGAGCATCGTGTTCCCGTGTTTCGAACGCGGTAAGGGTCCTACGAAGTCGGCGCATAGTACAGCCATGGGCTCGGCCACCTGTCGCGTCAACATCTGTCCAGCCGGCTTTACTTGTTCCGTCTTAAACCTCTGGCACGATTCGCAGTACTTAACGTACTTCGCCGCATCTCGGAACATTCCAGGCCAGTAGTAGCGTTGTGCCAGACGCATTATCGTCTTCCGTACTCCTTGGTGCCCGGCCGTCGGTGCGTCGTGGCACTCCAACAACACTCGTTTCCTCTGATCCTCATCGATTCATAGCTTCCAGGGGATGTAGTCGTCGTCATCCGCCCGGTGTCCGAGGTGTCTATAGAGTTGGCCGTTCTCCTCCATTTAATCGGCGTATTTCACTGGGTCTTTAGCTATCTTTTCTTTCATCCTCTCGATCCACTTGCCGGACGATTTTTCCTGAACCGCTTGTTAAAAGTTCTCCACGGGTTGCCGGGATAAGGCGTCCGCTACTACGTTGAGCTTCCCTCGTCTGTACCGTACGTCAAATTGGTACTGCTGCAGCTCCAGTGCCCAGCGCGCTATCCTCCCCGACGGGCTCTCCATTGAATTCAGCCATTTCAAAGCCATATGGTCGGTTACTACCTCGAACCGATATCCTTCCAGGTAGCATCCCATCTTCCGGATTGACCACACGATAGCCAGACACTCCTTTTCGGTCGCTGAATAATTTTCTTCAGCCTTATTCAGCTTCCGACTCGTGTAAGCTATCACGCGTTCCTGTTGATCAATCGTCTGTGTGAGTACCGCTCCGAGACCAAAATCGCTGGCGTCCGTCTGCAGAACGAATTTTTCCGCAAAATCCGGACAGGCCAGGACCGGTGCGGTTGTCAAGCTATGTTTGAGGGTCTCTAGCGCTGCCTGTTGATCCTCTCCCCATGACCATTTTCTAGATTTTTTAACAAAGCGGTGATCGGTTGCACTACTGTAGCGAAATTCGGCACGAATCGTCGGTACCAGGAGGCCATACCCAGGCAACGTCGCAACTCCTTACAATTGGTTGAGGCCTTCAAGTTCCGGATCGCTTCTACTTTGGCGGGGTCGGTTTTGATCACGTCACCGCTCACTTGGTGTCCCAGGTATATCAGCTCCTTCTGGAAAAACAAACTCTTCTTACGATTCAGCTTCAAGTTGGCCGCTCTTAAACGCCTGAAAATTTCCTTCAAATTTGTCACGTGCTGCTCCTTTGTCGCTCCGATCACTATTATATCGTCCAGATAGGCAAATGCATGCGGCTCTATATCTGTTCCGATAACTGTATCCAGAGCATTTGGAATGTCGCACACGCCGAGTGCAAACCGAAAGGCATTACGCGCCACTGGAATAACCCTCTAACGGGTACCGTAAACGCTGTACACTCCCGACTATCCGCAGCCATGGGAGTTTGCCAGTAGCCGTGCTTGAGGTCGAGCGTGGAGATGTACCGCGCGTGTCTTAATCGCTCCAAAATGTGATTAATCCTGGGTACGGGGTATGCATCTGGCAAGGAATGTGAATTGAGTTGCCTATAGTCGATGCACATCCGCCACTCGCCTGTTTTCTTTTTAACTAGCACGATCGGGGCGCTGTGTGGGCTGCGGGAGGGCTCTATCGCGCCGGCTCGCAGCAGCTCGTCTACTTGCTCGTTGATCACCTGTTGCATCGCAGGGTTTTTGGGGTAGTACCTCTGCTTAATCGGCTTGTCGTCCCTCATGATGATCCTGTGCTCAGCTACGTGTGACACCCCTTGCAGCTCATCAAAGAGGGCCAACTCCGCTTTCAATGTCTCCTTTATTTCTGGTTCCAAGTCCTCTGGCCACTCGTTTTCCCTGGTTTCGACGCTCTCCACCGGTATTATTGCGGGGCCGGGTATGACGCACCCTCCAACCTCTCCGAACCGTTGTACTCCTGCCGTTGTCGCGTCCACGCTGTCTCCTCGAACCGTTCCCTCGGCGATGCTGGGCTGAGGTGCCCCAGGGGCATCCTTCTCCTGCCTTGATCCGCCGTCCTCCTCCAGTTTGCTCACAACTGGCTCACGTTCCATTAGGACCTGCTCCTCCTCTATATCTGGTACTTCCACAGCTTCCAAAATTAACCTAGCCTTGCCACATTCGATGGTCGCCCCCACCCGGCACAAGAAGTCTATCCCTAGTATAATGTTGTCTAGCATCGAGGGCATCACGAGCATACTCACCGTGACCTCTGTCCCTGCTAGACCAACTTTTACCCTCAATAGCTTCTTTACCTCTAAGGTGGACCCATCGGCTAGGCGAATTTTCGCGCAGGCGTCCAGCATCTCGCCCCCATTGGTCACCTTGCGGGAAAACTCCTCACTAATAAAACTCCTAGTCGCCCCTGTATCTACTGTCGCAGTCGCTACTTGGTCCCCGACTCTTACAGTAGCGACTATCCGCCCGTCTTCCATTCTTAAAGGGTATTCTAGGTTCGGGACTGGTTCACGTCGGCTCCCATCGGATCCCGTCCCAGATGGTGCCGCGTATCGTTTCCCGCCCTTGACTGCTGACAACACTGGCTGGTATTGACTTCCTTGGTCCCGCACTGCCGACAAAACTGTACCCGTGGATTGGGACACTCCTTGGTAAAATGACCCTCCTGCGAACAGTTGTAGCATAGCCTCTTCCCGCCTAGAGCCTTCGACTGCTCTTGGCTGATCATCCCGTTTGAGATTACTCCCGTATGCCCGAACAGTGGTGTATTCCCCACATTACCGCTTGACCCTGGCTGTGGTTGCGTCCGGAAAGGATTAACATGTTTGGCGGGAGCTACCTCACCGGCTAATCCATCCGAATACCTATTAACCCTGGTCCTACCCCGTGCTACACGCTCGCGGCTTTGTTGACTCACGTTCTCGTACTCGGCTGCCATTTGAGTTAGCTGCGCCAGAGAGGAGAAGTCCCCTCTACGAATGTACAAACGGTACTCTGGTGCCAAATTCTCATATATCCTATGCAATTCTTGTTCTGCCTTGTACCCTGTGTGGTACATCATACCCCGCAGCTCAAGCAAGTAGTCCTTGAACGGCTCGTTATCATGCTGCCGTCGTGACCGGATACGGTCTTCTAACCTGTCGAAATACTGGGGCGGTAGAAAAAACTCCAAGAACTCGGCTTTAAATGTCGCCGAAGTCGCGTCCCTGAGCCTACTTATTGATAGCCACCGCGCGGCCTTACCCGTTAGAGCCTCGCTCATTGCCCTCGGCAACCGGTCTAAGCCTATATCGTATGACAACGCCCTGTCCTCAATTGTCTCCAGGAAAACTAGTGGGTCGGTGCACCCATCGAACCGGATGCCCCACTTCCGGACTAGTTCGGGGACGACCATACCGTTCCTATGCGTACTATAACTATCGCTAGAATTAAGATGGGGATTCACCTGTCTCACCGGGGTATCTTCCCCGGATGCTAGAGGCGACCCTACTCGTATATCGGGGGTACATGCTGTTTTCTGTGAGGAAAATTCATTATAAATCGTACTGTTGGAGGGCGGACGCAAATGTTCCGTGCCACCGGTCTGCATTGATGGGATTGCCGCATCTGATTCAGATGCTAACCGGGCCCATTTATCGGTGGTATGACCACTTTGCCTTATGAAAGTACATACCAGCTTCCGGTAGTCAGTTACCGTGGCACACTTTTCCAATCCGAACTCCCGGACGATATCCTCTAGATCCTCCTTATGGCAAAAAAAATTTTGTCCACGGTATTACGAATTTTCTGTATTTTTTTTTTTTTGCAGTGTAATAAAAAAAAAATTTTCCTTGTTAACTGGTCACTGTTTATTGCGGTTATTATATTTTATTGCGAAATTAATTTAATATTTTTTTTTTCAAGTGTAATAAAACTTTTCTGTTAACTGATCACTGTCTATCGCGGTTATCCTATTTTATTACGAAATAAAAAATTTTTTTTTTCCCGATCCACGGTATTACGAATTTTTTTCCAATGTAAAAAAAAAAATCTGTTAGCAGGTCACTGTTTATCACGGTTGTCTTTTTTTTTTCCAAAAAAAAATCATTTTATCATCTTTTTTTCCCACTGTACGTTTATACGGTCGAGTCTTACTGTACGGCGACTTCACGTTAGTCCGATACTCGACCAGAACCGATGGGACAACTCCACACTCAGAACAATAGTCAGTTTTAATTTGCTGATTTTCGCGGTCGAAGCCCACTGTGCGACGCGACCACGACTTTTGCAGCGGCCTGTACCAGCTACTGTTACGCCGTTCCTTGACCGCTCACGCACTTTGTCGACACTTTCGTTGCGCCGCAGGTGTTCACTTATGCACAGCCTCGAACGCGAACAGTTATTCTTATCGGCGCTTGCCTTACGCCGTCACTTTCGTTGTGCCGCGACGTTTGCACAAAACCACGCTCGAAAACCGTTCTCGCTGGCCACTTGTAAAGCAGGGTAACGCCGGATATACCCGCACTTCACTTTTATGCACTTCACTTCCACACTTGTTGGTGATATTTCTGGGGCTTTAATTCCAGCTTATACCACACCTTTGCACTTTAAAGTCCCTGCTCGGGCGCCACTTGTAAAGGAGTAATTTAGCCAGGGTATAAACTCAGTCTGGCCAGGTACACCTCACAAGAATATTTATATATTTTGGTGAGACTTTAACGTGCGCGGTTTTACAAGTTGGAAGGCACACTCAGCGGCCAGGGTATAAAGCGAATCAGCTTGACTCGCGTACGCGCGTGTACAAAAAAAAACCCAAAGCGAAGAAATAGAAAGAAAGTAAACACACAGCAATTGCACTCCACTGGGTCACGGATTTGCCGGTGACCAATTTATTCAGATTATACCAAAGATTATTCGTACAATGAGACCTAACCTAAAACCTAACTGCATATATACATATATACCTATATATATGAACTCTGGCAAACTATCCCCTCTTACCTTATCTTTATTCCAGACTCTATAACTTTGCTACTTATGAGCACACTATTTCGCTTTTCTGATCTTTTTCGTTTTCCTATTTTTCTAAGCGCGTACGCGTCCGCTCACTTTAGTATATCAATCGCAACTCCTTTCCCACGCTACGGCTTCGGCCCAAGTTGTAGTTTTGCTGCTCCCCACGCTTGCTCGTGACCGTGGTGGATTTGGTGATCGCAGCTGGCGCGCTGCATCTTGTGACTCTGCGTTCTGGGGTGGTTATATTTAAATCATCAGACGTTAGGCGTTAATCAAAAATCTGTACATTCAATAAATCTAAATCTTTTACGCTCCTTGCGTTTATTAACTATCCATACAGCGCACTCCTTGTGTCTAACAAAACTATACCTACAATTTAAACAAACGATGCGCTTCTTGCGACTTAACAATTATAAATCTAATACAAATATAACTCTTTGTGAAGGGGCCGATGCGGCCTACTTCACAGCACACTGCTCCTCATAACCATAAGCATTAATTGTTTATGTTTTTCCTGCAGGTGTGCAACAGTGTTGCCAACTTGTCCTTTTTGCGAACAGATCTGTCCGTTTTGAAACTGCGATTGCCGGAAAATTTTTAAACTGTCCCCTATCCGGAAAAACAGCCTATTTTTATTTTACTTTATCCTCTTTAATTCCTCTAAATAGAAATGTAAATATAGCTTGGAAACCCTTTAATATATTTTTTTTGACTTCGATAATCATTTTTAACCGCGATGCAACACTTTTTTGTTTGCGTGTAATCGAAATCGCGCCTATCGAACAGATGTTTTTCGTCAGTGTCAAGTGCCGCCAAATTAATGTCGCATGATGCCAAAAGACATTTACAAGCAAAAATTTCGCGAGTGCTGGTTAAAAGAACCTGATTTGAAAAATTGGATGTGCCGAGATGTAAAAGACCCCGATAAGGCTTATTGCAAATACTGCAAGTGCAGTTTAAATCCTAAAATCGACCAAGTCCGTGCACATGCCCATACAAAGAAACATATTCACAATGCAGTGCCCTTCGCACAAGTTAACAAAATTACGTTTCAGCGAGTTTCAACACCTGTATTATGTCGTCAAGAGGCTGCACTTGCAATGTTTTCTGACCAACATTCTGCAATTAATCCTGTTGGACACCTGAGCGAGTTGTGCAAGTCGCATTTTGATGCCATGAATATTAATTTGCATAGAACCAAATGCACAAATATAATCAGGAACGTTTTGGCACCGCACTTTAAGGATGACTTAAGGAAGGACCTAGGAGAGAGCAAGTTTAGTTTGTTGATTGATGAATCGACTGAAATTTCTACAAAAAGGCTTCTCGGTAAGAATCAAAATCCAATTCAACTATTTTAACTATAACATTAACATTTTGTGTAGGTGTTGCCATAAATTATTATAGCCATCAACGGTCAACAATTACGTCCACTCTGTTGTCGTTGATTTCAATCGATAGTGGAGACGCGGTCACAATTGCAAATTGCGTTTTGGAGGAGTTACAAAAAAGCCGCATTCAAGTCAAAAACCTGATTGGAATCGGGACGGACACTGTGCAAGGCAACGCATGTCAAACACGCGCCCTCTCGACTCTCTCTTATCTACTTATTCGTAGCTTAGAAACCTGCGCACAGTTGACCCTCTCTCTCTTATCTACTAACTTGTAGCTAAGAAACCTTAATAGTTTCAAAGGCAATGTACTTGGCTCACTGATCCTCACGGACGGTGATATCTATAACACATTAGTCAAGTAATGTACTTGACCTTTGACTAGCGCACTTCAAGCATGCACAAACTTGTCTCTAAGTCTTCTACTACTTTCCCCCTCTAACACTTTCTCCCTCTAACACCATCTCCCTCTAACACTTTCCCCCTCTATCCTTTCCCCCTCTTACACCTTCTCCCTCTATCACTTTCTCCCGCTAACTCTTTATAATCTTAATCTACAAAAATAAATACTCTTGTTTAAAAACAATATGTTGATCTTGCTGCTGCTGCTGCGTATGAAAATTCCCATCCCTTGTTCACATAACCCCCCACGAAGGTTGTAGTTGTTGACAATAACAATGCACGTGTGCAGAGCAACGTATTTAAAACAGGAGCACACTTGACTCTAACAATAATTGGTTAAATAGTTTAACGTGATCCTGTCATTCTCACAGCCATAAAGATCAATGTATTGATCCTGCCGCTGCTGCTGCTGGTGCTGCTGGTGCTGCATCCAAAGACATTGACCAACTAACAGTAAGACGGCATAACAGAACTGGTAATGTTAACGCGCCCTGGAAATGGACGCAAGATCGAAGCGAACGAAGTAACGAGTAGAAAAGTCGGTTTCCCCTAGCGGCAAACAGCTGCGCTTGCTTTGATTATTGCTTCTTTGTTTACAATACACATGCCGCCATGTTTCATATGCTTTGTTGATGTTTTGCACTGCTGTCTTGTTGGTATTCAATACAAGGCAACTAAGTCAATTCATTTTTGCATATTATATTGCCAAACTGTAACAAGCAATTTATCATTTTGTTCTAATTTCTTCATTTAAATTATTTATATATATTATATTTTAGATAAAATTATAATACATATTACATACAATTATTTTAAAATGTAATTAAATTAAGCAGCTTTAGTTTGTCGCTTCTTGTCAGCCGTAAAATTGGATGCATGTTTCTGAAAATACAAGAAAATCGCATTAGTATTATATACTTAATAAAGTATACAAATGAGTAAAAAACTTATCTTTTTTTATGCTGTTTTAATAAAGCCAACGCAGCTTTTCACAATGCACCTAAAACGCACAGGTTTTCTCACACTTTCCATTTTTAAGTTTACAATTATAAGTTTTAATGTAGTAAATAATATTATGTAGTAGGTAGTTTTAATAAAAACTGATTAAAATCGCACTTTTGTAGACGCTTATAAATCTCGACCGTATCGCTAGACTCATTAGCACAAAAAGCGAGCCAAACCATGTAAAAGCGCGCGAAGCTATTTTTTGTTGTTGTTTTCATTTGCCGCACTTTTTGAAACGCACGTCAATTACATGTGTTTTTGATTTGTTTTGTTTTATACACTAATGCATAGATTAAGAAACAACGCCAAACAATACAAGTCAATCCAATTAATACCAATAAAGATTAAAAATAATAAGGCAAAAACTTAGCGATTTATTTTATTTTTTATTAAAAGAAAATCGACATAATAAAACTTTAATTTCTTAAATATGTTTTTTTTGCATTATTTCTTAAAAGTAATTAATGATATATAATGATTATACATTTCAATTTTGAATATAAATAAATATATAATAGCATATTAACATGTAACAAACATTTTCAATTTGCCGACGGCAAAACGGAACAGCTGACTTATAAAAAAATGTGGGTCAAGTTCATCTTTGTGTGTATGCATGTGCGTGTGCCATTTGATAATAGGCAAAACACAACAACAACACGTGCTGGCTCGTCGTAACCACGCATACATACATTTGAAACAAGAGTCTAGTAAAATAGGCAGGCAAATATCAGTTTTGCATTGTTGGTCATATATACTCTTTCATGTTTTTAGCTCTATGACACTTTCCATAAATTTTGCCAACGCAACTACCATGCAGTTATGCAGCGATGCACAAAAATGCCGAAAGTGTATTCCGTCGTTCACTTGTCCATGGCATTTGCCGACAAATCGGAAGGCCTAGCAAGAATGAAACAAACACACATGCATACACACACTAACACATTTTTACCGTTCTTGCTTTCCGCTGGCCCGCCGCCTCTCCTTTAGTATACAGGCAAGCAAAACTGAAACAAACCAAGCAACGCGATGGCTTGTCTTAGATGAGACGCACAATCTGTATAAAGTAAAAATACCCTTTGTCCCAATATTCAATTAAAGTCAATAAAACTCAAATACATAATTTTAATATACAGATAGTTTATTTTCAGTATATAAATACATAATACGTTTACTTTAGTGTTAATTAATTGATTTATAAGCAACTTGTTTTTTTCAGTTATGAATGCTCTTACTTAGTGTCATAATATAAATGAACATATAAAATATAAATAATATTAAAGTATCTAACGTTTAGCTATTTTATTGCACAAAGTTCATATGAAGTCTATACCACCCTTTCTTGTTGAGCAGCAGCAAGCAGATAGAAGCCAAAATCTAAAATTGTCGATTTCAAATTTTGTGACAACAACAAGAGAACTGAAGTGCGGCAACAGCCTATTATGCCTTGCGCTTCGCACACTTTGCAGTCACAACAAAAAGCTAAACAATGGTGGCCGCCTTTGCACCAGCTGGCATTGTAGCGAGTGAAGTAGGTAAACAAGTGATAGGAAATACTGGCTTCTCGCCGTTTCCCCAGTTGTATGCTTGCATCACGCATAATGTTAACAAACATAACATACCAGTTCTGTTATGCCGTCTTACTGTTAGTTGGTCAATGTCCAAAGACTATTTAACATAAAGATGGGTCTTAAGAGCTGGAATGTTATGTTAATTAACAGAGTCGCAACCACGAAGCGGACAACTGGGGAAACAGCGAAAAGCCACTATTTCTTATCATTTGTTTACCTTCTACACTCGCTACAATGTCAGCTGGTGCGAAGTCGGCCATCATTGTTTAGCTTTTTGTTGTGACTGCAAAGTGTGCGAAGCGCAAGGCATAATTAAGTGTTGCCGCACTTCGTTTCTCTTGTTGTTGTCTCAAAATTTTAAATCGACAATTTTAGACTTTGCTTTTTTCGGCTTGCTGCTGCTCAACAAGAAAGGGGTGGTATAGACTTTATATGAACTTTGTGCAATTGAATAGATAAACGTTAGATACTTTAATATATTGTCTGGTTTATATGCTTATTTATATGTTGGCAATGAGTTTGGGTTTTCACAACTTATAAAACAAGTTGTATATAAATGAAATAACTAACACTAAAGTAAACGTATTTGGTATTCATATATTGAAAATAAACTATCAATATATTAAAATAATATATTTGAGTTATTATTGACTATAACTGAAAATTACGACAAGGGGTATTTATACTCGATACCGAAGTTAAAGAGTATATTGGTTTTGTGCAATGTCCGTCATGGTGTCTGTCCGTCTGTCCGTCCGTATGGTTGCAAGTTTTTTCCACACCCTTCAAGCTAGAGACTTGAAACTTTCCAATTCTCTTTATCTATGGGATAGTAAATTAGAGTTTCAAGATGGGGGTTCTACGATAACTGGGGGGCTGGCAAATCGATAAATTCGATAACTCAAAACCGATAAATCCACATATTTCGCACATCCTTTCAACTAGAACTACCAAATTTGGTAAGAAGATAGCTACTAGCAACCCCCAAAAAACTGCATCAAAAGATTGGATGCCACGCCCACCAATACCGCCCTAGCCACCCCCATGTGCCCCAACGCTTCGTCAAAAACGGGAATGCGTGTATCTACCTGAGTTGAGGAGCTAGAGCCTCCAAATTTGGTAGAAAGCTAGCTGGTAACGACCCCCAAAAAACTGCATCAAAATTTTGGAGCCACGCCCACCCATTCCGCTCCCAGCCCCCCCGCATTTTGAAATCAGAAATGGCTTTATCACCCACAGTTTTTGAGCTAGAGCCACCAAATTTGGTGCCAAGATAAGTGATGATGACCCCCCAAAAACAAACAAACATAACATACCAGTTCTGTTATGCCGTCTTACTGTTAGTTGGTCAATGTCCAAAGACTATTTAACATAAAGATGGGTCTTAAGAGCTGGAATGTTATGTTAATTAACAGAGTCGCAACCACGAAGCGGACAACTGGGGAAACAGCGAAAAGCCACTATTTCTTATCATTTGTTTACCTTCTACACTCGCTACAATGTCAGCTGGTGCGAAGTCGGCCATCATTGTTTAGCTTTTTGTTGTGACTGCAAAGTGTGCGAAGCGCAAGGCATAATTAAGTGTTGCCGCACTTCGTTTCTCTTGTTGTTGTCTCAAAATTTTAAATCGACAATTTTAGACTTTGCTTTTTTCGGCTTGCTGCTGCTCAACAAGAAAGGGTGGTATAGACTTTATATGAACTTTGTGCAATTGAATAGATAAACGTTAGATACTTTAATATATTGTCTGGTTTATATGCTTATTTATATGTTGGCAATGAGTTTGGGTTTTCACAACTTATAAAACAAGTTGTATATAAATGAAATAACTAACACTAAAGTAAACGTATTTGGTATTCATATATTGAAAATAAACTATCAATATATTAAAATAATATATTTGAGTTATTATTGACTATAACTGAAAATTACGACAAGGGGTATTTATACTCGATACCGAAATTAAAGAGTATATTGGTTTTGTGCAATGTCCGTCATGGTGTCTGTCCGTCTGTCCGTCCGTATGGTTGCAAGTTTTTTCCACACCCTTCAAGCTAGAGACTTGAAACTTTCCAATTCTCTTTATCTATGGGATAGTAAATTAGAGTTTCAAGATGGGGGTTCTACGATAACTGGGGGCTGGCAAATCGATAAATTCGATAACTCAAAACCGATAAATCCACATATTTCGCACATCCTTTCAACTAGAACTACCAAATTTGGTAAAAAGATAGCTACTAGCAACCCCCAAAAAACTGCATCAAAAATTTTGGGGCCACGCCCCCCCATTCCGCCCCCAAACCCCCCGCATTTTAAAGTAAAAAAAGCCTATATCTTCCACAGTTTTTGAGCTATAGCCACCAAATTTGGTGCCAAGATAGGTGATGATGACCCTCCAAAAACTGCATCAAAAGTTTGGACGCCACGCCCACCGATGCTGCCCTAGCCGCCCCCATCCACCCCAACGCTTCGTCAAAAACGGGAATGCGTGTATCTACCTGAGTTGAGGAGCTAGAGCCTCCAAATTTGGTAGAAAGCTAGCTGGTAACGACCCCCAAAAAATTGCATCAAAATTTTGGAGCCACGCCCACCCATTCCGCTCCCAGCCCCCCCGCATTTTGAAATCAGAAATGGCTTTATCTCCCACAGTTTTTGAGCTAGAGCCACCAAATTTGGTGCCAAGATAAGTGATGATGACCCCCCAAAAACTGCATCAAAAGTTTGGATGCCACGCCTACCGATACTGCCCTAGCCGCCCCCATCCACCCCAACGCTTCGTCAAAAACGGGAACGCGTGTATCTTCCAGAGTTGTGGAGCTAGAGCCACCAAATTTGGTAGGAAGATAGCTGGCAACGACTCCCAAAAATCTGCATCAAAGTTTTGGAGCCACGCCCACCCATTTCGCCTCCCTTTCCACACCTTTTAAAAATTTTAACTAGAGTCACCAAATTTGGTATGAAGATAGCAACTGACATTCCACAATGATCTGCATCACAAATTTCGATGCCACGCCCACCCATACCGCCCCCAGCCCCCAGCCCCCCCATTCCCCACTTTTTACAAACTTTGAGCCAGAGTCACCAAATTTGGTATGAAGATAGCAATTGACATTCCACAAAGATCTGCATCAAAAATTTGGATGCCACTGCCACCCATACCACCCCCAGCCCCCCTTTCCCCTCCTTTTACAATTTTTTAGCTAGAGTCACCAAATTTGGTATGAAGATAGCAATTGACATTCCACAAAGATCTGCATCACAAATTTGGATGCCACGCCCACCCATACCGCTTGCAGCCCCCCTTGCCCCACTTTTTACAAACTTCGAGCTAGATTCACCAAATTTGGTTTGAAGATAGCAATTGACATTTCACAAAGATCTGCATCAAAAATTTTGATGCCACAACTACCCATACCGCCCCCAGCCCCCTTTTCCCCACCTTTTACAAACTTTTAGCTAGAGTCACCAAATTTGTAAGGAAGATAGCTTGTGGCATCCCCAGCTGCATCGGAAAATCTTTAAGGCAGCGTACACCCCCTCGCCGCATCCGTACCCCACTGCAATCAGGCCTCTTTTTACCGGTTTTAATACTGGTATCGAGTATGCCGCAGTCGGTTGCGTCCGACTGCAACGTTTCCACTTGTCTTACTTTGTTCAGTTTGTCTCATCTTCGACAAGCCAGTGCGTTGCTTGCTTTGTTTGAGTTCTGCTTTGCGTTCAGCGGCTTGTGCATTAAAGGAGAGGCGGCGGGCCAGCGGAAAGCAAGAACGGTAAAAATGTGTTAGTATGCGTATGCATGTGCGTTTGCTTCATTCTTGCTGGGCCTTCCGAGTTTTCGGCAAATGCCTTGGACAAGTGAACAGCTGAATACACTTTCAGCATTTGTGCGCATCGCTGCATAGCTGTATGTAGTTGCGATGGCAAAATTGTTAGAAAGTGTCATAGAGCTAAAAACATGAAAGAGTATGTATGACCACCAATGCAAAACTGATATTTGCCTGCCTATTTTACAAGACGCTTGTTTTTTGTGCTGTGCGCCTGATCAGCAAATTATCGACCATCACCAAAAATACCTTGGAAGTATTGTTTTTCTAAGGTTTTTGTAGGCAAAATACAAATATGCACCAAATTTAGTCTAAATATTGGCTGTTTAGCGTTTGCGTAGAGAAAGGTCAATGAATTTTGCCTATTCTCGAATGGCACACGCACATGCATACACACAAAATTACACGCAAAGAAGAATTGACTTAGTTGCCTAGGCAACAAGCTAGCTAGCACTGCACACCAACAAGACAGCAGTGCAAAACAAAAACAAAAAAAACAAAACAGGGCGGCATGTGTATTGTAAACAAAAAAGCAATAATCAAGCAAGCGCAGCTGGTTGTCGTTAGGGGAAACCGACTTTTCTACTCGTTAATTTGTCCGCTTCGTGGTTGCGACTTGGTTTACAGCATGTTAACTTGAACAATTCTTAAAACCCATCTTTATGTTAAATAGTCTTTGGCTGCATCTCTTGTTCACAGAACCCCAGTACATCGAACAAGCGTTCGCTTTTCTCTATTCTCTATCCTTACTTCCTTTGATCACTGGTTATCACAACCATAAACATTCATTTTTTGACGTGTGTTGCAGGTTTATTATGCAACGCACGTCAAACAGGCGCCCTCTCGACTCTCTCTTATCTATCCTTTCTTCCTGTGCACACTGCACCTCATGACCATAAACAGGTTTACAATGCCACGCACGTCAAAGAGGCGCACAATTGACTCTCTCTTATCTATCCTTTCTTCCTGTGCACACTGCACCTCATGACCATAAACAGTTTTACAATGCTACGCACGTCAAAGAGGCGCACAATTGACTCTAACACTAGTTAGGTAAATAACCAAATCTGTTCCTCTGATCACTGCTTTCACAGATGCTGCTGGTAAAGTGGTGGGCTAGGAATGTTAATCCTTTGTTCTCCACCTTAGTCTAATTAAAGCGGGCACGATCATGAAAAAAAGGGTCATAAATTATCATATTGAAGGGAGCGATAAAAGGGTCAAAAAAAAGGGGCGATAAAAGGGTCATAAAATTTAATGGGGTCATAAATTGTCGGCATCCTTTGTGTCGTAGAACCGCCAATTCCCTACTACTTGTCGCGACTTTCCGCTGAAACAACTTGTGATTCTGTTGCTGCCTATATTGCTAGCAAAACTAAAGTTAGCGTCTCTATTACGAAATTTAACTTTTCTTCCCCTCACGAAATATCATCTTTTAAAACTAATGTCTCTCTAGAATCGATTGCAATCATATGTGATCCCAAATTTTGGCCCCCTCATACGGTTGTTCACGAGTTTTTGCAAAAAAAGAACTCTGCCTTAACCTGTCAACCTTCCAGCTGCAACCTTCTCAAATAATAACTCTGTCGTTTCAAAAAACTAAATTCTGATGAAATATCTATTATTTATCAGAATGTTAGGGGTCTGGTCTCAAAACTTAAAAACTGGTTTTTTAATAGCTTTTCGTTCCATGCTGACATAATTTCTTTTACTGAAACTTGGTTAAATCCAAGTATATCTAATTGTGAACTTTTTTCAAATAATTTTATCGTCTATAGAGCTGATCGACCGTCTCGCCGAGGTGGTGGGGTATTAATTGCTGTTAAAGCTACTCTCCAGTCGGAACCTTTCTGTTTTTCTGCCGTTAATGATGCTGACATTATTTCTGTTAAAATAACTCTCCCTTCACATGTTGTTTATATCACTTGCTCTTATATCCCTCCTTCTTCTGACATTCAAGTTTATCTTCAACACCTAACTTGTATTAAAGAAGTTTCTGCTCATATCCGTGATAATGATCTTTTTATCGTACTGGGTGACTTTAATTTACCATCCATCCCCTGGTCTTCATCCTACACCATAAATTATCTTGTACCGTCTGCCCAGCATGACTTCTTAGAAGAAATGCTTGATCTTCCATTGTTTCAGATCAATTCAATTTCTAATCATTTGATTAGAACACTCGATCTTGTATTTATTAACAACCACTGTATTGCCAATGTCTCTAGGTCATCCCCTCTGTCTGTCCCTGAGGATTCATATCATCCTACTTTAGAAGTTACATTGTCTGTTAGCAATCCTGTTATGTCTTCTCCTCCAGTGTTTAACCTGCCTCGCCGTTGCTTTCGCAAAGGAAATTACTCATTATTAAATCAACGTATTCTGGCAACTGATTGGTCTTATATATATGATTCGGTTGATATAAATATTGCCCTAAAATCTTTTAATAGCACCTTAAATTCTCTATTGGACGAATGTATCCCTTACTCTGCTCCGTTGTCCGTTTCTTCTAAGCCCCCTAGGTTCACTCCAAGACTATCAACTTTACAAAATAATAAATCTAAATATTATAAAAAATTTAGCAGGTCTGGCTTGAGTGCTGACTTGTCTAAATACATTATAGCCAAATCAAACTTTCTTCTCCTGAATTCACAGTGCTATGAGAATTACCTCATTTGTTGCAAACGGCAATTTACGCTAAATCCCAAAAAATTTTATAGTTTTGTCAATTTTAAGCGTAAATCTTCCACTTTACCGTCATCTTTCATGTTTGGGATGGATAAATCTAGCATCGATAGCGAATCCGCTAATATTTTTGTCAATTTCTTCCAATCAACTTACTCTTCTGCATCCCCTTTTAACATACCTTACCCTTATAGTATTGCTTCTACAAATTATATTTCTGTTCCTACCATCTCTCAGTTCACTCTGCTATCAGCTTTAAATTCGTTAAAGTCTTCTTACTCTCCTGGACCTGACAATATACCTAGTTGTCTTCTTAAAGAGTGCAGTGCTTCTCTTCTTCGCCCATTGCTTAAGCTTTTTATTCTCTCCCTTGAATCTTCTGTCTTTCCATCTCTTTGGAAAGAATCTTTTATAATCCCTCTTCACAAAAAAGGTGGGAAGTCCAATATTGAAAATTATAGGGGCATTGCAAAATTGTCCGCTATCCCTAAATTATTTGAAAAAATTATCACTTCATCTCTGCAACATTTCTGCAAATCAGTCTTATCCCCTGCTCAACATGGCTTCGTAAAAAATCGGTCAACCATGACCAATCTATTAGAATTCACAACTTTAGTAAATGATGCTTTCCTCTCGAAAATTCAAACTGACGTCATTTACACAGACTTCAGTAACTTCAGTACTTCTCAAGCTTGTCCGTATTGGTTTCCCTCCCTCACTTATATCTTGGATTTCTTCTTATTTATCGGGTCGGACACAAAGAGTACTCCTAAGATTGGCTACCTCGAAACAAGTTCATGTTACTTCTGGAGTACCTCAGGGTAATCATCTTGGTCCTTTACTCTTCACTCTTTTTATAAATGATCTTCCCTCTGTTTTATCTCATTCTCGCATTCTCATGTACGCAGACGATGTGAAGCTTATTTTCTCCTACTGTAGTTCTCTAAATCATACTTGCTTACAAGATGATTTAAATTCAATGCATCTTTGGTGTAAGACTAATCAGTTGCTTCTCAATTGTTCTAAATGTATGTTTATGACTTTCAGCCGAAATAACCCCTTCATTACCAACTACTTAATTGACAGTACCCCGTTGCAACGTATTTTTACAGTCAAGGACGTTGGTGTTCTTTTTGGCTCCAAACTCTCATTCGGCCTTCATATTTCTACTATTGTTAATGAGGCCAAAGGTGTTCTTGGTTTCATTAAACCTTGGTCTAAAGAGTTTAACGATCCTTACGTTACGAAAACTCTGTACACTTCCCTTGTTCGCCCTATCCTAGAGTACTGCTCTTGAATATGGAGCCCCCAGTATAGAAATAACCAGGATCGTATCGAATCTGTTCAGAAGCAGTTTTTGCTTTTTGCCTTACGAGGCTTAAATTGGGATAATAACCTTCCCTTGCCTTCATATTCCAGTAGGCTTCTTCTCCTTAACCTCCCGTCGTTGAACAATCGTAGGATAGTCCTTGGTGTTGCCTTCCTGCACAAGTTGATTAATGGGGATATAGATTCTTCTTTTCTGTTAGGTCATCTCCATTTATCTATTCCCTCCAGACCTACTAGAAACTTTCGCCCGTTATTTTTGAAAACGTGCACAACAGATTACGCTATGCACAGTCCACTTCGTGTTTTATGCGTCCAATTTAATAATCTATACCACGTGTTCTCTAATGAGACCTCTCTCTCCTTAAACAAATCATTGCTTTCAGTTTATCTTCGGGAAGTTAATGACCGCTCTCAGCTATGAAACGGGGCTGAGCCTGCTGGACTGGCTAAATTCTTTTCTTTCATCGGGTTATACATATATAAATATTTTTTATTCTATTTTATTTATTTTCATTATTATTATTATTATTATTTTTTTTTTCTTTTTTTAACATTTATTTTTAGTTTTCACATTTAAGTTTTTCTTTTCTATTTTCTACTAACATCTCTGTTTTAAGTATAGAGTCTATAATATCACTGACATTTTTGGCTGTGGAAAGGGGCATAGCTGGCCGGACTGGCAAATAAAACACCCCCATCGGTCGGTGATGTTATTAGACATTTTTGTTCTCAGCCTAGGCTTTTTACTACTACTATTTTATTGTAACTTATTTATTTTTAAAAGTTGACTCTAGAATTGTCAACAACTTTCAATAAATAAATTCAGTCTACCAGCAATAGGACGGAACCAAAACTCGCCATTGCTGCAGGAATTGTCGATGCCAAAGAAAACACAAATGCCAAGCTAGTTGCATTGTGCCGTCGGCAAAAGGTGATGATTGCGTCAGTCAATCGCGCCCTGCAACACAAGCCTGTCAATGTGGACATTATTAAGTCATTATGGGCAAAAACTCAAGAGGTCTATTTCCAAATATACGAGGAATTTGTGGACCCAGAAGAGAGTGGCTACAATGCCACCGAGTATTTAAAGGCAGAGACGGATGTTCGGAATGCGCTTACCTGCAATTCAAGCAGTGAGTGCACTGATAACATCAACTTACCACGTATTTCCATTCCAAAATTTGATGGTGATACGCTTAAATGGACGCAATTCTTCGATATGTTTTCGTGTATGATACATGAAACAAAGATGCCAACCATACGCAAGATGTGGTATTTAAAAACCAGCGTAGTCGGAGAAGCGGAAAGATTAATCCGTCACATCGATCTAAGGGAAGAGAACTATCTCTACGCATGGGAAATCTTAGTAGATGCCTACAACAATCCTAGAGACATCGCATCTAGGGTTTTAAATCGCCTCTTACTGCAACAAACCTGCAGCAAGGAACAAGTTAGATGGCACAAACAAAACACTCTATGAACAATCATTGGGTAGGAAGGAAATCCAGCCACTGGACACCATGCTCCAGTTCCTCGAACAGCGAGTTCGGGTCATGGCTACTGGAAAAAATGCACCTGGAATCTTTTAAAAGGAGTCAAAGAACGCGACATGCACAAAAGGGATGTTTTTTCTGTAGAAAGACAAGTCATTATTTATCTAAATGTGACGAATTTCGCGCAAAATCTGTCAGCGAGCGCTTAAATTGGGTGCAAAGACAAAGGTTATGCGTCAACTGCTTTAAAAATTACCATAAAACAATGGCATGCACAAGCAACTTCAGCTGTTTTAAGTGCAACAAAAAGCACCACACTCTAGTGCATTTGGAAAATGTTGTCACATCAGCAGCAGCAGAGCCATTATCACAAGTTGTGGCATCCGCAAACAACCACAACTATAACTTACTTGCAACAGCAAAGGTAGCTGTTCAAGCAACTAACGGACAACAAGCATCATTCAAGGCACTTCTGGACTCTGGATCACAAATCAACGTTGTCTCCGAAAGACTTGTGACAATGTTGGGACTTAAGCGTCATGACACAACACTCCGGATTGAGGGCAACGGAGGACAGCCAAGAGTCAGCAAGGCTCGAGTGAATGTCCTAGTTAAATCACTACACAGCAATTTTACGATGCAATTGTAAGCATTCGTATTACCGCATATAATTTCGGATCAACCTACCTGTCGATCAACACTGCCGATTGGGGCATGCCGAGCAAGTTACCACTGGCGGATCTAAACTTCAACAGACCAGGCAAAATCGACATGTTGATTGGAGCAGAGCACTGTTTTTCAATATCGCTCCCACAACAACACAAAATGTTCCAGTCTGGTCCAATGATGCAAAAAACCGAGTTCGGGTGGATCATTGCTGGAAAAGTAAATGCTGCAAGTAAGTCGTCAGCCATCTGCGCAGTTGCAACAAGTGAGGAAACAAATGCATTAATGGAACGATTCTGGACATTAGACAGCTTGGATACAATAGAAAAACACTGAACACCAATTGAAGCGCATTGTGAAAGGCACTTCTTAGAACATTTACAAGTGGTGGTGAACGGCAGATTCATCGTTCAACTTCCATTTTCTGAACACTATTCAGCCCTGGGAGAGTCCATGGAGATTGCGACCAAAAGGTTTCTATCGTTAGAGCGCAGAACCTCCGCTGACACGTGGAAGCAGTACGCAGCGTTCATGGCGGAGTATGAGAAGCTGGGACTCATGAAACAAGTGTCACCGCAACAGATTCCTAAAAATCACTTCGTGATTCCGCATCATTGCGTGTTGAAGCCTGACAGCACAACAACAAAAACAAAACTACGAGTTGTCTTCGACGCATCGTGCAAAACATCTACTGGAAAATCGCTGAATGACATACTGCATGCAGGCCCCACGGTTCAAAGCGATCTTATGTCTATTCTACTACAATTCAGAACACATAGATATGTGTTTACGGCTGACATTGAAAAAATGTATCGTCAGGTATGAATCAATCCGGACAATCAGTTTCATCAATTGATTGTATGGCGCAACAACTCGTCGGAAGAAATTAAATACTACCGATTGAAAACAGTCACATATGGCACAAAATCCGCACCATTTTTAGCAATAAAATGTTTGGATACTCTGGCTAATAAGTATATGGAAAGGCTACCGATGGGTGCAAAGGCACTACAACGTGACTTTTATGTAGACGATTGCCTGACCGGCACCGAAACAATCGCAGAAGCGAAACAAGTTCAACAAGAACTAAACAAAATTCTTCAGCCATCGGGATTCAAGCCACGAAAATGGTGTTCAAACAATGAACAAATATTGGAGGGAATTCCCAAAAAAGACACAGTTAACGACGTACAGCTCGGAGAAACACTGGAACAGTACAGTTTAAAAAGTTAGGCCTTATTTGGACGCCCAAAACGGATCAACTTGGCGGTCGAACTCACAGCAGTGCAGCAACAGTCATTACAAAACGTGCAGTCTGCTCGGAGCTGGCACAGATCTTCGACCCACTAGGCTTGTTCGCTCCAGTCGTAGTAAAGGCAAAAATTTTCATGCAACGCCTCTGGGAATTAAAACTCGATTGGGACGACGAGTTACCTACAAGTCTTCAGAATGATTGGAAGGAATATCGAGACGAGTTGCAAAGCCTCAACTCAATGCGAATCCCAAGGCACGTTTATGATAGGAAGACTCCGATAACGAAAGAATTACACGTCTATGTTGATGCGTCGGAACGTGCATATGGCGCTGCAGTTTACGTACGCGCAACGTAAAGAAACAAACAAATATCTGTTCGGCTACTATGTTCAAAGTCTCGAGTGGCTCCAAGAGCCACTAGAGCTATGTGCTGCACTATTGGGTACAGAGTTTGCTGAAAGGGTTCGACGCGATCTAAGCCTCGACAGCAACACAGTACCAGGATACTTTTGGTCAGATTCTACGGTCGTCCTGTCATGGATCAATGCAGCTGCCTCCACATTCCATACATTTGTGGCCAACCGGATAGCTAAGATCCAAGCACTAACAAGCCAAAATCAATGGCGTCATGTGTCATCCGCTAACAACGCAGCGGATGTTCTTTCAAGAGGAATATCTGCACGTAGATTACCTGAGCATAATCTATGGCTATATGGACCACTGTTCCTGCATGGGTCTCCAGATAAATGGGCAACCATACCCAACATCATTCCGAGCAACCTGGAAAGGAAAACATAACATATAAGCCTGGCAATATCCCCATCTACAATAGGTGAAGAATTGTACACTTGCAGACACATTCGTTCCACTTATATAGTTGGTGGCAGATTGGATCAAGCCCCACTACCTTACAATGCAAGGCACCAGATTCTGCTGCTCTTAAATGATCCAATAGTAAAAATGCTGTTGAAAGATCTGCATGAGGACAATATGCATTGCGGTGCCCAAGCCTTACGAACAACCGCTAGACAACAATATTGGATCCTCAACGACAAAACAATGTCAAGGAATATCATTCACAATTGCGTGACATGCAACAAGGCAAGGCCCAAGTTAATGAACCAAATTATGGGTAATTTGCCAGCCGATCGAGTAATACCAACACGCCCATTTCTTGCAACAGGCGTAGATTACTGCGGACCAATATGGATTCATCATTAACTTCGAGGAAAGCGACCAGACAAAGCATACATAGCCGTTTCTGTTGCTTCGCCACCAAGGCGGTACACCTTGAGCTGGTTAGTGATCTAACAACAGACGCCTTTTTGGGAGCCTTACGACGCTTCTTAAGCCGTCGAGGCAAGTGTCAAACAATTCATTGTGACAATGCAACTAACTTTGTGAGGTAGGCTGCCCACCGGCCTCCCCACATTTATATTATTATAATTATTAATATGTTTGAACCCTTAGACTAAGAACACTGTTAATTCATAATAAACTATAGTCTAGGAGACTCTATTATTTACACATAAACATAAAATACAATTATAACACTAGCACGTAACATAATCTACGATCAAAAGATAATCAAGAGAGAAAAGGCGAACTAGCATAAGAGAAGAGAGCAGGCTAGCGTAAGAGAGCAGATGGGCCGAACAACCTAATTCTCACGACCCACAACCTCAAATGTCGCGATCCACAAGCGAAGAAGGCAGCGATGAAGGCAAGCTCAAACCGAGCGCGAGACCGGCGAAGCTATTGCCCAGTAGAGCAACAGGAGTGCGGACGTGAGATTTCGCAGAGGTGCTCAAGTTCAGACAACAAGCGTAAGACGAAGAAAAAGGAATCATTAGCAGAAACATTGTAAAGAAGCGTACAGCAGTCATCGACAGTAATTTATAAGGCGTAGAGCGCGGAGTAAGTAAGTACAAACAGAGTCGAATAAAGTGAATTGAAATAACCCAAACCCTCATCACGTGTTATATATTGCCACGTGAGACAAAACGAGTACCACGTTACGCCCATATATATATACGCACAAATAAATATACACTCGCGCGGGTATCCGACACGCTACGACCAAATTTCGTGGAGATTTGATATTTGAGAAGTCGGCGGAGGGCATAAGACGGAGTCTCCTCTCGCTATTCCCCGACTACTCAACAGATACGGCATCGCACCAGCTGCGGTATTAACCCCTTCCCGATTCGTACGGAGAAACTACAGTGGAGTCTGCGGAGACTGCACGAATGTGCATCATCCCCGAAATCCCTGCTTTTCAGCTGCGAAACTCCGGGGTTATATCGGTAACGCGAACTTGCCTCTAAATAGCTAACGCGTCTCAGTAATAAATAAATTATTTCTTGTACGCGAGCCTTGGCCAGACTGAGATCTGTACCTCGGCTAATAATACAACCTTACAACTTCGTTGGAGCAAAAAACCAGCTGAAGGAACTGGAAGGATCAATATTTGGCGAAAGGAGCCAAGTCGAGATCATCAATCAGTGCAACAAAAAACAAGTTGCCTTCAAATTTATTCCACCACGTGCGCCATCGTTTGGAGGGTTATGCGAGGCTGCGGTCAAGTCTGCAAAAAGAAAATAACTTTTGGTCACCACAACCCATACTGCATCTCTAACATTTGAAGAATTAAATACGGTGATTATCGAAATTGAAGCAATCCTCAATTCTCGCCCAATCGCACCCATGTCAAATAATCCAACGGACACAACCGCCCTCACTCTCCCTGATGTAAACACGGACCGCAATGAAAAATCCTTGGTAAAGCGCTGAGAGTTAGTATCCAGACTAAAACAAGGATTCTGGAAGCAATGGTCGGAAGAATACTTGCAAGAACTGCAAGCCAGCACAAGTGGAAATCCATCAATTCCAACATAAAGGAAGGCATGCTGGTGCTAGTCAAGGAAGACAACATACCTGTGATGAGTTGGCCAATGGGACGCATTCTCAAAACATACCCAGGACAAGACAATTATGTCAGGGTGGTTGACGTTAAAACTGCCTCTGGCACCTACAAGCGCCCTATAAACAGACTTGCGCCACTATTTCCAGAAGACATGGCCAAAAAACGAACTATTAACGAAACGGAGGATACAGAAAAACAGGATGCGCCACCCGTACAGCGAAAACGCCTTATGTCGCCAACAATCACATCATCCATTCTAATTCTTCTTCTCATGTTGCCCTTGGTGGTGACACAGTCAATGTCCGTGGAAAGGTTCGACACAAGGCCTGGAATATTTTATGAAAAAATTGGAACAACAAAGAGAGCAATTTCCGACTGGACCATAATTATATATTATGAATTGGAACCTTACTGGCGCGATATGAAGACATTCGATTTGGGAATAAAAAAGTCCAGAACTAAATAATGTGAACACATGTGATTCCATATCACAGCATTTTCGGCACCTGTTCGACGAATTACAAATGGCAAACGCACTCTTGCAACACACACGAAAACGCCGATCACCATTTGATGCAGTTGGCAACATTGCAAACAGTCTATTTGGAGTTTTAGACTCTGACTACGCCAAGAAAATGACCAAAGTCATAGAGGAGGTTAAAACCAATGAAGCATTTCTACTGCACTTACTGAAAAATCAAACATCAGTACTTGATTCAACTATCAACGTTGTCAAGAAGACCAGATCTACATCGGACAAACGGCTAAAACTACTTGAACAACAAGTGGCTATCCTTAGCCAAAGCAGAGGAAGGTACACAGACGCACATCTTACCGAGAATTACCTGGCACTGACAACTCAACTAACACTTCTGGCAGCCACTCTTCAGCGCATGCAATCAGAAATAGTGGACGTTCTGACAGGAATTCGCCACCATACAATCAGCCCAACATTGATTTCCCCTTATCAACTAAAGGATCAATTGGATCAAATACGGGATCATTTGCCACCAGATCAAATGCTGCCTGTGACATCATCCAACGTAATTCAACTAAACAGAATAATGCGAGCAGAAGGAACAGCTACCGACACTCAGGTAATATTCAGAGTAATATTACCGCTAGTGTCAACATCAAAATTAGAGCTGTTTAATATCGTGCCAATTCCGGTGTGGGACTCAACAAGTTGGAGATTGTTTGAGCTTAAAACACCTATAATAGCAGTTAACAACCACAGGGATCAATTCATGGGATTGACTCAAGATGATCTACGATGCTGCCTCACACTACCAAATGAAGAATACATATGTTTGGACCACCAAGCTATGTTCAATGTACACAATCGTTGTGAGTTTCAGCTCTTTAACAACAAGACACCAACAGTGTGTCAAACAACTCACAGAACCACCAACATGGTTTGGGAAAAGACACACCAACCTAACAGGTGGATCTTCGCAACACATTCGGCAATGGAACTACAAGCCGTATGCAACGGAACACCATCCACAAAACAGCTAGCAGACACCGGAATACTCTCATTATCATCTGGTTGTACTGCACGCAATTTGGAGATTAACATCAGTACTTTTTGCACTATCATAAGTCAAGTGAGGCCAAGTTACGCACACTTTGGCGACATAATCAAGCCAAACATCACCCATGTACCTGCGACAAATATCAACATCTCAGGCTACAAGGTTCAAGAAGACAAGGATCTGGATGACTTACAGCAGCAATTTGCAACACTGAAAAATCTAGAGTTGCCTAACCATTCAAGTTCAGTCCTACACAATCATATAGCATCGTATGCTGCCTCAGCTATGTCCATCATATTTCTATGTGCCTATGCAATGCGAAAGAAACGACTATGGACTGTGCAATCAACGGTTCCCAGGAATGAAGTCATCAATACACCTGATCCAGCCGCATCACCAAGACGATTCACAATAGAACAAGATGATGGTTGAACACCAGTTCAACGGCCGGGAGAATGTTTAGGCGTATATACATTTAAGTTACAGCACACACAATATATTACCGACAATTATAATTTAAATAGGTCAATTAAATACTACATCCTACGTATTATTGTCTTAAGTACAAAAACTGCTGATCACAGCGAAAACGACACACATAAAGAGTTACCAAAACAGCGGTCAGTCAACGCGGAAATTGCCAATATGCAATTCTGCATTGGCAAGCAATTGCTGCGTTCACAATAACCCAATATGCATTGACAATACACTTATGCAAACTAAGCTAGTTTTTCCTATAAATATTGTTACTTTCATGAATAAAGAATCAGTTCTTTAATTTTTACCAACAAACCAAGTATCATCATCAAGGAATTCCCCCTCCGTAGTCCACCTAGTTACAAGTGCTAGTTGCGACGCCTTTTTAGCAGTCAGTTTATGTACTGAATGCTTACAAAACAAATATACACAAACAGAAGGTAAAGAGTATATTGAGTTTGTGCAATGTCCGTCATGGTGTCCGTCATGGTGTCCGTCCGTCTGTCCGTCGGCCCGTCTGTATGTTCACAAGTTTTTTCCACACCATTCAAGCTAGAGACTTGAAACTTTCCAATTCATTTAAAAGTGTCAAGATGGGGGCTCTACGATAACTGGGGGGCTGGCAAATCGATAAATTCGATAACTCAAAACCGATAAATCCACATATTTCGCACATCCTTAAAGCTAGAACTACCAATTTTGGTAAGAATATAGCTACTAGCAACCCCCAAAAAACGGCATCAAAAATTTTGGAGCCACGCCCACCCATTGCACCCCCAGCCCCCCCGCATTTGAAAGTCAAAAAAGCCTATATCTCCCACAGTTTTTGAGCTATAGCCAACAAATTTGGTGCCAAGATAGGTGATGATGACCCTCTAAAAACTGCATGTAAAGTTTGGATGCCACGCCCACCAATACTGCCCTAGCCGCCCCCATCCACCCAAACGCTTTATCAAAAACGGGAATGCGTGTATCTTCCAGAGTTGTGAAGCTAGAGCCACCAAATTTGGTAGGAAGATAGCTGGCAACGAGCCCCAATCTGCATCTAAGTTTTGGAGTCACGCCCACACATTTCGCCCCCCTTTCCACACCTTTTTTAAAACATTTAGCTAGAGTCACCAAATTTGGTATGAATATAGCAACTGTCATTCCACAAAGATCTGCATCACAAATTTGGATGCCACGCCCACCAATACCGCCCCCATCCCCTTTTCCCTACATTTTACAAACTTTGAGCTAGGGTCACCAAATTTGGTATGAAGATAGCAATTGACATTTCACATAGATCAGCGTCAAAAATTTGGATACCACGCCCACCAATACCACCCAGCGCCTCTTTCCTCACATTTTACAAACTTTGAGCTTGAGTCTCCAAACTTGGTATGAAGATAGCAATTGACATTTCACAAAGATCTGCATCAAAAATTTAGATTCCACACCCACCCATACCGCCCCAACTTTGCGCTAGAGTCACAAAATTTGGTATGAAGATAGCAATTGACATTCCACAAAGATCTGCATTAAAAAATTTGGATGCCACACCCACCCAATCCGCCCCTAGCCCTCCTTTCCCTAGATTTTACATACTTTGAGCTAGAAGCACCAAACTTGGAAGGAAGTTAGCTGGTGGCATCCCCATCTGCCACCTGCCGCATACGTTCCCCTTTGCAATCAATCCTTTTTTACCGGTTTTAATACTGGAAACGAGTATACCGCAGTCGGTTGCGTCCGACTGCAACATTTCCACTTGTTTTTACCTATTTTATGGGTTCAGGCTATAAAAATAATTTAATATTTTAGGCATGCTTTCAAAACAAATTTTTCTTATATTTTGTTTCCACAGTAAGATAACAGAGAGAAGAACAAAGAAGTATAAATATAACTGTAAATGGTACTCACTGCAAGCAGCATGCACAGCTGAGCGAATATATGCTGCAACACAAAGAGCGGCTTAAAGCTTGATCAGCGCGCGCGTCGCTCTTATGACTGCCGCTAGATATAACATAATTTGAATGCAATCATGCGTCTTTGTTGTTGCCCACTTACGCTCACTCTTTTGTTTATGCGCGCTTTGCATTTCAAATTTTCCCTTTCCACACCTTCTACAAACTTTGAGCTAGAGTCACCAAATTTGGTATGAAGGTAGCAATTGACATTTTACAAAGTTCTGCATCGAAAATTTGGATGCCACGCCCTTCCATAAGGCCCCAGCCCCCTCTTTCCCAGATTTCACAAACTTTGAGCTAGAGTCGCCAAATTTGGTATGAAGATAGCAATTAACACTCCACAAAGATATGCAGCAAAAATTTGGATGCCACGACCACCCATACCGCCTCCAGGCCCCCTCTTCCACACCTTTTACAAACTTCGAGCTAGAGTCACCAAATTTGGTATGAAGATAGCAATTGACGTTCAACAAAGATCTGCATCACAAATTTGGATGCCACGCCCACCCATACCGCCCCAGCCCCCCTTTCCCCACATTTTACAAACTTTGAGCTAGAGTCACCAAATTTGGTATGAAGCTAGCAACTAACATTCCACATAGATCTGCAGCAAAAATTTGGATACCACGCCCACCCACACCGCCCCAGACCCCTTTTCGCCACTTTTTACAAACAAAGATAGCTTGTGGCATCCCCATCTGCATCGGAAAATCTTTTAGATAGCGTACACCCCTGCCGCATCCGTACCCCTCTGCATTCAGGCCTCTTTTTACCGGTTTTAATACTGGTATCGAGTATGCTGCAGTCGGTTGCGTCCGACTGCAAAGTTTCCACTTTTTTTATATTGTTTATATTAAGGATAAGGATAATAGCAACAAAAGTTTCTTTTTGGATCAGTGATTTTTTAAATATTCTGATTTTCGTATTATATAAATATACATTCATTTAAAATACGTATGTGTATACGTTCATTTAAAATTCGTATGTATTGATAGATTTAAAAAATATTTAATTGCTATTATTTAAATATTAAAATAACGATCTACGTATTTTAATTTGTTTTGTATTTTTTAAACACAAGAAAATTCAGTCGATTTTCGACTTAATAGTTGAAGCAACATTATATATAGTTGTCCTCTATTTTGCATATTATATAATAGTTATATAGACGCTGCTTTAGTGCATTTGAAAATCAAATACAACTAAGCAGTCTTAATATTCTATTACAATAATATAAGTTGGTACATATATTCACTTTTATTGAATTCTATACTAACGTATAGACGCTGTAACGTTGTACAGTGATGTCAATTTTTGGCTTATTTTGAAGTATGTACATTTATTTATTTATTTATAATACTTACTTTAAATTTAGTTGTTAATTTGTTTTGTTATTTTTTTTTAAGCTATTGTATAGATTTTATGGCAAGCTTTGCTTGGGGACCGAATCAAAAAATTTCGTAACGAAAAATATAACAATACCTTGAAAGAAAGCTCGATGCTAAAAACCTTACACTGACTGTACGAAGCTCGCTGCTACGAATACGTAAACATCTGTATTTCAGTGTCAGAATGTTAAAAGATTGCGTTTTACCGGTCCATTAATGAATGGACATTTTGATGTTTATATTCCTTCAGAGGAAGTATTAACTAAAGATTCTGATACGTCAAGTGAATGTTTAACTGAAATGTTAAAAATCCCGTTTTAAGACGTAGACACAGAAAAAAAAAATTTTAAATCGCATAATTTACATTTAGATTCTAAAATTTTTCGGAACGATTTTCGGTCTACACCTATAATTTTAAATTCTAAAAGTGGAGTTTTAAATTAAAATTTTAAAATTAAAATTTTCAGTTTAAAAATTTTTTTTTTATATATAAAGTGCTTACAGTTTAGTTTTCACAATAAAAACTTTTTGATTGAAAATGTTTTTATTTTAAAGTTAAGCATTAGAAACCTTAAATTAACTAAAATAGTTTTTGAATCGAAATGTTACATCCCGATTTCAGTACTTAACACCACACATATGTAGGTGGTTAATTCATGTACAGATGTTAAGTATAAACTAGTACTATAAATTGTTATTAAACTTTTTGCTTGAGGCACACGGGTACACACTAGTAGCAGCATAGCGTGATAGCTCTGTGTTTATAGTTAATAGATTCCTAGAATATATGCGAGAAAAATATTATGTCCATTTACTTGGTATGAATTATTTGTATAATTTTAAATTAATTTTTGAAAACTTACCGGTCACGAAAAGCCAATACACATGCCGCAACTCGAACCTGGGACCTTACAATTACCACGCGGATGCCATAGACATCGCGCTGTTGCCGACTATGTCTTACAGGCAGTTAATTTTAATACATAGTAATAAAAGATATTCTATTTTTTTCTCTTCTTTTTTTTGCACACGCTCTCTCGAAAAATAAGAGCACCTTCTCTCTCTCTCTGTTAAGCTTAATCCTAGAGCGATTCGTACTGATTTCTAAAATTTTAATTATCAAATTAAATGAGCTCGTTTTAAATATGTGTTTTAATAGGGCAAATTATTAAATCTAAAATTTTTCATTTGAAGTTCGAATAGTAAACATGGAACACTTTGCTTCAAAATTAAAAAATCCTTAAAACAATATTTTTCAATTTAAAATCTAAAATTTGAATTTTGCATTTTATAATTTTTCTGATTTCTTCAAATTAAAAATAGTAAATTACGATTTATAAAAGTTTGAACTTAAACCCTAAATCGATTCGTACTGATTTCTAAAATTGAAATTATAGATTTAAATGTGGTAGTTTTAGATATATATTTTAAAAGCGCACATTCTTAAATTTAAAATTTTCATTTTAGGTTTAAGAAGTAATTATTTAAATCAAATTTTTCTACATTGATTTTAATACGAATCGTTTTAAATTTGATGTTTCAATACGATTAATTTTAAAATCAAAAATTTTCGTATTGAAATTTAGAAAAAAAATTTAAAATCTGAATCTAAAATTAAAATGTTTTGTTTAACGTTTTTTTTTTTTTTCTCTGTGTAGTCGGTTCGCCGACAAAGCAGAAAAATTGATACTTAAACATTCATTTGAAAAAAATAGTGATATCAATAGGGGTAAGCGCATAGAAGCATCATACAGATATCGTGTTAATAATCCTGATGTTATTAGAGTTGTAGTGAGAAGACATCAGGCTAATAATCCTAATGCACGTCAAGAAAGGCGTTTGCGCGCATGGAGTGTTAAAGCCATGTCTGACTTTTCTATGATTTTGAAATAGCTTACAAGTCAGATATAGTTACTCAACTTGGTAGTATGAATTTTATATGCAAACATTGTAATGCTTTAAAATGGAAAAATTAGCCTCTGGGTATCTGTTGCAAGGCAGGAAAAGTTAAACTTTCACAAAATGAAAGTTTGCCTGATCCACTTAAAAGTTTAATAATTTGTGGACATCCCAAGCATGATCATTTCATTGATTGTATAAGAAAGTATAAAAGCTGCTTTCAAATGACTTCTTTTGGTAGTAAAAAATTATAAATGAAAGTTGGTCAACTTTTTAAAGTCCAAGGACAAGTGTATCACTTAATTGGTAGTGTCCGACCTTTGCCAAGTGAAGAAATGCAGTTTCTTCAAATTTATTTTGTTAGTGATGATGAAAAGGAAGATCAACTAAGTTGCAAAAGTATTTCAAATGTTGATTTAAGCGTAGTAAAGGATCTTCAATGTATGTTTCATCATCATAATCGTTATGTAAAAGATCTAAAAATGGCTCTCAATAAAATACCAATTAGGACTAAAGACTACAAATTAAAGACTATAAATTGGTTATACATGCTGGTCGAACACCCGATGGAGCACATAAAGGGCTTTACAAGGCACCTCTATCAAGCGAAGTAGCTATAGTTATGTTGGTCAGCAATTTGAAAAGCGCGATATTATTATTGAAAGCCATAATAATAATAAATTACATCGTATAAGTGAGGTGCATCGATCATACGATGCCTTACAGTACCCTTTGCTATTTCCTTATGGCGACAATGGAATCCATTATTAAAAAGGGAGGATCCAAAAAAACAGATATCTGCGTTAAGCTTTTACAGCTTTAAAATAATGATTCGTCAATCTGAGATAAATCATTTAATTTATTTTCGTTCCTTTTTTAGTCAATTTTTAGTTGATACGTATGCTAAAATTGAAACAGAAAGGTTAAATTATATTCGCTACAATCAAGCGAAAACCAGAGCAGATAGCTATATACATCTACAAGATTCAATAGGCCAACAAGATGTTGACGCAGCTCAACTTGGTCAGATGATAATTTTACCGTCTTCTTTTACAAGGTCTTCACGATATATGCATGAAAAAACTCAAGATGCTATGACATATGTTCGCCATTATGGGCGACCAGATCTTTTCATAACATTTACATGCAATCCACAATGGAATGACATCAAAAACCGCATGATCGTCACGATATTATAGCTCGAGTTTTTCATTTAAAAGTTAAAGCTTTAATGTCACTATTGACAAAAGGTTCTTTGTTTGGAAGCGTGCAATGTTTCATGTACTCTGTGGAATGGTAAAAGCGGGGCTTACCACATATACATATTCTACTTTGGTTAGAAAATAAAATAAGACCAGATAAAATCGATAAGATTATCTGTGCCGAAATACCAAACGCATATGAGGATCCTTTGTTATTTAACATTGTTAAGTCACATATGATTCATGGTCCATGCGGTGCATTTAATAATAAATCGCCATGCATGAAAAATGGAAATTGTACCAAAAGGTTTCCTCGACAATTACTTAAAGAAACTGTGACTGGAAAAGATAGTTACCCTCTATATCGTAGAAGAGCGATAGAAGATGGAGGTAATGCAATTAATATAAATGGTAATTGCATAGATAATCGTTGGGTTGTGCCTTACAGCTGTGTACTTTTGAGAACATTTGAAGCTCACATAAATGTTGAGTATTGTAGTTCTGTAAAGTCTATTAAAAACATTTGTAAATATGTTAACAAGGGCAGTGATCAAGCATCATTTACTCTTGAAGACCAACGTAATGAAATAAATATGAACGAAAGTGGCCGTTATATAAGTAGCTCAGAAGCGGTATGGAGAATCCTTGCATTTCCCATACATGAACGTTTTCCGGCTATTACACACTTAGCTCTTCATTTAGAAAATGGTCAACGGATATATTTTAACCCCAATAAAACGCAACAATTACTTGACAGATTAAGCACTACACCCAAAACCACTTTGCTAGCCTTCTTTGAGCTATTCACACGCGATGAGTTTGCAAGAACACTTCTATATTGTAAAGTTCCATCGTATTTTACATGGAACAATAAAGAATTTCAATGAAGAAAACGAGGGCATGATGTGCCAAATTTTCCTGGAGTTAAAAGAGATTCAGCTTTGGGAAGAGTTTACACTATTCATCCCAATAATACAGAATGTTTTTATTTAAGACTTTTACTACATTTTGTAAGAGGCCCAACATCATTTTCAAATTTAAAAACCGTTAATGGTATAGCGTACGCATCATTTCAATTGGCGTGTAAAGCTCTAGGATTACTAGAAGATGATAAGCACTGTGATTCAACTATAGCCGAAGCTGTCATATGTCAAAATCCTACAAAACTAAGAGAACTTTTTGCAATAATGTTAGTATTTTGTCAAATTTCGGATGCTCTTAAACTTTGGAATACTTATAAAGAGAGTTTCTCAGAAGATATTTTAAGAGTCTTTCATATTTCACAAAACAGAAATATTGATAAAAGTATTGTGAATAATGTATTTAATAAATGTCTTATGTACATTGCAGATATTGTACTGTCTATTGGTAGTCAAAACTTGACTAACTATGGACTTCCACTACCAGTTAGATCCGAGGAAATTGTTCAAAATAATGAATATCATAGAGAAACAAATTATGAAAATTGCGATAATTTTGTTGTTAATAATGAGCTACTCCTTACTGCTGAGCAAAAACAAGTACATATACGAAAAGATACTATATAGCGTTGAAGCAGAATAAGGAGAAATCTATTTTTTAGATGCACCTGGTGGAACAGGTAAAACGTTTCTTTTAAATTTATTATTGGCAGAGGTACGGCAAAGTACAAAAATTGCATTGGCCGTTGCTTCTTCCGGTATCGCAGGCACTTTACTAAATGGTGGTCGCACAGCGCATTCTACTCTAAAGATTCCATTTAATTTGATTCATTTAGAAGCACCACATAGCTTAATTTCAAAGCAATCTAATATGGCTGCTGTGCTCAAAGATTATTGTTTGGGATGAGTGTACTATGGCCCATAAAGGTGCTTTTGAAGCTGTAGATCGAGCTTTGAAAGACATTCGAGATAGTGAATACCTAATGGGTGGCATAACTGTTCTCTTAGCTGGTGATTTTCGACAAACTCTTCCAGTGATCCCCAGAGGAACAAGAGCAGATGAAATAAATGCGTACTTAAAGTCTTCAATTTTGTGGCCCAAAATACAGAAAATTGCATTAACGAAGAATATGCGAGTGCACTTAAAATGGTTTTCAGAACGTGCTATTTGGACTGCGAGATATGACAATGCATTGAAAATAAACGAGTTTTTATTAAAATCATTTCAAAGTGAAGAAATGACATATAACTCTATTGATTCTGTGACTGAAGTCGAAGATGCAGTTCATTACCCCGTCGAGTTTCTTAATTCATTAAATCCGGCTGGCCTGCCTCAACATAAATTAACTTTAAAGACTGGTTCACCTGTAATGTTGATTCGCAACTTGAAACCGCCAAAACTGTGCAATGGTACAAGATTGCAAGTTAAAGTCCTTCATAAGAATGTTTTCAAAGCAATGGTCTTTACTGGCAATGGTATAGGGGAAACGGTTTTTATTATTTTTATTTATTTATTTATTTATTGTCAGCTAAAAGCAGCTGACATTAAATTGAAATCAAAATTAATTTAAATTAAAAAATAGTTAAAATAATTAAATTAAGTAAAATATAGAATAGGCCGTCAGCCGTCTGGTGCTACAGGGGGATGATCACGCAGTGTCTAGTGCCGGTACTTGTACTGTTATCTAGGCTGCGTGCCGTATCTGTAGCGCACTGGCGGAAGTGCGACTATACTCTCCTCGCGACGGCGGCTGGAAACAGGCTCTTGGTTAGGTCATGTCTCTGCCATTGAGTGCTGGCAAATCGTAGTCGGGCGAGAGAAGACAACTCTCCAAATCACCTCAAGCCAAGGTGGAACAGCATACGCCGATGGTTGCGTGGCCGGGGAGAAGCTCGGTCGCTAGTATGCGGACTCAGGGGGAACAGCTGACCCACTCTGTTTTATTTAGGCTTCCCGCGGTACATGGGCTCTGCCGTGGGTGACGATCCTATTCCCTATTATTCGTGGGAATAAATATGAATCTTAACAATACTAACCAAAACAAAGAGCCCGACACTCGCCCAAAGTCGGATGGGACTAACAATCCCTCATCTTCTGCGCTGCCCGGTAAGCCAGCGGGCAGTGCCATTCCAGGTGTACGCGGTAAGGTTCCGGACAGGCAGCCGAGTCGTGGGGCGAGACCTGGATACAAGGTGCCGGCTAGAGCTCCGCGGAGCATACATGCGGTGGGCTCAGCGTCCACCCCAAGCCGGGCCTCAATCTCGATAAAGCCGAGCATGCCGTATAACGACAAGAGACGCGCTGCGGGTATCTTGACCCGGAACCTGTCTGGCACAGAAACATCGCCAGAAGGTTTGCAGCTGGTGGAGTGGGCAAAATCAATTTTGCCCGATTTTCATCCAGCTCCAGCGAAAGAGCCAGATGCCGCTAAGCCAAAGCGGCAGCTACCGGAGGCTAGTAGCGCACCACAAGCCAAGCGGTCGCGCCAGCAGCTCGGGACGAAATCCTATGCCGAGGTGACGAGGGGTAAAATTCTTCTCGGTGTCCTGGATAAGGGCAGCGAGGGGGGCCAAATCCCGAGGAGCCAGTGGCCGTGGGTGGAGAACGAGCTGCAAGGAGCCTTTATGCAGATCATGCTGGCAAATGGAGGACCACCGCCCGTATGCCAAGATGCCGGCTGGCATCAAGGATGCGTAAAGGTGGTGGCATGCGCTGACATGCACTCAGCCAAGGTCTATAAAGAGGCAATTTCTACCCTGGGTGAGGTCTACCCTGGGGCCAAGTTGGAGGCCGTGGACTGAAAGGATGTGCCCAGCAGACCTAGGGCTCGAGTGTGGGTATTGGCTAAACCCGATGATCCGGCCGAGATCCTAAAGGTCTTCCAATTTTGTAACCCTCAGCTGCCGTGAAGCGACTGGAGGGTGGCAAAATTGGAAAAGGCGGATGGTCCACGGCGTCAGCTTCTCTTGGTGTTGAACGACAAGACAGTCGAGCACCTCGCCGAGTCCGTATCGCTCGGACAAGGCCAACGAACCTGTCGTGCAAGAGCGGGATCTGGCGATCGACCACGACAAGGATCTAGATGAGGAGGAGCTACTAGGCTATGTCTCTGAGACATCAGAGCTAGCTCGAGATCTCTCCCGGCTAGGCCACAGCGGGGGAGACATAGAGGTAGAAGACGATGAAGATGCCGACATTACTGTGGTGGAGAAGGATTTGAAGAATGTCCTTGAGACTTCTTCAGATAAATCTACACCACAGTAAGGCAGCATCGGCTGCTCTTCTGCTGTACCTGGAGAGGGGTACAGTGGACATAGTCCTTATACAGGAACCCTGGGTGTGTGGTGGCAGGGTTTCTGGACTGAGGACACAAGAATACAAGCTACTAGTAGCTGGAACCGAAGGTAGATATAGAACCTGCATACTTGCAAAAAGACATATAAATATATTTTTGCTCCCAAAGTACAGAGACGCAGACAACACTGCAGCGTGTCTGGAGCTGGAGACGGAACCAATCCGACTAGTCTCTAGCTACTTCGCCCACGACCATAAGGGTGACCCTCCGCATCCGTTGCTTCGCCAGCTGATCGCCGACTGCGAGCTGGGAGGCCTTCGGCTAATAGTGGGCTGCGACGCAAATGCCCATCATCATCAGTGGGGAAGCACTGATACAAACGTAAGGGGTGAGTTGATTTTTGACTACCTTCTTAATACCAACATGCTTATTTGTAATAATGGTAAGGACCCGACCTTTATTATCAAAAACCGCAGGGAAGTCCTAGATATTATTCTTGTGTCTGCCTCTTTATGGAATCAAATCCTCTCTTGGAAGGTGCTGGATGAGCACTCCTTCTCGGATCATAGGTATATTGAAACCATACTACACATCCGAAGTCCCAAACCAACTCAGTTCAGAAACTTAAGAAGAACTGATTGGAAGAATTACGCTATTTCGCTGCAAAGATTGCTCCCTGAAACTCGAGTATGCAACCTTTCTCATAAGAAAATTCAGCAAAGCGTGTGAAAACGCCCTGAATGCATCCTGTCCCATTAGCAGACCAAAAAGGAAGAAGAAAACCTCTTGGTGGACTGCTAAAATCGGAGAGTTGAGGGCAGCTGCCAGAAAACTCTTCAATAAAGCAAAGGCTCAAAATGACGAACAGACATGGGCTGACTACAAGGCAGGGCTCTCCGTGTTCAAAAAGGAGCTTCGCAAAGCAAAATGAACTTCTTGGAGAACTTTCTGCTCAGAGATAGATAGTACTTCCGAAGCAGCCAGACTAAGGAAGCTACTAAGTAAAACTCCTCAGACTCTTGGTTTCATCAAGAATGCAAACGATGAGTGGACATCATCGAGTGAAGAATCACTAACCTTACTCCTGGACACACATTTTCCGGGGGGAAGTAGATCGCCAAGACCTTGTGATCTGCACGTTAGCGGGGAGACACAGAAGCTCTTGCAATTGCTCAGTGAAAGCAATATCCACCGGGCAATTAAGAGCTTCCAAACCCTATAAATCACCAGGAATAGACAATATCATTCCTGCCCAATTGCAGTCCGCGGGGAAATTAGCCATCAATTGGCTTAAGAACATATTCTCCAGGGTTTTTAAAAGTGGTATAATCCCGGGGCGATGGCTGGAATCGAAAGTAGTTTTCATCCCAAAAGCCGGAAAACCCTCGCACACAATAGCTAAAGATTTTCGACCTATCAGTCTCTCATCTTTTCTACTGAAACGATGGAGAGGTTGCTCTGTCTTCATTTGAGAAGCACTATTCCCATATCGCTTCTCTCACCAGTTCAGCATGCCTATTCTAAGGGGAAGTCTTGCGAGACCGCACTGCATGCACTTACTGCATACATTGAAAAGTCTATACACAGGGAAAACTTTACGCTAGTAGCTTTTCTAGACATAGAAGGAGCTTTCAACAACGTCACTCCTAAGACTATCACCGACTCGCTGACGGATTTGGGGGTTGACTCCCTGACGGTGCACCTGATCGATCAGATGCTCCAATGCAGGATCGTAAGGGCCGCACTGGGGGCAGTGACTGTCACCAAAACCGTTGATCGTGGAACCCCACAAGGCGGAGTCCTCTCTCCTCTTCTATGGAACGTAGCAGTAAGCCAACTGCTGCGGTCCATGGATGGGGGAGGGTGCAAAGTGGTAGCCTATGCAGACGACGTTGCCCTAGCCTTTCAGGCAAGTTCCCGCAGACGTTATGTGACCGAATGACGAAAGCCCTTGCTAGGCTTTCCGGTTGGGCAAAAAGATCTGGATTAGGAGTTAATCCTGCTAAAACGGATCTGGTTCTGTTTACGAGGAAATACAAAATTCCGTCTCTACAGCCACCAACTCTAGATGGGATTAGACTGTCCTTTAGTGACTCGGCAAGATACCTAGGTCTAATTCTAGACAAGAAATTAAACTGGAATCTCAATACTGAAGAGCGTATAAGGAAGGCAAATGTTGCTCTATACGCCTGTAAGCAGACAATCGGACTTAAATGGGGCATGACTCCGCAAGTTGTCCATTGGCTCTACACTGCGGTAGTCAGACCAATTTTTATCTATGGTGTTTCTGTCTGGTGGCCTTCACTTGACAAGAAAACAGTCACCAGGAAATTAGGAAGGGTGCAGCGAACTGCTGCGCTATGCATAACAGGAGCTTTACGCACGACCCCGGGTAACGCTCTTGACGCCATACTGCACTTCCTACCTGTCGAATGAGGGAAGCCAAACAGTGGATTGGCCAGGACTCTGGACATTCAAGTATCTTGAAAGACAATCCACCCATACCAGACAATACGGACTATCAGATCCCACAGGTGTATTTAGACACTCCCTTTACCACCCTAATCCCAACTGGAGAGAATTGGGAAGAAGGCTTGTCCGCAAGACCTGCGGAAGCTATAGAAATTTTCACAGACGGCTCAAAGCTGGACGGTAGAGTAGGAGCATTTTCTGGCATTTTCTGCGCCAATTTTAACTTACGCAAAGCTTTTCGACTCCCTGACCACTGTAGCGTCTTCCAGGCAGAAGTGCTAGCAATTCAGGAGTCACTAAGTCGCATTCCACACAGGTGTAATGTCAGTAAAATCTATATCCTCACAGACAGCCAAGCAGCTATTAGATTGCTGGAGTCGAACACGTCGAACTCTAAGGCTGTTTATAACTGTCGCAAATCTCTAAGCGAGATGGCAGAGCAGTTTAACATATGCCTAGTATGGGTCCCAGGACATAGGGACATAGAAGGCAACTGCATCGCTGATGAACTGGCCAGATTAGGAACTACCATGGAACTCCTTCCAGACAAAGAGTGCATTGGTATACCTATGGCATCCTGTAGACTCAACCTAAGAGATTTCTTCGAGACGGAAGCCAACAGAGTGTGGCAGCTCTCCACTCACAACTCACGTATTGCTCATCAAACCTGGCCAACCAGATGCCGGAAAAGATCGAATGAGCTCTGTGCCCTAAGCCAGAACAAGTGCTCTATTGTTACCAGAGTGATGACTGGGCATTGGCTTGTGGGGGCACATGCGGCCAGATTATTGGTCCCGCACAACGACTTCTGCAGAAGTTGAAGAGACGAGGAGGAAGAAGAAATAGTTCTTCACCTTCTCTGTACCTGTCCGGCCTTATGCAAAACTAGGCAAAAAATCCTTGGTGACTTTTTCTTCGAAGATCTATCTGAACTTGCGAGTAAAAGACCCAAAGATGTAGCAAGGTACATCCAAGTCACAGGATGGACTCATGATTCGGAGTCATACCAAGAGTGATAGAGGGGTCTCAGAGCCTTTCGCGGCATCACAACGGGCCGAGTGCGCCTAAGTGCGCCGAGGGGGTATCCCTCCTTGGTAACCGCTCTAACCTAACCTAACCTAAAATATAGAATAATATATAAATCTGAAAATATAATCAAAAGTTAACGTTAAAGCTCTGGGAAATTCAATAAAAAAATTGAGTAGTCCAACATTTGTTGCGAGGATTGGGAAAAACCCAGAAAAACCCAATCAGACCAGTGTTAGATTAGTTATTAGTGAATACGATTAGATAAAGCGAAAAGGATCGATCTTTTTAGTAATGGAGTTGAGGCCTCCAAGGAGACAAGAGAATAAAGTTTGTTATAGTCAGAACATATAACACGAAATGGTTCATGAATTAAATAGTTGCTGAAGCAACGATCAAGGCTAAGGGGTAAAAAGTTACGTGAAGATCTAATTGGGACATTAAATTTAATTCGACTCAAAAGAACTAATGAGTCCATTTCACCATTAAGTAGGTTAGTAATAAATAATACTCCATGCATAGTTCTACGGTTTAACAGGGAGGGAAAATTAATCAAAAGGAGTCTACTTGAATACAGGGGTAAGTCAACTCCAGGAACCCAGTTAAAACTTCTAAGGGCAAATAGAAGAAATTTCTTCTGCACAGATTCAATTCTATCCTGGTGAATCGAGTATTGTGGAGACCACACACAAGATCCATACTCCAGGATGGGACGAACTAGGGATGTATAAAGCGTTTTAGTGGTGTAGGGATCATTAAACTCTTTCGACCACCGCTTGATGAAGCCAAGGACATTAATGGCCTTATTGACCATATACGAAATATGAGCGTCAAACTTTAATTTAGGATCAAGAATAATGCCTAAATCTTTAATTTCAAAAACGCGGTCAAGTGGTAAAGCATCAAGCAAGTAGTGAGCAGTATGAGGGGTACTTCTACAAAAAGACATGACTTTACATTTAGAACAATTTAAATTGAGTAAGTTAAAACGACACCAGGCCGACAATGCACCCAAATCCGACTGTAGTAAATTACACAGGGAAGCGTCATCATATGTGAAACATCATCAGCAAACATTTATACATAGGAGTAAGTAATAACGGCTGGAAGATCGTTAATAAACAGATTAAATAGCAAAGGTCCAAGGTGACTACCCTGGGGAACACCAGAGGTAACAAAAATAGGTTTAGATGCCGACGACTTAAAAACAACTTTTTGTGTTCGGCCACACAAGTACTCCGAAAGCCACAATACGAGTTTTGATGGAAATCCAATAATTTTTAATTTTTGAAGCAACAGAGAATGACTAACAGAACCAAATCGCATACTAAAATCGGTGTAAACCACGTCAGTTTGCATTTTTTCCTGGAAACCTTTGATAACAAGCGAAGTGAATTCAAGAAGGTTAGTGGTAGTAGATCTACGCCTAACAAAACAGTGTTGATAAGGCGATATAATTGAACTACATGTGTGTTGCAGTTGAGAACATATAATTTTTTCAAAGACTTTAGGAAGGGCGGACAACTTGGATATACCCCTATAATTTTTAACGTTAGACTGCTTTTGTTGCAGACAACACAAATACATATTTTGGTGGACTAAACCGTAAAGGGCAAAACAATGTAATGCATTTGTTAAAGTCCGAAATTAATAATAATTTAGTTGGCGTTGGCTGCCCTGCACATGTCCTACATAACGCGGTTCATCATGGACTTGACCAGCTCGTGCTTTTTGAAATTGACGTATTCGTTTACAAATTGTATAGTTATTATACTCGATACCGAAGGTAAAGAGTATATTGAGTTTGTGAAATGTCCGTCATGGTGTCTGTCCGTCTGTCCGTCTGTCCCTCTGTATGAACGCAACTTTTTTCCACACCCTTCAAGCTAGAGACTTGAAACTTTCCAATTCTCTTTATCTATGGGATAGTAAATTAAAGTGTCAATTTGGGGGTTCTACGATAACTGGGGGGCTGGCAAATCGATAAATTCGATAACTCAAAACCGATAGATCCACATATTTCGCACATCCTTACAGCTTGAAGTACCAAATTTGGTAAGAAGAACTACCTACCCTAAAGCTAGAACTACCAAATTTGTTGAGAAGATAGCTTTTAGCAACCCCCAAAAAACTGCATCCAAAATTTTGGAGCCACGCCCACCCATTCCGCCCGCAACCCCCCCGCATTTTGAAATCAGAAATGCCTATATCTCCCACAGTTTTTGAGCTATAGCCACCAAATTTGGTGACAAGATAGGTGATGATAACCCCCCAAAAAATCCATACAAAGATTGGATGCCACAACCACCAATACCGCCCTATGCACCCCCATCTGCCCCAACGCTTCGTCAAAAAGGGGAATGCGTGTATCTTCCAGAGTTGTGGAGCTAGAGCCACAACATTTTTTAGGAAGATAGCTGGCAACGACCTCCAAAAATCTGCATCAAAGTTTTGGAGCCAAGCCCACCCATTCCGCCCCTCCTTTCCCTACCATTTACAAACTTTGAGCTAGAGTCACCAAATTTGATATGAAGTTAGCAATTGACATGCCACAAAAATCTACAGCAAAAATTTGGATGCCACGCCCACCTGTACCGCCCCCAGCCCCCCTTTCCCCACTTTTTACAAATTTCAAGCTAGAGTCACCAACTTTGGTATGAAGATAGCAATTGACATTCCACAAAGATATGCATCAAAAATTTGGATGCCACGCCCACCCATACCGCCCGCAGCCCCATTTTCCCCACCTTTGACAAACTTCGAACTAGAGTGACCAAATTTGGTATGAAGATAGCAATTGACATCTCACAAAGATACTGCCCCATCCCCATTTTCTTTACCTTTTACTAACTTCGAGCTAGATTCGCCAAACTTGGTATGAAGATAGCAATTGACATCCCACAAAGATCTGCAGCAATAATTTGGATGCCATGCACACCCATACGGTATGCGTATATTTATACTCGATACCGAAGGTTAAGAGTATATTGAGTTTGTGCAATGTCCGTCATGGTGTCTGTCCGTCTGTCTGTCTGTCCGTCTGTATGGACGCAACTTTTTTCCACACCCTTCAAGCTAAAGACTTGAAACTTTCCAAATCTCTTTATCTATGGAATAGTAAATTAAAGTGTCAAGATTGGGGTTCTACAATAACTGGGGGGCTGGCAAATCGATAAATTCGATAACTCAAAACCGATTTATCCACATATTTCGCACTTTCTTACAGTAAGAACTACCAAATTTGGTGAAAAGATAGCTACTAGCAACCCCCAAAAATCTGCATCAAAAATTTTGGAGCCACGACCACCCATTGCGCCCCAGCCCCCCCCGTATTTTGATATCAGAAATGCCTATATCTCCCATAGTTTTTGAGCTATAACCACCAAATTTGGTGACAAGATAGGTGATGATGACCTCCCAAAAACTCCATAAAAAGATTGGATGCCACACCAAATTTGGTATGAAGGTAGCAATTGACATCCCACATAGATCAGCACCAAAAATTTGAATGCCACGCCCAACCATACCGCCCCCAGCCCCCCTTTCTCCACTTTTACAAACTTTGGTATGAGGATAGCAATTGACATTCCACAAAGATCTGAATCAAAAATTTGGATGCCACTATCACCCATAGCGCCCCCAGCCCCTCCTTTCCCCACTATTACAAACTTTGAGCTAGAGTCACCAAATTTGGTATGAAAATAGCAATTGACATTACACATACATCTGCATCAAAAATTTGGATCAGGCCTCTTTTTACCGGTTTTAATACTGGTATCGAGTATACCGCAGTCGGTTGCGTCCGACTGCAACGTTTCCACTTGTTTTTTTAATATATACGGTTCAGACGAATGAACTCAAAGGTTTTTGCGATTTCGTTGACATCGAATTCAAGAAGCTGCTGAGCCACAGCAAAGTCAGGTGGCTTAGCTTAAGACCAGCTGTTGAAAGAATCCTCCATTTATTTCAGGCTCTTAAAGCGTATTTTAGTTCTGTATCAAAACCTCCAGCCAAACTTAAAGAATTTTTTGAACACGACTTGGGCGAGGCCTACCTTTGGTTCGTGCATTCATTAATGTCAATTTTCCACAAAGGTATGCAGCAAATGGTGCGAAAAAGTAACTCAATAACGGACATAATTACTGTGATTGACGAAATTATTGAGATTTTAGAAAGCCGGCAAGAATGCAACTTTTTGCTTTTAAATGTTCGATCGATTTTAAAGTCCTTGAAGGAAAACGGCAGGGAAGAGACTTGCCGTTATTTTAATGCAAGGCCCTATCTTGTGTATAGTGAATGTTTGTTATATCTGAAGGAATGGACTAAGTCACTAGACGAGTACCGGATTTTTAAATGGCTGCAACTAGACGACGCGAACTTTTCGTATGAAGAAAGTGTAGCGAAGTGTGTAGAAAATTTGTTGGAGAAAAAAATTTCAATAGACGATTCACTCTTGTTCGACCAAATTGCAAACTTGAAGAAATTTTTGTCGAAGCAAGTGAAGACGTTTTTTGAGAAAAGCTCCGCAGATAAGCTAGTACAGTTTTTTGCAAACGTAAACTCGAGTTATTACTCGGAAGAATTGAAAGTAGCACAATTCTACTATGCGATTCCTCCGCACAATGCAAATTGCGAAAGGGTTTATTCGCTAGTAAATACGCAGTGGTCTGACGAAAGAAATAGATTACTGGTGGAGAATCTTAAAAACTTAATGATTGTTCAGTTTAGTTTTGAAGACATGAGTTGTTTGAATTTTGACAAAGAATTGATGGACAAGAAGAATGTTAGTGTGTTGAAAAAAGTAGGCAGTGCGGAGAAGTATAATGATCAGTAGTGTTTCATAATTAATTGGAATTTGTTATGAATAAATATGTCAATTTTATATTTTTTTAATTGGTGGGAGGGGGAGGGGGGTAGTGGTCGACCTACCCGGAATGGCCTGAGCCCCAAGTGGTAACCCTAGGTAAAGGCCTGTACGCATGAGCCCCGTACAGCTCCCGTACAATATACATGAGTTTTACGGCTGTAACGACAAGTGTTGAAAAATTCACATATTGTGGCGGTAGGCTAATTGTTTTTTGTAAATAAATCGGAAATACAACTGTGTTTTGTACACTTGATTTCAAAATAATGATTCGCGCGCTACTTTTGTGTTTTAGTACAGCTAACGCCCTGCTTCTGGCGGTTGCATTAGATTATGCTAAACATGACTGAAACCACTCAAAAGACTCAAAGCAAATTCACCTTAAAAATCTATACCCTGCAATAGTTCAGTGTCAGTACAATCCAGTTTATATGTTATTTAAATTGTATCTTATTAATTAATAAATATATTTTTATTCATTACTTCTTGCGCAGCATTGACTGCCAAAACAATAAGTATGGCTCTATTGGAGCCTGAATTAGGTCAACTTTGTTAATATTATCCGAAAAATGTATAAGCCGGCTCTTGCCCGACATGTTGTTGCATTTTTTACAACCGTAAATAGCTGCAGAAAGCTATTTACTGCCCATAGCATTTTAACATAACATTTTAACATTTTCATTGTTCAACACTACCGTACCAGCAGTAGCTAACAGAACTGCATACCTTAAATGTACGTACTGTACTGAAGCTGTACGGGACCATTTTTTTTATATGAAGTTTTTGCTGTACGGGAGCTGTACAGGCGTCTGCGTACAGGCCTTTAGGCAATAAAATCAACTTTTTGTTAATTTAACCTTAAGAAACTATCATTATTAGATGCTGAATCGTAATTTATATATTTCTCCAATAGGATCGCAATAATTATCCATTAATCATGGGAGGCCAAAAATTTATTGGCAAGAATGTGGGCAATTTTGTAAAGCAGCTGCTTAAAATTGGCCTCAATCCCCCCATTATGTTAGAGGAGTACGAAAGTACAGTACATAACCGCATTTGTATTGGTCGCCAATAGATCAACTTTTACTCCCTTGCGGTACACCGCGACGCAAATTGGTATGTCCGATTTTTATACTCGATACCGAAGGTTAAGAGTATATTGACTTTGTGCAATGTCCGTCATGGTGTCCGTCCGTCTGTCCGTCCGAATGTTCGCAACTTTTTTCCACACCCTTCAAGCTAGAGACTTGAAACTTTGCAAATCTCTTTATCTATGGGATAGTAAATTAAAGTGTCAAGATGGGGGTTCTACGATAACTGGGGGGGCTGGCAAATCGATAAATTCGATAACTCAAAACCGATAAATCCACATATTTCGCACATCCTTACAGCTTGAAGTACCAAATTTGGTAAGAAGATAGCTACTAGCAACCCCCAAAAAACTGCATCAAAAATTTTGGAGCCACGCCCCCCATTCCGCCCCCAGCCCCCGAATTTCAAAGTCAAAAAAGCCTATATCTCCCACAGTTTTTGAGCAATAGCCACCAACTTTGGTGCCAAGATAGGTGATGATGACCCCTCAAAAACTGCATCAAAAGATTGGATGCCACGCCCACCAATACCGCCCCAGCCACCCCCATGTGCCCCAACGCTTCGTCAAAAACGGGAATGCGTGTATCTTCCAGAGTTGTGGAGCTAGAGCCTCCAAATTTGGTGGGAAGATAGTTGGTAACGACCCCCAAAAAGCTGCATCAAAGTTTTGGAGCCACGCCCTCCATTTCACCCCCTTTCCCCACTTTTTACCTTTTTCGAGCTAGAGTCACCAAATTTGGTATGAAGATAGCATTTGACATTTCAGAAAGATCTGCATCAAAAATTTGGATTCCACGCCCACCCATACCGCCCCCAGCCCCCTTTTCACCACTTATGACAAATTTCGAGCTAGAGTCGCCAAATTTGGTATGAAGATAGCAATTGACATTTTACAAAGATATGCATCAAAAATTTTGATGCCACGCCCACCCTTACCGCCCTCAGCCCCCCTTTCCCCATCTTTTTTAAACTTCGAGCTAGAGTCACAAAATTTGGTATATAGATAACAATTGACATTTCACAAAGATCTGCATATAAAATTTGGATGTCACGCACACTCATACCGCCCTCAGCCCCCCTTTCCCCACTTATTACAAATTTCGAGCTAGAGTCACCAAATTTGGTATGAAGATAGCAATTGACATTCCACAAAGATCTGCATCACAAATTTGGATGTCACGCCCACCCAAACCGCCCCCAGCCCCCTTCCCCCCCTTTTTAAAATTTAGCGAGAGGCACCCCCTAAATTAAGAAGAAAAAAAAAAATAAAATTCCAAAAAAAACAACAAAAAAAAATATTAATACCCCCCCCCCCACCCCCCCCCCCCCCCCCCCCGCAAAAAAAAATTTTATATATTAAGAGGAGGCCATATTTACTTATAGCACCTCACAAAAAGCGATTGTATTTATAGCCGCAGCCGGACCTGAGCTGCGGCGAATTCGCATGCTGTCTCGCTCTGACACAGGATGTCAGCGCTAAGGTACGTGTTTGGCACATGGGAGCCACAAAACACGTACCGCAAAAGTCGTGGCAAAGTGCCGTTGGTGTGCGAGCGGTGCATCCACGAAATATAGTGATCACCGTCACACCAACGACAGGCGTGATCAGCAACGAGGAACCGTTGTTGCTAGGCAAACCTCACTGGAACGATCACGCCACCTTTGCCCTTGGCGCGACCTTTGGCAGCGTTGACAGGCCCCGGTCCAGCGAGACAGCAGAAGAATATAAAAGGAGCCGCCTTGGGCAGAGCGGCAAGTTAGTTACGTACAAGTTAGTCGAATACAAGTCAGAGCGAATACAAAGTTAGTGTGAGTGCAAAGTAGAACGTCAACGCGGAACATAAAGTGAATACAGGACTCAGAGGGCAAGAAATCCTACGTGAAAGGATAACCTTAGAATCAAAAGGATTCATATCGCAATAAGGACAAGCAGATCGTGTCCTTAGCGAATTAACAAACATTGTGTGAGAAATCGATACGCGAAAGTTGTCAAGTCTTGTGCCGCGTTACATTTGCAAAGCAACCTCGAATTAAAACCAAGTATCAGATAAGTGAGCCTGGCGAAGGACAGGTGAAGCTAAAGTCAGAGCCGGAGAGTAGGCGACACTACTGGCGAAATCCTTGTGGTAACAAGGAGGCCATAGTAGAGCCTGGCGAATTCGGGCGTTGCTAGCTAAAACCTCGTTTAGTAGGCGAAACATTGACTCTGAATATTTGGTGCAACGAGAGCGCCAGCATTGCAAATAAAACCACGACACAAGAGCCGTACGATTTACAAAACTCTAATAAGAAATATCATTAAGTGCAAAGCAATTGTAAAACCCAACGTGAAAACTAGCAGAGAGTGCAGTTTAAAATATATGTATTAAAACCAAACCAAATTGTGTTCTTATTGCCGCAGCCGCCACAAATACAAATTTGTTGGCACGTACCCTCAGCACCGCGAGAGTTAGCCCAGCTAAAAACCGCGTAACTTTAGGTTCGTTACAACTGGCGCCCAACTGTGGATCTACGGCTAATATCACATAGTTTGTTTTAATAAAATACATATAAATAATCGACAATATGGTTCGTTCGTGGGTGTACAATCTAAAAAAGGATGCACTAGTGAAATGCGGAGTGGAATTCGGTCTGGAGCTCGAAGGCACTGTCGAAAATATGAGAAGACAATTCGGAGACTGGGTAAGTCAAAATGAAAATACTCTTCCACACAGCGTTCGCATTAGCGAACTGGCGAAAATATACAGCCGACAGTCGCCGAATAAAGAACCAGAATTCATGCGCGAGGAAGGGGAATACGAAGAGGAAAAGGAGTTTGCCGGCATAGACGTAGCAAGGCTGAGCGTCCCATGCACCAGCGCGGCGGCTAGGGCGCGAGATTTACAGGAATCTCGCCGATCACCCTGGAGTACAACCCAACAGCCAGGAGAGCGTAGCCACACCCACACACATGATCAGACCAATGCAAGGGCAAGTGAATACCAGAAAGTAGCCAAACAAGTTCGAGAGTGGAGCTTTCGATTCGATGGACTATCGAAACCTCTCGAATTCTTGGAGCAAGTGGAATGGTCGGCAGACACATATGGATTAAATTTAAATTTAATTCCAAGAGCGATGCCGGAGTTGCTGAAAGGAATGGCACTTAAGTGGTACATAGCTAACAACAGGCATTGGACGACATGGGTGGATTTTGTCGACAGTTTTCAAGAATATTTTTTACCTCGAGATTATTTTGAAAATTTGTACGACGAAGTACGCAGACGGCGGCAAGCTCTGGATGAGCCTTTTAAAGTCTATATGGTGGAGATGCAGACTCTGATGAGACCCCTACGACTCTCAACAGAGAAGGAAGTGCGCACCATTTACACCAACAGCCTTCCTGACTTGCGCGGATACGCACGGCCAAACCAGTTCTCGAATTTGACTCAGCTGATGCAACTGGCAGAAGAGTTCGAAGAGTTAGAAAAAGATAGGCTGAAACTGAGGCTACAAAGTGCTACAGCCCAACAACAATTCAGCCAACATCAACAACAACAGCCTCAACAACACCGAGATACACAGCAAAATGGACGCGATCACAACCAGAGTCGTGGAAGTCGTACCCGATTTATGGCCATGGAGGAGCAGAGCCAGAACTCTGGAGGAATGGACGAACGGCCAACCCCAACACCTAGGACCCAGCAAAATCCTGCCAGGACACACATAAACAACCCAGGAAGGGCATGTCGCGTGTGTGGACAGGAGGGACACTGGGCGATAGAGTGCCGAAACCCAATGTTGGAGTTCTGCTGGGTCTGTGGCAGGATCGGTCAGCGGACAGCCCTATGTTGTCAGTCGGGAAACGGCCAGCGGCGTCCGCCAGCGAGGGGCGAGCGGGAGCCGCCAAGGTCCGCCCCGAGACGCTAGTCGGTCACTTGAAGGACGAAGGGACGCAGTTGACTGCCACCGTAGGGATCGGTGAGTGTCAGTATAAGGCTACAGTCGATACCGGGGCTACAAGCAGCTTTGTTAGCGAAGAGCTTGCTTGTAGACTGAGCACTGTAGGCCGGAGAAGCGTCGCAAGTAGACAGGTGAAGTTAGCAGACGGACATAACAGCAGGACAACGGAACAAATAACAGTCGAAATAAGACTCGGGCATCGCAGTTTGCAAGTAGCGTTGCTAATTATGCCTGGTGTGATAGACGATTTGGTGCTGGGCTGGGATTTTCTGACTGGCATGGGCACAGTGTTGCAGTGTGCGGGATTGGTGGTCACCATCCCAGCACGACGGCACAAGGTTGGAAAGCTGGAGGAGAGACTGTCAGTGGCAGTTGTCCAGAATGTAACCGAACAAGACGAAGCAATACACGATGTCAGAAACCCAGCTATTGAAACCAAAAATCTACACGAGGATCAAGAAATTAATGAATTTCTTTTGCGGGAAGTCGCAGCCTTCGAACACCTAAAGGGCACATCACAAATTACGGAACACAAAATTGTGATGAGCGATGACAGGCCTATAAAACAGCGTTATTTTCCGAAGAATCCAAAAATGCAAGCGGAAATTAACCAGCAAGTAGAGGAACTACTTGCGAAAGGTTGCATAGAGCCATCCAACAGCCCACACAGCGCACCAATCGTGATGGTGAAAAAGAAGAATGGCAAATGGCGGTTATGTGTGGATTTTAGGCAACTTAATAGCCGATCCGTTAAGGACGCGTATCCATTGCCAAGAGTGCACCACATTTTAGACCAGCTACGTGAAGCCCACTTCATCACTAGCTTGGATCTGAAAGATGGGTACTGGCAGATCCCGATGGAGAAAGCGAGCCGACCACTGACAGCTTTTACAGTCCCAGGCAAAGGATTATACCAGTGGAAAGTAATGCCATTTGGGTTACACTCGGCACCGGCAACTTTTCAGAGGGCTTTGGATCGTGTTATTGGACCCGAAATGATGCCACACGCGTTTGCATATTTAGATGACATTATAGTCATCGGAAGAACGCGCGAAGAGCATATGGAAAATCTCAAAGAGGTATTTCGGCGGCTGAGGGAAGCAAATTTGCGTATAAACGTGGACAAATGCGATTTCTTTAAAAAGGAATTGAAATATTTGGGTCACAGAGTCACAGAAGAAGGAATTCGCACAGATTCAGAGAAAGTTGCTGCAATCGCAGAATTGAAGCCGCCAAGCAACGTAAAGGAATTACGACAATACCTGGGCGTAGCATCATGGTACAGGCGCTTCGTACCAGATTTTGCGACGAAAGTAGCACCTCTGAACGCATTGATGAAGAAAGGCGCAAAATGGGAGTGGACTGAGGAGCGGCAAGTAGCTTTTGACACGGTCAAAGAGAAGCTGACTCAGTCCCCAGTATTGGCATGCCCAGATTTTTCAAAAACATTTTGCTTGCAGACGGATGCAAGTAACTATGGCCTGGGTGCGATATTGACCCAACCTTCGGAGCAAGGTGAAAGGGTAATATCGTACGCCAGTAGGACACTAAACGGTGCCGAACGGAACTATTCGGCAACCGAAAAAGAGTGTCTAGCCATAGTGTGGGGAATCAGAAAGCTAAGGCCATACCTGGGGAATAAGATTAAATTGTATTATTATTTTTCTGTAAGTAAGGCCATACCTGGAAGGCTACCATTTTGTGGTCATAACGGACCACATGGCGCTGAAGTGGCTAAACTCAATTGAGAGTCCATCAGGCAGAATAGCGCGTTGGGCGCTTGAACTGCAACAATACGACTTTGAAGTCAAATACCGTAAAGGCAACCTCAATGTCGTAGCCGATGCACTTTCGAGACAGCCACTTCCGGAGACATGCTGCCTAATGAAAATCGCCACAGAAGGGATGGAGGCAGACAACGCAAATTGCAAATGGATTCAGAAATTAAAAAAGGAAATCGCACAAAATGCAAGGAAATATCCGGATTACACGGAGGAAAATGGCAACCTGTACAGACACATCCCACATCGCGCTGGAGGCGGAGATGTGGAAGCTTGGAAGCTTTGTGTACCCAATGGTAAAAGGAAGGAGGTGTTATTGGAGAACCACGACGCAGCCACAGCCGGTCATTTGGGAAGCCGGAAAACGATAGCAAGAGTAGCGACACGCTACTACTGGCCAGGCTTGTACAGGGACGTACGCACATATGTGCACAACTGCGAAACGTGTCAACAATATAAGCCAAGTCAAATGGCAGCAGCAGGAAAGATGTTGACACAAATCCCGGAAGAGCCATGGAGTACCGTGTGTGCTGATTTTGTTGGTCCACTGCCAAGATCAAAACACGGCAACACAATGCTATTGGTGATGTTTGACCGTTTCTCTAAGTGGACTGAGTTAGTTCCGCTGAGGAGCGCAACCACAGCCACTTTGCAAAAGGGATTCAGAGAGAGAATTTTGGCACGATTTGGGGTGCCAAAAGTTCTCATAACGGACAACGGAACACAATTTACGAGTAAAGCCTTCAAACGCTTTCTCGAAGAATTGGGAGTGCGACACCAATTTACGGCACCATACACACCGCAAGAGAATCCTACAGAACGTGCAAACCGCACGGTAAAAACGATGATTGCACAATTTACCAAAGATAACCAGCGGTGCTGGGATGAATTTTTGCCAGAATTGTCACTGGCCGTTAATACCAGCGTATCGGCGTCTACAGGCTACAGTGCAGCGTTTATCACGCAAGGGCGGGAACCAAGGCTGCCAAATGCGCTGTACGACAACGTTACACTCGGCACAGGGCAACCGACACAAACACCCAGCGACAATGCGCAAAAACTTAGAGAAGTTTTTGAATTGGTGCGCAGGAGTTTAGAGAAGGCCTCTCAGGACCAAGCAAGGCATTACAACCTACGGAGACGGCAGTGGAAACCATCCGTAGGAGACAAGGTGTGGGTGAAACAACACCACCTGTCAAATGCAGCGGAAGGCTTTGCTGCGAAGCTTGCTCCTAAATTTTCCGGACCATATACAATAATGAATTTTGTATCACCTGTAATCTGTAAATTACAGGGGAAAACTGGGGAAAAAGAACGGACCGCGCACATAGGCGACATAAAACCACACGGAGGCGGAACGGACAACGGGTGAGCACCAAAAAAAAAATTTTGGGGTCACAAATTATTTTAAGACCCTAGAATAAAAAGTAATTTTTTTTTTGTGGTGGTGAAAATCTGGAAAAGAAAAGAGCGGTTAATAAGTGGCCTTGTTAATGACGTATCTCATTTACTCACCTGAATCTCCATCACCTCCTACAAATATAAAAAAAAATAATTAGTTAATTTGTTTTTTTTTTTCGAAAAAAAAAAGGGGTGAATATGTATTAATACATATTGAATATTGCCCCTACTCAACACATTTAACAGATATAAATAATAAAAATAAATATGTAAGGTATTACATATTTATTAAACCATAACAAAATTAAATATGTAAGGTGTTACATATATATAAACAATAAAAATAAATATGTAAGGTATTACATATTTATTAAAGCATAACAAAAATAAATATGTAAGGTATTACATATATATAAATAATAAAAATAAATATGTAAGGTATTACATATTTATATAAAGCATAACAAAAATAAATATGTAAGGTATTACATATATATAAATAATAAAAATAAATATGTAAGGTATTACATATTTATTAAACAATAACAAAAATAAATATGTAAGGTATTACATATTAAATAAATAATAAAAATAAATATGTAAGGTATTACATATTTATAAAATAAACAATAAGAATAGATAATAGAAAAAAAATAATAATAATAAGAGCCACGGCCCAACCAAGGGCATTACAAAAACCGGACCTGAACGCGGCGAAAGGTGTGCGAAGCAAACGCTGCCAGGAAAACGGTTAATGAAAAAGGTTAGCGATATCGCAAAGAGAGCGCTGACAAAACATGGCTGTCGCAGACGGGAAGGATACCGTAACTTGCGCACCTACACTGTTGCACATGCGTACGGAGTAGGGGTATAAAAGGTGCTGACTACCATGCAGTCGGTCACTTTACGATATTTTTTTTGAAAAAAAAACAAGTACTCACCGTTAAGATGGAGCAAGGATTAACAGCAACACCGAGGGAAGGAGGGCAGCCCATGCGTCGAGCCGTGACCCACGTGCGCACTCTCGCACACCAGCGGGGGATGTGTGCGTGGTCGACGCGGCGGCCATGGGTGCCAGCGCCAGAGGGCGCAGAAACGTGGCGCGACGAGGGCGTTGGGCCGGACAGCCCTATGCGCGTGCCGGACCGCAACGGGAGGCGTCGCCAGACGTGTTGGAGCTGCGGGCGTCGCCTATTTTAGAATCGCCTGAGGAGCGGGAGGCAGCCGAGCGCGAGCGTGGTCGCCGCCAGGAGCTGGAGGAAGAGCGGGAGTGGGTGCGTCGGGCATACGGCGAGGACTACGACAGCAGCGACTGGGAGGTGGATGCCAGCGTTGGGCCAGTGAACGAGGTTGAGGAGTCGCCACCGCCAAGGGACTTCATTGAAGTGAACCCGGAATGGGTACGCATGTGCCATCCCGAGGCACCACCGACGCCAGAGGATGAGCATGTGGGCCCAGCCAGCCCGGAGCGGTTCGCCACACCACCACTACCCGAGACACCACCGCCAGACTGGCGCCCCGCTAGGCCACCGTCGCCATTCCCACGTGGGCTGGACGCTTCGGAGGATGAGGAGGATGAGGACGAGGATATTATTTATATATCGTCCGACGAGGAGGAGGCAACACCGCAGGCCGAGGAGCAGATGCCAACGGCCGATCCGGGTGAGTCGACACCACCGACGGCGACCATAACGCGGGAGAGGTGCTTTGTGGATGGGCGATGGCAGCACACCGCGACGATTGTCGTGAAGTGGGCAGAGGAGGTGGCGCTGCCACGCCCCGAGTTTATTAAGGAAATGACGCCACCACGACCGCTCCACGCCACCCCGACACACGCCAACGCCACCACGAACACGGACGCCGACGCCGCCACCACGAACACGGACACCGACGCCGCCACCACCACGACCGCGCACGCCGTCACCACTACGCGCATCACCGGCACCAAACAACGCGGCCACCAGTCCGGCAACAAGGACATCGCCGTGGGTGTGGCCAACACCGATGCAGGTGGGCACGCCGCCTCGCCCCAGGACACCGCCTCCGCCACCAACATGGGCGCCCAATGCGGCACGCCCAGCTTTCGGCCGGCAGGCTTCATGCCCATACGGGGAACGGCCGGCTCGCCCGGTACTGCAGCGGCAGTCGTCCGCACCACTGGCGATTCCGGGATGGAGAGAGGTGGCGCGAGCCGACTGGCCATCCGGAGGTCGTAGCTGCCGCAGCTGGAGGTAGCGACCGACGCACGTCGCGCATCGTGTGGGCGCACGGCCAACGATACCGCGTGCGTATTTCAACCCGAGGCACGCGGGCCTTTGTGGCCGAATAAAAGGGAAAAAAAAAAAAAACTAACACCACAATAAAAAAAAAAATGAAAAAATATTTATATCTGGCATATTCATTTCGCGTAACCTGAAAAAAATATAAAGGAAAACAGGTGTATTAAAACTGCAGGAGGGGGGTGAAAGTGACTGGAAGCATACTCACATAAAATGTGTGTGCGATCCAGCGCGAGCGGCAAAACGGCATGGCCTGGAAAAAAGAGAACATGAGTTAGGATATGGTGGAAATGGCGCAAGGCGCAAAAATATATTACTTACGTTTGCTTTTAGATTCTTTTCAGCAACAACAAAACAATTGCAAACTGCAAATTGTGTGTCATGGCCGATTAGTGTTGGATAGTTGCGTGTGGCCATATCGATCTGGCCACATCGCAAATATCGATCAGGCCGTAGCGAGTAACACCGGGCGATGCGAAGCTGGCTGCTATGGCGCAACGCACCACTAGATGGCGTTACACGACCGCCAGCTGATCGCTACAGCGACACTGTTAACGGACGCCAAAGTTCAAAACGGAGGCGCGCGATTTGAAAGACGCGAAATCAAGTGGAAGGCTTCCACTTCCGGAGAAAGAGGGGAGTGTGAGGGGCCATATTTACTTATAGCACCTCACAAAAAGCGATTGTATTTATAGCCGCAGCCGGACCTGAGCTGCGGCGAATTCGCATGCTGTCTCGCTCTGACACAGGATGTCAGCGCTAAGGTACGTGTTTGGCACATGGGAGCCACAAAACACGTACCGCAAAAGTCGTGGCAAAGTGCCGTTGGTGTGCGAGCGGTGCATCCACGAAATATAGTGATCACCGTCACACCAACGACAGGCGTGATCAGCAACGAGGAACCGTTGTTGCTAGGCAAACCTCACTGGAACGATCACGCCACCTTTGCCCTTGGCGCGACCTTTGGCAGCGTTGACAGGCCCCGGTCCAGCGAGACAGCAGAAGAATATAAAAGGAGCCGCCTTGGGCAGAGCGGCAAGTTAGTTACGTACAAGTTAGTTGCGTACAAGTTAGTCGAATACAAGTCAGAGCGAATACAAAGTTAGTGTGAGTCAGCAAAGTAGAACGTCAACGCGGAACCAATAGAAAAGTGAATATCAGCGACTCAGAGGGCAAGAAATCCTACGTGAAAGGATAACCTAAGAATCAAAAGGATTCATATCGCAATAAGGACAACGCAGATCGTGTCCTTAGCGAATTAACAAACAGTTTATGTGAGAAATCGATACGCGAAAGTTGTCAAGTCTTGTGCCGCGTTACATTTGCAAAGCAACCTCGAATTAAAACCAAGTATCAGATAAGTGAGCCTGGCGAAGGACAGGTGAAGCTAAAGTCAGAGCCGGAGAGTAGGCGACACTACTGGCGAAATCCTTGTGGTAACAAGGAGGCCATAGTAGAGCCTGGCGAATTCGGGCGTTGCTAGCTAAAACCTCGTTTAGTAGGCGAAACATTGACTCTGAATATTTGGTGCAACGAGAGCGCCAGCATTGCAAATAAAACCACGACACAAGAGCCGTACGATTTACTAAACTCTAATAAGAAATATCATTAAGTGCAAAGCAAATTGTAAAACCCAACGTGAAAACTAGCAGAGAGTGCAGTTTAAAATATATGTATTAAAACCAAACCAAATTGTGTTCTTATTGCCGCAGCCGCCACAAATACAAATTTGTTGGCACGTACCCTCAGCACCGCGAGAGTTAGCCCAGCAAAAGACCCCGAACTTTAAGGTTCTTTAAAACTTTAAACAACCCAAAACCCCCCCCCCCCCCCCTATTTTCCATTTCAGAGAAAAAAGGGGAAGGAAACAAACTTAAAAAAAACAAAAAAACCCCACTTTAAAACAAACGACCCACAAAAAAAAATTACGAAAAAAAAGGAGGGCCTCCCCGAGCAAAAAAAAAACCAACCAAAAAAAAAAAAAGCCAAAAAAAAAAAAAAAAAAAAGGAAAAAAACAAAAAAAACAAAACAAAAAAAAAAAAAAATAACAAAAAAAAAAAAAAAAAAGAAAAAAAAAACCAAAAACCAACCCACCCAAAAGAGAAAAAAAAAAACAAACCCAAAACCCTAGAAAAAAAAAAACAAAAAACAGCGTTAGCGCTAAAAAACCCCGTAACTTAAGGTTCGTTAAAAAAATTAAGGCATTTAATGGTGTTTGCGATCTATATTTTCTATCATACAAATCTTTTACGGAAATTTTCCAAGAAAGAGAGGAAAACCAAAATTAAAGGAAAAAAAAATTTTTCTAAATAAAATAATAGAAAATATATTTAATTACACACACCAAAAAAAAAAGAGAAAAAAGAGAAAATTTTTTTAAATTTCCCAACCGGGAGTTTACAAAAGCATAAAAAAAAAAATTATTAAAAAAAATTAAACTTTTTTTTAAAAAAAAAAAAACCAAATTTATAAAGGGCAAAAAAAAAAAAAAAAATAAAAAAAAAAAAAAAAAAAACTCTCAAAAAAAAAAGAAAAAAAAAAAAAAAAAAAAAAAAAAAAAAAAAAAAAAAAAAAAAAATTTTTTTTTGTTCGTGCCAGTATGGAGTGTTTACAAACGACCCAAGTGATTAACGAGCTACTTGTGCTGCTTCTTTTGACTACTCATTTTCCCGGGTGCGTGGCTGTGGAGCAGCACAGCTCAGAGGGTGAGGCACCAACCTACCTCTACTGGGCCCGGCTGGGACTGGAGAGTGCCCCCCCTTGGAGTGGTTATGGTGGCAGCCTCATAGGGCTGTGGGAAGGGAACCCCCTATCCCTCAGAACGTTTTGGAAACTTGCCCTATAGACTGTTTCATCAAAATAGCGTACAATGGGCTATACAGAGCTTCAGTCCATAAAAATCCCCTGGCCAAAAGGAAAAAAATCCAACCTTATTGAAGGGGGGAACCACCCAACAAATCCCCTGGTCCGTTTATTCCGAGCTAGTCTCTTGTTTGGACACATACCAAGCAAATGGGCTAAAGTGAAAGTTGTGTTTATTCCTAAGGTAGGGAAGAAAGATTCCCAATTGCCTAAGTCCTATAGACCAATTAGTCTTAGCTCCTACTTCCTTAAAACTATGGAGAAGATAATTGACCAGCACATCAGGGAGATGAATCTCAAGCAGCTTCCCTTACATAAGTACCAATATGCGTACCAAGCTGGTAAGTCAACTGAGACTGCCATTCATTGTCTTACAACAACCATTGAAAAGGCCATTGGCGCTCAACAAATAGCACTATGTGCCTTTTTAGACATATCAGGAGCTTTTGACAACACGTCATATCAGGCTATCCGTGCCTCTCTTGTACATAAAAATTTACCCACACCCATTATTAGGTGGATTCTGGAAATGCTTAAATCCAGAATAATAACTGTAGACCTTGGAGGAACCATGACCTCAATCACAGCCACAAGGGGGTGCCCTCAAGGGGGAGTACTCTCTCCTCTCTTGTGGACTCTGGTCATTGACGAGCTACTCTATAAGCTCAACGACTTAGGGTTCGCCACTCAAGGCTACGCTGATGACCTAGTCATCTATATAGTGGGCTGGCATGAGCAAACCATCTCGGACCGCATGCAGCAAGCCCTCAACATAGCCAACAGATGGTGTCAGGACAAAGGATTGTCCATAAACCCGTCTAAAACTGTTTTAGTTCCTTTTACCAGGAAAAGGTCTCTGTCTCTAACAAGACCATCCTTAAATGAATCTACCATTGACTTTTCGGTTGAAGCCAACTACTTAGGAGTTACACTTGACTCCAAGCTCAACTGGAATGCACACCTTGAAAAGACCATAAATAAAGCCACTCGAGCACACTTCGCTTGTAACAGGCTTTTCGGTAGAACATGGGGCCTAAGTCCCAAAATGATCCACTGGTCTTTTAACACTGCGGTAAAACCGATCCTAACCTATGCATCTCTTGCTTGGTGGACGAAATCTACCCAGAAGACAGCTGCGGCTGCACTTACCAAACTTCAACGACTAGTCTGCATAGGCATCACTGGAGCCATCCGAACATGTCCCACTGCAGCATTTGGAGTTATAACTGGCATACCCCCTCTACCCATCACCTTGAAAAAGGAGGCCTGCCTGGGGGCACTTCGCCTTCAAAACATCACTAACATAAAAAGTGGTGATCTTACCGGGCATCTTCGGGTTCTTGAACCCCTAATAAATGAGCCCATTCTGCGCGTAACTGACGAACAGAAAACAAAACTTGTTTTCCACAGAAACTTCTCTGTAGTCTTGCACACCAGACATAATTGGAAAACAAAATCAATATCTCTGACCAGTGTGTCACAAACGTGGTACACTGACGGGTCAAAACTGGAAAACGGCGACACCGGGGCTGGTATTTTTGGACCAAGGTTCAACAAGTCCATAGCCATGGGAAAGTCTCCAACCATTTTCCAAGCAGAGATATACGCTATAGAAATCTGTGCTCGTGAATGCCTTCGCAGGATAATGCAAGGTGCACGGATTTACATCTTCTCTGACAGTCAGGCGGCGCTCATAGCGCTAAGATCCTTCACGATCTCCTCCAGACTTGTAGAGAACTGTTTCCAGCAGCTGAACGCCCTTGCCTCAAAAAACATCTTAACGATGGGCTGGGTGCCGGGGCATGAAGGCCACATAGGAAACGAGGAAGCAAACTTCCTAGCAAAACGCGGGGCGATGTCACCACTAATCGGCTCTGAACCGTTCTGTGGACTCTCGAAAGGACACAAAAGAGAACTGGTCAGGAAATGGGAGGAAAAGGAAATAAGTCGCCACTGGACCGACAGTGCAGGGCTGAGACAAGCCAAACAATTTCTCGTCCCCCAGATGACGCGATCAAAACGCATCATCAATCTCAAAAAGAACGAAATACGTATTCTAACAGGCTACCTAACGGGTCATTGCAACCTAAGGTATCACCTTAAAAAATTAAAACTTTCAGAAATCGACACATGCAGATTCTGTGAGATGGAGCCTGAAACATCAGAACATGTTCTATGTGAATGCCCCTCGCTAAGCAGACGTCGACTTCTACAACTAGGAGGTGAACTCATCCCCCCCTACAGGATATGGGAACATATAGACCCTACCAAAGTGCTCTCTTTTATTAGAAGCCTTGGTATAGAGGCTCTACCCTGATTCCTACAGGCCGGCACAAAAGACCTAACATCTGGTCGCGGTGCAACGGGGCCCTAGTAATAATAATAATAATACTTGTGCTGGCTGAATCGCTTACCGAGGTCTTTGAAAACGACCTGGAGAAGGCACGTGGCGGTGTGGAAATATTGCATAATCAGGGCATTAAGTTTGCCTTAGATAAATGTCGGATGGATGATCAAAGTGTGGGGCCCCCAAATGGATTTTTTCCAAGTCCTAGAACGTTTTGTTCATATAACTAAAAAAAAGTTTGGTGAACGATATTATCGCTGACTTGGATGATCTTCCCGGAAAGGCTGTGGAGAACAGCACTTGCAAGGAGAAGTGGCAGCCGTTCTTAAATTATAGAAAGCGTCTGTTAACGAAAGTTGGCATCAATGGCGAGTCTCCCATTTCTGATAACGAAAAACGTAATGCAAAAAAGGCAAAATCCGTCTAAAAATAATAGAAATTTGTCTGCTTTATTTAAAAATCTGAACAAAATAAAACAACCCGGAATTATACATTATTCGATTGCATTTCAAGAAGAGTATTTTAAAGTGCGAGGCATGCTGGCTCTGAATGCTTACCTGCCCGAGCATTCTTGGTGTAATTATTGCGTAACGGGACGCAAAATTAAATAAGCTGCCTGTAGAAGACTAAAGACTCTAAATGGCCACACTATATACAATGGAGCTGGGAGTTTGGGAAAGTAGATAATGAAGAGCGGTTGCTGCTGGTACTCGGGTTGTGGCGGCTCGAGGGGTCGCTAAATTAAAAAGAATGATAAACGCCAAGCAGCAGCGCCTGCATCGTCTGCCACTCTTCGTGCTTCGTGCCTTACGGCACCTCGTTGTTGTCGCAAGAAAATTTTTTTATTTATTTGTTAATTTTTTTTTTTTTTTTTTGGGACATTTACGCTTTTGTCTCAGATAGCGGGCGTTGGCAAGGGGTGTTGTCTATTGTTCCCCAAAGTGTTTTTTCATATTCATACCGAAAGTAATTGGAATTGAAATTGTCCTCAGCAAAGAGTTTACATTGGATCAGAATATATATGCATATACAAACTTAAAGCTTACTACTATGATGGTTAAGAACTTATCACCATCGAAGCCCAATATCATATGATATTTTCTTTCTTGAATTGGTCATGATTAGCTAAAGTAGAAGAGTATATAAACTTCGGATGGCTTAGTTATCTTGTTGCTGTTGTTGGCAATGCCAAGAATTGTCCTGGAGGGGTTTTTCAACATTTTCTTATTTGCCTTTGTCTTAGTTGTTGCGCGCATTGTTTTTGTTGCCTTTTATGTGCTTCTTCTCGTTGCTTGACGCTAAATTGGCCGTTAAGATGCTAAGGATGCGGATTTTGGTGATTTAGCAAGTTGGTCGCCATTATTTCCATTGTTGCCTTTGCCATGGTGGTTTTCCAAAAACTTGCGGCAGAAATCGCGCTAATTTTGGCACCTAATGCCAACAACAACATAAAGATGATGAAAGGAAAAAGGTGGATCGAACAATGGGAGTCTATACACATTAGTTACAGCAGCCAATAGTTTATCGTTTTGTTGACGCTTATGAGCCTAGCAAAAAGATTGACATCTTGTAAAGAATTTTTTTCGCTGTCGGCGATCTTATGTCGTTTTTTTCTCGGCGATCTTGTGTCGTTGGGAAACGACATAGTCTCGCGCGGTCTTATGACGTTTTGAAAACGGCGAGATTATGTCGCTATGCCGAAAATTGTTACTCGTTACTTTTGATATTGGCGATAAAATACAACACTCACAACTATTACATATTGCCCATCTCTAACTGCCAGGCTATTGAAGTCGGTCCCTTTCCGTTTTGACTTGGATGTGTTCACATCGTAAAATATCTGATCTAAAAGAGTTAACGCATTAGAAGTCTGTGTTGAATATTTTTTTTCACTAGTTAGTTTTATATTAATAATGGCTAGCAATGAGGATGATTGCGGAGAACGTAACTAATGACATTCCACCGGCCTCGTCTCCGCAGAGGTAAAAATTAAAATCAAATTTAAAGTTAATTTTGTATTACTAAAGTGCGTACGCTTTTCTGTAGAAATGGCGACAAAGGCGACGATGAAGCAATTAGCTCCATATTTATATGTTTGTGTTATGGAAAGATCGATAAAGTGGTAAGTCCGAAAATATCGTAATGCCTGCGCAACATGCAAGTGCCGTTTTGGGGCCATAACTTGCATGCTGTGGTGCATTGCAAGAAAATCGTCAAATTGGTTTGCCTATTCAGATGCGATTTGTCATTTTGCGGACCAAGTCTGCTACGCATTAAGTGCTAGTCGTTCTATTTCTTTCATTGCATGTATGTATGTGTGAAAAGAGATGGCACCACTTTTTTGTATAAGTTTGCAAGCCAATGAATGTAGGTGCGAGAGTAAGAGCACTACTTCATTTATTTTCTTGCGAAATTTTCTTTTCAATTGCTATTTGATTTTGGCAGCAAGCCGTTTGTTAATCGAGAAACGGCGCGCCAGCGAAAAGAAAAGAGCATATCTCATCCAACGACAGAAACGCAAGGAAAAATAAAATAAAAAGAAAGTAAATATGGTATATGTACATACAAACTTTTAACACAATGGCGTAAGCATGTCGCAATGCACTTTTTTCTTATGACAGTCTTCAAGTAAATGATTGTCAAATGCAAGTGTTAATTTTTTTATTTTTCTATATTACTTTTGCGTTTTGTTATCAACATTATGATTCCACCATGGTGGCAATCGTTACCGTTGTATACTATTTATCGACTCCTACATAAACACATTTTGTATGCTTAGTGATTGTAATTTGGTAAATTTTTTAGTGCATAAAGAACCTTAGCTGCAAATGGCATCAAATTTATTTCGCCGAACCAAGAGAAGCTATGGTTAACTTCATCGGGATCGTATTTGAAGCGAGTGTAATAACATTTAAGATTCCTGCAGACTTGGATTTGCACAAATCTTATGCCTGGGTAGTAGATAACGCTACGCGTCAACTACATAACGTAAGTCGATCTTTAATATTTTTTTTTGCATATTACACTAGAAGCATGATACATCGCATAAGAAAATAATAGGTTTTTTTTTGCGGCTTATTTAATTACTTAATATTTATGATTTCCTGCTTGAACAGCACGACTCGCTATTAAGCTTTGCAGTCTGCTCGTCTAAAAAACAATCTAATAAATGACAGTTTTTTTCACAGTCTAGCAATCAATGCTGTTAACTTTGTTAAACTGCCTTGTAGCGCTATCTTTTTGTAGTTACACATACTATGTACATTTTGGGACACAAGCATATAGCAGGTTAAACTGATATATTTGACCAGCTTCAGTTAACTTTCGACTTTGACTGTGTACATGTATAAGACATCGACAATTATTTACAAAACGACATTAAAATATTGAAATGTGCTATAGGGGCATGAGCATGGTAAGGCAATAAAATCAACTTTTTGTTAATTTAACCTTAAGAAACTATCATTATTAGATGCTGAATCGTAATTTATATATTTCTCCAGTAGGATCGCAATAATTATCCATTAATCATGGGAGGCCAAAAATTTATTGGCAAGAATGTGGGCAATTTTGTAAAGCAGCTGCTTAAAATTGGCCTCAATCCCCCCATTAGGTTAGAGGAGTACTATCTACAGTACATAACCGCATTTGTATTGGTCGCCAATAGATCAACTTTTACTCCCTTGCGGTACACCGCGACGCTAATTGGTATGTCCGATTTTTAGTTATGCATATTAGAACATGAGGTACAAGTGAAATGAGTTATTTCAGGTCTTACGATGATAGAAACGCTAGGTAATCCTAGATTCATCATCGATGAGAAGCTAAAGTCTGTCCATCGGACGCTTTACGATAAAGTACTGGACAACAGTAAGGTGGATGACATAGATGCAATCCGATCACTTTGCGTTCGTGAGTGTGGGCGAATTCTTAATAAATTCCCCAAGTACTTTAGAGGTAACATTAAAGCCGTGAAGGAAACCGTGTTTGATGGCCTCAAGGATTGTTCGCAGGAGGTGCTCAAGATCAGCTTCAAAGTATTGCGAAAGGCTGAAGAGAAACATTCGATGCCCCACGTTTGCCTGTCGCTTATAATCAAATATAGCGAGACGCTGGTGAAACTGATTAAGTCGGACATGGGCGAGATGGCCGTTAAATTGCTTGTGCGGAACTGAGCACCCATAACAAAAGATATATTGAGCGTCTGGTGTTTAACGTTAATCGTAGCATTGGTCGGGCTGCTGCCGAGCTGCTGGAATATCGTTTCGCTGGTAGGTCGTCCGAGGAACGCATGCTTAAAATGGCCAACTATTTCCTTCGTCAGAAATTTAGTAGTGGAAACATAAAGATTCATGCTGATCGTTATGTCGATTCAATGTACAACATCAGTGAAACTGTGAAGGATTGACGCAGCATGGTGAGACTACTACTGTGGTCAGGGGATATTACTGCCATTCGAGTGACTGCAATAATTTGTATCATGGGGTCGGCAATCAAGCAGTCTGCGATCGGCTATATACCGAACGCAAAAGAATCTATCGATCTGAAGCGTGAGCCCAATCCGAATGCCATGCAGACAGCAAAATGGTTTTTAATGCCGTTCTTATGCAAAATATTGCGTCAGCCACGACTCAGTGTATTCGATTTGGAGCAGCTTTTAGAGCTAATTCCGTACTTGGATTTCTCAACGCGATTGATGCAACTTATCAACAATGCGCTTGTACCGCTATTGCACGAGAGTCACAACTGGCAATTTCTGGAGGCGTGTGCCAAAGCACTTAATAAGCTTGTAAAAAAGAATGCATACGCAACTAAAGCCAGCGAAAATTCTATACATGCTTTAAAGGAAGAGGCGGTGGATAAATACATGAGGGCCAACAGAGCCAGCGAGCTTGCAACCAACGATCGGAATCGCGCTCGCTTTAAGCGTCTCACTGCCTCGCTACGCCTTCTTGCGGCACTGTTTCAGTACTTTGATTTCACCGAGTGGGCGCTGGCTTTCAGCGTTCATTGCAACCCACAAAAAATCTTTGCAGAGAGATCAATCATGATACTGAGTTTTCGAGCATAGCACGCTCTTGCATTAAGATTTTGTACTCGTCTGTTGAATGGGAGCTGACCAACACCTTGGCTGACCCAATTGAAATCGAGGGTCTGGAGCCTTTGCGTAACCACATCATTGAGCTCAAGTTTATTTTATTCCAAGCAGTCGAACACCCAAACATCATGAGCGTCGCTTACATGGTGAGTAACAAAAAAACGCGGCTAAAAACTAATATTATTATTTTGACTATCAATCAATGACAGTAAAAAAAAACAAACAACAGGACAATCGATCAATCTGAGTTAATTTAACTTTTATTACATAACTAAGCTCAAACTAGTGATATTAGCGTCAGTTAATTAATTTTTACATTTAAGGCACTTAATGGTGTTTGCGATCTGTATTTGCTGTCATACAAATCTTTTACGGGAAATCTTCGAAGAATGCGATGCAAACCTGAATTTGAGGAAGTAGTAGGGAACTGGCGGTTCTGGAACAGGAAGTAGCTATCACTTTTATTACCCCACTTAAGAATCAGCGATCCCTTTTTACACTTTTATTACCCACTTGAGAATCAGTGATCATAGGATCTGGATTCAAGTGTGTTCCTATTTTAAGTGCATTGCCTTGCACACATACAAGCAGGCAACAGCATGCATTGTTTTTTGTCAAAAGCAGCAACATAAAACTAGTGGAAACGTTGCAGTCGGACGCAACCGACTGCGGCTTACTCGATACCAGAATTAAAACCGGTAAGAAGAGGCCTGAATGCAAAGGGGTACGGATGCGGCAGGGGTGTACGCTGCCTTAAAGATTATCCGATGCAGATGGGGATGCCACCGGCTATCTTCATACCAAATTTGGTGACTCTAGCTCAAAATTTGTAAAAGGTGGGGAAAGGGGGGGCTGGGGGGCGGTTTGGGTGGGCGAGGCATCCAAATTTTTGATGCAGATCTATGTGGAATGTCAATTGCTATCTACATACCAAATTTAGTGACTCTAGCTCGAAGTTTGTAAAAGGTGTAGTGTTCACAGTACAACTTCTCGTGGTGTAGCCGGGCTCGGGGTTGCGCATTCTTGCTATGCTCGGTACTAGCTCGTCGGATCGGTCGGGTTTCTTCCTCACCCAACTAAACAGTTACACTACCACAATAAAAATAATAATGCGCGACAGAATAACTAAAAGATCATGTGTAAACATCCGAATAGAATTATGTTCACACATGAAGATAAAATAAAACGATATTAGGTACCGACACAATCAAATAGAGAATATGCCTATACTGTTAAATGGTCTCTTAGAGAAGTTATAGGTGTTAATCACTCTCTGTCTGTACCCACCCGACCGTGACAACTGCTAGGGTATGTGCGTTGTCCCTATAATAAAGGCTCTTAATCCTTTATGGCATCCTAAAGAGTTTCGACATGATTACTTGGCGGATATAGTTGAATGTTTAAATAGTCTTCATTTCTTTTCTTCAAACTTCATTATAAGTATGTATTTGTATTCATTCTCCATGTTCATCTTAATTAACTAGGTATTTCAACATACAAGTTGTACTTCGTCATAATTCATTTGTGTACATAAGTATATAAATATAAATCTTGGTAATCTTCAATTGAACCGAGTTATACACAGGATTCTACTCTACGAAGGTTGGCCATAATATGCTTCAAACTTGCTAACAAAAGACTAAATATTTATGAGCGGTGATATCTGTGTATATGTACTTATAACTCCATGTAGAGATAGCAATATTCAAGTATTAATTTTCTACTCACAATTCCAAATGTGCTTACGCTTTACTTTCTTAATGCGGCATCACTGTATCGTTGGGCCCAAAGATGTCGGTGATGTTGTTGATGTTGCTCATGTTGAGGCTGCTTTATAAAAAAAATGAATTATCAGAATAATGCACTCTATACATGTACACATATATGATTTATATTACCATCAGATACCATCACTCATAAAGATTAGATCAAACATTAAATCAAACATTTTAAATCTTAATTAGAAATTAACTTAACACTGTGCCTTCATTGTTGGACGTTACTGTAGTAGCAGATTACATTAACATATGGTTATTGTAATGCAGAGAGACTGCGGAAACTTGGCCTTGAACTTGAACTTTAATAGCGGTGATAACGAATCATAGAAGCAAGAGGAATTCTAGAGCGTCGGCAAGCTCGTTCAAAACGTATCATTCACAAAAAAACTCTAACTCGCACTGACGGCCTAGATTAGCACTGAATCCATCTGGTGCTTATCTACAGACTCATTTTTATATTGTTTTCATATACTTCGCTGGTGGTTGTTTTCTGTTTCTTGACAAATTAACTGATATTCATATTTATGAGTGATCGGTAGTTTTGCAGACTAAGTGAATGATGCTCCGTTAAGGTTAGGCTGATCGTCGCGGAGCTCAGCAGCCACGCGTGCTAGCGCCGTCACGATTGTGTGTGCGTTTCAATCGCCCTTGCAAAGGTTATTGGTCGAAATTAACCCACGTTGTCCCTTGAACAGATGTCTTCTATACTTGGTCGCTCAATTGCAAGGCCAAGGGAAGGGTAACCTCGTTTAAACTTCCACCTGCAGATTATATCCCATAAAAATCTTCAACACAATAATTCTCACTTCAGTTTTACCTGCACTGGCACTGATTTTATTTTTTTGTTATTGTAGTTGTGTTTGTTATAATTAACTTATAATTATAATTTCAATTGGACTTATATATATTTGAGCACGTGTGTACTTTCTAAATTTGGCTAAAGTTAATACACACGACCGTCGCTCTTAAATAAATGTTCTCGAATAACTACTAAGCTGTCGGCTGCATTTGGCTGTACCTGCATAAGCTAGTGTTCGGTAGTTACATCGTAACATGCATTTTTCGAAGTAAATCATACGATTATGTTGACCAATTAGATTTAGACAGCGCATATTCGCCGCAACATCACCCGCGTTGCTGGTTCGAAACTTTGGTAACTTTTCTATTGTTTTATGTTTAGGTTCGGCCACTACAGCACAGATAAAGGTCCTAGACTTGCTCGCAGGGTCATTATCTGAAAAGGCTGAACATTCTACCGTTTCCTTGCTTGCATATCTTTTATGTGATAGATGCCCATCTTTTTCCCTGTAAGATCTACCAATTCATAGTAATATGAGCTTCGTTTCTTTGAAACTTTCGCTTGTATAAACACTGGTGCTAGCTTAGAACTGAACTTTTTAATAGCGTTGCTCTGCGTAAAGTTTCGAGCAAAAACTTCGTCACCAACATAAAATTGCACCTTCCGACTCCGCAGATTATACCTTTTCGCATTAGACTCGTGTACTTTGTTTATGTTTATTTTTGCAGCCTGTCTCGCAATTTGTAAGGCATCCGATCGAGTCAAACATACGTCATCATTGAGAAGATCAAGTTTACGCAGCAATTCAAAATCTTTCCCATTCAAAACCATATGTTGACCAAAAGCCAAAAAATAGGGTGAATATCCAGTACTTCTATGCAAAGCAGCTCTCAAGGCGCCACTTATAGCACTGAGGTTAATATCCCAATTGGTGTGATCTTGTCCAATGTATGCACGAATTGCGGCTAACACGGACCGATTCAATCGCTCGCTTGCATTTGCTTGTGGTGAATGTATGGCCGTACACATATGAGTAACACCGAATCGTGTTAAGAACGACTCAAATACATTTGACTTAAACTGCGAACCATTGTCAGATAATATGACCTCTGGAACACCAAATGTATAAAATACTTGGCTTTCGAGATAGTTACAGATTTTAGGGGCTGTAAATTTCTTGAGGGGACATAAAAAGTGAAATTTTGTATTGTGGTCAACCACAATTAACAATCCAATGTTACCGCTTTTTGTCCTAGGGTATGGGCCTAACAAATCTATATATAATTTCTGAAACGGTCTGTCAGACATTATCGGTTTACCCATTGGTGGTCGTAAAACTATATTCGGACTCTTAGTTACTCGACATACATCACAGTTAGAGATATAAGCTCTTATTTCGCTCACCATACGTGGCCAAAACAAATATCTTTTCAGTTTTTCTACTGTCTTCGCCATGCCACAATGTGCTGAGTTGGGTGCATCATGTGCCGATTCCAGTACTTGAGAAACTAATGCCGTTGGAATCCATAATTTCCAAGCGGTGTCCTCGTTTGAACAGTCTTTGTTGTTGAATACTGTTCTTTTATAAACGTAATTATCAACAATTTTTAAATCAGGTAGGTTCGCTTGATTGAGTTTTATACGTTCTTTCAAACTCAAATATTCAGCAGACTTAAAGTGGGTTGATTGCAAATCAACAATTGGGCCAGGTAATTGTAATTCATTTATTTCTGCTTCATTTCGACGCGATAAGGCGTCAGCAACTATGTTTTCAGATCCTCGTCTATGAGTTATTGTGAATTTGAATGCCTGTAATTTCATTGACCATCTAGCTAGCCTGCCAGATAAGTCTTTTTGTCGCATTAACCATTGCAGCGAAGCGTGATCGGTAATAACAACAAAGTCCTGCGCTTCTATGTACGGACGAAACTTCTTTACACCCTTCAGAACGGCTAAGCATTCCAACTCAGTAACTGAATAGTTACGCTGGGCTTTGGACAGCTTCTCTGACATATATGCTATGGGTAACTCATTCCCGTTCCGCTCTTGTGCTAACACGCACCCGATACCGAAAGCGCTAGCATCGCATAGCAAAATGAATGGCTTGTTAAAATCTGGAGTTATTAATATTGGGGCTACAGTTAAACATTCTTTTAAAGATTCGAATGCTAGTGTAGCTTCCTCGTTCCAGCAGAGAGTCTTCTTACTTTTCAAGAGCTCTGTTAATGGAAAACTCACCGTGGCATAATTTTCTACGAATCGCCTGTACCATCCGGCTAAGCCTAAGAAACGACGTAGTTGTTTCACTGTCGTTGGAACAGGAAACTGCTTTATCGCTTTTATTTTATCTGGATCGGTTTTTAGTTGTCCTTCTCCGATAATAAAGCCAAGATATTTGATCTCTCGCATACAAAATTTGGATTTTGCAATATTTATAGTAAGATTCGCTTTACGCAAACACAATGCTATTTCTTGCAACAGAACTAGATGTGAGTCTAAATCATCTGACAAAACTAACAAATCGTCTAAATAAACAAAAACTCGTGTACGCAAATGGGCTGGGATAACTTGGTCCATTAAACGACATAGCGTTTGAGCCGCGTTGCATAACCCAAATGGCATCATTGTATATTGATAGAGCGGACGATTTGGTATCGTAAAAGCCGTATATTGACGTGAATCCTTGTCTAGTGGAATTTGCCAGAATGCATGTTTCATGTCCAGACCGGTTATAAATCTGGCCGGCGGCAATCTACTAAGAATTCCATCTATATGAGGTAAAGGGGTATGCATCTCGTCTCGTTACTTTATTTACTTCGCGTGAGTCAAGGCATAATCGATATTTGTCTCCTTTCTTTACGAGAACACAATTACTGCTCCAAGGACTATGAGATTCCTCGATAACTCCTAAAGCTAACATATTATCGACTTCAGCGAACATTTGTTTTTCTACTGCTGGGGAAATTGGCCAATGACGTTGCTTAATGGGTATTGCAGTTCCCACGTCAATAGAGTGTTTGATCAAACTAGTTTGACCGAGGCCTTCCTTAGCGAATGATGGAAAAACATCTATGACTTTGTTTAATCGCGTTTGCTGGTCTCTAGATAAAATATGAAATTTCGGTTGTTCTCTGACTGGGCTGGTTGTAGCTACCTCGAGTTCGGATATTTCGCTGGGCAGTGTAATAGCCTCTATCAAACCGAATTTACGCCAAAAATCAATCCCAAGGTAAATATTTTGTTTAAGTCCAGGGATAATAAACAGTTCCAAATTGGCCGTTTTGCCTCTATACACAATATCTGTGTTTATCTTTCCTACAACATTACTGGATGTGCCATTAGCAGTACGAATCGTGCCTGCACATTTTTATACTCGATACCGAAGGTAAAGAGTATATTGGTTTTGTGCAATGTCCGTCATGGTGTCTGTCCGTCTGTCCGTCTGTCCGTCTGTCCGTCTGTCCGTCCGTATGTATGCAAGTTTTTTCCACACCCTTCAAGCTAGAGACTTGAAACTTTCCAATTCTCTTTATCTATGGGATAGTAAATTAAAGTGTCAAGATGGGGGTTCTACGATAACTGGGGGGCTGGCAAATCGATAAATTCGATAACCCAAAACCGATAAATCCACATATTTCGCACATCCTTACAGCTAGAAGTACAAAATTTGGTAAGAAGATAGCTATTAGCAACCTCCAAAAAACTGCATCAAAAATTTTGGAGCCACGCCCCCCCATTCCGCCCCCCAGCCCCCCGCATTTTAAAGTAAAAAAGACTATATCTCCCACAGTTTTTGAGCTATAGCCACCAAATTTGGTGCCAAGATAGGTGATGATGACCCCTAAAAACTGCACCAAAAGTTTGGATGCCACGCCCACCGATACTGCCCTAGCCGCCCCCATCCACCCCAACGCTTCGTCAAAAACGGGAATGCGTGTATCTTCCAGAGTTGTGGAGCTAGAGCCTCCAAATTTGAAGGGAAGATAGCTGCTAACGACCCCCAAAAAACTGCATCAAAGTTTTGGAGCCACGCCCACCCATTACGCCCCCAGCCCCCCGCATTTTGAAATCAGAAATGGCTATATCTCCCACAGTTTTTGAGCTATAGCCACCAAATTTGGTGCCAAGATAGGTGATGATGACCCTCTAAAAACTGCACCAAAAGTTTGGATGCCACGCCCACCAATACTGCCCTAGCCGCCCCCATCCGCCCCAACGCTTCGTCAAAAACGGGAATGCGTGTATCTTCCAGAGTTGTGGAGCTAGAGCCTCCAAATTTGGTGGGAAGATAGCTGTTAATGACCCCCAAAAAACTGCATCAAAGTTTTGGAGCCACGCCCCCCATTTCGCCCCCCTTCCCCACTTTTTACAATTTTCGAGCTAGAGTCACCAAATTTGGTATGAAGATAGCAATTGACATTCCACATAGATCTGCATCAAAAATTTGGATACCTCGCCCACCCATACCGCCCCCAGCCCACCTTTCCCCACTTTTTACAAACTTCGAGCTAGATTCACCAAATTTGGTATGTAGATAGCAATTGACATTCCACATAGATCTGCATCAAAAATTTGGATGCCTCGCCCGCCCATACCGCCCCCAGCCCCCCTTTCCCCACTTTTTACAAACTTCGAGCTAGAGTCACCAAATTTCGTATGTTGATAGCAATTGACATTCCACATAGATCTGCATCAAAAATTTGGATGCCTCGCCCACCCATACCGCCCCCAGCCCCCCTTTCCCCACTTTTTACAAACTTCGAGCTAGAGTCATCAAATTTGGTATGAAGATAGCAATTGACATTTAACAAAGATCTGCAACAAAAATTTTGATGCCACGCCCACCCATACCGCCCCCAGCCCCCTTTCCCTACATTTTACAAACTTTGAGCTAGAGTCACCAAATTCGGAAGGAATATAGCTGGTGGCATCCCCATCTGCATCGGAGAATCTTTAAGGCAGCTTACACCCCTGCCGCATCCGTACCCCTTGCAATCAGGCCTCTTTTTACCGGTTTTAATACTGGTATCGAGTATGCCGCAGTCGGTTGCGTCCGACTGCAACGTTTCCACTTGTTTCTTATTATTATGTGACATAAATTCTACGGCAGCTGCTCCTCCTATACAACTAATGGTCGCTCCTGAATCTAATAGAGCTACAAATTCTTTTCCTTCGATTTTTATATCTGTATAGAGTCTTTCATCGGAATCTAGGAAAACAGATGAAACTATTTTCTTGCGATCCGCTCGAACGCATTTCCAAAATTTTCTAAGCCGTAAGGTAGATCGTTTTGGCTTGAAGCTAATGCTTTCTAAATTAGTAAAAATTCTTTCACGTACTTTATTATAATTCTCTAGCCTAATATGTAGTGGAAGAGTAGTTGACCACTGAATGAGTTCTGGTTCAGTCTGTACTTCTGAATCAACCACTTTTCTACTTTCTAATTCTAAATTTCCATGAGCAAATTCTTCTGTAAGTTTACCGGATGTGCTCAAGGGGTCTATTTTGGCACATCCGCCGGTCGGTTTCCCGTCGGATTGCATTTAACGCACCGTGGCTTAAAAGTGTATTTTTCGCCACATCCATAACAAAATATCTTGCGCTGCTCTAAACATACGTCGAATCTGTGGCCTAGTTTGTCACAATTCCAACAAATTGGAGCTATCATTTTCTTTTGCATTGCACAAACTTCTTCAGAAAATTCCAAATCTTCTGTTCGCAAATCTCTTCCAAGTTCATCATTCAACTCGGATACATAAGAACGAAGTGTTCGTGGCTTGAACGCTTTAATTTCGTTATAGAACCGCTCATGCTTTCGCACTTCTTCACGTAACTTCGACCGCTTGGTCACTTTTAAATGTAGCAACTCATGATGGAGACTGTGTTTAGAATTTCTAATCATTATATCTACGAGTTGTTCTTCCGGTATGCTTCTATGAAGCCTATCTGCCAAGTCTTCGATAGCATATTGGTAGTCGTCGAATGGCTCGTTTTCACCTTGACGTTTCTTCCTGATCTTTTCCCAAATATCTAATTCGGTTTCACCTTCGTCGAAACGTTCACGTAACTCTTTGCAAAAGTCTTCCCAAGTAAAGTCTGAGAAGTTACGATGAAACTTCCAAAACCAATCGCTGGCTTTACCGGCAAATAAAAGGTATATATGGTCGCATAAAAGTTTATAATCTTGATTCAGATTTTGATCGGCTAACGCCCGTACGCGATAAATAAATTCATCGACTCGCATACATTGTTTTGTGCCGTCGAATTTTATACGCCAATTTTGTATAATTCCTGACACCTTTTCTGTAGATACATTTGAGCCCCCTCCACTTGGAATATTGCTGACTCTGGAACGATTAAACTCCGTTCCTGTGTGAGACGGTGATTCTCTTCTAATTACATTATTACCAATTTCCGGTGCTGGTAAACCTATGTGAAGTGCCGTCAATTGCTTCTGAATACACGATTCTATGTTCGTCCGCAGGCTTGCTGTCAAATCTTCAAGCATCAGTGCTTGCTGCGCCGACACAGTAGACTGTATATAGTTCGTCAAATCATCATTTAATGAATTATCTTCACGATATAAAGATTCTTGTGACATATGGTCACTAAAAAATCCCCTGTTAGTCTTTCTTGTAGACATTCCTCTACCGTAACTTTTCCTACCTCTCTTATTAATTGCACCTCTAGACCCCTGCGGTCTCTCTATTGGTTCTAGTGGCTGCACTAAGTTTGCTGGTGCTGATCCTGCTTCGCTTAGCTCAGCTGCCAAGTTATTGCACGAGTATGTCAGCATCATTGCTGTACACTCCTTGGAACAAACTGGACAAGCATTTTTGACCTTAAACGCCTCAAGAATACAATTTTTGTGAAATCTATGTTTACATGGGGTGTTGGCTATAATTCCTACTCCCGAAATAGTTTCATTACATTCGCTACAAACTGGTGACTCTTCCTGTAGAGCGGAAGGTAGATTTTCTGTACTGCGTTGTACTGCCATCTTGCTTCTTCTACTCCAATATAAACAAAACAGAAATAATTATACTTGTATTTTACTACTTCAAGTAAATCTAAACTCAAACAAAATTGATATAGTTTTCAAATTTTCAATCTCAAATAATATTTTTATCCGCTTTTCATCATGCCAAATTACTCCTTAACCCTCAAGCACTTAAGAGTGCCTCAAGACACTTATCACATTATATTCTTTAAAAAAAAGTGGTTGGGTTTGATTTAAGCTAAATACTTTTGGCGGGTCCCTAAGATCGTGGCAATCATATGTTTAAAAGCTTTCAGAGCTTTTTGAAGCTTTAACGGTACTTTTACTTTGACTTGCACAGAACATATATTTTTCCGCGCGAAAAATTGTACGTGGAACGTGCCGCAGATTGCTGGTTTTATTAAAGTGTTAAGACTTATATATAAGTAATCTGTATTTTTTTCCGTTAAAGGTATGTTCATTCTTAGTCAAAATCAAGTTTCACATTTGTGAATCTATAAAAGTTGTGCGTTAGAGCAGTGAAATAGCGATAAGTGCTTTGAGACACTCTTGGGCCGTTGGGCGTACTTTTTTGCCGAAAATATTTCACATCGTCAAGGCGTTTTTACATGGCAAGTTTTGTTTAGTGCATAATTTTTCTTTACAGAAATTGAGTTTGAAAAGAAAAAAATGTCTCATTCAATGCAAAAACGCTACAAATTGTCGGATTTGACGGATGAACAACTTTTGGACATGTTCGATTCTGTCAATACCGACGATGAATTGTCAAACGTTTCAAGTGACGAGGATGGTGACGACTTAAATTTGGAAAATGCACTAAACGCAGCACTGAACGACGCTTCGGCTGTGGACTTGACCCTTGACATTAACTTGGACACTGTCGAAAATGTTGAAACTACGCTGGAGGAGCCTACTCAGAAAACATTAAAAGAACTCGATCGTTCTTGCCATCATTTGAACATGGAGCACCTATACTTTTGCCGTCTTCTGGTGGCTTCAATGGTTTGGGTAAGCGGCGCTAAGCCGTAAAATGATATTCAACTTATTTATTTATTTGTATAGGCATTGAATCAATTTTTTAAAGATCGAATCAAAATTATATGGCGAAAGCAATCGATGCAGATGCATATCAATGACATAGCCTTTCAGGGAGACTCAAAGCTGCCAGCTTATATAATGGATCTCGAAACTCCATTAAAGATCTTTTGTTGCTTTTTCGATACAAATATCATGAATATGATTGTGGAGGAGACTATTCGCGCAGCTTTCACAGCTAACATTGCTAATCAATTCAAAACGACCATTGACGAAATGTATAATTACATTGGGATATTGATATATATGTCAATATATCGTTACCCGAATTTGAAAAGCTACTGGGGAAGAAATGCGTTTGATCCCATACGATACTGCATGACACGAAGCAAATTCGAACTGATTAAACAATATTTCTCAATGCGTGACGAAAGCAAACGTATCAAAAAGGGCGAACCTGGATATGATCCCCTGTTCCGTATGCGTGACTTTGTAGACTATCTTAACCAAAGGTTTGACTCCATCCCAAAGCAATCACGTCTTTGTCTCGACGAACAGATGTGTAGCACGAAAATGAAGCACCACCTGCGGCAATATATGCATAATAAGCCCCACAAATGGGGTATAAAGTTATTCGTACTGTGCGATTCTCTTGGATACGCTTACCGCTTTGAGGTCTACACTGGCGCAGGTGATAATGTAATCCTGCCTGGTCACCCAGATCTTGGTGCTGCGGCTAACATTGTTGTACGTTTAACAAATATGGTAAATACTTTCAAGCACCACATAATTTATTTCGACAATTTTTACACGTCATTACCTTTGATGGTCTATCTGCGTGCCAGAGGTATTTATAGCCTTGGCACTGTGCGTGAAAATCGTATACCGAATTGTAAGCTGCCCAATGATAATTCCATTAAAAAGGAGACTAGAGGATTTTCGGATGAGTATGTGGGCACATCTTATGGTGTCCAATTAAGCAATGTGTTGTGGAAAGACAACAAAGCCGTCCGCTTGCTGTCCACCTATGTTGGAGTCAAGCCATTTATAGCGAACAGTTCGCATGATGGAGTATCAAAGATTGCTAGATACGAAAGAAAATCTAAGCAGTACTTAGACATTGATTGTCCGCAAGTTATTCGCGAATACAACGCCCATATGGGCGGCGTAGATCTAATGGATGGACTCATGGGCCGTTACCACATTAGAGCCAAAACTCAGGATTGCGCCACTCGAATATTTTATCATTGTATTGATATGGCAGCAACAAACGCTTATATTTTATATAAGCGTATATTCAAAGAAAAACAGGAAACTGGAAAAGCGAGCAAGACGCTCGAACTCCCCGAATTTCAGAAGCGATTGCAGCTGGATTGGTAGCACTTAAAAACAAGCAAATGCAAGGTCGCCCACGCAGTGCTCAATGGACAACGCGGTCTCCATCCTGTCAGCGACCTTCACCGGGTCGATCTCCATTATCTAACCCTTCCAACCAGCTTTAAAGCGTGGTGAAAAATGTAAACATCCCATTTCAGATTTGCGGCATGACCAGCTTAATCATTTTCCTCATTGGTTGGGTCGAGATAGTGGGCGAAAGTGGTGCAAACACTGCAAAACTTCACAAACTCAGTGTATATGCTCAAAATGTAATTTGCACTTATGCTACACAGCTAACAAAAATTGTTTTTACGAATATCACAATAAAACATAATTTCTTTCTCAGTTACGCAATAACGATTTTTTTCGCTTGAAGTCCCAAAAGTGCCTTGAGGCACTTATTCATTCTTTCTCACCTTACAGGTGAACGAAAGCTTCTACACAATTTCTGAAGTCATTTTTGAACTCAGTGACAACAATATTACTTAAAAAAAATTATTCGACAACATTTGTTTAAGTATTTTAGAAAGTAGTCTTAGAGGGTTAAAACGCTAATTATTTGACCAATATAACATCAGCCATATACTCTTACTATTGCTTTTAAATGATTGAACTATTGCTGATTTGGGTTTGAGTTATATTGAATAGCAGGACAATAACTGAATTTTTCCAGAGTATTGCAAATCCGCACTCTCCAAAAACTTATTATCCAAAGTGATACTACTGAAAAGCTGAGTTAAATTATCTATCGCTAAGGCATCCCGAATCTATTATGGTCGATCAATCCTCGAAATCGGATTGCCATCGAAGTCCAATAACAGTTTTCGAATACTAAATGACAGGTTTAAATACGCTTACAATAACTTGAATACGAAATATATGGTCTTGAATGGATGGTTTATTTAGGCTTCGGTGGTGTCCCTAACTGTTTGAGTGTTCTGGTACAGTTATTCTAATTCTAAGAACCATCAAAGCTAATCTGACAATTGCTTAGAATCAGGAACGGGTTTCACCGGTTGGGTGCAAATATGTATGTTGTCTTGCCCCACGTTTTGGGCGCCAAAATTTGTTATGTAGTGTTCACAGTACAACTTCTCGTGGTGTAGCCGGGCTCGGGGTTGCGCATTCTTGCTATGCTCGGTACTAGCTCGTCGGATCGGTCGGGTTTCTTCCTCACCCAACTACACAGTTGCACTACCACAATAAAAATAATAATGCGCGACAGAATAACTAAAAGATCATGTGTAAACATCCGAATAGAATTATGTTCACACATGAAGATAAAATAAAAGGATATTAGGTACCGACACAATCAAATAGAGAATATGCCTATACTGTTAAATGGTCTCTTAGAGAAGTTATAGGTGTTAATCACTCTCTGTCTGTACCCACCCGACCGTGACAACTGCTAGGGTATGTGCGTTGTCCCTATAATAAAGGCTCTTAATCCTTTATGGCATCCTAAAGAGTTTCGACATGATTACTTGGCGGATATAGTTGAATGTTTAAATAGTCTTCATTTCTTTTCTTCAAACTTCATTATAAGTATGTATTTGTATTCATTCTCCATGTTCATCTTAATTAACTAGGTATTTCAACATACAAGTTGTACTTCGTCATAATTCATTTGTGTACATAAGTATATAAATATAAATCTTGGTAATCTTCAATTGAACCGAGTTATACACAGGATTCTACTCTACGAAGGTTGGCCATAATATGCTTCAAACTTGCTAACAAAAGACTAAATATTTATGAGCGGTGATATCTGTGTATATGTACTTATAACTCCATGTAGAGATAGCAATATTCAAGTATTAATTTTCTACTCACAATTCCAAATGTGCTTACGCTTTACTTTCTTAATGCGGCATCACTGTATCGTTGGGCCCAAAGATGTCGGTGATGTTGTTGATGTTGCTCTTGTTGAGGCTGCTTTATAAAAAAAATGAATTATCAGAATAATGCACTCTATACATGTACACATATATGATTTATATTACCATCAGCTACCATCACTCATAAAGATTAGATCAAACATTAAATCAAACATTTTAAATCTTAATTAGAAATTAACTTAACACTGTGCCTTCATTGTTGGACGTTACTGTAGTAGCAGATTACATTAACATATGGTTATTGTAATGCAGAGAGACTGCGGAAACTTGGCCTTGAACTTGAACTTTAATAGCGGTGATAACGAATCATAGAAGCAAGAGGAATTCTAGAGCGTCGGCAAGCTCGTTCAAAACGTATCATTCACAAAAAAAACTCTAACTCGCACTGACGGCCTAGATTAGCACTGAATCCATCTGGTGCTTATCTACAGACTCATTTTTATATTGTTTTCATATACTTCGCTGGTGGTTGTTTTCTGTTTCTTGACAAATTAACTGATATTCATATTTATGAGTGATCGGTAGTTTTGCAGACTAAGTGAATGATGCTCCGTTAAGGTTAGGCTGATCGTCGCGGAGCTCAGCAGCCACGCGTGCTAGCGCCGTCACGATTGTGTGTGCGTTTCAATCGCCCTTGCAAAGGTTATTGGTCGAAATTAGCCCACGTTGTCCCTTGAACAGATGTCTTCTATACTTGGTCGCTCAATTGCAAGGCCAAGGGAAGGGTAACCTCGTTTAAACTTCCACCTGCAGATTATATCCCATAAAAATCTTCAACACAATAATCCTCACTTCAGTTTTACCTGCACTGGCACTGATTTTATTTTTTTGTTATTGTAGTTGTGTTTGTTATAATTAACTTATAATTATAATTTCAATTGGACTTATATATATTTGAGCACGTGTGTACTTTCTAAATTTGGCTAAAGTTAATACACACGACCGTCGCTCTTAAATAAATGTTCTCGAATAACTACTAAGCTGTCGGCTGCATTTGGCTGTACCTGCATAAGCTAGTGTTCGGTAGTTACATCGTAACATGCATTTTTCGAAGTAAATCATACGATTATGTTGACCAATTAGATTTAGACAGCGCATATTCGCCGCAACATCACCCGCGTTGGTGGTTCGAAACTTTGGTAACTTTTCTATTGTTTTATGTTTAGGTTCGGCCACTACAAAGGTGGGGAAAGGGGGGGCTGGGGGCGGTTTGGGTGGGCGAGGCATCCAAATTTTTGATGCAGATCTATGTGGAATGTCAATTGCTATCTACATACCAAATTTAGTGACTCTAGCTCGAAGTTTGTAATAAAAGGTGAAAAGGGGGCTGGGGCCGGTAAGGGTGGGCGTGACATCCAAATTTAATATGCAGATCTTTGCGGAATTTCAATTGCTACATATATATATACCAAATTTGGTGACTCTAGCTCGAAGTTTGTAAAAGATGGGGAAAGGGGGCTGGGGGGCGGTATGAGTGGGCGTGGCATCCAACTTTTTGATGCAGATCTTTGTAAAATGTCAATTGCTATCTTCATACCAAATTTAGTGACTCTAGCTCGAAAATTGTAAATATTGGGGAGAGGGGGCGAAATGGGTGGGCGTGGCTCCAAAACTTTGATGCAGATTTTTGGGTGTCAATGCCAGCTATCTTCCTACCAAATTTGGTGGCTCTAGCTCCACAACTCTGGAAGATACACGCATTCCCGTTTTTGACGAAGCGTTGGGGTGGATGGGGGTGGCTAGGGCAGTATTGGTGGGCGTGGCATCCAAACTTTTGATGCAGTTTTTGCGGGGTCATCATCACTTATCTTGGCACCAAATTTGGTGGCTATAGCTCAAAAACTGTGGGAGATATAGGCTTTTTTGACTTTAAAATTCGGGGGGCTGGGGGCGGAATGGGCGTGGCTCCAAAATTTTTGATGCAGTTTTTTGAGGGTTGCTAGTTGCTATCTTTTTACGAAATTTGGTACTTCTAGCTGTAAGGATGTGCGAAATATGTGGATTTATATTGACGTGAATCCTTGTCTAGTGGAATTTGCCAGAATGCATGTTTCATGTCCAGACCGGTTATAAATCTGGCCGGCGGCAATCTACTAAGAATTCCATCTATATGAGGTAAGGGGTATGCATCTCGTCTCGTTACTTTATTTACTTCGCGTGAGTCAAGGCATAATCGATATTTGTCTCCTTTCTTTACGAGAACACAATAACTGCTCCAAGGACTATGAGATTCCTCGATAACTCCTAAAGCTAACATATTATCGACTTCAGCGAACATTTGTTTTTCTACTGCTGGGGAAATTGGCCAATGACGTTGCTTAATGGGTATTGCAGTTCCCACGTCAATAGAGTGTTTGATCAAACTAGTTTGACCGAGGCCTTCCTTAGCGAATGATGGAAAAACATCTATGACTTTGTTTAATCGCGTTTGCTGGTCTCTAGATAAAATATGAAATTTCGGTTGTTCTCTGACTGGGCTGGTTGTAGCTACCTCGAGTTCGGATATTTCGCTGGGCAGTGTAATAGCCTCTATCAAACCGAATTTACGCCAAAAATCAATCCCAAGGTAAATATTTTGTTTAAGTCCAGGGATAATAAACAGTTCCAAATTGGCCGTTTTGCCTCTATACACAATATCTGTGTTTATCTTTCCTACAACATTACTGGATGTGCCATTAGCAGTACGAATCGTGCCTGCACATTTTTTCTTATTATTATGTGACATAAATTCTACGGCAGCTGCTCCTCCTATACAACTAATGGTCGCTCCTGAATCTAATAGAGCTACAAATTCTTTTCCTTCGATTTTTATATCTGTATAGAGTCTTTCATCGGAATCTAGGAAAACAGATGAAACTATTTTCTTGCGATCCGCTCGAACGCATTTCCAAAATTTTCTAAGCCGTAAGGTAGATCGTTTTGGCTTGAAGCTAATGCTTTCTAAATTAGTAAAAATTCTTTCACGTACTTTATTATAATTCTCTAGCCTAATATGTAGTGGAAGAGTAGTTGACCACTGAATGAGTTCTGGTTCAGTCTGTACTTCTGAATCAACCACTTTTCTACTTTCTAATTCTAAATTTCCATGAGCAAATTCTTCTGTAAGTTTACCGGATGTGCTCAAGGGGTCTATTTTGGCACATCCGCCGGTCGGTTTCCCGTCGGATTGCCTTTAACGCACCGTGGCTTAAAAGTGTCTTTTTCGCCACATCCATAACAAAATATCTTGCGCTGCTCTAAACATACGTCGAATCTGTGGCCTAGTTTGTCACAATTCCAACAAATTGGAGCTATCATTTTCTTTTGCATTGCACAAACTTCTTCAGAAAATTCCAAATCTTCTGTTCGCAAATCTCTTCCAAGTTCATCATTCAACTCGGATACATAAGAACGAAGTGTTCGTGGCTTGAACGCTTTAATTTCGTTATAGAACCGCTCATGCTTTCGCACTTCTTCACGTAACTTCGACCGCTTGGTCACTTTTAAATGTAGCAACTCATGATGGAGACTGTGTTTAGAATTTCTAATCATTATATCTACGAGTTGTTCTTCCGGTATGCTTCTATGAAGCCTATCTGCCAAGTCTTCGATAGCATATTGGTAGTCGTCGAATGGCTCGTTTTCACCTTGACGTTTCTTCCTGATCTTTTCCCAAATATCTAAATCGGTTTCACCTTCGTCGAAACGTTCACGTAACTCTTTGCAAAAGTCTTCCCAAGTAAAGTCTGAGAAGTTACGATGAAACTTCCAAAACCAATCGCTGGCTTTACCGGCAAATAAAAGGTATATATGGTCGCATAAAAGTTTATAATCTTGATTCAGATTTTGATCGGCTAACGCCCGTACGCGATAAATAAATTCATCGACTCGCATACATTGTTTTGTGCCGTCGAATTTTATACGCCAATTTTGTATAATTCCTGACACCTTTTCTGTAGATACATTTGAGCCCCCTCCACTTGGAATATTGCTGACTCTGGAACGATTAAACTCCGTTCCTGTGTGAGACGGTGATTCTCTTCTAATTACATTATTACCAATTTCCGGTGCTGGTAAACCTATGTGAAGTGCCGTCAATTGCTTCTGAATACACGATTCTATGTTCGTCCGCAGGCTTGCTGTCAAATCTTCAAGCATCAGTGCTTGCTGCGCCGACACAGTAGACTGTATATAGTTCGTCAAATCATCATTTAATGAATTATCTTCACGATATAAAGATTCTTGTGACATATGGTCACTAAAAAATCCCCTGTTAGTCTTTCTTGTAGACATTCCTCTACCGTAACTTTTCCTACCTCTCTTATTAATTGCACCTCTAGACCCCTGCGGTCTCTCTATTGGTTCTAGTGGCTGCACTAAGTTTGCTGGTGCTGATCCTGCTTCGCTTAGCTCAGCTGCCAAGTTATTGCACGAGTATGTCAGCATCATTGCTGTACACTCCTTGGAACAAACTGGACAAGCATTTTTGACCTTAAACGCCTCAAGAATACAATTTTTGTGAAATCTATGTTTACATGGGGTGTTGGCTATAATTCCTACTCCCGAAATAGTTTCATTACATTCGCTACAAACTGGTGACTCTTCCTGTAGAGCGGAAGGTAGATTTTCTGTACTGCGTTGTACTGCCATCTTGCTTCTTCTACTCCAATATAAACAAAACAGAAATAATTATACTTGTATTTTACTACTTCAAGTAAATCTAAACTCAAACAAAATTGATATAGTTTTCAAATTTTCAATCTCAAATAATATTTTTATCCGCTTTTCATCATGCCAAATTACTCCTTAAAACGCTAATTATTTGACCAATATAACATCAGCCATATACTCTTACTATTGCTTTTAAATGATTGAACTATTGCTGATTTGGGTTTGAGTTATATTGAATAGCAGGACAATAACTGAATTTTTCCAGAGTATTGCAAATCCGCACTCTCCAAAAACTTATTATCCAAAGTGATACTACTGAAAAGCTGAGTTAAATTATCTATCGCTAAGGCATCCCGAATCTATTATGGTCGATCAATCCTCGAAATCGGATTGCCATCGAAGTCCAATAACAGTTTTCGAATACTAAATGACAGGTTTAAATACGCTTACAATAACTTGAATACGAAATATATGGTCTTGAATGGATGGTTTATTTAGGCTTCGGTGGTGTCCCTAACTGTTTGAGTGTTCTGGTACAGTTATTCTAATTCTAAGAACCATCAAAGCTAATCTGACAATTGCTTAGAATCAGGAACGGGTTTCACCGGTTGGGTGCAAATATGTATGTTGTCTTGCCCCACGTTTTGGGCGCCAAAATTTGTTATGTAGTGTTCACAGTACAACTTCTCGTGGTGTAGCCGGGCTCGGGGTTGCGCATTCTTGCTATGCTCGGTACTAGCTCGTCGGATCGGTCGGGTTTCTTCCTCACCCAACTACGCAGTTGCACTACCACAATAAAAATAATAATGCGCGACAGAATAACTAAAAGATCATGTGTAAACATCCGAATAGAATTATGTTCACACATGAAGATAAAATAAAAGGATATTAGGTACCGACACAATCAAATAGAGAATATGCCTATACTGTTAAATGGTCTCTTAGAGAAGTTATAGGTGTTAATCACTCTCTGTCTGTACCCACCCGACCGTGACAACTGCTAGGGTATGTGCGTTGTCCCTATAATAAAGGCTCTTAATCCTTTATGGCATCCTAAAGAGTTTCGACATGATTACTTGGCGGATATAGTTGAATGTTTAAATAGTCTTCATTTCTTTTCTTCAAACTTCATTATAAGTATGTATTTGTATTCGTTCTCCATGTTCATCTTAATTAACTAGGTATTTCAACATACAAGTTGTACTTCGTCATAATTCATTTGTGTACATAAGTATATAAATATAAATCTTGGTAATCTTCAATTGAACCGAGTTATACACAGGATTCTACTCTACGAAGGTTGGCCATAATATGCTTCAAACTTGCTAACAAAAGACTAAATATTTATGAGCGGTGATATCTGTGTATATGTACTTATAACTCCATGTAGATATAGCAATATTCAAGTATTAATTTTCTACTCACAATTCCAAATGTGCTTACGCTTTACTTTCTTAATGCGGCATCACTGTATCGTTGGGCCCAAAGATGTCGGTGATGTTGTTGATGTTGCTCATGTTGAGGCTGCTTTATAAAAAAAATGAATTATCAGAATAATGCACTCTATACATGTACACATATATGATTTATATTACCATCAGCTACCATCACTCATAAAGATTAGATCAAACATTAAATCAAACATTTTAAATCTTAATTAGAAATTAACTTAACACTGTGCCTTCATTGTTGGACGTTACTGTAGTAGCAGATTACATTAACATATGGTTATTGTAATGCAGAGAGACTGCGGAAACTTGGCCTTGAACTTGAACTTTAATAGCGGTGATAACGAATCATAGAAGCAAGAGGAATTCTAGAGCGTCGGCAAGCTCGTTCAAAACGTATCATTCACAAAAAAACTCTAACTCGCACTGACGGCCTAGATTAGCACTGAATCCATCTGGTGCTTATCTACAGACTCATTTTTATATTGTTTTCATATACTTCGCTGGTGGTTGTTTTCTGTTTCTTGACAAATTAACTGATATTCATATTTATGAGTGATCGGTAGTTTTGCAGACTAAGTGAATGATGCTCCGTTAAGGTTAGGCTGATCGTCGCGGAGCTCAGCAGCCACGCGTGCTAGCGCCGTCACGATTGTGTGTGCGTTTCAATCGCCCTTGCAAAGGTTATTGGTCGAAATTAACCCACGTTGTCCCTTGAACAGATGTCTTCTATACTTGGTCGCTCCATTGCAAGGCCAAGGGAAGGGTAACCTCGTTTAAACTTCCACCTGCAGATTATATCCCATAAAAATCTTCAACACAATAATTCTCACTTCAGTTTTACCTGCACTGGCACTGATTTTATTTTTTTGTTATTGTAGTTGTGTTTGTTATAATTAACTTATAATTATAATTTCAATTGGACTTATATATATTTGAGCACGTGTGTACTTTCTAAATTTGGCTAAAGTTAATACACACGACCGTCGCTCTTAAATAAATGTTCTCGAATAACTACTAAGCTGTCGGCTGCATTTGGCTGTACCTGCATAAGCTAGTGTTCGGTATTTACATCGTAACATGCATTTTTCGAAGTAAATCATACGATTATGTTGACCAATTAGATTTAGACAGCGCATATTCGCCGCAACATCACCCGCGTTGGTGGTTCGAAACTTTGGTAACTTTTCTATTGTTTTATGTTAAGGTTCGGCCACTACAAAGGTGGGGAAAGGGGGGGCTGGGGGCGGTTTGGGTGGGCGAGGCATCCAAATTTTTGATGCAGATCTATGTGGAATGTCAATTGCTATCTACATACCAAATTTAGTGACTCTAGCTCGAAGTTTGTAATAAGTGGTGAAAGGGGGGCTGGGGCCGGTAAGGGTGGGCGTGACATCCAAATTTAATATGCAGATCTTTGCGGAATTTCAATTGCTACATATATATATACCAAATTTGGTGACTCTAGCTCGAAGTTTGTAAAAGATGGGGAAAGGGGGGGCTGGGGGGTATGAGTGGGCGTGGCATCCAACTTTTTGATGCAGATCTTTGTAAAATGTCAATTGCTATCTTCATACCAAATTTAGTGACTCTAGCTCGAAAATTGTAAATATTGGGGAGAGGGGGGCGAAATGGGTGGGCGTGGCTCCAAAACTTTGATGCAGATTTTTGGGTGTCAATGCCAGCTATCTTCCTACCAAATTTGGTGGCTCTAGCTCCACAACTCTGGAAGATACACGCATTCCCGTTTTTGACGAAGCGTTGGGGTGGATGGGGGTGGCTAGGGCAGTATTGGTGGGCGTGGCATCCAAACTTTTGATGCAGTTTTTGCGGGGTCATCATCACTTATCTTGGCACCAAATTTGGTGGCTATAGCTCAAAACTGTGGGAGATATAGGCTTTTTTGACTTTAAAATTCGGGGGCTGGGGGCGGAATGGGCGTGGCTCCAAAATTTTTGATGCAGTTTTTTGAGGGTTGCTAGTTGCTATCTTCTTACGAAATTTGGTACTTCTAGCTTTAAGGATGTGCGAAATATGTGGATTTATCGGTTTTGAGTTATCGAATTTATCGATTTGCCAGCCCCCAGTTATTGTAGAACCCCCATCTTGACACTTTAATTTACTATCCCATAGATAAAGAGATTTGGAAAGTTTCAAGTCTCTAGCTTGAAGGGTGTGGAAAAAAGTTGCGTTCATACAGACGGACAGACACCATGACGGACATTGCACAAACTCAATATACTCTTTACCTTCGGTATCGAGTATAAAAAAAAAAACGCGGCTAAAAACTTCTATTTTTATTTTGACTATCAATTAATGACAGTAAAAAAACATAGTGGCGCATAGTTAATTTTGGCTATGCCAAGACTATGATACCCTTCACACAGCCAAATCAATGCTCCCCCCTCTTATGTTTCTGTGCAGTTTTTGGTAATTTTTCGCAAATATTTTTACTCTTGAGCGTCATTTACTTGTTCGTGTGCAACAACAACAATTTGACATGTAGGTACTTGAAAGTGCACGACAGAGACAACAATTGATAGTACGATATGGTAAATTTGTATGAACAAACCCGACATGATCTAAGCAATCTGTGAAAGTTTCATCAAGATCGGTTTAGCAGTGTGGCCGGAAATCGTGTTGAAACAAACAGACGGACAGACGGACGGACGGACGGAAATCAATTCCTGAGCTCGTCCTGATCATTTTGATATATAGTTTATGGGGTCTCCCATCATTCCTTTAAGGCGTTACAGATTTATGACAAAGACAATATACCCTGATTCACATGTGAAGGACAATCGATCAATCTGAGTTAATTTAACTTTTATTACATAACTAAGCTCTAACTAGTGATATTAGCGTCAGTAAATTAATTTTTACATTTAAGGCATTTAATGGTGTTTGCGATCTATATTTGCTGTCATACAAATCTTTTACGGGAAATCTTCGAAGAATGCGATGCAAACCTGAATTTGAGGAGATTGAAATGCTTCTACAATTTGTGATGGAACATGTATTTGATGACACCAACCCAAATAATGAGAGTCAAAAGCGAGAAGCTTTATTTAGATTCTGCCAGCTGGCAGTTCACAAGGTCCTTAACAATACTTATTACTCAATTATTTACCAATTCTTTCGACAGGTAAGTCGTCACTTATGTCGATGGCCCAATGAACATTAATTTATTCAGTTATACCTAATTCCAGTTCCGTGAAAGCTACGGTGACATAATGTCAAATGCACTTAGAAAAATATCAATGAGAAACGTTGGTTTTATCGTGATTCGTGCCTGTATTGATGTGTTTACAAACTCGAGTGAGTTTATCGAGCTACTTGTGCTGGCTTCTTTTGACTACTCATTTTCCCGGGTGCGTGGCTGTGGAGCAGTACAGCTCAGAGGGTGAGGCACCAACCTACTTCTCTGGGACTGGAGAGTGCCCACACTTGCGAGTGGCTATGGTGGCAGACTCCAATAGGGCTGAGGGAAGGGAACCCCCCTATCCCTCAGAACGTTTTGGAAACTTGCCCTAAAGACTGTTTCATCAAAATAGCGTACAATGGGCTATACAGAGCTTCAGTCCATAAAAATCCCCTGGGCCAGATGGAATATATCTATGCTTGATGCAGCGGGGACTGCACCAACTCGCAATCCCCCTGGTCCGCTTAATCCGAGCTAGTCTCTTGTTTGGACACATACCAAGCAAATGGGCTAAAGTGAAAGTTGTGTTTATTCCTAAGGTAGGGAAGAAAGATTCCCAATTGCCTAAGTCCTATAGACCAATTAGTCTTAGCTCCTTCTTCCTTAAAACTATGGAGAAGATAATTGACCAGCACATCAGGGAGATGAATCTCAAGCAGCTTCCCTTACATAAGTACCAATATGCGTACCAAGCTGGTAAGTCAACTGAGACTGCCATTCATTGCCTTACAACAACCATTGAAAAGGCCATTGGCGCTCAACAAATAGCACTATGTGCCTTTTTAGACATATCAGGAGCTTTTGACAACACGTCATATCAGGCTATCCGTGCCTCTCTTGTACATAAAAATGTACCCACACCCATTATTAGGTGGATTCTGGAAATGCTTAAATCCAGAATAATAACTGTAGACCTTGGAGGAACCATGACCTCAATCACAGCCACAAGGGGGTGCCCTCAAGGGGAAGTACTCTCTCCTCTCTTGTGGACTCTGGTCATTGACGAGCTACTCTATAAGCTCAACGACTTAGGGTTCGCCACTCAAAGCTACGCTGATGACCTAGTCATCTATATAGTGGGATGGCATGAGCAAACCATCTCGGACCGCATGCAGCAAGCCCTTAACATAGCCAACAGATGGTGTCAGGACAAAGGATTGTCCATAAACCCGTCTAAAACTGTTTTAGTTCCTTTTACCAGGAAAAGGTCTCTGTCTCTAACAAGACCATCCTTAAATGAATCTACCATTGACTTTTCGGTTGAAGCCAACTACTTAGGAGTTACACTTGACTCCAAGATCAACTGGAACGCACACCTTGAAAAGACCATAAATAAAGCCACTCGAGCACACTTCGCTTGTAACAGGCTTTTCGGTAGAACATGGGGCCTAAGTACCAAAATGATCTACTGGTCTTTTAACACTGTGGTAAAACCGATCCTAACCCATGCATCTCTTGCTTGGTGGACGAAATCTACCCAGAAGACAGCTGCGGCTGCACTTACCAAACTTCAACGACTAGTCTGCATAGGCATCACTGGAGCCATCCGAACATGTCCCACTGCAGCATTTGGAGTTATAACTGGCATACCCCCTCTACCCATCACCTTGAAAAAGGAGGACTGCCTGGGGGCACTTCGCCTTCAAAACATCACTAACATAAAAAGTGGTGATCTTACCGGGCATCTTCGGGTTCTTGAACCCCTAATAAATGAGCCCATTCTGCGCGTAACTGACGAACAGAAAACAAAACTTGTTTTCCACAGAAACTTCTCTGTAGTCTTGCACACCAGACATAATTGGAAAACAAAATCAATATCTCTGACCAGTGTATCACAAACGTGGTACACTGACGGGTCAAAACTGGAAAACGGCGACACCGGGGCTGGTATTTTTGGACCAAGGTTCAACAAGTCCATAGCCATGGGAAAGTCTCCAACCATTTTCCAAGCAGAGATATACGCTATAGAAATCTTTGCTCGTGAATGCCTTCGCAGGAAAATGCAAGGTGCACGGATTTACATCTTCTCTGACAGTCAGGCGGCGCTCATAGCGCTAAGATCCTTCACGATCTCCTCCAGACTTGTAGAGAACTGTTTCCAGCAGCTGAACGCCCTTGCCTCAAAAAACATCTTAACGATGGGCTGGGTGCCGGGGCATGAAGGCCACAAAGGAAACGAGGTAGCAAACTCCCTAGCAAAACGCGGGGCGATGTCACCACTAATCGGCTCTGAACCGTTCCGTGGACTCTCGAAAGGACACAAAAGAGAATTGGTCAGGAAATGGGAGGAAAAGGAAATAAGTCGCCACTGGACCGACAGTGCAGGGCTGAGACAAGCCAAACAATTTCTCGTCCCCCAGATGACGCGATCAAAACGCATCATCAATCTCAAAAAGAACGAAATACGTATTCTAACAGGCTACCTAACGGGTCATTGCAACCTAAGGTATCACCTTAAAAAATTAAAACTTTCAGAAATCGACACATGCAGATTCTGTGAGATGGAGCCTGAAACATCAGAACATGTTCTATGTGAATGCCCCTCGCTAAGCAGACGTCGACTTCTACAACTAGGAGGTGAACTCATCCCCCCCTACAGGATATAGGAACATATAGACCCTACCAAAGTGGTCTCTTTTATTAGAAGCCTTGGTATAGAGGCTCTACCCTAATTCCTACAGGCCGGCACAAAAGACCTAACATCTGGTCGCAGTGCAACAAGGCCCTAGTAATAATAATAATAATACTTGTGCTGGCTGAATCGCTTATCGAGGTCTTTGAAAACGACCTGGAGAAGGCACGTGGCGGTGTGGAAATATTGCATTATCAGGGCATTAAGTTTGCCTTAGATAAATGTCGGATGGATGATCAACATGTGGGGCCCCCAAATGGATTTTTTCCAAGTCCTAGAACGTTTTGTTCATATAACTAAAAAAAAGTTTGGTGAACGATATTATCGCTCACTTGGATGATCTTCCCGGAAAGGCTGTGGAGAACAGCACTTGCAAGGAGAAGTGGCAGCCGTTCTTAAATTATAGAAAGCGTCTGTTAACGAAAGTTGGCATCAATGGCGAGTCTCCCATTTCTGATAACGAAAAACGTAATGCAAAAAAGGCAAAATCCGTCTAAAAATAATAGAAATTTGTCTGCTTTGTTTAAAAATCTGAACAAAATAAAACAACCCGGAATTATACATTATTCGATTGCATTTCAAGAAGAGTATTTTAAAGTGCGAGGCATGCTGGCTCTGAATGCTTACCTGCCCGAGCATTATTGGTGTAATTGTGCGTAACGGGACGCAAAATTAAATAAGCTGCCTGTAGAAGACTAAAGACTCTAAATGGCCACACTATATACAATGGAGCTGGGAGTTTGGGAAAGTAGATAATGAAGAGCGGTTGCTGCTGCTACTCGGGTTGTGGCGGCTCGAGGGGTCGCTAAATTACAAAGAATGATAAACGCCAAGCAGCAGCGCCTGCATCGTCTGCCACGCTTCGTGCTTCGTGCCTAAAGGGCCTTACGACACCTCGTTGTTGTCGCAAAAGTATTTTTTTATTAATTTGTTAATTTTTTTTTTTTTTTTGGGACATTTACGCTTTTGTCTCAGATAGCGGGCGTTGGCAAGGGGTGTTGTCTATTGTTCCCCAAAGTGTTTTTTCATATTCATACCGAAAGTAATTGGAATTGAAATTGTCCTCAGCAAAGAGTTTACATTGGATCAGAATATATATGCATATACAAACTTAAAGCTTACTACTATGATGGTTAAGAACTTATCACCATCGAAGCCCAATATCATATGATATTTTCTTTCTTGAATTGGTCATGATTAGCTAAAGTAGAAGAGTATATAAACTTCGGATGGCTTAGTTATCTTGTTGCTGTTGTTGGCAATGCCAAGAATTGTCCTGGAGGGGTTTTTCAACATTTTCTTATTTGCCTTTGTCTTAGTTGTTGCGCGCATTGTTTTTGTTGCCTTTTATGTGCTTCTTCTCGTTGCTTGACGCTAAATTGGCCGTTAAGATGCTAAGGATGCGGATTTTGGTGATTTAGCAAGTTGGTCGCCATTATTTCCATTGTTGCCTTTGCCATGGTGGTTTTCCAAAAAACTTGCGGCAGAAATCGCGCTAATTTTGGCACCTAATGCCAACAACAACATAAAGATGATGAAAGGAAAAAGGTGGATCGAACAATGGGAGTCTATACACATTAGTTACAGCAGCCAATAGTTTATCGTTTTGTTGACGCTTATGAGCCTAGCAAAAAGATTGACATCTTGTAAAGAATTTTTTCGCTGTCGGCGATCTTATGTCGTTTTTTTCTCGGCGATCTTGTGTCGTTGGGAAACGACATAGTCTCGCGCGGTCTTATGACGTTTTGAAAACGGCGAGATTATGTCGCTATGCCGAAAATTGTTACTCGTTACTTTTGATATTGGCGATAAAATACAACACTCACAACTATTACATACTGCCCATCTCTAACTGCCAGGCTATTGAAGTCGGTCCCTTTCCGTTTTGACTTGGATGTGTTCACATCGTAAAATATCTGATCTAAAAGAGTTAACGCATTAGAAGTCTGTGTTGAATATTTTTTTTTCACTAGTTAGTTTTATATTAATAATGGCTAGCAATGAGGATGATTGCGGAGAACGTAACTAATGACATTCCACCGGCCTCGTCTCCGCAGAGGTAAAAATTAAAATCAAATTTAAAGTTAATTTTGTATTACTAAAGTGCGTACGCTTTTCTGTAGAAATGGCGACAAAGGCGACGATGAAGCAATTAGCTCCATATTTATATGTTTGTGTTATGGAAAGATCGATAAAGTGGTAAGTCCGAAAATATCGTAATGCCTTCGCAACATGCAAGTGCCGTTTTGGAGCCATAACTTGCATGCTGTGGTGCATTGCAAGAAAATCGTCAAATTGGTTTGCCTATTCAGATGCGATTTGTCATTTTGCGGACCAAGTCTGCTACGCATTAAGTGCTAGTCGTTCTATTTCTTTCATTGCATGTATGTATGTGTGAAAAGAGATGGCACCACTTTTTGTATAAGTTTGCAAGCCAATGAATGTAGGTGCGAGAGTAAGAGCACTACTTCATTTATTTTCTTGCGAAATTTTCTTTTCAATTGCTATTTGATTTTGGCAGCAAGCCGTTTGTTAATCGAGAAACGGCGCGCCAGCGAAAAGAAAAGAGCATATCTCATCCAACGACAGAAACGCAAGGAAAAATAAAATAAAAAGAAAGTAAATATGGTATATGTACATACAAACTTTTAACACAATGGCGTAAGCATGTCGCAATGCACTTTTTTCTTATGACAGTCTTCAAGTAAATGATTGTCAAATGCAAGTGTTAATTTTTTTATTTTTCTATATTACTTTTGCGTTTTGTTATCAACATTATCATTCCACCATTGTGGCAATCGTTACCGTTGTATACTATTTAACGACTCCTACATAAACACATTTTGTATGCCTAGTGATTGTAATTTGGTAAATTTTTTAGTGCATAAAGAACCTTAGCTGCAAATGGCATCAAATTTATTTCGCCGAACCAAGAGAAGCTATGGTTAACTTCATCGGGATCGTATTTGAAGCGAGTGGAATAGCATTTAAGATTCCTGCAGACTTGGATTTGCACAAATCTTATGCCTGGGTAGTAGATAACGCTACGCGTCAACTACATAACGTAAGTCGATCTTTAATATTTTTTTTGCATATTACACTAGAAGCATGATACATCGCATAAGAAAATAATAGGTTTTTTTTGCGGCTTATTTAATTACTTAATATTTATGATTTCCTGCTTGAACAGCACGACTCGCTGTTAAGCTTTGCAGTCTGCTCGTCTAAAAAACAATCTAATAAATGACAGTTTTTTTCACAGTCTAGCAATCAATGCTGTTAACTTTGTTAAACTGCCTTGTAGCGCTATCTTTTGTAGTTACACATACTATGTACATTTTGGGACACAAGCATATAGCAGGTTAAACTGATATATTTGACCAGCTTCAGTTAACTTTCGACTTTGACTGTGTACATGTATAAGACATCGACAATTATTTACAAAACGACATTAAAATATTGAAATGTGCTATAGGGGCATGAGCATGGTAAGGCAATAAAATCAACTTTTTGTTAATTTAACCTTAAGAAACTATCATTATTAGATGCTGAATCGTAATTTATATATTTCTCCAGTAGGATCGCAATAATTATCCATTAATCATGGGAGGCCAAAAATTTATTGGCAAGAATGTGGGCAATTTTGTAAAGCAGCTGCTTAAAATTGGCCTCAATCCCCCATTAGGTTAGAGGAGTACTTTCTACAGTACATAACCGCATTTGTATTGGTCGCCAATAGATCAACTTTTACTCCCTTGCGGTACACCGCGACGCTAATTGGTATGTCCGATTTTTAGTTATGCATATTTGAACATGAGGTACAAGTGAAATGAGTTATTTCAGGTCTTACGATGATAGAAACGCTAGGTAATCCTAGATTCATCATCGATGAGAAGCTGAAGTCTGTGCATCGGACGCTTTACGATAAAGTACTGGACAACAGTAAGGTGGATGACATAGATGCAATCCGATAACTGTGCGTTCGTGAGTGTGGGCGAATTCTTAATAAATTCCCCAAGTACTTTAGAGGTAACATTAAAGCCGTGAAGGAAACCGTGTTTGATGGCCTCAAGGATTGTTCGCAGGAGGTGCTCAAGATCAGCTTCAAAGTATTGCGAAAGGCTGAAGAGAAACATTCGATGCCCCACGTTTGCCTGTCGCTTATAATCAAATATAGCGAGACGCTGGTGAAACTGATTAAGTCGGACATGGGCGAGATGGCCGTTAAATTGCTTGTGCGGAACTGAGCACCCATAACAAAAGATATATTGAGCGTCTGGTGTTTAACGTTAATCGTAGCATTGGTCGGGCTGCTGCCGAGCTGCTGGAATATCGTTTCGCTGGTAGGTCGTCCGAGGAACGCATGCTTAAAATGGCCAGCTATTTCCTTCGTCAGAAATTTAGTAGTGGAAACATAACGATTCATGCTGATCGTTATGTCGATTCAATGTACGACATCAGTGAAACTGTGAAGGATTGACGCAGCATGGTGAGACTACTACTGTGGTCAGGGGATATTACTGCCATTCGAGTGACTGCAATAATTTGTATCATGGGGTCGGCAATCAAGCAGTCTGCAATCGGCTATATACCGAACGCAAAAGAATCTATCGATCTGAAGCGTGAGCCCAATCCGAATGCCATGCAGACAGCAAAATGGTTTTTAATGCCGTTCTTATGCAAAATATTGCGTCAGCCACGACTCAGTGTATTCGATTTGGAGCAGCTTTTAGAGCTAATTCCGTACTTGGATTTCTCAACGCGATTGATGCAACTTATCAACAATGCGCTTGTACCGCTATTGCACGAGAGTCACAACTGGCAATTTCTGGAGGCGTGTGCCAAAGCACTTAATAAGCTTGTAAAAAAGAATGCATACGCAACTAAAGCCAGCGAAAATTCTATACATGCTTTAAAGGAAGAGGCGGTGGATAAATACATGAGGGCCAACAGAGCCAACGAGCTTGCAACCAACGATCGGAATCGCGCTCGCTTTAAGCGTCTCACTGCCTCGCTACGTCTTCTTGCGGCACTGTTTCAGTACTTTGATTTCACCGAGTGGGCGCTGGCTTTCAGCGTTCATTGCAACCCACAAAAAATCTTTGCAGAGGGTAAACCAATTCAATCATTATACTGAGTTTTCGAGCATAGCACGCTCTTGCATTAAGATTTTGTACTCGTCTGTTGAATGGGAGCTGACCAACACCTTGGCTGACCCAATTGAAATCGAGGGTCTGGAGCCTTTGCGTAACCACATCATTGAGCTCAAGTTTATTTTATTCCAAGCAGTCGAACACCCAAACATCATGAGCGTCGCTTACATGGTGAGTAACAAAAAAAAAAAAAAAAACGCGGCTAAAAACTAATATTATTATTTTGACTATCAATCAATGACAGTAAAAAAAAACAAACAACAGGACAATCGATCAATCTGAGTTAATTTAACTTTTATTACATAACTAAGCTCAAACTAGTGATATTAGCGTCAGTTAATTAATTTTTACATTTAAGGCACTTAATGGTGTTTGCGATCTGTATTTGCTGTCATACAAATCTTTTACGGGAAATCTTCGAAGAATGCGATGCAAACCTGAATTTGAGGAAGTAGTAGGGAACTGGCGGTTCTGGAACAGGAAGTAGCTATCACTTTTATTACCCCACTTAAGAATCAGCGATCCCTTTTTACACTTTTATTACCCACTTGAGAATCAGTGATCATAGGATCTGGATTCAAGTGTGTTCCTATTTTAAGTGCATTGCCTTGCACACATACAAGCAGGCAACAGCATGCATTGTTTTTTGTCAAAAGCAGCAACATAAAACTAGTGGAAACGTTGCAGTCGGACGCAACCGACTGCGGCTTACTCGATACCAGAATTAAAACCGGTAAGAAGAGGCCTGAACGCAAAGGGGTACGGATGCGGCAGGGGTGTACGCTGCCTTAAAGATTATCCGATGCAGATGGGGATGCCACCGGCTATCTTCATACCAAATTTGATGACTCTAGCTCAAAGTTTGTAAAAGGTGGTGAAGGGGGGGGCTGGGGCGGTATGGGTGGGCGTGGCATCAACATTTTTCTTGCAGATCTTTGTGAAATGTCAATTGCTATCTTCATACCCAATTTGGTGATTCTAGCTCAAAATTTGTAAAAAGTGGGGAAAGGGGGGGCTGGGGGCGGTTTGGGTAGGTGTGGCATCAAAATTTTTGTTGCAGATCTATGTGGAATGTCAATTAATATCTTCATACCAAATTTGGTGACTCTAGCTCAAAGTTTGTAAAAGGTGTGGAAAGGGGGGCTGGGGCCGGTAGGGGTGGGCTTGACATCCAAATTTGTGATGCAGATCTTTTTGGAATTTCAATTGCTATATATATACCAAATTTGGTGACTCTAGCTCGAAGTTTGTAAAAGATGGGGAAAGGGGGGCTGGGAGCGGTATGGGTGGGCGTGGAATCCAAATTTTTGATGCAGATCTTTGTAAAATGTCAATTGCTATCTTCATACCAAATTTGGTGACTCTAGCTCAAAGTTTGTAAAAGATGGGGAATGGGGGGGCTGGGGGTGGTATGGGTGGGTGTGGCATCCAAATTTTTTCTGTAGATCTTTGTGGAATTTCAATTGCTATCTTCATACCAAATTTGGTGACTCTAGCTCGAAAATTGTAAAAGTTGGGGAAAGGGGGGCGAAATGGGTGGGCGTGGCTCCAAAACTTTGATGCAGATTTTTGGGGGTCGTTGCCAGCTATCTTCCTACCAAATTTGGTGGCTCTAGCTCCACAACTCTGGAAGATACACGCATTCTCGTTTTTGACGAAGCGTTGGGGTAGATGGGGGTGGCTAGGGCAGTATTGGTGGGCGTGGCATCCAACCTTTTGATGCAGTTTTTGGAAGGTAATCATCACCTATCTTGGCACCAAATTTGGTGGATCTAGCTCAAAAACTGTGGGAGATATAGCCATTTCTGATTTCAAAATGCGGGGGGGCTGGAGGCGGAATGGGTGGATGTGGCTCCAAACCTTTGATGCAGATTTTAGGGGGTCGTTACCAGCTATCTTCTCACCAAATATGGAGGCTCTAGCTCCACAAATCTGGAAGATACACTTATTCCCGTTTTTGACGAAGCGTTGGGGCACATGTGGGTGGCTAGGGCAGTGGGGGGGGCGTGGCTCCAAAATTTTTGATGCAGTTTTTTGGGGGTTGCTAGTTGCTATCTTCTTACCAAATTTGGTACTTCTAGCCGTAAGGATGTGCGAAATATGTGGATTTATCGGTTTCGAGTTATCAAATTTATCGATTTGCCAGCCCCCGAGTTATCGTAGAACCCCCATCTTGACACTTTAATATACAATCCCATAGATTAAGAGACTTGGAAAGTTTCAAGTCTCTAGCTTGAAGGGTGTGGAAAAAAGTTGCGTTCATACAGACGGACAGACGGACAGACACCATGACGGACATTGCACAAACTCAATATACTCTTTACCTTCGGTATCGAGTATAAACATTCAAGTGGGTTATATGATCATAGGATCTGGTGTCAAGGATGCGCCTGTTAGACGAGCAAGCCAAAAACATTGAGCATAGTTATTGGGAAAATCAGTTTTGGCTATTTAACCATTTATTATTAGAGTCAAATACAGGCTAAGCCACAGCATGCATTGTTTTTTGTCAAAAGCAGCAACATAAAAACATTCAAGTGGGTTATATGATCATAGGATCTGGTGTCAAGGATGCGCCTGTTAGACGAGCAAGCCAAAAACATTGAGCATAGTTATTGGGAAAATCAGTTTTGGCTATTTAACCATTTATTATTAGAGTCAAATACAGGCTAAGCCACAGCATGCATTGTTTTTTGTCAAAAGCAGCAACATAAAAACATTCAAGTGGGTTATATGATCATAGGATCTGGTGTCAAGGATGCACACATGTGACATGTACGTTGTCTGTAAGCAAGTCAGAACATGCATTGATTTTTGTAAACACCAGTAACAACAACAACAACATTCATGTGGGTTATGTGGTGTTAGAGGGAGAGGGTGTTAGAGTGTGAAGGTGTAAGAGGGGGAAAAGGATAGAGGGGACAAGTGTCTATGAAAAGCAGATGAAAATGCTAATTCATTGGTCCCCTTCATCCAGTTGAATACTATCATCCAATCATATAGGCTGGTCATTTAAATGTTTAGCGCCATCCCTTTTTATACTCGTTACCGAAGGTCAAGAGTATATTGGGTTTGTGCAATGTCCGTAATGGTGTCCGTCCGTCCGTCCGTCTGTATGTTCGCAACTTTTTTCCACACCCTTCAAGCTAGAGACTTGAAACTTTCCAAGTCTCTTAATCTATGGGATAGTAAATTAAGGTGTCAAGTTAACTGGGGGGCTGGCAAATCGATAAATTCGATAGCTCAAAACCGATCAATCCACATATTTCGCACATCCTTAAAACGAGAACTACTAAATTTGGTAAGAAGATATCTACTAGCAACCCCCAAAAAACCAAAAAAATTTTGGACCCACGCCCACCCATTCCGCCCCCAAAAAAAGCCTATATCTCCCACAGTTTTTGAGCTATATCCTCCAAATTTGGTGCCAAGATAGTTGTTGATGACCCCCAAAAACTGCATAAAAGTTTGGATGTAACGCAAACCAATACTAGCCTAGCCGCCCCCATCCGCCCCAACGCTTCGTCAAAAACTGGAATGCGTTTATCTTCCAGAGTTGTGGAGCTAGAGCAACCAAATTTGGCAGAAAGATAGCTGGCAACGACTACCAAAAATCTGCATCAAAGTTTTGGAGCCACGCCCACCCATTCCGCCCCCAGCCCCCCGCATTATGAAATCAGAAAAGCGTATATCTCCCAAAGTTATCGAGCTATAGCCGCCAAATTTGGTGCCAAGGTAAGTGATGATGACCCCCCAAAAACTGCGTCAAAAGTTTGGATGCCACGCTTCGTCAAAACGGAGTTGAGAAGCAGTAGAGCTACGCAAAAAAGGCAAAATCCGTCTAAAAATAATAGAAATTTGTCTGCTTTATTTAAAAATCTGAACAAAATAAAACAACCCGGAATTATACATTATTCGATTGCATTTCAAGAAGAGTATTTTAAAGTGCGAGGCATGCTGGCTCTGAATGCTTACCTGCCCGAGCATTCTTGGTGTAATTGTGCGTAACGGGACGCAAAATTAAATAAGCTGCCTGTAGAAGACTAAAGACTCTAAATGGCCACACTATATACAATGGAGCTGGGAGTTTGGGAAAGTAGATAATGAAGAGCGGTTGCTGCTGGTACTCGGGTTGTGGCGGCTCGAGGGGTCGCTAAATTACAAAGAATGATAAACGCCAAGCAGCAGCGCCTGCATCGTCTGCCACTCTTCGTGCTTCGTGCCTTACGGCACCTCGTTGTTGTCGCAAGAAAATTTTTTTATTTATTTGTTAATTTTTTTTTTTTTTTTTGAGACATTTACGCTTTTGTCTCAGATAGCGGGCGTTGGCAAGGGGTGTTGTCTATTGTTCCCCAAAGTGTTTTTTCATATTCATACCGAAAGTAATTGGAATTGAAATTGTCCTCAGCAAAGAGTTTACATTGGATCAGAATATATATGCATATACAAACTTAAAGCTTACTACTATGATGGTTAAGAACTTATCACCATCGAAGCCCATTATCATATGATATTTTCTTTCTTGAATTGGTCATGATTAGCTAAAGTAGAAGAGTATATAAACTTCGGATGGCTTAGTTATCTTGTTGCTGTTGTTGGCAATGCCAAGAATTGTCCTGGAGGGGTTTTTCAACATTTTCTTATTTGCCTTTGTCTTAGTTGTTGCGCGCATTGTTTTTGTTGCCTTTTATGTGCTTCTTCTCGTTGCTTGACGCTAAATTGGCTTTTAAGATGCTAAGGATGCGGATTTTGGTGATTTAGCAAGTTGGTCACCATTATTTCCATTGTTGCCTTTGCCATGGTGGTTTTCCCAAAAACTTGCGGCAGAAATCGCGCTAATTTTGCCACCTAATGCCAACAACAACATAAAGATGATGAAAGGAAAAAGGTGGATCGAACAATGGGAGTCTATACACATTAGTTACAGCAGCCAATAGTTTATCGTTTTGTTGACGCTTATGAGCCTAGCAAAAAAGATTGACATCTTGTAAAGAATTTTTTTCGCTGTCGGCGATCTTATGTCGTTTTTTTCTCGGCGATCTTGTGTCGTTGGGAAACGACATAGTCTCGCGCGGTCTTATGAAGTTTTGAAAACGGCGAGATTATGTCGCTATGCCGAAAATTGTTACTCGTTACTTTTGATATTGGCGATAAAATACAACACTCACAACTATTACATATTGCCCAACTAACTGCCAGGCTATTGAAGTCGGTCCCTTTCCGTTTTGACTTGGATGTGTTCACATCGTAAAATATCTGATCTAAAAGAGTTAACGCATTAGAAGTCTGTGTTGAATATTTTTTTTCACTAGTTAGTTTTATATTAATAATGGCTAGCAATGAGGAAATAGACGTGATTGCGGAGAACGTAACTAATGACAAAAATTAAAATCAAATTTAAAGTAAATTTTTTTTTCTACAAAAGTGCGTACGCTTTTCTGTAGAAATGGCGACAAAGGCGACGATGAAGCAATTAGCTCCATATTTATATGTTTGTGTTATGGAAAGATCGATAAAGTGGTAAGTCCGAAAATATCGTAATGCCTGCGCAACATGCAAGTGCTGTTTTGGGGCCATAACTTGCATGCTGTGGTGCATTGCAAGAAAATCGTCAAATTGGTTTGCCTATTCAGATGCGATTTGTCATTTTGCGCACCAAGTCTGCTACGCATTAAGTGCTAGTCGTTCAATTTCTTTCATTGCATATATGTATGAGTGAAAAGAGATGGCACCACTTTTTTGTATAAGTTTGCAAGCCAATGAATGTAGGTGCGAGAGTAAGAGCACTACTTCATTTATTTTCTTGCGAAATTTTCTTTTCAATTGCTATTCGATTTTGGCGGCAAGCCGTCTGTTAATCGAGAAACGGCGCGCCAGCGAAAAGAAAAGAGCATATCTCATCCAACGAAAGAAACGCAAGGAAAAATAAAATAAAAAGAATGTAAATATGGTAAACATACAAACTTTTTACACAATGGCGTAAGCATGTCGCAATGCACTTTTTTCTTATGACAGTCTTCAAGTTAATGATTGTCAAATGCAAGTGTTAATTTTTTATTTTTCTATATTACTTTTGCGTTTTGCTATCAACATTATCATTCCACCATGGTGGCAATCGTTACCTTTGTCCACAATTTAACGACTCCTACATAAACACATTTTGTATGCTTAGTGATTGAAATTTGGAAAATTTTTTAGTGCATAAAGAACCTTAGCTGCAAATGGCATCAAATTTATTTCTCCGAACCAAGAGAAGCTATGGTTAACTTCATCGGGATCGTATTTGAAGCGAGTGGAATAGCATTTAAGATTCCTGCAGACTTGGATTTGCACAAATCTTATGCCTGGGTAGTAGATAACGCTACGCGTCAACTACATAACGCAAGTCGATCTTTAATATTTTTTTTGCATATTACACTAGAAGCATGATAAATCGCATAAGAAAATAATAGGTTTTTTTTTTGCGGCTTATTTAATTACTTAATATTTATGATTTCCTGCTTGAACAGCACGACTCGCTGTTAAGCTTTGCAGTCTGCTCGTCTAAAAAACAATCTAATAAATGGCAGTTTTTTTCACAGTCTAGCAATCAATGCTGTTAATGCTGTTTGTTAAACTGCCTTGTAGCGCTATCTTTTTGTAGTTACACATACTATGTACATTTTGGGACAAAAGCATATAGCAGATTAAACTGATATATTTGAACAGCTTCAGTTAACTTTCGACTTTGACTGTGTACATGTATAAGACATCGACAATTGTTTACAAAACGACATTAAAATATTGAAATGTGCTATAGGGGCATGAGAGCATGGTAAGGCAATAAAATCAGCTTTTTGTTAATTTAACCTTAAGAAACTATCATTATTAGATACTGAATCGTAATTTATATATTTCTCCAATAGGATCGCAATAATTATCCATTAATCATGGGAGGCCAAAAATTTATTGGCAAGAATGTGGGCAATTTTGTAAAGCAGCTGCTTAAAATTGGCCTCAATCCCCCCATTATGTTAGAGGAGTACTTTCTACAGTACATAACCGCATTTGTATTGGTCGCCAATAGATCAACTTTTACTCCCTTGCGGTACACCGCGACGCTAATTGGTATGTCCGATTTTTAGTTATGCATATTTGAACATGAGGTACAAGTGAAATGAGTTATTTCAGGTCTTACGATGATAGAAACGCTAGGTAATCCTAGATTCATCATCGATGAGAAGCTAAAGTCTGTCCATCGGACGCTTTACGATAAAGTACTGGACAACAGTAAGGTGGATGACATATATACAATCCGATCACTGTGCGTTCGTGAGTGTTGGCGAATTCTTAATAAATTCCCCAAGTACTTTAGAGGTAACATTGAAGCCGTGAAGGAAACCGTGTTTGATGGCCTCAAGGATTGTTCGCAGGAGGTGCTCAAGATCAGCTTCAAAGTATTGCGAAAGGCTGAAGAGAAACATTCGATGCCCCACGTTTGCCTGTCCTTTATAATCAAATATAGCAAGACGCTGGTGAAACTGATTTAAGTCGGACATGGGCGAGATGGCCGTTAGATTGCTTGTGCGGAACTGAGCACCCATAACAAACGATATATTGAGCGTCTGGTGTTTATTTACGTTAATCGTAGCATTTGTCGGGCTGCTGCCGAGCTGCTGGAATATCGTTTCGCTTGTAGGTCGTCCGAGGATCGCATGCTTAAAATGGCCAACTATTTCCTTCGTCAGAAATTTAGTAGCGGAAACATAAAGATTCATGCTGATCGTTATGTCGATTCAATGTACGACATCAGTGAAACTGTGAAGGATTGACGCAGCATGGTGAGACTACTACTGTGGTCAGGGGATATTACTGCCATTCGAGTGACTGCAATAATTTGTATCATGGGGTCGGCAATTAAGCAGTCTGCAGTCAGATCGGCTATATACCGAACGCAAAAGAATCTATCGATCTGAAGCGTGAGCCCAATCCGAATGCCATGCAGACAGCAAAATGGTTTTTAATGCCGTTCTTATGCAAAATATTGCGTCAGCCACGACTCAGTGTATTCGATTTGGAGCAGCTTTTAGAGCTAATTCCGTACTTGGATTTCTCAACGCGATTTGATGCAACTTATCAACAATGCGCTTGTACCGCTATTGCACGAGAGTCACAACTGGCAATTTCTGGAGGCGTGTGCCAAAGCACTTAATTAGCTTGTAAAAAGAATGCATACGCAACTAAAGCCAGCGAAAATTCTATACATGCTTTAAAGGAAGAGGCGGTGGATAAATACATGAGGGCCAACAGAGCCAACTAGCTTGCAACCAACGATCGGAATCGCGCTCGCTTTAAGCGTCTCACTGCCTCGCTACGTCTTCTTGCGGCACTGTTTCAGTACTTTGATTTCACCGTGTGGGCGTTGGCTTTCAGCGTTCATTGCAACCCACAAAAAATCTTTGCAGAGGGTAAACCAATTCAATCATGATACTGAGTTTTCGAGCATAGCACGCTCTTGCATTAAGATTTTGTACTCGTCTGTTGAATGGGAGCTGACCAACACCTTGGCTGACCCAATTGAAATCGAGGGTCTGGAGCCTTTGCGTAACCACATCATTGAGCTCAAGTTTATTTTATTCCAAGCAGTCGAACACCCAAACATCATGAGCGTCGCTTACATGGTGAGTAACAAAAAAAAAAAAAAAAAACGCGGCTAAAAACTAATATTATTATTTTGACTATCAATCAATGACAGTAAAAAACAAGTGGAAACGTTGCAGTCGGACGCAACCGACTGCGGCATACTCGATACCAGTATTAAAACCGGTTAAAGGGGGTACGGATGCGGCAGGGGTGTACGCTGCCTAAAAGATTTTCCGATGCAGATGGGGATGCCACAGGCTATCTTCCTTACAAATTTGGTGACTCTAGCTCAAAGTTTGTAAAAGGTGGGGAAAGGGGGCTGGGGGCGGTATGGGTAGTTGTGGCATCCAAATTTTTGATGCAGATCTTTGTGAAATGTCAATTGCTATCTTCATACCAAATTTGGTGAATCTAGCTCAAAGTTTGTAAAAAAGTGGGGAAAGGGGGGCTGGGGGCAGTATGGGTGGGCGTGGCATCCAAATTTGTGATGCAGATCTTTGTGGAATGTCAATTTATATATTCATACCAAATTTGGTGACTCTAGCTCAAAGTTTGTAAACGTGTATATTGTGGGGAAAGGGGGGCTGGGGGTGGTATAGGTGGGCGTGGCATCCAAATTTTTGATGCAGATCTTTGTGGAATGTCAATTGCTATTTTCATACCAAATTTGGTGACTCTAGCTCAAAGTTTGTAAAAGTGGGGAAAGGGGGGGCTGGGGGCGGTATGGGTGGTAGTGTCATCCAAATTTTTGATGCAGATCTTTGTGGAATGTCAATTGCTATCTTCATACCAAATTTGGTGACTCTAGCTCGAAAATTGAAAAAGTGGGGAAAGGGGGGCGAAATGGGTGGGCGTGGCTCCAAAACTTTGATGCAGACTTTTGGGGGTCGTTGCCAGCTATCTTCCTACCAAATTTGGTGGCTCTAGCTCCACAACTCTGGAAGATACACGCATTCCCGTTTTTGACGAAGCGTTGGGGTGGATGGGGGCGGCTAGGGCAGTATTGGTGGGCGTGGCATCCAAACTTTTGATGCAGTTTTTGGGGGGTCATCATCACCTATCTTGGCACCAAATTTGGTGGCTCTAGCTCAAAAACTGTGGGAGATATAGCCATTTCTGATTTCAAAATGCGGGGGGGGCTGGGGGCGGAATGGGTGGGCGTGGCTCCAAAATTTTGATGCAGATTTTTGGGGGTCGTTACCAGCTATTTTCCTACCAAATTTGGTGGCTCTAGCTCCACAACTCTGGAAGAGACACGCATTCCCGTTTTTGACGAAGCGTTGGGGTGGATGGGGGCGGCTAGAGCAGTATCGGTGGGCGTGGCATCCAAACTTTTGATGCAGTTTTTGGGGGGTCATCATCACCTATCTTGGCACCAAATTTGGAGGCTATAGCTCAAAAACTGTGGGAGATATAGGCTTTTTTGACTTTAAAATGCGGGGGGCTGGGGGCGGAATGGGGGGGCGTGGCTCCAAAATTTTTGATGCAGTTTTTTGGGGGGTTGCTAGTAGCTATCTTCTTACCAAAGTTGGTAGTTCTAGCTGTAAGGATGTGCGAAATATGTGGATTTATCGGTTTTGAGTTATCGAATTTATCGATTTGCCAGCCCCCCAGTTATCGTAGAACCCCCATCTTGACACTTTAATTTACTATCCCATAGATAAAGATAATTGGAAAGTTTCAAGTCTCTAGCTTGAAGGGTGTGGAAAAAAGTTGCGAACATACGGACGGACAGACGGACAGACGGACAGACGGACAGACGGACAGACGGACGGACACCATGACGGACATTGCACAAAACCAATATACTCTTTACCTTCGGTATCGAGTATAAAAAACAAACAACAGGACAATCGATCAATCTGAGTTAATTTAACTTTTATTACATAACTAAGCTCAAACTAGTGATATTAGCGTCAGTTAATTAATTTTTACATTTAAGGCACTTAATGGTGTTTGCGATCTGTATTTGCTGTCATACAAATCTTTTTACGGGAAATCTTCGAAGAATGCGATGCAAACCTGAATTTGAGGAAGTAGTAGGGAACTGGCGGTTCTGGAACAGGAAGTAGCTATCACTTTTATTACCCCACTTGAGAATCAGCGATCCCTTTTTACACTTTTATTACCCACTTGAGAATCAGTGATCATAGGATCTGGATTCAAGTGTGTTCCTATTTTAAGTGCATTGCCTTGCACACATACAAGCAGGCAACAGCATGCATTGTTTTTTGTCAAAAGCAGCAACATAAAACTAGTGGAAACGTTGCAGTCGGACGCAACCGACTGCGGCTTACTCGATACCAGAATTAAAACCGGTAAGAAGAGGCCTGAACGCAAAGGGGTACGGATGCGGCAGGGGTGTACGCTGCCTTAAAGATTATCCGATGCAGATGGGGATGCCACCGGCTATCTTCATACCAAATTTGATGACTCTAGCTCAAAGTTTGTAAAAGGTGGTGAAGGGGGGGGGCTGGGGCGGTATGGGTGGGCGTGGCATCAACATTTTTCTTGCAGATCTTTGTGAAATGTCAATTGCTATCTTCATACCCAATTTGGTGACTCTAGCTCAAAATTTGTAAAAAGTGGGGAAAGGGGGGCTGTAGGCGGTTTGGGTAGGTGTGGCATCAAAATTTTTGTTGCAGATCTATGTGGAATGTCAATTAATATCTTCATACCAAATTTGGTGACTCTAGCTCAAAGTTTGTAAAAGGTGTGGAAAGGGGGCTGGGGCCGGTAGGGGTGGGCGTGACATCCAAATTTGTGATGCAGATCTTTTTGGAATTTCAATTGCTATATTTATACCAAATTTGGTGACTCTAGCTCGAAGTTTGTAAAAAGATGGGGAAAGGGGGGCTGGGAGCGGTATGGGTGGGCGTGGAATCCAAATTTTTGATGCAGATCTTTGTAAATGTCAATTGCTATCTTCATACCAAATTTGGTGACTCTAGCTCAAAGTTTGTAAAAGATGGGGGAATGGGGGGCTGGGGGTGGTATGGGTGGGTGTGGCATCCAAATTTTTCTGTAGATCTTTGTGGAATTTCAATTGCTATCTTCATACCAAATTTGGTGACTCTAGCTCGAAAATTGTAAAAATTGGGGAAAGGGGGCGAAATGGGTTGGCGTGGCTCCAAAACTTTGATGCAGATTTTTGGGGGTCGTTGCCAGCTATCTTCCTACCAAATTTGGTGGCTCTAGCTCCACAACTCTGGAAGATACACGCATTCTCGTTTTTGACGAAGCGTTGGGGTAGATGGGGGTGGCTAGGGCAGTATTGGTGGGCGTGGCATCCAACCTTTTGATGCAGTTTTTGGAAGGTAATCATCACCTATCTTGGCACCAAATTTGGTGGATCTAGCTCAAAAACTGTGGGAGATATAGCCATTTCTGATTTCAAAATGCGGGGGGCTGGAGGCGGAATGGGTGGGTGTGGCTCCAAACCTTTGATGCAGATTTTAGGGGGTCGTTACCAGCTATCTTCTCACCAAATATGGAGGCTCTAGCTCCACAAATCTGGAAGATACACTTATTCCCGTTTTTGACGAAGCGTTGGGGCACATCGGGGTGGCTAGGGCAGTGGGGGGGGGGGCGTGGCTCCAAAATTTTTGATGCAGTTTTTTGGGGGTTGCTAGTTGCTATCTTCTTACCAAATTTGGTACTTCTAGCCGTAAGGATGTGCGAAATATGTGGATTTATCGGTTTCGAATTATCAAATTTATCGATTTGCCAGCCCCCGAGTTATCGTAGAACCCCCATCTTGACACTTTAATATACAATCCCATAGATTAAGAGACTTGGAAAGTTTCAAGTCTCTAGCTTGAAGGGTGTGGAAAAAAGTTGCGTTCATACAGACGGACAGACGGACAGACACCATGACGGACATTGCACAAACTCAATATACTCTTTACCTTCGGTATCGAGTATAAACATTCAAGTGGGTTATATGATCATAGGATCTGGTGTCAAGGATGCGCCTGTTAAACGAGCAAGCCATAAACATTGAGCATTGTTATTGGGAAAATCAGTTTTGGCTATTTAACCATTTATTATTAGAGTCAAATTCAGGCTAAGCCACAGCATGCATTGTTTTTTGTCAAAAGCAGCAACATAAAAACATTCAAGTGGGTTATATGATCATAGGATCTGGTGTCAAGGATGCGCCTGTTAAACGAGCAAGCCATAAACATTGAGCATTGTTATTGGGAAAATCAGTTTTGGCTATTTAACCATTTATTATTAGAGTCAAATTCAGGCTAAGCCACAGCATGCATTGTTTTTTGTCAAAAGCAGCAACATAAAAACATTCAAGTGGGTTATATGATCATAGGATCTGGTGTCAAGGATGCACACATGTGACATGTACGTTGTCTGTAAGCAAGTCAGAACATGCATTGATTTTTGTAAACACCAGTAACAACGACAACAACATTCATGTGGGTTATGTGGTGTTAGAGGGAGAGGGTGTTAGAGTGTGAAGGTGTAAGAGGGGGAAAAGGATAGAGGGGACAAGTGTCTATGAAAAGCAGATGAAAATGCTAATTCATTGGTCCCCTTCATCCAGTTGAATACTATCATCCAATCATATAGGCTGGTCATTTAAATGTTTAGCGCCATCCCTTTTTATACTCGTTACCGAAGGTCAAGAGTATATTGGGTTTGTGCAATGTCCGTAATGGTGTCCGTCCGTCTGTATGTTCGCAATTTTTTTCCACACCCTTCAAGCTAGAGACTTGAAACTTTCCAAGTCTCTTAATCTATGGGATAGTAAATTAAGGTGTCAAGATAACTGGGGGGCTGGCAATTCGATAAATTCGATAGCTCAAAACCGATCAATCCACATATTTCGCACATCCTTAAAACGAGAACTACTAAATTTCGTAAGAAGATATCTACTAGCAACCCCCAAAAAACCAAAAAAATTTTGGACCCACGCCCACCCATTCCGCCCCCAAAAAAAGCCTATATCTCCCACAGTTTTTGAGCTATATCCTCCAAATTTGGTGCCAAGATAGTTGTTGATGACCCCCCAAAAACTGCATAAAAGTTTGGATGTAACGCAAACCAATACTAGCCTAGCCGCCCCCATCCGCCCCAACGCTTCGTCAAAAACTGGAATGCGTTTATCTTCCAGAGTTGTGGAGCTAGAGCAACCAAATTTGGCAGAAAGATAGCTGGGAACGACTACCAAAAATCTGCATCAAAGTTTTGGAGCCACGCCCACCCATTCTGCCCCCAGCCCCCCGCATTATGAAATCAGAAAAGCGTATATCTCCCAAAGTTATCGAGCTATAGCCGCCAAATTTGGTGCCAAGGTAAGTGATGATGACCCCCCAAAAACTGCGTCAAAAGTTTGGATGCCACGCTTCGTCAAAACGGAGTTGAGAAGCAGTAGAGCTACGCAAAAAGGCAAAATCCGTCTAAAAATAATAGAAATTTGTCTGCTTTATTTAAAAATCTGAACAAAATAAAACAACCCGGAATTATACATTATTCGATTGCATTTCAAGAAGAGTATTTTAAAGTGCGAGGCATGCTGGCTCTGAATGCTTACCTGCCCGAGCATTCTTGGTGTAATTGTGCGTAACGGGACGCAAAATTAAATAAGCTGCCTGTAGAAGACTAAAGACTCTAAATGGCCACACTATATACAATGGAGCTGGGAGTTTGGGAAAGTAGATAATGAAGAGCGGTTGCTGCTGGTACTCGGGTTGTGGCGGCTCGAGGGGTCGCTAAATTAAAAAGAATGATAAACGCCAAGCAGCAGCGCCTGCATCGTCTGCCACTCTTCGTGCTTCGTGCCTTACGGCACCTCGTTGTTGTCGCAAGAAAATTTTTTTATTTATTTGTTAATTTTTTTTTTTTTTTTGGGACATTTACGCTTTTGTCTCAGATAGCGGGCGTTGGCAAGGGGTGTTGTCTATTGTTCCCCAAAGTGTTTTTTCATATTCATACCGAAAGTAATTGGAATTGAAATTGTCCTCAGCAAAGAGTTTACATTGGATCAGAATATATATGCATATACAAACTTAAAGCTTACTACTATGATGGTTAAGAACTTGTCACCATCGAAGCCCAATATCATATGATATTTTCTTTCTTGAATTGGTCATGATTAGCTAAAGTAGAAGAGTATATAAACTTCGGATGGCTTAGTTATCTTGTTGCTGTTGTTGGCAATGCCAAGAATTGTCCTGGAGGGGTTTTTCAACATTTTCTTATTTGCCTTTGTCTTAGTTGTTGCGCGCATTGTTTTTGTTGCCTTTTATGTGCTTCTTCTCGTTGCTTGACGCTAAATTGGCCGTTAAGATGCTAAGGATGCGGATTTTGGTGATTTAGCAAGTTGGTCGCCATTATTTCCATTGTTGCCTTTGCCATGGTGGTTTTCCAAAAACTTGCGGCAGAAATCGCGCTAATTTTGGCACCTAATGCCAACAACAACATAAAGATGATGAAAGGAAAAAGGTGGATCGAACAATGGGAGTCTATACACATTAGTTACAGCAGCCAATAGTTTATCGTTTTGTTGACGCTTATGAGCCTAGCAAAAAAGATTGACATCTTGTAAAGAATTTTTTTCGCTGTCGGCGATCTTATGTCGTTTTTTTCTCGGCGATCTTGTGTCGTTGGGAAACGACATAGTCTCGCGCGGTCTTATGACGTTTTGAAAACGGCGAGATTATGTCGCTATGCCGAAAATTGTTACTCGTTACTTTTGATATTGGCGATAAAATACAACACTCACAACTATTACATATTGCCCATCTCTAACTGCCAGGCTATTGAAGTCGGTCCCTTTCCGTTTTGACTTGGATGTGTTCACATCGTAAAATATCTGATCTAAAAGAGTTAACGCATTAGAAGTCTGTGTTGAATATTTTTTTTCACTAGTTAGTTTTATATTAATAATGGCTAGCAATGAGGAAGTAGACGTGATTGCGGAGAACGTACCTAATGACATTCCACCGGCCTCGTCTCCGCAGAGGTAAAAATTAAAATCAAATTTAAAGTTAATTTTGTATTACTAAAGTGCGTACGCTTTTCTGTAGAAATGGCGACAAAGGCGACGATGAAGCAATTAGCTCCATATTTATATGTTTGTGTTATGGAAAGATCGATAAAGTGGTAAGTCCGAAAATATCGTAATGCCTGCGCAACATGCAAGTGCCGTTTTGGGGCCATAACTTGCATGCTGTGGTGCATTGCAAGAAAATCGTCAAATTGGTTTGCCTATTCAGATGCGATTTGTCATTTTGCGGACCAAGTCTGCTACGCATTAAGTGCTAGTCGTTCTATTTCTTTCATTGCATGTATGTATGTGTGAAAAGAGATGGCACCACTTTTTTGTATAAGTTTGCAAGCCAATGAATGTAGGTGCGAGAGTAAGAGCACTACTTCATTTATTTTCTTGCGAAATTTTCTTTTCAATTGCTATTTGATTTTGGCAGCAAGCCGTTTGTTAATCGAGAAACGGCGCGCCAGCGAAAAGAAAAGAGCATATCTCATCCAACGACAGAAACGCAAGGAAAAATAAAATAAAAAGAAAGTAAATATGGTATATGTACATACAAACTTTTAACACAATGGCGTAAGCATGTCGCAATGCACTTTTTTCTTATGACAGTCTTCAAGTAAATGATTGTCAAATGCAGGTGTTAATTTTTTTATTTTTTTATATTACTTTTGCGTTTTGTTATCAACATTATCATTCCACCATGGTGGCAATCGTTACCGTTGTATACTATTTAACGACTCCTACATAAACACATTTTGTATGCTTAGTGATTGTAATTTGGTAAATTTTTTAGTGCATAAAGAACCTTAGCTGCAAATGGCATCAAATTTATTTCGCCGAACCAAGAGAAGCTATGGTTAACTTCATCGGGATCGTATTTGAAGCGAGTGGAATAGCATTTAAGATTCCTGCAGACTTGGATTTGCACAAATCTTATTCCTGGGTAGTAGATAACGCTACGCGTCAACTACATAACGTAAGTCGATCTTTAATATTTTTTTTTTGCATATTACACTAGAAGCATGATAAATCGCATAAGAAAATAATAGGTTTTTTTTTGCGGCTTATTTAATTACTTAATATTTATGATTTCCTGCTTGAACAGCACGACTCGCTGTTAAGCTTTGCAGTCTGCTCGTCTAAAAAATAATCTAATAAATGGCAGTTTTTTTCACAGTCTAGCAATCAATGCTGTTAACTTTGTTAAACTGCCTTGTAGCGCTATCTTTTTGTAGTTACACATACTATGTACATTTTGGGACACAAGCATATAGCAGGTTAAACTGATATATTTGAACAGCTTCAGTTAACTTTCGACTTTGACTGTGTACATGTATAAGACATCGACAATTATTTACAAAACGACATTAAAATATTGAAATGTGCTATAGGGGCATGATGAGCATGGTAAGGCAATAAAATCAACTTTTTGTTAATTTAACCTTAAGAAACTATCATTATTAGATGCTGAATCGTAATTTATATATTTCTCCAGTAGGATCGCAATAATTATCCATTAATCATGGGAGGCCAAAAATGTATTGGCAAGAATGTGGGCAATTTTGTAAAGCAGCTGCTTAAAATTGGCCTCAATCCCCCCATTAGGTTAGAGGAGTACTTTCTACAGTACATAACCGCATTTGTATTGGTCGCCAATAGATCAACTTTTACTCCCTTGCGGTACACCGCGACGCTAATTGGTATGTCCGATTTTTAGTTATGCATATTTGAACATGAGGTACAAGTGAAATGAGTTATTTCAGGTCTTACGATGATAGAAACGCTAGGTAATCCTAGATTCATCATCGATGAGAAGCTAAAGTCTGTCCATCGGACGCTTTACGATAAAGTACTGGACAACAGTAAGGTGGATGACATAGATGCAATCCGATCACTTTGCGTTCGTGAGTGTGGGCGAATTCTTAATAAATTCCCCAAGTACTTTAGAGGTAACATTAAAGCCGTGAAGGAAACCGTGTTTGATGGCCTCAAGGATTGTTCGCAGGAGGTGCTCAAGATCAGCTTCAAAGTATTGCGAAAGGCTGAAGAGAAACATTCGATGCCCCACGTTTGCCTGTCGTTTATAATCAAATATAGCGAGACGCTGGTGAAACTGATTAAGTCGGACATGGGCGAGATGGCCGTTAAATTGCTTGTGCGGAATAACTGAGCACCCATAACAAAAGATATATTGAGCGTCTGGTGTTTAACGTTAATCGTAGCATTGGTCGGGCTGCTGCCGAGCTGCTGGAATATCGTTTCGCTGGTAGGTCGTCCGAGGAACGCATGCTTAAAATGGCCAACTATTTCCTTCGTCAGAAATTTAGTAGTGGAAACATAACGATTCATGCTGATCGTTATGTCGATTCAATGTACGACATCAGTGAAACTGTGAAGGATTGACGCAGCATGGTGAGACTACTACTGTGGTCAGGGGATACTACTGCCATTCGAGTGACTGCAATAATTTGTATCATGGGGTCGGCAATCAAGCAGTCTGCGATCGGCTATATACCGAACGCAAAAGAATCTATCGATCTGAAGCGTGAGCCCAATCCGAATGGCATGCAGACAGCAAAATGGTTTTTAATGCCGTTCTTATGCAAAATATTGCGTCAGCCACGACTCAGTGTATTCGATTTGGAGCAGCTTTTAGAGCTAATTCCGTACTTGGATTTCTCAACGCGATTCATGATGCAACTTATCAACAATGCGCTTGTACCGCTATTGCACGAGAGTCACAACTGGCAATTTCTGGAGGCGTGTGCCAAAGCACTTAATTAGCTTGTAAAAAAGAATGCATACGCAACTAAAGCCAGCGAAAATTCTATACATGCTTTAAAGGAAGAGGCGGTGGATAAATACATGAGGGCCAACAGAGCCAACGAGCTTGCAACCAACGATCGGAATCGCGCTCGCTTTAAGCGTCTCACTGCCTCGCTACGTCTTCTTGCGGCACTGTTTCAGTACTTTGATTTCACCGAGTGGGCGCTGGCTTTCAGCGTTCATTGCAACCCACAAAAAATCTTTGCAGAGGGTAAACCAATTCAATCATGATACTGAGTTTTCGAGCATAGCACGCTCTTGCATTAAGATTTTGTACTCGTCTGTTGAATGGGAGCTGACCAACACCTTGGCTGACCCAATTGAAATCGAGGGTCTGGAGCCTTTGCGTAACCACATCATTGAGCTCAAGTTTATTTTATTCCAAGCAGTCGAACACCCAAACATCATGAGCGTCGCTTACATGGTGAGTAACAAAAAAAAAAAAAAAAAACGCGGCTAAAAACTAATATTATTATTTTGACTATCAATCAATGACAGTAAAAAAAAAACAAACAACAGGACAATCGATCAATCTGAGTTAATTTAACTTTTATTACATAACTAAGCTCAAACTAGTGATATTAGCGTCAGTTAATTAATTTTTACATTTAAGGCACTTAATGGTGTTTGCGATCTGTATTTGCTGTCATACAAATCTTTTACGGGAAATCTTCGAAGAATGCGATGCAAACCTGAATTTGAGGAAGTAGTAGGGAACTGGCGGTTCTGGAACAGGAAGTAGCTATCACTTTTATTACCCCACTTGAGAATCAGCGATCCCTTTTTACACTTTTATTACCCACTTGAGAATCAGTGATCATAGGATCTGGATTCAAGTGTGTTCCTATTTTAAGTGCATTGCCTTGCACACATACAAGCAGGCAACAGCATGCATTGTTTTTTGTCAAAAGCAGCAACATAAAACTAGTGGAAACGTTGCAGTCGGACGCAACCGACTGCGGCTTACTCGATACCAGAATTAAAACCGGTAAGAAGAGGCCTGAACGCAAAGGGGTACGGATGCGGCAGGGGTGTACGCTGCCTTAAAGATTATCCGATGCAGATGGGGATGCCACCGGCTATCTTCATACCAAATTTGATGACTCTAGCTCAAAGTTTGTAAAAGGTGGTGAAGGGGGGGGCTGGGGCGGTATGGGTGGGCGTGGCATCAACATTTTTCTTGCAGATCTTTGTGAAATGTCAATTGCTATCTTCATACCCAATTTGGTGACTCAAGCTCAAAATTTGTAAAAAATGGGGAAAGGGGGGCTGGAGGCGGTTTGGGTAGGTGTGGCATCAAAATTTTTGTTGCAGATCTATGTGGAATGTCAATTAATATCTTCATACCAAATTTGGTGACTCTAGCTCAAAGTTTGTAAAAGATGGGGAAAGGGGGCTGGGGCCGGTAGGAGTGGGCGTGACATCCAAATTTGTGATGCAGATCTTTTTGGAATTTTAATTGCTATATTTATACCAAATTTGGTGACTCTAGCTCGAAGTTTGTAAAAGATGGGGAAAGGGGGGCTGGGAGCGGTATGGGTGGGCGTGGAATCCAAATTTTTGATGCAGATCTTTGTAAAATGTCAATTGCTATCTTCATACCAAATTTGGTGACTCTAGCTCAAAGTTTGTAAAAGATGGGGAATGGGGGGCTGGGGGTGGTATGGGTGGGTGTGGCATCCAAATTTTTTCTGTAGATCTTTGTGGAATTTCAATTGCTATCTTCATACCAAATTTGGTGACTCTAGCTCGAAAATTGTAAAAATTGGGGAAAGGGGGGCGAAATGGGTGGGCGTGGCTCCAAAACTTTGATGCAGATTTTTGGGGGTCGTTGCCAGCTATCTTCCTACCAAATTTGGTGGCTCTAGCTCCACAACTCTGGAAGATACACGCATTCTCGTTTTTGACGAAGCGTTGGGGTAGATGGGGGTGGCTAGGGCAGTATTGGTGGGCGTGGCATCCAACCTTTTGATGCAGTTTTTGGAAGGTAATCATCACCTATCTTGGCACCAAATTTGGTGGATCTAGCTCAAAAACTGTGGGAGATATAGCCATTTCTGATTTCAAAATGCGGGGGGGCTGGAGGCGGAATGGGTGGGTGTGGCTCCAAACCTTTGATGCAGATTTTAGGGGGTCGTTACCAGCTATCTTCTCACCAAATATGGAGGCTCTAGCTCCACAAATCTGGAAGATACACTTATTCCCGTTTTTGACGAAGCGTTGGGGCACATGGGGGTGGCTAGGGCAGTGGGGGGGGCGTGGCTCCAAAATTTTTGATGCAGTTTTTTGGGGGTTGCTAGTTGCTATCTTCTTACCAAATTTGGTACTTCTAGCCGTAAGGATGTGCGAAATATGTGGATTTATCGGTTTCGAGTTATCAAATTTATCGATTTGCCAGCCCCCGAGTTATCGTAGAACCCCCATCTTGACACTTTAATATACAATCCCATAGATTAAGAGACTTGGAAAGTTTCAAGTCTCTAGCTTGAAGGGTGTGGAAAAAAGTTGCGTTCATACAGACGGACAGACGGACAGACACCATGACGGACATTGCACAAACTCAATATACTCTTTACCTTCGGTATCGAGTATAAACATTCAAGTGGGTTATATGATCATAGGATCTGGTGTCAAGGATGCGCCTGTTAGACGAGCAAGCCAAAAACATTGAGCATAGTTATTGGGAAAATCAGTTTTGGCTATTTAACCATTTATTATTAGAGTCAAATACAGGCTAAGCCACAGCATGCATTGTTTTTTGTCAAAAGCAGCAACATAAAAACATTCAAGTGGGTTATATGATCATAGGATCTGGTGTCAAGGATGCGCCTGTTAAACGAGCAAGCCATAAACATTGAGCATTGTTATTGGGAAAATCAGTTTTGGCTATTTAACCATTTATTATTAGAGTCAAATTCAGGCTAAGCCACAGCATGCATTGTTTTTTGTCAAAAGCAGCAACATAAAAACATTCAAGTGGGTTATATGATCATAGGATCTGGTGTCAAGGATGCACACATGTGACATGTACGTTGTCTGTAAGCAAGTCAGAACATGCATTGATTTTTGTAAACACCAGTAACAACAACAACAACATTCATGTGGGTTATGTGGTGTTAGAGGGAGAGGGTGTTAGAGTGTGAAGGTGTAAGAGGGGGAAAAGGATAGAGGGGACAAGTGTCTATGAAAAGCAGATGAAAATGCTAATTCATTGGTCCCCTTCATCCAGTTGAATACTATCATCCAATCATATAGGCTGGTCATTTAAATGTTTAGCGCCATCCCTTTTTATACTCGTTACCGAAGGTCAAGAGTATATTGGGTTTGTGCAATGTCCGTAATGGTGTCCGTCCGTCCGTCCGTCTGTATGTTCGCAACTTTTTTCCACACCCTTCAAGCTAGAGACTTGAAACTTTCCAATTCTCTTTATCTATGGGATAGTAAATTAAGGTGTCAAGATAACTGGGGGGCTGGCAAATCGATAAATTCGATAGCTCAAAACCGATCAATCCACATATTTCGCACATCCTTAAAACGAGAACTACTAAATTTGGTAAGAAGATATCTACTAGCAACCCCCAAAAAACCAAAAAAATTTTGGACCCACGCCCACCCATTCCGCCCCCAAAAAAAGCCTATATCTCCCACAGTTTTTGAGCTATATCCTCCAAATTTGGTGCCAAGATAGTTGTTGATGACCCCCAAAAACTGCATAAAAGTTTGGATGTAACGCAAACCAATACTAGCCTAGCCGCCCCCATCCGCCCCAACGCTTCGTCAAAAACTGGAATGCGTTTATCTTCCAGAGTTGTGGAGCTAGAGCAACCAAATTTGGCAGAAAGATAGCTGGCAACGACTACCAAAAATCTGCATCAAAGTTTTGGAGCCACGCCCACCCATTCCACCCCCAGCCCCCCGCATTATGAAATCAGAAAAGCGTATATCTCCCAAAATTATCGAGCTATAGCCGCCAAATTTGGTGCCAAGGTAAGTGATGATGACCCCCCAAAAACTGCGTCAAAAGTTTGGATGCCACGCTTCGTCAAAACGGAGTTGAGAAGCTAGAGCCACCAAATTTGGTGGGAAGATAGTTGGCAATGACCCCCAAAAATCTACATCAAAGTTTTAAAGCCACGTCCACCCATTCGGCCCCCCTTTCCCCACCATTTACAATTTTTGAGCTAGAGTCACCAAATTTGGTATGAAGACAGCAATTGACATCCCACATGGATCTGCAGCAAAAATTTGGATGCCATGCCCACCCATACCGCCCCCAGCCCCTCTTTCTACTTTTTTTACAAACTTCGAGCTAGAGTCACCAAATTTGGTATTAAGATAGCAATTGACATCCCACATGGATCTGCAGCAAATTTGGATGCCACTCCCACCCATACCTCCCCCAGCCCCCCTTTACCCACTTTTACAAACTTTGACTTAAACTCATCAAGTTTGGTATGTATATAGCAATGGACAAGCCACAAAGATCTGCATCAAAAATTTGGATGCCAATCCCACCCATACCGCCCCCAGCACCCCTTTCCAAACTTTTTACAAACTTTGAGCTAGAGTCACCCAATTTCATATGAAGATAGCAATTGACATTCCATAAAGATCTGCATCAAAAATTTGGATGCCACTCCCACCCATACCGCCCGCAGCCCCCTTTTCCCCTCTTAAACAAACTTTGAGCTAAAGTCACCAAATTTGAAAGGAAGATAGCTGGTGTCATTCCCATCTGGATCGGAGAATCTTTAAGGCAGCGTGCACCCCTGCTACAGCCGTATCTTTTTTCAATCAGGCCTCTTTTTACTGGTTACGAGTATACCGCAGTCGGTTGCGTCCGACTGCAACGTTTCCACTTGTTAACCTTTGTTTTTATATATATATCGGTTTTGAAAATTAGTCAAGTGCTAGAAAAATCTTATATCCTGCACTGACTTCAAAATCAATAAAAGAGACATGTTTATGCCAAACAGCGGAAAATGCGCCAACCGCGCAGCACTGCTGCCGTCGCTAGAAACTCACCACAAGCCGAGCCTTCTAGCCGACGGCAGCCTTTAACAGAGGCTTCAGCTACTGGAAGCTGAGGCGGTAGTAGTTAGTTACAATTTACAAGTGTCAACTAGAGGTCATATAGTAATAAAGAATTTAAAATAATAAGTAAATCCTCAACGTGTGTGTTTCCTAATTCGACTACCACCTTTAAATTCTACTGCGAAGCCCCCTACATTTACATGGTCCTTCGAGCCGGATTGTAATCATCAGTGGCATCACTTCAGTTTTCGGCAGCAATAGAAGAAACCAAAAGTTAAGTATAACATACACAAGTACATAACCATAAATTCCGCCATATTTGTTCTGTCCGCCAAAGTTTTTTTTGTCAAGTGAAAAGGAAAAGCATTCCTTTTGTATTCCGCTGTCTTCGTTACCGCATAAAAAAAATATTCCGAGCGGCTGAACAAAATAGGCAAAAATCTGTCTGCGCTATTTAAATAATTTCCTATATGTATGTACATACGTACATACATACCTGCGCGCAGCTGAGATCCGTTCTGCTTTATACATTTATGCATCCGACATACATACGTACATGCAAACATATTTACACAATAAAAATCGCCAGCAGTTGATCGGCAGTTTTAAGCGCGCAAGCGTACGTGCATGTATGTGTGTATGTACATAAAGTCATACAGAACACATAGCATTTCTACATAAATTGCTTTATTACATATATTCCACACACATATATATATCAACATATTACATCAACCACATCCACATTTATATTCCATATATGTGTTCAACATTACATATGCAAGCATAACACACAATAATTAAATATACACATAAACGCAGTAAGCGCCGCACTTGCAGGTGAATTATTTCCAGCACTTGTCAAGTCGCCGGCACTCTATAACTTAAACAAAATACAAATGCAATATAACATTTACTAAAAAACATAAAACAAAACACTGGCCGAGCATACAAAGAGATTGAAATTTAATAAAAACTTTATTTTTGCCGGCATAAACTACAACAGCTCAATATAAACAAATACATGCATATGTAAGCTTTGCTAGTTCCGCTCTGGTGAACTGGTAAAGGTAACAACGATTTCTTTGTCATAGAAGCGCTTCAAGCGCTAAAGTGTGTAAAGCAATATATCGTGATCGTCAACAGTCCGACACTTAACTTAATTTAAAGGTATTAATTATAATCTATAATTAATATCTTATTTTCCGTTCTGTTTTTTCTGTTCGCAACTGTTCTCTGTTGCGATTCCATTCCGTTCCGGGTGGAATATTCCAAAATAATTTATACATATTCTTTTATAAATTATTTTAGTTCCGTTAACGGGGGGAAATTGTAAATATTCTTTTACAATTTTAATTTTTTCTGTTCCGTTTCCAGTCCGTTCCGGGTGGAATATTCCAAATAATTTATAAATATTCTTTTATAAATTATTTTAGTTCCGTTAACGGGGGAAATTGTAAATATTCTTTTACAATTTTAATTTTTTCTGTTCCGTTTCCAGTCCGTTCCGGGTGGAATATTCCAAATAATTTATAAATATTCTTTTATAAATTATTTTAGTTCCGTTAACGGGGGAAATTGTAAATATTCTTTTACAATTTTCATTGTTTTGTTCCGTTTTCCATTTCGTTCCGAGTGGAATATTCCAGAATAATTTATAAATATTCTTTTATAAATTATTTTAGTTCCGTTAACGGGGAAATTGTAAATATTCTTTTACAATTTTCATTTCTTTGTTCCGTTTTCCATTTCGTTCCGAGTGGAAGTTTCCAGAATAATTTATAAATATTCTTTTGTAAATTATTTTAAGTCCGTTAACGGGGGGAAATTGTAAATATCCTTTTACAATTTTCATTGTTTTGTTCCGTTTTCCATTTCGTTCCGAGTGGAATATTCCAGAATAATTTATAAATATTCTTTTGTAAATTATTTTAAGTCTGCTATCGGGTAAAATTGTAAATATTCTTTTACAATTTAATATTCTCTGATCCGATTCCATTTCATTCCAAGTGAGTGGAATATCCGAATAATTTATAAATATTCTTTTACAAGTTATTCGTAAGTCCATCTAGCGGGGCTATATTTGTAAATATTCTTTTACAACTATTTTTCAATAGTATTTTATTGTGGTCAATCCTGACTACAATAAATATTCCCACAAATCCCAGAATTTGTTTCCTTGCTTGTCACCTGGAATGCCGATAGGGCCAGGTCAAGGAGAGAAAAAACAGCTGAACGTTCCGTCCGTGAAGAACACAAAAAAGAAGTTCGCTTTCTTCACCAAATCTCCCGGTGAAGAAAACCTCTGTCACACCCAAATCCAAGCCAGTTGCCAAAACTTCCAGCGCCGTCACACCACTTGCTAAACCCCCCATTCCGAGTTTGAAGCAGATAGCCACTCGGGCCGCTACCAAACTAGCCTCCAAGGCAAATATGGCAATGGCCGATTTTATCTCTGCTTCCGATAAGCTGATCCAATTCGAATCACGAATTAATGGTCCGTCAGCTACAGAACCATCCCTCTACACACTACAGGTCCGTCGCGATCATGTAAAGGTTCTGTGGGAGAAAGTTGAAAAAGAGTACGAGATCAGCTCAAGGGCCCTTAGCCAAGGTTCTGGGAGTAGCGATGCTACGTCGTTAACGACGACATACGACCGTTGCTACTCCGTATACGAGCGGTGTACGGCACAATTATGCGAGCAAATAGAAAGGCTTAGCTCCATTAATAGGCAACCAGCAGTTCCGATAGCGTCTGTTTCTCGGGGCTGTAGTCTCCCGCCTGTAGATACAGAAGTGTTCCATGGAGACTACTTAAAATGGCCAACTTTCCGAGACCTATTTACGGCTATCTACATTGACAACCCTCGACTCACTCCGGTCGAGAAATTGTTTCACCTCAATTCCAAAACTGGAGGTGAAGCTAAGGCAATTGTTTCGAAGTCTCCGCTCACCCATGACGGTTTTGCCTCTGCGTGGCAGGCGTTGTATGAGCGTTTCCAAAATAAGCGGCTTCTGGTTAATAGCCAACTTAAAATCCTGTTCAATTTGCCTACTGTTAATGTAGAAACCGGCTCCGCCCTGAAAGAGATTCAGACTACTATCCAGAGTTGTCTCACAGCTCTGGAACATTCCGAGGTATCGACTGAAAATTGGGACTGCCTCCTTGTGTTCTTGTGCTCTTCCAAATTACCAAAGGGCACACTGTCTCTGTGGGAACAGTCCCTTTCAGATAAAGCGGCAATTCCAAAATGGGAGGACTTAAATAGTTTCCTGGGTGAACGCTACAGGACGCTGGAAGCTATCGAGGATGTCAAGCCCAGTTCCAGCGTTCAATCCAATTCAAGGCCGTCCAAGCCTCAAGCGTCTTCGAGGAATCTCCAAACCTTTGAAGCAAAGGTACATTCCAAGCTGAACTCTTGCAATGTATGTTCCAAAGAAAACCACCCAATCCGCTTATGTCCGAAGTTCCTTAAAATGTCAGTTACCGAAAGAGCCAACCTCGTGAAACAGCGGAGTCTATGTTGGAATTGTTTCGCAAAGAACCACCAACTTAAAGACTGCACAAGTGCTCACAATTGCTTCACGTGCAAGGGCCGCCATAACACGCTTTTGCATAAGGGCAGCCCTCCTTCAGTGACCGCTAATTCAGTTCCTCAAAAGCAAAATAATAATCCAGTTCAAATACAGTCCACTTCGAACCAACCCTGCGTTCAAAACTATTTTGCAACTGATACGCGTGGTGTGCTCCTAGGTACCGCATTAATAACTGTTATCCATCTGGGCACTAAGTTCACGGCGAGAGCGCTGATAGATTCAGGCTCAGAAGCCACTTTCATTTCAAAGAGATTGTTTGACAAAATCAAATTGCCTTTCCAAAGGGTTGAAGTCAACGTCTCAGGGCTCAATCAAGCGGTTGCAGCCCAACCCCGAAAGCTATGCCATTTCCTTGTGGGGTCTCCTATAAGGCCCAGACTTCAAATTGAAGTTTCGGCATATGTGCTCCCAGAACTGTCGGGAAATCTCCCGTCATATTCAATTCCTCAAACCTTACTAAAGGATCTACCAGACTTGCAACTGGCAGATCCGTTATTCTTCCAAAGTGCACAAATTGATGTGCTTTTAGGGGCGGATATCCTTCCGTCCATTCTCCAGGGTGCTTCTCGTCCTAATGTGTGTGGCAGTCTGTTGGGGCAAGAGACGGTCTTTGGCTGGATACTAACCGGCCCGATCTCAAAGACCACACCCAATTCCATCTCGTCCTTCTCCACACGCGTTTCTGTTAATTCCGAGTCACGACTAGAGCAGCTTCTCACAAAATTTTGGGAGGTGGAGGATTTGCCGGCGAGACCGGTTAAAGAATCTGACTCTTTTTGTGAGAAAAACTTTGTCAAAACGACCACGAGAGACGCAAAGGGGAGATATGTGGTGACGCTTCCATTTCGCGACCAAGTTCATTGCAAAGTAGGTCATTCCAGATCCATGGCACTCGCTCAATTCCTGAAGAATGAGAGCCGTCTAAAGAGAGACCTTTCCCTCAAGGAGCAATATGACTCCGTCATCCAAGAATATTTGGATTTAGGCCACATGCGGCAAGTCAGCCCGAACGATGCAGTGACCAATTTCTATCTGCCCCACCATGCAGTTTTCAAACCCGACAGCACCACGACAAAGGTCCGCGTCGTGTTCAACGCTTCCAATCCCTCATCGAACGGTCGCAGTTTGAATGATATCCTTCATCCGGGGCCCATTCTGCAGTCTGACTTGACCGTACAAATTCTCAAGTGGCGCTTCTTTCGATATGTCTTCAATGCCGACATAACAAAAATGTATCGGCAGATACTGGTCCATTCAGATCACACACCGTTCCAAAGAATTCTCTTCCGGGATAACCACGAGAATATCTGTGATTATGAATTGAATACAGTCACTTTCGGTGTCAATTGTGCTCCATTCCTTGCCATTCGGGTCTTACAGCAGCTTGCTGAGGATGTGAAGAACAAATATCCGCTGGCAAGTGAAATAATCACAAGTTTCATGTATGTCGATGATGTTCTGGCCGGAGCGCATTCCAAGCCACGAGCCTTAGCAGCCATTGCGGAACTACAATCCGCTCTCGAAAGCGCTGGCTTTCCTATCCGTAAATGGACATCAAATTCGAAAGAAGTTTTGAGGGACATCCCAAAGGCTCACTTATTGTGCGAAGATTTCCTGGAAATCGAAGACGCAAGCACGGCGAAAACTTTAGGCATTCGATGGCAGGCCACCACAGATGAGTTCTTCTTCACTCCAGCTCCGATGCTCTCAAAAGAGAGTTTCACTAAGCGGGAAGTCCTTTCTCAAACAGCAAAACTGTTTGATCCCGCAGGGTGGCTTGCACCTTTCATTATTCGTGCGAAAATCTTTATTCAAGAGATCTGGCTCCAAAATCTCGATTGGGATGAATCGTTGCCTGCTGATCTTCTTCGCAAATGGCACGATTTTCTCCTGACGTATCCTGATGTCAGCAAAATTCGAATTCCAAGATGGATCACTTTTCGTGCCCAATCAGCACTTGAATTCCATGGGTTTTGCGACGCATCGCAGCGCGCCTATGGCGCTGCCTTGTATGCTCGTGTCGAAAACCATAATGGCGTGTCCGTGTTCCTTGTCACTGCCAAAACTAGAGTGGCTCCAGTCAAAACCATCTCCGTTCCACGATTAGAGCTGTGTGGAGCAGTCTTGTTGTCAGAATTGGCGTCAGCACTACTTCCACAATTACCTGTCAATAAGTATGATACATACTATTGGACAGACTCAACTATTGTGCTGGCATGGTTGAGCAAACCTCCTTGTAACTGGACCACGTTTGTGGCAAACAGAGTGGCAAAAATCACGCAGTCAGTTGACATAAAAAAATGGTCTCATGTGTGCTCCGAGCAAAATCCAGCTGACTTGGCAAGTAGAGGCGTCTCACCCAACGAGCTGGTCAACAGCGCCTTGTGGTGGAATGGCCCCGAGTGGCTGTCTCAGCCCAGAGATCAGTGGCCAACTCCAGTCGAGATCGCTCATGATACCACGGTCGAGCAGCGTGCGATCAAATGCAACTTGACACAGAAGCCGTCAGATTTCGATTTCCTTGATCGTTTTTCGAGTTTCCATAGAGCGCTCCGAGTCTTGGCCTACATCTTAAGGTTCACTCAGCGCTGCAGGGGGAAAGCGCTTTCCTTTCCGAGTGAGCTTAGCAGCAAGGAACTGTTCGATTCCCAAGAAAGATTGATAATCCTCACGCAGCAATCAGGTTACTCCCAAGAGCACTGCTGTCTTCTCCAAAAGAAGCAGATTCCAAGGTCAAGCAGCATCCACAACCTGAATCCGTATCTCGACCAAAAGGGAATCATGAGAGCATGTGGAAGACTGGGTCATTCTGAAGCTTTGTCATATGATGAGCGCCATCCGATTCTTCTCCCATATGAAGTTCGATTTTCGCGCCTTCTGGTGCAATTTACTCACCGCATATCGCTTCATGGTGGGAACCAACTAACGATGCGCCTCGTCCGGTCCAAATACTGGATTCCAAAGCTCAAGATTCTAATCAAATCCGTGATTAGCTCCTGTAAGGTTTGTGTGATTCACCGTAAGAAACTCCAAACGCAACTTATGGGAGACCTACCCGTTGATAGAGCCACTTTCTCCAGGCCATTCACTCACACGGGTGTGGATTTCGCGGGACCCTTTGAAATAAAGAATTATACAGGCAGAGCCTGCTTAATTACTAAGGGGTATGTGTGCGTTTTTGTATGTTTCAGTACAAAAGCGATTCATCTTGAAGCTACCAGTGATTTAACGTCCGAAAAGTTTCTTGCAGCCTTCTCGAGATTCGCAGCCCGACGCGGCTGTCCCCGTCACGTTTACTCCGATAATGGAAAAACCTTCGTAGGAGCCTCAAAGATACTGATACGAGAATTTGTAGAAGTCTCCAAAGCCGCAGTCCTGGCAAAATACAGTCAATTCGGCCTATCCTGGCATTTCAATCCTCCAAGTGCACCGCACATGGGAGGGCTCTGGGAAGCAGGGGTTAAAAGCTTCAAGGCCCTGTTCTACAAATCCACGTCGGCCACAAAATATACGTTTGAGGAACTTTCAACGCTCCTATCCAAGGTCGAATCGTGTCTTAATTCCAGGCCCATCTCACCCATGTCAGAGGATCCTAGCGATCTCCTAGCGCTTACCCCTGGTCATTTCCTCACGGGGGGCCCTCTTCTTTCCATATCCGAGCCAGAAATAAATGAGACGGCTTCGTCTATTATAAACAGATGGCAACGTTTGAAAGCTTTAAACCAGCAATTTTGCAAGCGGTGGAAAGAAGAGTACTTAAAGGAGCTCCACAAGCGCAACAAATGGCAGTCCCCAACCCGTGATCTTCAAGTTGATGACATGGTTATCGTGAAGGAAGATAACCTTCCAGCCAAGGAGTGGCGTCTAGGTCGTGTCAAGGCCGCCTATCCTGGCTCGGACAATAAGGTTCGGGTGGTGGACGTTCTCACCAGCCAAGGAGTTTTAAAGCGACCCACCGCTAAATTACTCCTACTTCCTATGGACACTTCCGTTCCTAGTTCCTAAATATTTTACGCGTACGCCCGAATTTTGTGCAAAATCCATGGTGCAATTTGAGTACATATTGTCTTGTTTTCTTTCCATTATACAGAATGGCACCAAGGAAGGCACAAGCGCTGGAGTCCCGTCGGGTACGCGGAGTCCATTCATTCCGCTGCCGTGTTTGCAGTGGAATCCATCCACTGCGAAAATGCAAACGATTTCTGCGGCTGACGGGCGACAAGCGGCTTCGGGCCGTGTTGATAAACAAATACTGCGCAAATTGTTTAGCCCATCAGCATTCCGGAGACACCTGTAGGAGCAAGGACAAATGTCGGAAGTGCAAGGGGGATCATCACACGCTGCTCCACCTCTCCGAAACAACCCAACCAGCAGCATCCACGTCCGGTACCCCATCCACAATCCAGCGACGATTGGAAATATCCAGGGAGGAAACCACAACCCCAGCGGAGAGTCCCCGGCCAGCTATGTCAACTTCGTTGGTCTCGCTGCTGGAGTTCAAGTGGATAACGCTCCTGCCCACCGTCTCCCTCTTCCTGAATAACGGAAAGAAATCGTTCAAGGTGGCTGCGCTCGTGGACCCGTGTAGTCCGATAAGCCGCATCGGCACTTCACTGGCAAAAGGCTTCGGTCTTTCCGTCACCAGCGTCGGTGCGGATGAGGCCTGCACGGTGTTCCTCCACAACAAAGCGGCTACCTTCATGAGGGAGGCGGTGTTAAAGGTGGAAGAGGGCACCAATATGAAGACGCCAGCCAAAGCGATCCCGGAGAGCGTCCAGGCACGATTCGCCGACATTGTGCCTTCTGACGAAACGTGGTTTCGTCCGAAGCATGTGTCCCTGGTACTTGGGGCTGATTTGTACCAGGAGCTCTTGGTACCAGGATTAGTTCCCGGCCAGAATGGTCTTCCGGTGGCACAGAACACCATATTTGGTTGGATGCTCTCGGGATCGTGTCCGGCATAACTCCAGCGTAATCCCGTACTAACTCCCAGCATAATTTCCGATCCCCCCTTCCGTCCTACTCTTGCAATCCTTGCAAAGGGGGGGAGTATGTTTATGCCAAACAGCGGAAAATGCGCCAACCGCGCAGCACTGCTGCCGTCGCTAGAAACTCACCACAAGCCGAGCCTTCTAGCCGACGGCAGCCTTTAACAGAGGCTTCAGCTACTGGAAGCTGAGGCGGTAGTAGTTAGTTACAATTTACAAGTGTCAACTAGAGGTCATATAGTAATAAAGAATTTAAAATAATAAGTAAATCCTCAACGTGTGTGTTTCCTAATTCGACTACCACCTTTAAATTCTACTGCGAAGCCCCCCTACATTTACAAGACATTTTTGTCAAATAAACGATCAGTTGCTCTCGAAGTTTTCAAGTGTGACTTTTTAAATTTGACCTCAGTGTTTTTCAAACATTTTGTTTTCGAGTTTAAAGCAAACCAAAAAAAAATATTAAAAAAATATTAATATGTCGTCAAACGCGAATAAAAATTTGTGTACACTACCGAGGTAGCGAACCTCTTAGCACAAATTTGCGGGGCTGACACAAACCCCCAAAGGAAGTTAATTGGAGCGATGTCAACAACGCCAACACCTACAACAACGAACACTTCGCCAACACCTACAACAACGAACACTTCGCCACCACCTACAACAACGAACCCTTCGCCACACCCTGCAACAATACACCCTACGCCGCTACCTACAACAACGAACCCTTCGCCACACCCTACAACAGCACATGCTACGCCGCCACCTACAACAATGCACCATTCGCCAGCACATACAACAACACAGCCTACGGTACCACCTACAACAACACACCCTACGCCGTCACCTATAACAATACACCCTACGCCACCACATACAACAATACACCCTACGCCACAACATACAATGACACAGCCTATAACAACACAGCCTACACCACCACCTACAATAATACACCCTATACCGCCACCAACATCATTGCCGCCACCCCCAATGCGACGAGAAAGTGGTGTGACTCATGTTAGGTTAATGTACTTTTAATACTCGATACCGAAGGTAAAGAGTATATTGAGTTTGTGCAATGTCCGTCATGGTGTCTGTCCGTCTGTCCGTCTGTATGAACGCAACTTTTTTCCACACCCTTCAAGCTAGAGACTTGAAACTTTCCAAATCTCTTTGTCTATGCGGAAGTAAATTAAAGTGTCAAGATGGGGGTTCTACGATAACTCGGGGGCTGGAAAATCGATAAATTCGATAACTCAAAACCGATAAATCCAAATATTTCGCACATCCTTACAGCTAGAAGTACCAAATTTGGTACGAAGATAGCTGCTAGCAACCCCCAAAAAACTGCATCAAAAATTTTGGAGCCACGCCCCCCCATTCCGCCCCAGCCCCCGAATTTCAAAGTCAAAAAAAGCCTATATCGCCCACAGTTTTTGAGCTATAGCCACCAAATTTGGTGCCAAGATAGGTGATGATGACCCCTCAAAAACTGCATCAAAAGATTGGATGCCACACCCACCAATACCGCCCTAGCCTCCCCATGTGCCCCAACGCTTCGTCAAAAACGGGAATGCGTGTATATTCCAGAGTTGTGGAGCTAAAGCTTCCAAATTTGGTGGGAAGATAGCTGGTAACGACCCCCAAAAATCTGCATAAAAGTTTTGGAGCCACGCCTTCCATTTCGCCCCCTTTCCCCTTTTTTTAATATTTTCGAGCTAAAGTCACCAAATTTGGTATGAAGATAGCAATTGACATTCCACAAAGATCTGCATCAAAAATTTGGATTCCACGGCTACCCATACCGCCCCCAGCCCCCCTTTCCAAACTTATTACAAATTTCGAGCTAGAGTCACCAAATTTGGTATGAAGATAGCAATTGACATTTTACAAAGATCTGCATCACAAATTTGGATGCCACGCCCACCCTTACCGCCCCGAGCCCCCCTTTCCCCATCTTATACAAACTTCGAGCTTGAGTCACCAAATTTGGTATATAGGTAGCAATTGAAATTCCACAAAGATATGCATCACAAATTTGGATGTCACGCCCACCCTTACCGGCCCCAGCCCCCCTTTCCCCATCTTTTACAAACTTCGAGCTAGAGTCACCAAATTTGGTATGAAGATAGCAATTGACATTTTACAAAGATCTGCAACAAAAATTTTGATGCCACGCCCACCCAAACCGCCCCCAGCCCCCTTTCCCCACCTTTTACAAATTTTGAGCTAGAGTCACCAAATTTGGTATGAAGGTAGCAATTGACATTTCAGAAAGATCTGCAACAAAAATTTTGATGCCACAACTACTCATACCGCCCCAGTCCCCCCCCTTTCCCCACCTTTTACAAACTTTGAGCTAGAGTCACCAAATTTGGTATGAAGATAGCCGGTGGCATCCCCATCTGCATCGGAGAATCTTTAAGGCAGCGTAAACCCCTGCCGCATCCGTACCCCTTTGCATTCAGGCCTCTTTTTACCGGTTTTAATTCTGGTATCGAGAATGCCGCAGTCGGTTGCGTCCGACTGCAACGTTTCCACTTGTTTCAAAGTGGAATGGACATTTAAGGTCCAGTACCCACAAAATGCGTGTTTTTATACCTCTGAATAGTGCTGTTAAGCAGATTTCAGGAGGATTTAACAACCGCATTCTCACATTATCGTTTGAGAATAGGCGTGAGGAAATTCTTGATCCCCAGGAATTCCTTACTGATGCCTCATCGGAGCTTATTCCAATAATAACCAATGTTTTGTCTTTACACACATCGTGTAAGATAAACTTTGAGTTATTTGCGGAATACATTAAGTTCCAACAAGACGAGATGATGATGCAAGTCAAGTCGCATCAAACACCTAAGTGTGTTCTAACAGCTGGAAGAATTATAGAAGAAGTCTTTAATCAGCATGCCGAACTCATCCGACAAAAAATGGATGAGTTCCAGGAAAGGGACAGCGGATGGACTAAAGTTTCAAATTATATTGAAACTCCAAAGGTGCTGCGGGCTAAAAGGCGATTGTGAATGTGCAAAACCAAGATGAATATTGTTTTAAATGGGCTTTAATATCAGCCCTGAAAGCCCCCCTCAACACCAGCCTTCCTCAGAGATGTTCGAGCTACAATGTGAATATTGATAACTCAAAAATCTATGTAAGTGATACACTTACATTAGATTTTGAGGAGTTGGAGTTTCCGCTTCCGCTCACACAAATTAAAGTGTTCGAAAGACGGAACTCTACTGCTAGTATCAACGTGTTTGGGTTCGACGAAGAAAAAGGAAAAGTGGTTGGCCCGCTGTATTTAACGGAGGTCGAAAGGGAACGGCATATAAGTTTATTGCTTTTGGAGAGCGATGGACAGGCACATTTTGTGTGGATAAAAAGTTTATCAAGGTATGTAAAAATTACAATTTTCTTAATACTTAGTACTTACTAATACATTTTGTTTTGTTTTGAAATTTACAGACTGGTTCGCTCACAGGTAACCGGACACGATCACAACCTTTTCTTTTGCAACACCTGCCTCAACTTCTCCCACAACGAGAAGTTATCTTTGGAGCACCGGATGAATTGTGGCAAGATGGTTTCTACGCTACTATCCATTGAAAAGCAAGTCTTAAATTTAAGAATTTTAATCGTAGTTTAGATGTACCATTTGTTGTGTATGCAGACTTCGAGTGCATACTAACCCCCCCTCAATTCGAAAGTGAGCGAGAATGTTACAGCTACATCATTTCATGTGCCTATAGCATTCTCGTACTACATTAAGTGCTCCTTAGACCCATCCTTAGACAAGTTTGTTTTAGAGACTGGTAAAGATGCAGGTGTCAAATTTGTCACATCTCTCATTAGAGATGTAAGTGAAATTTACACGACTTACCTCTCTAATATTAAACCTATGACAATGAGTGCAGAGGAGGAAACCAGTTTTCGAAAAGCAGTTAATTGCCATATCTGCAAGAAAATTCTGGGGACCGACCGAGTACGTGATCATTGCCATTAAACGGGCCAGTATAAGGGACCAGCCCATAATGTTTGTAATATTAATTTTCAAATTGCACCTTTTGTCCCCGTATTCTTTCATAATTTTTCGCGGTATGACTCCCATCTTTTCGTTAGGGAACTTAATAAAGTGGAGGGTGATATTAAAGTACTCCCACTAAATAAAGAGCTGTACATATCACTTTCCAAATTTACATACATAGCGTCCCATGAAAAAAATTTAGAAATTCGATTTTTAGACACGTTTCGCTTTATGGCAACCAGCTTAGATGCTTTAAGTAGTAATCTGAGTACTGAATGTTTTGAGAGTGTTAAACGTTTTTATCCCTCTTAGGAGAAGTTTAACTTATTACGTAGAAAGGGAGTTTTTCCATACGAGTTTTTAGATTCGGAAACTCGACTGTCCGAAACCTGTCTGCCTCCAAGGGAGAACTTCTTTAATAGTTTAACCAATAAGGAATGTTCGACTGAGGACTATTTACATGCACAGCATGTATGGAAAGTTTTCAACTGCCAATCATTAAAAAAATGTATGGAACTTTACCTAAAAACAGATGTTCTTTTATTGACAGACGTTTTTCAAAATTTTCGAGCAATATGCAAGAAAATTTATTCTCTAGATCCTGCACATTATTACACCACACCCAGTCTGTCATGGGATGCTATGCTCAAAACAACTGAAATAGAGTTAGATCTGCTTACCGATATTGACATGTATAGGTTTATTCAAAGTGGAATTAGGGGTGGTTTGGTTCAGTGCTGTAAGCGGTACTCTAAAGCCAATCATATGTATATGGATGCGTATGAAGCAAGAAAACCATCCGAATATTTGATGTATTTGGATGCAAATAATTTCTATGGTTGGGCAATGTCTCAAAGTCTGCCATACATCGGTTTTCAGTGGATGAGTGACGTTGAGATAGAAATTCTGAGTATGGCTACATTTTAGAAGTAGACCTTATATATCCTGATACCTTACATGATTATCATAATGATCTTCACTTTTGTCCGCTCAACCAAAAACCCACACCAGAAGCAAAGGTGTGTAAACTTGTTGCTGACCTTAGGTCAAAAACTAAATACCCGATTCATTACAAAAACCTTCAGCAATGTTTACGTAATGTTTTAATATTGTCAAAAGTACATAGAGTTTTAAAATTTAAACAGGCTCTTTGGCTAAAAAAGTATATTGATCTTAACACTTCCCATAGAACTTTAGCGAAAAATAATTTTGAAAAGGACTTTTTTAAACTGTTAAATAACGCAGTCTATGGGAAGACAATGGAGAACGTTGAAAAACGTAAAGATGTTAAGATTGTCACTTCGTGGGAAACCACGTCATGCAATCGTTTAGGTGCACGTTCGCTTATTGCAAAGGCTAGTTTTCACAGCTCTGCGCAATTTGCTGAAGACATGTATACACTTTGGCATACTGACTTAACTTCAATCGATTAAATTCGATATCTCCGGTGTTTCTTAACCGATTTGGACGAAATTGTCAGAAAAGCTCTATCGTTCTCCAATATGTCAACCCTCATTTTTACATTTTCCAAATACGATATTTTTTTGCTATCGATCACATGTGTATATCGGGAACCAGAATAGTTATCGATAATTTGAAGCAAACTTGTTCTGCTCATGGTATAGGAGAACTTATATGCACAATCTGAAGTCTCTAGCTTTTGTAGTCTCTGAGATCCACGCGTTCATACAGACAGACGGACAGACAGACGGACAGACGGACATGGCTATATCGACTCGGCTGTTGATGGTGATCAAGAATATATATACTTTATGGGGTCGGAGATGCTTCCTTCTGCCTGTTACATACTTTTGCACAAAACCATTATACCCTTATTTACCCATTTTATGGGTTACGGGTATAAAAAATCTGCCGGAACCTCAAGAAAGGAAAAAATTGGAGCGCTGTCTGGGTCTCTTTTCCTATCCGAAGTCGCGTCTGGTGAACAAATATGCCCTTTACGTTTTCTCTAATGAGTGTCTTGAATCCTTCCGAACACTGCAAACTAAACTGATCGAGTGACCGGTGTTTTCTATCTACAGACCGAAGTTAGAAACCGAATTACATTGTGATGCTAATTCAGCCGGTTTGTGAGCGATGCTCCTGCAGAAAAAAAATGATGATAAATTTTATCCTGTGTGTTCAAGAGTCCAAATTGCATAGTTATGAATTGGAAACCCTGGCTATTGTGTACGCCTGAAAGCGTTTTGAGACATACCTGAAGTTCATTCCGTTTAAGATAATTACAGATTGCAATTCATTAGCGTTAACCCTTAAGAATGGTGGATCTTCCCGCTGGGCATTACTTTTAGAAAATTATAGCTATACCATTGTACATCAGTCCGGTATTTGTATGCCTCATGTTGACGCACTCAGTAGACTAGAAACTTCTGCATATGTGGACGATGTGAACCTGGATTTCCTACTACAACTGACGCAAAACCGTGATCCAGAAATTGTCAACTTCGGAGTGTCCTGGAGAACCAAGAGGTTGCTGGTTTTGAATTGCAAGATGGTGTCGTGTATCGCCGATCACCAGCCGACGTACTTTAGCTTTATGTCCCTGCCAAAATTATTAAAAGTGTCATACGAACGGGGCATGAGAAGTTAAGCCATCTGTCCACTGAGAAGTGTTGTACGCAGACTAAAAAGCATTATTGGTTTCCGTATATGAAATCTTACGTCAATAATTTTATTAAGAACTGCCTCAAATGCATTTACTATTCCCCTTCCGCTCATAATAATAAAACCCCTCTGCCGTTTGATGCTCTTCATGTTGACCACTTAGGACCCCTTCCGTCCATACAGTCCAGGAAAAAATATCAGTTAGTCGTTACTGATGCCATTACCAAATTTGTCAAATTGTACCCTGCCGCTACAACTAGTTTAAGGGAAGCATGTCACACCGCATGACCCCGCCGAATTGTTAGTGATCGAGGTATGTGCTTCACCTCTACCGAGTTTGATGATTTCCTGCAGTCCCATCATATAGTCCATGTCCAGAATGCCACTGCCTCCTCTCGGGCTAATGGTCAAGTGGAACGTGTCAACCGTGTTTAGGTCATATGGTTGGTAAATTGTCTGAACCATTGGATCATGCCGATTGGGTAAAACAACTTCCGAAAATTTAGTTCGCTTTGAATACTTCAATCCATTCCAAAATCAAATTTGCACCCTCCGTCCTCTTTTTTGGTGTCAAACAGCGCGGCGCTGTTATAGATGAGTTCACTGAGCGTTTAGATGATAGGTTGATGGATGAAGTGTCCCCAGTGAAAAACCGTAAGATTGCCTTGCAGAACATTGTCAAATCCCAAGAGTATAACACAGAGTACTTTGGTAAATATCATCGCCCTGCTGTTCATTTTGAAGAAGGTGATTTTGTCGTCATCAAAAATGTTAATACGACGGCTGGCGTAAACAAATAACTCAATAAGCGATACCGTGGTCCATATGTCATTCATAAGAAACTTTCGAATGATCGGTACGTCATCCGGGATGTTGAAGAATCTCAGCTCACGCCGCTTCCAATAGACGGTGTGCTGGAGTCATCTAAACTGAAATTGTGGCTCACTCCTGATTAAAATTTTGCTTTTGATGTCAGACCGCAGGCAATACCCCACCGCCTGGTATGTCCCCAAGCCTTCTATAATTTAGAGTAAGTGGAATCGAGGTCGATTCCCTGTCAGGACGGCCGAGTTGTAAAGTATTTATATTTATTCCTATCGATTGTCTATGCTACATTAATATATACCGATATATCGTAAGCTAGTAATTAAGGTATCGATGTTGGTATAGGTGTTATCAGAAAAGTGTGGTTCGGCCACGCTGATCGTGCCTCTGTCTTTTTTCCGGTTAACCTGATGGCAAACGCACGGAACTGCGACGAACCAGAAAAATAATCTTTTAAAATAAAAGGAATCTCTTATGTTTCTGCGAATATTATACGAGTTTACATTACCAAAATTGTGTTTGAATAATTAAGAATAGGATAGGCTATAATATATAATAAATGATACTTAACTAATGACTATTGTGACTAGTGCATTAAAATAAATGTACTAATAATTGTACAACAAATTGGACTGAAATAAATTCATCCGTCATTTGCTTGACTGGCAGGAAAAGTTTTCTTATTGAAAATAATAGCCGAACATACATGTGTTTCTTGAGAAAAGTAAAGTCACAGATACATATTTATGTAAAAATTCGAATTTAACCAAAAAGAAATAGCAGTTCCCTTTTTTATTTGTATGCAAAATCATGCCCTTTTGGTCCGTAGTGTTGGTTGCTAAGCACTTCAATATTCAATCAAATCGTAATGCATTATTCAAATACAACCTCATAACTTTACTATATTTAGTCGCCAGCGAAAAAGATAAGTGTATTTAAAATCCTCCTCAATATTCAACTTTATTTCACTTAATATTAAAATATAACAAAGTAGCCAGTCAGATATTTCTGCTTATCTCTGCATAAGCTTATATTTTTATTTCAGAATCGAAACTGATTGTATACAGACTAAAATAAAAAATTGGAAAAACTTTTGGTTATAAGAAAAAAAATTCAAAACCGTGATACTTTTAAGTGAAGTACATTGAATCCAGGTGAAAAAAATGTTATGACACAAATGGCTTATCCATTTTTTGCATCAGCATATATTTTAGTATAAATCAAAACAATAGTATCTTATCATTTAAATGCAAACGAAAATTTACATTTGCTTTAAAGATACTATTCTACAAATCGGGTTGCACTTAAGTTAAGTTTGTTGATTTCAAGTAAGAGTAAAGTAATTTCATAAATTCAGCGACTGTTCCGAAAACATCTGAATATGAAAAAATCGTTGCAGGTACAATTATAGGAACGTTCAATTGCTAAACTTGCATAATGGGAAAAGGTAAAGGCAAAGGCAAGGGCAAGGGCAAGGGCAAAAAGTCTAAGGGTAAAAAGAAGGGCACACTGGTTGCCCCAGCTGCGACGTCCGAAAGGGAATGTCCACCATGTCCCGAGCCGCCAAAGTTTATTCAGCCATTGGATCCATGTCCTGAGTCCACCGGCCTGCACGATGCGCTGCGTGCACAACCAAATCACTACCCTGCTCTGCTACGTATTCCGGAAACAATGGCAGTTGTTGGCTCCGAGAATGGATGCTACGATAGCATATGCAAGTTGCTGAGAGCCGGATTTCGCTGTGCGGAACGCGTATTTGTAATAGCGCCCTGGGGAAACTATGTGATCTTTCGATTTCACAACAAAAATGACTTTATCTACTTTCTTTACGATGGCTGCACCTGTGACGTGAACCGTTTTCGCTATCTGGACCTTAGCTGCGGCACCGCAGGCTTTCTTTTCTTGAACAACATACACGATGTAATCAGCTATATTATCCAATCGCGAAAGACACATCTCTACCTGGAAAACCTTAACAAAATAGCGATAGACCAAATAGTCGAGGAATACGGTGCCGTCACATACACCGAGAAATCAAAATGCATGCGTTTTTTGTAGATATATTGGCATATGCTGCATACAAATGTCAAACCAGATAAATTACCTATTCTAACATTAAAATAAAAGTTAGAATTGAAACATATAAATGCATAAGCACTTCTGAAATAAAAAAGTCATTATAAACAAGTGGAAACGTTGCAGTCGGACGCAACCGACTGCGGCATACTCGATACCAGTATTAAAACCGGTTAAAAGAGGCCTGTCTGCAGAGGGGTACGAATGCGGCATAGGTGTACACTGCCTAAAAGATTTTCCGATGCAGATGGGGATGCCACAAGCTATCTTTCTTACAAATTTGATGACTCTAGCTCGAAAAATGTAGAAAGTGGGAAAAGGGGGGCTGGGGGCGGTATGGGTGGGTGTGGCATCCAAATTTTTGCTGCAGATCTATGTGGGATGTCAATTGCTATCTTCATACCAAATTTAATGACTCTAGCTCGAAGTTTGTAAAAAGTGGGGCAAGGGGGGCGAAATGGGTGGGCGTGGCTCCAAAACTTTGATGCAGATTTTTGGGTGTCAATGCCAGCTATCTTCCTACCAAATTTGGGGGCTCCAGCTCCACAACTCTGGAAGATGCACGCATTCCCGTTTTTGACGAAGCGTTGGGGTGGATGGGGGCGGCTTGGGCAGTATTGGTGGGCGTGGCATCCAAAATTTAGATTTTGGGGGGTCATCATCACCTATCTTGGCACCAAATTTGGTGGTTCTAGCTCAAAAACTGTGGGAGATATAGCCATTTCTGATTTCAAATTGCGGTGGGGCTGGGGTGGAATGGGGGCGTGGCTCCAAAATTTTTGATGCAGTTTTTTGGGGGTTGCTGGTTGTTTGGTTACGCAGTCAACTAAACCAAAACCAGCATCAACAGAACCATAACTCTCTCTAATCGCTATAACCTATCATGCTCTGCGCAGCATAAAAGCAACTTAACGTAATGTCCAACTATTGTTTTGCATAAGCTCTTATATTTAGTTTATCACATTGTCTATTGTTTGCCCTTGGCCTTCAGCTGAGTGCAAGCCGCTGCTGCAGTTCTGCAGCCAGTTCAGTTCTATCAAATTCGTCGGTAGCTCAACTTCGGTCGTTTGTCTGTTTCGCGACAAACGAAAAAATCGCCAATTATTGCACAGCCCAAATCAGGGTTAGTTGCAATACACAACTTTAAAATTTTGTAAAGTAATTTAAGTTCATCCACGAAGGCAAATTAAAATATATGTACTATACTCATCAATGCAATCTCGGAGCATTTATAATTTGTTGAGTGACATTTGGAAATTCGATAGCTATTGAAAAAGCTCAATAGCTCAACATTTGGTGACCCCGACGTGAATACTCTGCATTTGTTTAATGCTAATTAAAAATTATTTAACTTATAGAGTTAGTAAAGCGCGCCCGCGCTCTTTTATCGTTTTCGCTGTTGTCGCTTCGTTTTTGCGTTCGCTTTTGCATTAAGGTGTTTGACATGCATTGACGCCCGCGCATTATCTTCTCTTGTCTCTTTTAACATTTAACCGGTGCAGCAATCGTTTTTGCATTGCTATTGCTGCTCCCGTTTCGCTTTGCATTTGCTTGTGCTCAAGGTGTTTGCCCTTTTTTGACCTTGGTATATTGGTGCAATTAAATCGTTACGTTGTTACCAGCTGCACTTGCCAAAATAAGTAAATCGCAAGAATTCAGTGCATATAAAACTGTAATATATGAAAGTGGTTTTCGAGGCATTAAATTGAATTGTGCTTGACATACACTAAGTTTTGAACAATAGCGTGCAAGAGTTCCGACATTCAGTGGTACTAAAACTTTGTTTTACCATCAGTGGCTCTAAAACTTTATTTTGCGTGCGTGTACATATAACATCAAAAACATATTCAACATGCCGAACACTGTTGAGGTGATTAATAATCCTGCAGTTCCGTCACTTGGTGCTCCGTTTTATAAAGCTAAGGCCAAGGCTATTAACGAGCAAGTGAAGCGGATGGCCAAAGCTATTGCTCCGGAGCATATTGGGCATCTCAGCGAAGAGGAGTTGGCGATCCGGCTTAAAGGTCTTGAAAGCGCGCAGCAGCAATTCAACAGTATGCATTACGCATTGGAGGAGCTGGATTATAATGAAATCGGGAGTGAATTACGTGAATCTTTTGATGAATTATCAATACTCGTTGAGACTAGCTTGCGCCGCGAACTTAATAAGCGAAAGTTATCATCGCCTTTGTGTTCGACCATGAGGCATGAAACATCTGCTGACAATCACACATTGTCTCAGAGCCGGATTCGATTGCCTGAGCTTAAGCTTCCAGAGTTCAGCGGAGGTTACACAAAGTATGCAGATTTCATTTCAATGTTCTCGTCAATCATTGACAGCGACTCAGGATTATCGGATGTGGAGAAGTTTCAGCATTTGCGATCGTGCCTGAAAGGACCAGCCCTGGAGTGTGTTTCATCGTTGGAAATCAGCAGTGCTAACTATTCAATTGCATTAGATTTACTAAAAAAGCGGTTTAATAACAAGCGTCTTATTTTTCCGGCACATGTCACTGAGATTTTGGATTTCGATTGCATCGAGTCGTCGTCAGCGGTTAAACTTCGAAGTTCGAACCCTTTCGGATACCGTAAACGCCAACATCCGCGCTCTTCAAGGCATGGGCAGCGTTGAGCAGATTGCAGGCTTTATTATTGTGCACAGCTTGCTACAGAAAGTGGACAAGGCAACTCAGACCAGTTGGGAGGAGACAGCACCGACGGATACAATCCCGACCTGTGAACAATTCATGGTTTTTTTGGATAGACGATGTCAAAGGTTGGAAAATGTGGAACACGCTATGGCAACGTATACGCCTAGCTCTAAGGTGGGAAAAAGTAGCAAAACCCTTAACACCAGTAGAAAAGCCTTTGTCGCTACTAACTCCAGCACAAATGAATGCGTGTTTTGTGAATCATCAGGCCATTTGATTTACAATTGCTCCCGTTTTGGAAATCTGTCTCCGCAACTGCGTCTTCGCGAGGTTAAGAAGCTGTCTCTTTGCATTAATTGCCTGCGCAAGGGGCATAGAATGAAAGAGTGCAGTTCGACCGCCTGCAATCGTTGTAAGGCCAAGCATCACACTCTTCTTCATTTTGAGACTCAGATTGAGGGCTCTCAAATTATATCTGCTCCGCATGCGCCTGCTGCAAAATCCTCGTCAACACTTGTAGCCCAAAATCTCAGTAAAGACATTGTGCTATTGGCAACTGCTGTCATCAGCGTTATGAGTCGCACTGGTGTTCTTGTTCCTTGCCGTGCTCTACTCGATTCTGGTTCGCAGGTGCACATTATTACATCCCGTTTAGCTCACTACCTCCAGCTACGTAAGCATCGGTCACCTACTTCGATTTCAGGACTAGGGGAGTCTAGTGTTGACTCAGAAGGCTATGCAGCTGATATAAGTCTTAAATCGCGAACAACTGACTACGCTGCTAGCATCTCAGTTTTAATAGCTCCGTCTATTACTGGAAATCAGCCGAGCTATGGTGCAATCAGCCGAGCACTGATCGTTGGAATATACCCTCAAATATTCGCTTGGCTGATCCAGAATTCTTTAAGCCGCAACAAATCGATCTTCTAATTGGAGCTGCTCTGTTTTTTGAATTGTTATGCGTTGGCCAAATTAAACTCGCTCCTGGCTTACCCATTCTCCAAAAAACTCAATTAGGTTGGATAGTGACAGGAGGAACGTCGTCAACAAGCCCTGCCTCATTGATGGCCACTCGCTCGATTTCAACGCCAACTACTAGCCCTGATCATTAGCTTGATGAAATCGTACGTCGTTTTTGGGAGTTAGAATCCTGCTCTAGTGTAGTAAATGAATCTACTAAGGAGAAACTTGACTGTGAAGCCCATTTTAAACAAATTTTTGCTCGTTTAGGCACTGGCGAATATTCGGTTCGCCTTCCAGTTAAACATCCTGTGGATCTGATTGGAGATTCCTATCAGCAAGCTTATCGCCGTTTTTGTAACCTGGAACGCAAAGTCTCAGTATTCCGCGTTCATCAAAGAGTATGTGGACCTTAATCACATGTCTATTGTTGAGTCGCACATGCTAAGTCGCTGCAAGAATTATTTACCTCATCATTGCGTGCTGAAAGAGGATAGCTCAACCACTAAGCTTAGAGTTGTGTTTGATGGTTCAGCTGTGTCTTCGTCTGGTTATTCGCTTAATGAAATCCTCATAACAGGCCCAACAATTCAACGCAAGCTTTTCAGCACTCTTTTGCAATTCAGAACATTTCCAGTAGCCTTGACTGGTGACATTTGCAAAATGTATAGGTGCGTTAGGATGGCTGAATCCGACTCGTACCTGCAATGCATCCTTTGGCGTGATGCGCCTCATCAGAAAATTCAAGTTTTCAAACTCGATACCGTTACCTATGGCACAAAGCCAGCTTCTTTTCTGGCAGTTCGGGCCATGCAGCAATTGGCCATTGATGAAAGAAGATCATTTCCTGTTGGATCTAAGGTGGTCTTGAGCGATTTCTACGTAGATGATCTCATCACTGGAGGCGACTCTGCCCAAGAAGTAGTTGAAGTCATGCATCAAACAGTCAGTCTTTTACGGAAAGGGAATTTCAAGCTTCGGAAATGGTGTTCCAATGATCCTAGCGTGCTTCAACAGGTGCCTGATGAAGACAAAGAGACCTTTCTAAAGTTTGATGATGGCACAGATATCACTAAGACGCTTGGATTGGCATGGGATCCAGCTTCAGACTGCCTTCTGTTTAACTTCTCTCCAATGAAAGCGCCTGGCAAGCCTAGCAAACGGACTGTACTTTCTACCATTGCTCGATTCTATGATCCGCTTGGGCTTATCGGACCCGTGATATCCAAGGCCAAGATCTTTATGCAGCACCTTTGGAGAGAACATTTGGATTGGGATGAAAGTCTTCCTGCTTCCCTGCATTGTTCCTGGAACAGTTTGTGTGCTGACATTTCTCATGCGGAGAAAATAAAGCTTCCGCGTCTGGTTATAGTTCCAAAGGGCATCATCGAAGTTCATGGATTTAGTGATGCTAGCATTGAAGCTTACGGTGGATGCATTTACGTCGTATCTATAACAGGTGGAAGGCGCGTAGCTCATCTTTTATGCTCTAAGTCTCGAGTGGCACCCTTGCGGACTCTTACAATACCAAAGCTGGAGTTATCTGCTGCTGCACTTCTTTCACAGCTAGTTCGAGAGGTAGCTCAAATGAATTTGTTCAATTGTAGGTATTATTGTTGGTCAGATTCTGCAGTTGTCTTATCTTGGATACGTGATGAGCCTTCCCGATTCCAAAAGTTCACAGCTAATCGCATATCGTTAATCCAAGAATTATCGACAGGAATGGAATGGCGCTACGTACCAACGGCATGCAATCCGGCAGACATTCTTTCTAGAGGAGCACTTCCCAGCGAGCTTATAGAATCATCGTTATGGTCTCATGGTCCCGATTTCTTAACCAAGGGAGAGTGCGAATGGCCTGTATCATGTCTGCCGGCCCAGACGCTTCCAGAGCTCCGGCAAAGAGTACTAATTGGTGTTTCTAAATCTTCTGATGTCAGCATAGGATGTAAATTTGTAAACTCCTTTCATCACCTACGGCGTGTGTTCGGTTTCATACATAAATTTCGATATCAAATCAGGCATCCCGGTCTTACAGCAGAGTGGATACACAAAGGCACCCAATTACTGATGCGCAGCATCCAGATGGCTAACCTAAGCGATGAATATAGGGCTCTTCAAAGCAGACGAATGATCAAATCATCCAGCTCTATTGCCTCGCTTACCCCGTTCATGGATGAGTGTGGACTTCTTCGTGTTGGTGGCCGTCTAAAGCTCGAGTGCTTTGGATGCGCAGCATCCTGTAATTCTTCCAAGCCATCATCCTGTCACACGCGCCATCATCATGCATTTTCACAGGCTCACATTCGGCTCCACTATTGGCCTATTGGTGGTCGCAAGACTGTCTCCAGCGTGACAAGCAAATGCATCATGTGCTTTCGAGCTAAACCGGTCCTAGCTGAGACAATCATGGCGGATCTTCCCCGGGATCGTGTGAGTGGTTCGCATCCTTTCGCTGTCACTGGAGTGGACTACTGTGGACCATTTTACTTCAAGAGTGAAGTTCGAAACAAAGGTCCTGTAAAATGCTACATCTCGGTATTCATTTGATTTGCGACAAAGGCAGTGCATCTCGAACTGGTTCCTGATTTGTCTACAGCAGCTTTTCTAAATGCACTTAAGCGTTTCATTCTAACTAGATGTAAACCTACTCGCATATGGTCGAACAATGCTACTAATTTCGTGGGAGCTAAGAATGAACTAGCTGATCTCAAGCGGCTCTTCCTCAGCGATAAGCACATCAACATTGTCCGAGAGTTTTGTACTTCCGATGACATTGAATGGGATTTTATCCCACCTCGTTCGCCACACTTCGGTGGACTTTGGGAGGCGGCGGTGAAGACAGCAAAATATCATTTTTATCGATCGGTCGGACCCTCGCTTTTGCCCCTGGATGATCTTCGCACACTCGTTTGCCACATTGCCGCTATAATAAACTCACGACCTCTTTTTCCACTTTCAGAGCACCCTGCAGATCTGGATGTACTAACTCCTGCGCACTTCCTTGGTAGTGTGCCACTCGTACTGTACCCAGAGCCGGCTGTCACTGCGCTGAACGTTAGCCGCCTAGATCGCTGGCAGCGTATAGCGTATTACCAACAAATTTTCTGGAATCGCTGGCGTGAGGAATATTTAACTCTTCTTCAGCAGCGCTCCAAATGGCGGACATCGCAGCCTGGTGTTCTTATCAATGATGTCGTTCTGGTAAAGGACGAAAACTTGCCACCCCTTAAATGGCCACTGGCTCGTGTGGTAGAGCTTGTTGCTGGTGCTGACGGCGTCTCCCGAGTAGCTGTTCTCAAGACATCAACTGGGATTATCAAGAGTGCTGTGCGCAAATTATGTGCACTTCCCAAACAGGATGTTGTTGAAAGCCCATGTCTTCCAACGGGGGGAGAATGTTTGATTACGCAGTTAACTAAACAAAAACCAGCATCAACAGAACCATAACTCTCTCTAATCGCTATAACCTATCATGCTCTGCGCAGCATAAAAGCAACTTAACGTAATGTCCAACTATTGTTTTGCATAAGCTCTTATATTTAGTTTATCACATTCTCTATTGTTTGCCCTTGGCCTTCAGCTGAGTGCAAGCCGCTGCTGCAGTTCTGCAGCCGTTCAGTTCTATCAAATTCGTCGGTAGCTCAACTTCGGTCGTTTGTCTGTTTCGCGACAAACGAAAAAATCGCCAATTATTGCACAGCCCAAATCGGGGTTAGTTGCAATACACAACTTTAAAATTTTGTAAAGTAATTTAAGTTCGGCCACGAAGGCAAAATGAAATATATGTACTATACTCATCAATGCAATCTCGGAGCATTTATAATTTGTTGAGTGACATTTGGAAATTCGATAGCTATTGAAAAAGCTCAATAGCTCAACAGTGACTGTAGCTCGAAAATTGTAAAAAGTGGGGAAAGGGGGGCGAAATGGAGGGCGTGGCTCCAAAACTTTGATGCAAATTTTTGAGGGTCGTTGCCAGCTATCTTCCTACCAAATTTGGTGGCTCTAGCTCCACAACTCTGGAAGATACACGCATTCCCGTTTTTGACGAAGCGTTGGGGCGGATGGGGGCGGCTAGGGCAGTATCAGTGGGCGTGGCATCCAAACTTTTGGTGCAGTTTTTAGGGGGTCATCATCACCTATCTTGGCACCAAATTTGGTGGATATAGCTCAAAAACTGTGGGAGATATAGTCTTTTTTGACTTTAAAATGCGGGGGGGCTGGGGGCGGAATGGGGGGGCGTGGCTCCAAAATTATTGATGCAGTTTTTTGGGGGTTGCTAGTAGCTATCTTCTTACCAAATTTGGTACTTCTAGCTGTAAGGATGTGCGAAATATGTGGATTTATCGGTTTTGAGTTATCGAATTTATCGATTTGCCAGCCCCCCAGTTATCGTAGAACCTCCATCTTGACACTTTAATTTACTATCCCACAGATAAAAAGAATTGGAAAGTTTCAAGTCTCTAGCTTGAAGGGTGTGGAAAAAACTTGCACACATACGGACGGACAGACGGACAGACACCATGACGGACATTGCACAAAACCAATATACTCTTTTACCTTCGGTATCGAGTATAAAAATTAATTTTTATAAATGAGCTGCCCAATAAACCGCTTTCGAACATTGATATTATAAACTTCGCACGCAAACATATCCCACATTTTAGAGGGGTTTACATGAGAAACTCCTTACCGAAAAATGTAAGAAAAAGAGAATGCGGCACCGTTAATTTGGACTCGTCAACTGGAGCTGGAACTCATTGGGTAGCTTACTATAAGGCGGATCAGGAATGCAGATATTTTGATAGTTTTGGAAATTAACCACCCCCTATAGAACTTATAAGATATTTGGGAGAGAACATTCAATACAATTATAATCAAGTACAACGATTTGGTACTTTTAACTGCGGTCACTTATGTCTTAAGTTTTTAATGCTCACCTCAAAATCTTTTTTAAAATAATTTTTATATCAAAATAAATACTTTACATTTAAATGGTTTAATAAAGAAGGAAAAAAAAGATTTATCATTTATGAGTATATATATATAAATATTGTCTGTAAACTATCTCAGTTTGTTTGGAGTATCTGATTAGTTCACATATAGCAGGCCCCCTGATTCTTGAAAATCAAAAACATCAAACAACACCTTGTTTCGGAAAAAATCAAAAATATTAGCAAAACAACAACTTGTTTCTGAAAAAAATAACAACAAAGACCCCTTTTACACGATGAAGTTTTTTCATGAAGTTTTTTTTGTTGTAGGCAAAGGGAGTAGTGGGGTAACAGCTGCATGCAATGCTTCATGACTTGTGAAGCAGTGATTTATTTTTCTCATTTTGCTTTGCCTTATTCCGATTGCATGTAAACACAGAGTTGCACAGTGTTTGATGTGAATAATAAAGTTATCGATACGAAATATCGCACAAGCAAATATTAGCGCCGATAGTAAATACATTGTTTTGGTTAAGAAATTATTAATAGTAATGTTCACTGAATCCATTTTATTTACTTGTTACTTCTTAAACCAATTATATGTTAACAAATAATACAATCGATGGCAAAGACATATGTTTATCGACCATAAATTTAAATCAGAGTTGCATTTACAAAGAAAATGCTGCATGAAAAAACTTCATCGTGTAAATGCGACCAGATTTGCGAAGATGTTTTAAAGCAGAATGAAAAAAAACTTCATGAAAAAACTTCATCGTGTAAAAGGGGTCAAATAACAGAAAAAAACACTGTTTCTGAAAAACATAAAAAATAACAGCAAAACAAGGACAGAACAACCTGTTATTAACCCTCAAGCACTTAAGAGTGCCTCAAGACACTTATCACATTATATTCTTTAAAAAAAAAAGTGGTTGGGTTTGATTTAAGCTAAATACTTTTGGCGGGTCCCTAAGATCGTGGCAATCATATGTTTAAAAGCTTTCAGAGCTTTTTTGAAGCTTTAACGGTACTTTTACTTTGACTTGCACAGAACATATATTTTTCCGCGCGAAAAATTGTACGTGGAACGTGCCGCAGATTGCTGGTTTTATTAAAGTGTTAAGACTTATATATAAGTAATCTGTATTTTTTTCCGTTAAAGGTATGTTCATTCTTAGTCAAAATCAAGTTTCACATTTGTGAATCTATAAAAGTTGTGCGTTAGAGCAGTGAAATAGCGATAAGTGCTTTGAGACACTCTTGGGCCGTTGGGCGTACTTTTTTGCCGAAAATATTTCACATCGACAAGGCGTTTTTACATGGCAAGTTTTGTTTAGTGCATAATTTTTCTTTACAGAAATTGAGTTTGAAAAGAAAAATGTCTCATTCAATGCAAAAACGCTACAAATTGTCGGATTTGACGGATGAACAACTTTTGGACATGTTCGATTCTGTCAATACCGACGATGAATTGTCAAACGTTTCAAGTGACGAGGATGGTGACGACTTAAATTTGGAAAATGCACTAAACGCAGCACTGAACGACGCTTCGGCTGTGGACTTGACCCTTGACATTAACTTGGACACTGTCGAAAATGTTGAAACTACGCTGGAGGAGCCTACTCAGAAAACATTAAAAAGAACTCGATCGTTCTTGCCATCATTTGAACATGGAGCACCTATACTTTTGCCGTCTTCTGGTGGCTTCAATGGTTTGGGTAAGCGGCGCTAAACCGTAAAATGATATTCAACTTATTTATTTATTTGTATAGGCATTGAATCAATTTTGAAAGATCGAATCAAAATTATATGGCGAAAGCAATCGATGCAGATGCATATCAATGACATAGCCTTTCAGGGAGACTCAAAGCTGCCAGCTTATATAATGGATCTCGAAACTCCATTAAAGATCTTTTGTTGCTTTTTCGATACAAATATCATGAATATGATTGTGGAGGAGACTATTCGCGCAGCTTTCACAGCTAACATTGCTAATCAATTCAAAACGACCATTGACGAAATGTATAATTACATTGGGATATTGATATATATGTCAATATATCGTTACCCGAATTTGAAAAGCTACTGGGGAAGAAATGCGTTTGATCCCATACGATACTGCATGACACGAAGCAAATTCGAACTGATTAAACAATATTTCTCAATGCGTGACGAAAGCAAACGTATCAAAAAGGCCGAACCTGGATATGATCCCCTGTTCCGTATGCGTGACTTTGTAGACTATCTTAACCAAAGGTTTGACTCCATCCCAAAGCAATCACGTCTTTGTCTCGACGAACAGATGTGTAGCACGAAAATGAAGCACCACCTGCGGCAATATATGCATAATAAGCCCCACAAATGGGGTATAAAGTTATTCGTACTGTGCGATTCTTTTGGATACGCTTACCGCTTTGAGGTCTACACTGGCGCAGGTGATAATGTAATCCTGCCTGGTCACCCAGATCTTGGTGCTGCGGCTAACAGTGTTGTACGTTTAACAAATATGGTAAATACTTTCAAGCACCACATAATTTATTTCGACAATTTTTACACGTCATTACCTTTGATGGTCTATCTGCGTGCCAGAGGTATTTATAGCCTTGGCACTGTGCGTGAAAATCGTATACCGAATTGTAAGCTGCCCAATGATAATTCCATTAAAAAGGAGACTAGAGGATTTTCGGATGAGTATGTGGGCACATCTTATGGTGTCCAATTAAGCAATGTGTTGTGGAAAGACAACAAAGCCGTCCGCTTGATGTCCACCTATGTTGGAGTCAAGCCATTTATAACGAACAGTTCGCATGATGGAGTATCAAAGATTGCTAGATACGAAAGAAAATCTAAGCAGTACTAAGACATTGATTGTCCGCAAGTTATTCGCGAATACAACGCCCATATGGGCGGCGTAGATCTAATGGATGGACTCATGGGCCGTTACCACATTAGAGCCAAAACTCAGGATTGCGCCACTCGAATATTTTATCATTGTATTGATATGGCAGCAACAAACGCTTATATTTTATATAAGCGTATATTCAAAGAAAAACAGGAAACTGGAAAAGCGAGCAAGACGCTCGAACTCCCCGAATTTCAGAAGCGATTGCAGCTGGATTGGTAGCACTTAAAAACAAGCAAATGCAAGGTCGCCCACGCAGTGCTCAATGGACAACGCGGTCTCCATCCTGTCAGCGACCTTCACCGGGTCGATCTCCATTATCTAACCCTTCCAACCAGCTTTAAAGCGTGGTGAAAAATGTAAACATCCCATTTCAGATTTGCGGCATGACCAGCTTAATCATTTTCCTCATTGGTTGGGTCGAGATAGTGGGCGAAAGTGGTGCAAACACTGCAAAACTTCACAAACTCAGTGTATATGCTCAAAATGTAATTTGCACTTATGCTGCACAGCTAACAAAAATTGTTTTTACGAATATCACAATAAAACATAATTTCTTTCTCAGTTACGCAATAACGATTTTTTTTTCGCTTGAAGTCCCAAAAGTGCCTTGAGGCACTTATTCATTCTTTCTCACCTTACAGGTAAACGAAAGCTTCTACACAATTTCTGAAGTCATTTTTGAACTCAGTGACAACAATATTACTTAAAAAAATTATTCGACAACATTTGTTTAAGTATTTTAGAAAGTAGTCTTAGAGGGTTAAAACCACCCTCTTTTACGCTCGCTGATCAAGTTTATTGGCTTACTATCATAAATATACTAAAATGAATGAACATATACTAAAGGAGCTAACAAAAACAAGAAACGCGCTGAAAAGAAAATTTCGAAGTATTAAATTAGGTAAAGCCGCAAATGAATACCAGTTGGAGGAAACATATAAGCCGATAACAGAACCACTCAAAAAGATTATTTAAGGAAATAAAGAAATTAAGCCATATCCCAGAATCAAACAAGTGGAAACGTTGCAGTCGGACGCAACCGACTGCGGCATACTCGATACCAGTATTAAAACCGGTAAAAAGAGGCCTGATTGCAAAGGGGTACGGATGCGGCAGGGGTGTACGCTGCCTTAAAGATTCTCCGATGCAGATGGGGATGCCACCAGCTATATTCCTTCCAAATTTGGTGACTCTAGCTCAAAGTTTGTAAAATGTAGGGAAAAGGGGAGGGGGCTGGGGGTGGAATGGGTTGTTGTGGCATCCAAATTTTTGTTGCAGATCTTTGTGAAATGTCAATTGCTATCTACATACCAAATTTGGTGACTCTAGCTCGAAGTTTGTAAAAAGTTGGGCAAGGGGGGCTGGGGGCGGTATGGGTGGGCGTGGCATCAAAATTTTTGATGCAGATCTTTGTGAAATATCAACTGCTATCTTCATACCAAATTTGGTGACTCTTGCTCGAAATTTGTAAAATGTGGGGAAGGGGGGCTGGGGGCGGTATGGGTGGGCGTGTCATCCAAATTTGTGATGCAGTTTTAAGGGGGTCATCATCACCTATCTTGGCACCAAATTGGGTGGCTCTAACTCAAAAACTGTGGGAGATATAGCCATTTCTGATTTCAAATGCGGGGGGGCTGGGGGCGTAATGGGTGGGCGTGGCTCCAAAACTTTGATGCAGTTTTTTGGGGGTCGTTAACAGCTATCTTCCCACCAAATTTGGAGGCTCTAGCTCCACAACTCTGGAAGATACACGCATCCCCGTTTTTGACGAAGCGTTGGGGTGGATGGGGGCGGCTAGGGCAGTATCGGTGGGCGTGGCATCCAAACTTTTGTGCAGTTTTTAGGGGGTCATCCTCACCTATCTTGGCACCAAATTTGGTGGCTATAGCTCAAAAACTGTGGGAGATATAGTCTTTTTTGACTTTAAAATGCGGGGGGGCTGGGGGCGGAATAGGGGGGCGTGGCTCCAAAATTTTTGATGCAGTTTTTTGGAGGTTGCTAATAGCTATCTTTTTACCAAATTTGGTACTTCTAGCTGTAAGGATGTGCGAAATATGTGGATTTATCGGTATTGGGTTATCGAATTTATCGATTTGCCAGCCCCCCAGTTATCGTAGAACCCCCATCTTGACACTTTAATTTACTATCCCATAGATAAAGAGAATTGGAAAGTTTCAAGTCTCTAGCTTGAAGGGTGTGGAAAAAACTTGCATACATACGGACGGACAGACGGACAGACGGACAGACACCATGACGGACATTGCACAAAACCAATATACTCTTTACCTTCGGTTTCGAGTATAAAAAGAAGAGAAAGATAAAAGTGTAAATGAGGTGGCAAAGAATGGAAATAATACTAGTGAATTTTATGACGCAATAGATGGGGAAATTGATGAAAAACAGTCAATCCATGATTCGCTTATATCGAGTGAACAAAGCTATACTAACCTCGCTACAGCAGGCAATAAACATTATAATCAGTCAAATGTAGCAAATGATGATAGTTTTAATCTTAGTCTAAATGAGTTAGAGCGAGAGGGACAGTTAGATAAAGCATTTGGACCAACTAAAAACAAGTGGAAACGTTGCAGTCGGACGCAACCGACTGCGGCATACTCGATACCAGTATTAAAACCGGTAAAAAGAGGCCCGATTGCAAAGGGGTACGGATGCGGCAGTGGTGTACGCTGCCTTAAAGATTCTCCGATGCAGATGGGGATGCCACCAGCTATATTCCTTCCAAATTTGGTGAGTCTAGCTCAAAGTTTGTAAAATGTATGGAAAGGGGGGGTGGGCTGGGGGCGGCATGGGTAGTTGTGGCATCAAAATTTTTGTTGCAGATCTTTGTCAAATGTCAATTGCTATCTTCATACCAAATTTGGTGGCTCTAGCTCGAAGTTTGTAATAAGTGGGGAAAGGGGGGTTGGGGGTGGTATGGGTGGGCGTGGCATCCAAATTTGTGATGCAGATCTTTGTGGAATGGCAATTGCTATCTTCATACCAAATTTGGTGACTCTAGCTCGAAATTTGTAATAAGTGGGCAAGGGGGGCTGGTTGTGGCATCAAAATTTTTGATGCAGATCTTTGTGAAATATCAATTGCTATCTTCATAAAAAAATTTGGTGACTCTAGCTCGAAATTTGTAAAAAGTGGGGAACGGGGGCTGGGGGCGGTATGGGTGGGCGTGGCATCCAAATTTGTGATGCAGATCTTTGTGGAATGTCAATTCCTATCTTCGTACCAAATTTGGTGACTCAAGCACGAAAATTGTAAAAAGTGGGGAAAGGGGGCGAAATGGAGGGCGTGGCTCGTTGCCAGCTATCTTCCTACCAAATTTGGTGGCTCTAGCTCCACAACTCTGGAAGACACACTCATTCCCGTTTTTGACGAAGCGTTGGGGTGGATGGAGTTGGCTAGGGCAGTATTGGTGGGCGTGGCATCCAAACTTTTGGTGCGGTTTTTAGGGGGTCATCATCACCTATCTTGGCACCAAATTTGGTGGATATAGCTCAAAAACTGTGGGAGATATAGTCTTTTTTGACTTTAAAATGCGGGGGGTTGGGGGCGGAATGGGGGAGCGTGGTTCCAAAATTATTGATGCAGTTTTTTGGGGGTTGCTAGTAGCTATCTTCTTACCAAATTTGGTAGTTCTAGCTGTAAGCATGTGCGAAATATGTGGATTTATCGGTATTGGGTTATCGAATTTATCGATTTGCCAGCCCCCCAGTTATCGTAGAACCCCCATCTTGACACTTTAATTTACTATCCCATAGATAAAAAGAATTGGAAAGTTTCAAGTCTCTAGCTTGAAGGGTGTGGAAAAAACTTGCACACATACGGACGGACAGACGGACAGACACCATGACGGACATTGCACAAAACCAATATACTCTTTACCTTCGGTATCGAGTATAATAAAGGAGAAACTAAATTAGGCAGCTCTAAAATAAACGTTAACAACAAAAGGCTAGAACTGGAAACGGGTGAAAAGTGGAATCTTACTCCTGGATTGTATTCTTTAATCTTTTTAAAAAATCCACATGCTTATAACCAATTGGATCTGGATACATATAAGGAAATCTTGTCAAAAACAAATGCTCATAGAAGAAATCATCAGCCTAATGAAGCACTGAAAGGTAATCGCTCCTAAAAGTATACTGATATAATAAAAAAACTTTTCCCGAAAGTTGTTGAGCCAAGTGCAGTGTCTACACCTTTGAATAGTAAACAAGTGAAAACGTTGCAGTCGGACGCAACCGACTGCGGCATACTCGATACCAGTATTAAAACCGGTAAAAAGAGGCCTGATTGCAGAGGGGTACGGATGCGGGAGGGGTGTACGCTGCCTTAAAGATTTTCCGATGCAGATGGGGATGCCACAAGCTATCTTCCTTACAAATTTGGTGACTCTAGCTCAAAGTTTGTAAATGGTGGGGAAAGGGGGGCGAAATGGGTGGGCGTGGCTCCAAAACTTTGATGCAGAATTTTGGGGGTCGTTGCCAGCTATCTTCCTACCAAATTTGGTGGCTCTAGCTCCACAACTCTGGAAGATACACGCATTCCCGTTTTTGACGAAGCGTTGGGGCGGATGGGGGCGGCTAGGGCAGTGTCGGTGGGCGTGGCATCCAAGCTTTGATGCAGTTTTTTGGGGGTCATCATCACCTATCTTGGCACCAAATTTGGTGGCTCTAGCTCAAAAACTGTGGGAGATATAGCCATTTCTGATTTCTAAATGCGGGGGAGCTGGGGGCGGAATGCGTGGGCGAGGCTCCAAAACTTTGATGCAGATTTTTGGGGGTCGTTGCCAGCTATCTTCCTACCAAATTTGGTGGCTCTAGCATCACAACTCTAGAAGATACACGCATTCCCGTTTTTGATGAAGCGTTGGGGCGGATGGGGCGGCTAGGGCAGTATTGGTGGGCGTGGCATCCAAACTTTTGATGCAGTTTTGGGGGTCATCCTCACCTATCTTGGCACCAAATTTGGTGGCTATAGCTCAGAAACTGTGGGAGATATAGGCTTTTTGACTTTAAAACGCGGGGGGCTGGGGGCGGAATAGGGGGCGTGGCTCCAAAATTTTTGATGCAGTTTTTTGGGGGTTGCTAGTAGCTATCTTCTTACCAAATTTGGTAGTTCTAGCTGTAAGGATGTGCGAAATATGTGGATTTATCGGTTTTGAGTTATCGAATTTATCGATTTGCCAGCCCCCAGTTATCGTAGAACCCCCATCTTGACACTTTAATTTACTATCCCATAGATAAAGAGAATTGGAAAGTTTCAAGTCTCTAGCTTGAAGGTTATGGAAAAAAATTGGACACATACAGACGGACAGACGGACGGACACCATGACGGACATTGCACAAACTCAATATACTCTTTACCTTCGGTATCGAGTATAAAAATCTACACATAAAGGCGGAACTCTTATGATACTCAACAAGCATAAACCAAATTATGTATACTGGGATAATCCTAATGAAATTGTAAATAGACTTAGGGCCAGTTTCTCAATGACCAGATAAATTTAACGCTCGCGTTAAGCCAATTTGGTTTTCTCAATGTATGGTTAAGTTAAATCGATATGATACTATCGCATTGATGGTGCTGCCACCCTGATCGAGCAAAATAGCTGGTTTTGTTTGGTATTTTTTGTTTTGTGACTGCCAAATTCTTCTTTCAACTCAAAAATAACAATTAAAAAATGGATATGAGAACACAAACAAGTTTAATGAGCTCAGTTGAGAACAGAAAGCGGCCACATTGCGTGGATGTTAAAAATTCTTTGATGCGATGCCATTTTGCTTGAATAATAAAATGTACACAATGCAAGTGTCAGCCACAGTCACCTGTTTGCCTAACGATGATTTCATCGATATTTATATCGGCACTTAACGAGAGAACAAATTTTAACCGGCACTCAGGCCTCATGTTAGTTTTTATCACGAACAACCCTAACCAGACATTGAGAAACTCAATTTTGACTAACCATCAGATAGTTAAGCTAACCATCTGTTAGTTTAGCTAACCAGACATTGAGAAACTGGCCCTTAAGCTTTTGATCGCTTCACAGGCAGCTGGTAACAGTAGTCATAATAATGAAATTGTATCGATAATTGAAGAGTGTCGAGAGGCAAACATAATTATACTCGATACCGAAGGTAAAGAGTATATTGAGTTTGTGCAATGTCCGTCATGGTGTCCGTCCGTCTGTCCGTCTGTCCGTCCGTATGTGTCCAATTTTTTTCCACACCCTTCAAGCTAGAGACTTGAAACTTTCCAATTCTCTTTATCTATGGGATAGTAAATTAAAGTGTCAAGATGGGGGTTCTACGATAACTGGGGGGCTGGCAAATCGATAAATTCGATAACTCAAAACCGATAAATCCACATATTTCTCACATCCTTACAGCTAGAACTACCAAATTTGGTAAGAAGATAGCTACCAGCAACCCCCAAAAACTGCATCAAAAATTTTGGAGCCACGCCCATTCCGCCCCCCCAGCCCCGAATTTTAAAGTCAAAAAAGCCTATATCTCCCACAGTTTTTGAGCTATAGCCACCAAATTTGGTGCCAAGATAGGTGAGGATGACCCTCAAAAACTGCATCAAAAGTTTGGATGCCACGCCCACCAATACTGCCCTAGCCGCCCCCATCCGCCCCAACGCTTCGTCAAAAACGGGAATGCGTGTATCTTCTAGAGTTGTGGAGCTAGAGCCACCAAATTTGGTAGGAAGATAGCTGGCAACGACCCCCAAAAATCTGCATCAAAGTTTTGGAGCCAAGCCCACCCATTTCGGCCTCCTTTCCCCAATTTAACAAAATTTTAGCTAGAGTCACCAAATTTGGTATGAAAATAGCAACTGACATTCCACAAAGATCTGCATCACAAATTTGGATGCCACGCCCACCCATACCGCCCCCAGCCCCCGTTTCCCACTTTTTACAAACTTTGAGCTAGATTCACCAAATTTGGTATGAAGATAGCAATTGACATTCCACAAAGATCTGCATAAAAATTTGGATGCCACGCCCACCCATACCACCCCCAACCCCCCCTTTCCCCAATTTTTACAAATTTCGAGCTAGAGTCACCAATTTTGGTATGAAGATAGCAATTGACATTCCACAAAGATCTGCATCAAAATTTGGATGCCACGCCCACCCATACCGCCCCCAGCCCCCCCTTTCCAAACTTTTACAAACTTTGAGCTAGAGTCACAAATATTGGTATGAAGATAGCAATTGACATTCCACAAAGATCTGCATCAAAAATTTGGATGCCACTACCACCCAAACCGCCCCCAGCCCCCCCTTTCCCCACTTTTACAAACTTTGAGCTAGAGCCACCAAATTTGGTTTGAAGATAGCAATTGACATTTCACAAACATCTGCATCAAAAATGTTGATGCCAAAACTACCCATACCGCCCCCAGCCCCCCTTTACCCCCCTTTCCCCACCATTTACAAACTTTGAGCTAGAGTCACCAAATTTGTAAGGAAGATAGCTTGTGGCATCCCCATCTGCATCGGAATATCTTTAAGGCAGCGTACACCCCTCCGCATCCGTACCCCCTCTGCAATCAGGCCTCTTTTTACCGGTTTTAATACTGGTATCGAGTATGCCGCAGCCGGTTGCGTCCGACTGCAACGTTTTCACTTGTTTTTTAATAAATATGATATACACTCATTAAATATTCTTATTATTAATATGTCTCTTGACAAGTTTGGTCATTTCTCGAACGATAAAGAACGCTCAGACAAGTTGAAAAGGGGGATTGAAGCTGTGAGTGGGATTCATATTGATGAGGATGATAACCTAAATGCCCAAAACAAACGCATTAAAAATTCAATCAGCCCCATAAATAACGATGATTGTTAATCAAAGAATACGTTGATGTTGAAGTATTTGAATTAAAAAAAGTCAAACCGCTTATATTGCTCAGTTAGTCGAAAAAAGAAATAATAAGTTAAAGGATATGGAGATCAAAATGAATGAAATAACTAACGAAGTAACTAAGTTATTAGATGATGTTAACAAAGTTAGCAATGAAATCATTTCAAGAATAAACAGTAATAATGAGTTTGTAAGCAAGCAGTTACATCAAGAAAAAAACCAATTGTGAAATCAGATCGCTGTTAAGTCAATATGAGTCTAGATAAGTTTGGACACTACTCGAGCGATAGGAAGCATTTTGAGTATTTGCACAGAAATGGACAAAGATTGGTGGGTTTTATCGTTGATGAGGATGGAAATTTAAATATACAGAAAAAACGAATCAGATGTTGTATACAACCGCAGGAGGCGAATGACTTGGTTATAAAAGAATACGTTGATCGAGTATTAATTCTAGTGAAAAATGATATAGAGCACACCATCTCATTATTATTAATAAGAGAGAGAAGCCAAAAAATTGATTTATTTCAAGAGAACTTAAACAATACTATAAAGAGTATCGAAAATTTGAAAGAAATACTTGATAAATATTTTACATTTGTAATTGGCTGTTTTGAGAATCCTACCATTTTAAAAATAAATATTAACAGCGGATGAGGTGCCTGTACCCCTATGTCACAAAAACGAAAGAAAACAAGTGGAAACGTTGCAGTCGGACGCAACCGACTGCGGCATACTCGATACCAGAATTAAAACCGTTAAAAAGAGGCCTGAATGCAAGGGGTACGGATGCGGCAGGGGTTTAAGCTGCCTTAAAGAAATTTCCGATGCAGATGGGGATGCCACCGGCTATCTTCATACCAAATTTGGTGACTCTAGCTTAAAATTTGTAAAATTTGGGGAAAGGGGGGGCTAGGGGTGGTATGGGTGGGCGAGGCATCAAAACTTTTGATGCAGATCTTTGTGGTGTGTCAATTGTTATCTTCATACCAAATTTGGTGACTCTAGCTCGAAGTTTGTAAAAGGTGGGGAAAGGGGGGCTGGGGCCTTTAAGGGTGGGCGTGACTTCCAAATTTGTGATGCAGATCTTTTGGAATGTCAATTGCTATCTTCATACCAAATTTGGTGACTCTAGCTCGAAATTTGTAATAAGTGGGGAAAGGGGGCTGGGGGCGGTATGGGTGGGCGTGACATCCAAATTTTTTATGCAGATCTTTGTGGAATGTCAATTGCTATCTATATACCAAATTTGGTGACTCTAGCTCGAAGTTTAAAAAAGATGGGGAAAGGGGGGCTGAGGGCGGTAAGGGTGGGCGTGGCATCCAAATTTTTGATGCATATCTTTGTAAAATGTCAATTGCTATTTTCATACCAAATTTGGTGACTCTAGCTCGAAATTTGTAATAAGTGGGGAAAGGGGGGCTGGGGGCGGTATGGGTGGGCGTGGAATCCAAATTTTTGATGCAGATCTTTCTGAAATGTCAAATGCTATCTTCATACCAAATTTGGTGACTCTAGCTCGAAATTTGTAAAAATTGGGGAAAGGGGGGTTGGGGGTGGTATGGGTGGGCGTGGCATCCAAATTTTTGATGCATATCTTTGTAAAATGTCAATTGCTATCTTCATACCAAATTTGGTGACTCTAGCTCGAAATTTGTAATAAGTGGGGAAAGGGGGGCTGGGGGCGGTATGGGTGGGCGTGGAATCCAAATTTTTGATGCAGATCTTTCTGAAATGTCAAATGCTATCTTCATACCAAATTTGGTGACTCTAGCTCGAAAATTGTAAAAAGTGGGGAAAGGGGGGCGAAATGGAGGGCGTGGCTCCAAAACTTTGATGCAGATTTTTGGGGGTCGTTGCCAGCTATCTTCCTACCAAATTTGGTGGCTCTAGCTCCACAACTCTGGAAGATACACGCATTCCCGTTTTTGACGAAGCGTTGGGGCACATGGGGGTGGCTGGGGCGGTATTGGTGGGCGTGGCATCCAAACTTTTGATGCAGTTTTTTGGGGGTCATCATCACCTATCTTGGCACCAAATTTGGTGGCTCTAGCTCAAAAACTGTGGGAGATATAGCTATTTCTGATTTCAAAATGCGGTGGGGCTGGGGGCGGAATGGGTGGGCGTGGCTCCAAAACTTTGATGCAGTTTTTTGGGGGTCGTTACCAACTATCTTCCCACCAAATTTGGAGGCTCTAGCTACACAACTGTGGAAGATACACGCATTCCCGTTTTTGACGAAGCGTTGGGGTGGATGGGGGCGGCTAGGGCAGTATCGGTGGGCGTGGTATCCAAACTTTTGGTGCAGTTTTTAGGGGGTCATCATCACTTATCTTGGCACCAAATTTGGTGGATATAGCTTAAAAACTGTGGGAGATATAGGCTTTTTTGACTTTAAAATGCGGGGGGGCTGGGGGCGGAATGGGGGGGCGTGGCTCCAAAATTTTTGATGCAGTTTTTTGGGGGTTGCTAGTAGCTATCTTCTTACCAAATTTGGTAGTTCTAGCTGTAAGGATGTGCGAAATATGTGGATTTATCGGTTTTGAGTTATCGAATTTATCGATTTGCCAGCCCCCCAGTTATCGCAGAACCCCCATCTTGACACTTTAATTTACTATCCCATAGATAAAGAGAATTGGAAAGTTTCAAGTCTCTAGCTTGAAGGGTGTGGAAAAAAGTTGCGAACATACGGACGGACAGACGGACAGACGGACAGACGGACGGACACCATGACGGACATTGCACAAAGTCAATATACTCTTTACCTTCGGTATCGAGTATAAATATTAATAAATAATTAAAAATTATATATAAGTAAATACAATTTATCAAAACCCGTTAAATGCTGATTGACCCCCACCACGGTTGGTTATATCTTATGTGATTATTACTATATCAAGAAACATGGGATTTAAATCGTGGAAGTGTATATGGATTGTATGAATTACGATACTGATGGAGAAGGCACCTATGGTGAAAAAGATGTGTTTCTCAAAATTTTTCTCTCGACACAATAAAAAAAGACGTCGTCAACAACAACATTGTACTACGTTATAAAGGAAATAAATAAATAAAAACAAGTCAAAACGTTGCAGTCGGACGCAACCAACTGCGGTATACTCGTTACCAGTATTAAAACCGGTAAAAAGAGGCCTGATTGCAAAGAAGTACAGATGCGGCAGGGGTGTACGCTGCCTTAAAGATTCTCCGATGCAGATGGGAATGCCACCAGCTATCTATAAAGTTTGTAAAAGGTGGAGAAAGGGAGGCTGGGGAGCTATGGGTGGGCGCGGAATCCAAATTTTTGATGCAGACCTTTGGGGAATGTGTTTGATGTAGTTTTTTGACGGTCGTTACCAGCTATCTTCCTACCAAATTTGGTGGCTCTAGCTCCACAACTCTGGAAGATACACGCATTCCCATTTTTTACGAAGCGCTGGGGCGGATGGGGTTGGCTAGGGCAGTATTGGTGGGCTTGGCATCTAAACTTTTGATGCAGTTTTTGGGGGGTCATCATCACCTATCTTGGCACTAAATTTGGAAAGAGATACAGGCTTTTTAGACTTTAAAATGCGGGGGGCTGGGGGCGGAATGGGTAGGCGTGGCTCCAAAATTTTTGATGCTTGTTTTGGGGGTTGCTAGTAGCTATCTTCTTACCAAATTTGGTAGTTCTAGCTGTAAGGATGTGCGAAATATGTGGATTTATCGGTTTTGAGTTATCGAATTTATCGATTGGCCAGCTCCCCAGTTATCGTAGAGCCCCAATCTTGACACTTTAATTTACTATCCCATAGATAAAGAGAGTTGGAAAGTTTCAAGTCTCTAGCTTGAAGGGTGTGGAAAAAAATTGGACACATACAGACGGACAGACGGACGGACACTATGCCGGACATTGCACAAAACCAATATACTCTTTACCTTCGGTAACAAGTATAAAAAAACAAACTGATCAAAACGTTCCAGTGGGGCACAACTGCCTGGAAAACTGTCAGATACATGTATTTTAGCGTTGTTACATACCAGTTTGTTTGCAAATGGATCTACAGGGGCGAGAGGAATTGGCTTGGCCTTTAAAAACGTTTTGCAGCATATCTATGGATGACTTCACCAGCTATCTTCCTACAAAAATTCGTAACTTTTGCTTAAAAGCTGTGAAAGATATAGGCATTGTCGTTTTGAAAAAGCGACGAGGCTGGGGACGGTAGGAATAAGCTTGGCCAGCAAATATTCATGCAGATCTTTCCAAAATGTCATCAGCTATTATTCTACAAAATTACGTAACATTAGCCCAAAAACTGTGAAAGGTATGGACATTTTCTGTTTTGAAAGCATGTGGCTGAGGGCGGTGGAGGTAAGCGAAATCTTTAAAATCAATGCAGATCTGAAGGAAATGTTACCAGATGCTTTGCTACCAAATTTTGTCACATTGGCTTAAAAATTGTGTACGATACAGGTTTTCCCACAGGCAGTGTGGAGGTGGGCGGACTTTGGGCATCCAAATTTGGAATGCAGATCTTTGAGGGATATCACCAGTGGAGACTCTCGATAAAAGTCTTTGGAAGACATACGCATTATGTTTTTTAAAAGGCTAGGGACTGGGGTCGGCAAGGAAGAGCGTGGCATCCAAACCTTTGATGCAGATTTTGAGGAAAGTAACCAGCTGTCTTTCCACCATATTTGGTGTACCTAGCTTCTAAAATGTGGTTAATATGTGTTCAATAGATTTTCAACTAGTGGTTTATCGACTTGTAATCGATCTCCCAGCCCCCCAGTGCACTGCAGTGGGCGTAGCGCCCCTACGTTTACACTTTTTTGACGCAAACATGAACCAAAATATTTGCTAAGTTTAAGTCTCTAGCACTGTTCAAGAAACGCGCGATCATACGGATAGACAGACAAATAGATACCATGACGGACAATGCTTAAAACCAATACACTCTTTAAAATCGGTATCAGAGTATAAAAACTCCAAAGAAAAACATGAATGTATAAAACGTTTAATGCGTAAATAAGATTAGATAAAGTAACTAAATAGAATTCAAATAAATGTTGGCGCACAGGATGGTTGCATGCTTTCTTTTTTCAGTCTTCAACTCCATAAAACTAGATCAAACTAACATTCATAGCGCATATAATGCAAAATATTTATAACATATGTATACATAAATATATTAAAAATTTAATAATAATATTTAACCTAAGTCAAACGGGCTCGCTCAACGATAAGAAACATACAATTACTGTTTTCTTAGGCATTACTTTAAAAATATTTATATAACGAATAAGGTACAAGAAAGTTAGTAATTATAAATGTATGTTTGTATAATTTGAGGTACTCTCAAACATATTTGTAAAATAATTTAATTAGAAATGAATTGTATAAGCACAGCTAAGGGGTGGTTCACAAATTACGTGTGGTGTTTAAGGGGTGGGGGGTCAAGTTAAATCTCACCAAATCTCACTTGGTGGAGAGGGGGGGTTTAAAAAAATATCACGTAATTTTTTTTCAATAGAAAACCATATAAAATGTTTGAAAGTAAAGTTAAATTAAAGTAAGAAATTTTCTAGAATAAAAATATGGCGAAATTTTACACAATGGTGTTTATCGTACTCGCCCGAGCCCCGCAGAGCAGCACAATAAATCTCCGATTGTTTAAGTGTTATCGACCAGCCGTATCGATACGCGCGATTCGACGAACGTCACAGCGTAAAGAGCCGAGGAACAGCGACGCACGTACAGTAGAGCTGCAAAAACATCGATTTGGAAAACATCGAGCAGATGAGTTTATTGAAAATTATTTGGATATGTTGGTTCCAGTAGTCAATCTTGAGACTGTGCACGAGTCTCCATGGACTGAATTAGAATAATCTTTTATTCATTTACGTTGAAGTATCTATTATTTAATTTCCTCACAATGATTTTAAACTAAGACAATATTCTAAAATCACAATGGTACACTAGTCTTTGCTAGTCTTTAATAGAAGTGATAGAACAAATTGTTTTTTTTTTTTTTTGTATTTTTCTTATATGCAATGGATTTTACAGCCAAAAAAATTTTAAATCTCACGTGAGATTGGATGAGTGGGGGGGAGTAAAGGAAAATCTAACGAAATCTCACCAGGGGGGGGAGGGGGGTCGAAAAAATCCTAAAAAATGCCTTACGTAATTTGTGAACCACCCCTAAGAGATTAAATACTTAATAATTAATTAAGAATTCATAAGGAAAAATACAGCAAAAGCCAATAATGTTTAATAACATTGAAAAGTTATGTTACATCAAATATAAATTTAATTTATGCACTCAGAAAAAACGTAGTACAAATAAGCATACTCATGGTTAATTCAACTATTTTCGTTTGTGATTTTTAACCTACCATGAATTTGCTTAACTTGACATGTGCACATGTTAAGTAAAGAATTACTATGAAATAGTAAAATCAACATTAATCATAGTTAGTTTAAAGTGTTGACGCTTTAGCCATTGTTAGTTTTTAATTAAAACGAAAAGGCTCGGGACGAAAATAAGATGTCTACTCTTTTATTTGAAAAAGGGAACATACTAATTGTTTATATCAAGAACGTTTGAATTAACTATGGTGGTTTTAAATGAAACATTTTATGTTACGTATTTATTTTTGAATATGCGAGTATAAATGAATTAAATAAAGTTCACATTAAATTGAGCATGGCATGTCAATTTATAATGAACTCATGGTGTTTTAAAGTGAACACTTTTCGATTTAGCTAAATTTCTAGTTCGTTTTGCTGCTTAACTATGTTTTTGGTTGAATTAACATATTGTAGAGTTAAATTTACTAAGTTTCAAAGTTAAAACCCGCACAGTATACGGTATACTCGTTACCAGTATTAAAACCGGTAAGAAGAGGCCTGATTGCAAAGGGGTACGGATGAAGTTTGTTAAAGTGGGGGAAGGGGGGCTGGGGGCGGTATGGGTGGGCGCGGCATACAAATTTTTTATGCAGATCTTTGTGGTAAGTCAATTGCTATCTTCATACCAAATTTGGTGACTCCAGCTCAAAGTTTGTAAAAGGTGACTGAAGACGGGCTGGGCCGGTTTGGTTGGTCGTGGCATCCAAATTTTTGATGCAGATCTTTGTTGTATGTCAATTGTTATCTTCATACCAAATTTGGTGACTCTTGCTAATGGGTAGGCGTGGCTCCAAAACTTTGATGCAGATTTTTTTGAGGTCGTTGCCAGCTATATTTCAAAAACTGTGTTAGATATAGGCTTTTTTGACTTAAAAATGTGGGGGACGTGGTGGCGGAATGGGTGGGCGTAGCTCCAAAATTTTTTAAGCAATTTTTTGGGGGTTGCTAGAGGCTATCTGCTCTCCAAATTTGGGAGTTCTAGCTGTAAGGATGTGGAAAATATGTGGATTATCGATTTTGAGCTATCGAATTTATCGATTAACTAGCCCTCTAGTTATCGTAGAACCCCAATTTTGACACTTTAATTGACTATCCCATAAATAAAGAGAATTGAATAAATTCAAATCTCTAGCTTGAAGGGTGTGGAAAAAAGTTGCATTCATACAAACGGACGGATAGACACCATGACAGGCATTGCACAAAGCCAATATACTCTTTACCTTCGGTAACGAGTATAAAAATAAAACCAACAAGACGTGCTACATTCCAATATGAGCAAACGGGAATTAGTGAAAGAATTACATGCTCCTGCACGTAAAAATTTTAAGCGAAGAAGAGTTGTAATGAAGGGAATCGATGATCATTGGCAGGCAGACTTAGTAGAAATGGGAAAGTACTCCTCATCTAATAAGGGGTACCGATTTCTATTGACAATCATTGATACGTTTTCCAAATATGCGTGGGGAGTAGCATTGAAATCAAAATCTGGAAAAGAAGTTACACAAGCGTTCGCGGGCATTTTTAAAGGGAATAGAATTCCTAAGAATTTACAAACGGATGATGGAAAAGAATTTTTTAATACTGATTTTAAAAACTTGTGTAAAAAACATAACATTAATCATTACTCAAGCTATAGTGTTCTTAAAGCATCAATTGTTGAGCGTTTTAATAAAACTTTAAAGGAAATGATGTGGAGAGAGTTTAGCTTCAATGGAACATACAATTGGATCGAAATGTATAAGCGGTTGATTAAAGAGTACAATAATCAATATCATAGAACAATTAAAATGCCACCTATAAAAGTGAATTCCTCAAATGAAGAGATGTTATTAAATACTGTTTACAGTCACTTAAAAATATTTGGTGGTAGCAAATTCAAAGTAAATGACTATGTGCGTATAAGTAAACATAAACATTTATTTGAGAAAGGGTATACCCCAAACTGGACAAGTGAAATTTTCCAAATTAAAAAAATACAAAATACATACCCTACTACATACATATTGAAAGACTATCAGGGTACCGAAGTAAAAGGTGGATTTTACAAAGAGGAACTACAAAAAACAAAGTTCCCACACAATTATCTCGTTGAAAAAATAATAGAACGACGAAACAGTCGAGTGCTAGTTAAATGGTTAGGGTTCTCGCATGAGCACAACTCTTGGATAGATAAAAATGATGTCCTATAAATAGCAACAGATGGTTGCAGCTGGTATTGGTGACACTTATCCTTTTTTTTTTGGTTTTGTTTTAAGGATGAGCAAGATAATTCGCTGCGGGTGGTGTGTTCTGATGGGTATATAAAGCAGTCCAGAACAGAGCTCATTCATTCAAAATATTGTCCTTGGCTGAAGCCGGCAGTGGAGCTGGTGGGATGCGAGGACCAGAAGATGCCGGCACCTATCGAGGTGTATGAGCCATCGATAATGGGAGAATCAAGAAGACGCCGCCGGTTTCCCGGAATGGCCCAGTGGGTCATTAGACTCAAATCCCCTGCCCCGTTTGACGCACCCTGGAGGAGACCACGAAGGACGCCAGCACCCGAGCAGAGGATCTGGGCTCCACGAGAGCCAACCCCATCGCCCTATTGGGAGTCGAGTGTAGGCGAACCGGAACCCCTGTTCCCGGAGCTGGACTCCATATTTAGGAGCTCGATGGATATCATCCTCAACGGGCTGGATTTTTCCGAGGATTTTTAAACTGAATTAGATTTTTTATTTTTTTTATATATAAATATACATATATATATACATAATATACATATACATAAACATACACAAATATAAAATAAAATATAAAATATAAAATATACTTTTTATACTCGATACCGAAGGTAAAGAGTATATTGGTTTTGTGCAATGTCCGTCATGGTGTCTGTCCGTCTGTCCGTCCGTATGTATGCAAGTTTTTTCCACACCCTTCAAGCTAGAGACTTGAAACTTTCCAATTCTCTTTATCTATGGGATAGTAAATTAAAGTGTCAAGATGGGGGTTCTACGATAACTGGGAGGCTGGCAAATCGATAAATTCGATAAACCAAAACCGATAAATCCACATATTTCGCACATCCTTACAGCTTGAAGTACCAAATTTGGTAAGAAGATAGCTATTAGCAACCCCCAAAAACTGCATCAAAATTTTGGAGCCACGCCCCCCATTCCGCCCCCAGCCCCCCGCATTTTAAAGTCAAAAAGCCTATATCTCCCACAGTTTTTGAGCTATAGCCACCAAATTTGGTGCCAAGATAGGTGATGATGACCCCCTAAAAACTGCATCAAAAGTTTGGATGCCACGCCCACCGATACTGCCCTAGCCGCCCCCATCCACCCCAACGCTTCGTCAAAAACGGGAATGCGTGTATCTTCCAGAGTTGTGGAGCTAGAGCCTCCAAATTTGGTGGAAAGATAGCTGTTAACGACCCCCAAAAAACTGCATCAAAGTTTTGGAGCCACGCCCACCTATTACGCCCCCAGCCCCCCCGCATTTTGAAATCAGAAATGGCTATATCTCCCACAGTTATTGAGCTATAGCCACCAAATTTGGTGCCAAGATAGGTGATGATGACCCCCTAAAAACTGCACCAAAAGTTTGGATGCCACGCCCACCGATACTGCCCTAGCCGCCCCCATCCACCCCAACGCTTCGTCAAAAACGGGAATGCGTGTATCTTCCAGAGTTGTGGAGCTAGAGCCACCAAATTTGGTATGAAAATAGCAATTGACATTTCACAAAGATCTGTATCACAAATTTGGATGCCACGTCCATCCATACCGCCTCCAGCCCCCCTTTCTCAACAAACTTACAAATTTCGAGCTAGAAACACCAAATTTGGTATGAAGATAGCAATTGACATTTCACAAAGATCTGCATGAAAAATTGGGATGCCACGCCCACCCATACCGCCCCCAGCCCCCCTTTCCCCACTTTTTACAAACTTCGAGCTAGAGTCACCAAATTTGGTATGTAGATAGCAATTGACATTTCACAAAGATCTGCAATAAAAATTTTGATGCCACAACTACCCATACCGCCCCCAGCCCCCCTTTCCCTACATTTTACAAACTTTGAGCTAGAGTCACCAAATTTGGAAGGAATATAGCTGGTGGCATCCCCATCTGCATCGGAGAATCTTTAAGGCAGCGTGCACCCCTGCCGCATCCGTACCCCTTTGCAATGAGGCCTCTTTTTACCGGTTTTAATAGTGGTATCGAGTATGCCGCAGTCGGTTGCGTCCGACTGCAACGTTTCCACTTGTTTAAATTGAATTTTAAATGTTTTTTTTATTTATTTTGTTTCAAAAAATTATTATTATTTACAGGCTTTTTTTTTACAGGTTTTGATATTATTATTATTACTTAAAGATAATTATTTATTTCGTTATTTTTTTTTTCTTTTTATACATAAATAAGGTATATGTGCTTTTTATTATTTTTTTATTCTTTTTCTTATTTTTATTTTAATTTTTTTATTTTTTATTTATTTTTTATTTAACAATATAAAGCTATTAATATATGTGGGAATCAATTTTATAATGACCCCAGGCATAGGTATTTATACCGTCAGACCTTATTTTTCTTTTGTCGTCATTAGAGCTTAAAGTAGTTTTTTTATCTTATGTGTATACAAGTTGTGGATCTTAGATCTAAACAACATCATTTCATCATTAAATATTTTATTATTAAAAAGGCATTCTTTATAACTATTTATAGTAAGCTTATCTAATGCAGACTTCTTTACACCCTTTGATTTTTTAACACAGCCACCCCCCTCAAGAGACAATGAATACATTTTCGCTCTGAGACCAACAAACTCCAGCATTCGTTTGCCACAGTTCTCATCCTTCATCATACTCAAGACTTTTTTATTGCACCTCTTAATCCCGTATAACTTAGCTAACTCCTCAGGGTACTCGGACGTATCAAACTTCATTTCTACATCTTCAGCAATATCTGCGTAAAAGTCTTTAGTCTGTATTGAATATATGAACGAGTCTGTATCCATATAATTCAATGTGACTTTTCTTGGAATTTAGGTTTAATATAATCATAATGGAAGTCATACATCTGCCATTTGGAGAGTTCTAATACTGTAAACCCTAAATACATTGGCTTATCATAAACATTATGGAGCCGCTTCATCTGAATAGCATACATGTCTTCCGCAAATTGCGCAGAGCTGTGAAAACTAGCCTTTGCAATAAGCGAACGTGCACCTAATCGATTGCGTGTGGTTGATTCCCACGAAGTGACAATCTTAACATCTTTACGTTTTTCAACGTTCTCCATTGTCTTCCCATAGACTGCGTTTTTTAACAGTTTAAAAAAGTATTTTTCAAAGTTGTTTTTCGCGAGTGTTCTATGGGAAGTGTTAAGATCAATATATTTTGTTAGCCAAGGAGCCTGTTTAAATTTTAAAACTCGATGTATTTTCGACAATATTAAACCATTACGTAAACATTGCTGAAGGTGTTTGTAATGTATAGGATATTTAGGACCTAAGGTCAGCAACAAGTTTACACACCTTTGCTTCTGGTGTGGGTTTTTGGTTTAACGGACAAAAAGGTAGATCATTATGATAATCATGAAGTGAATCTGGATATATAAGGTCTACTTCTAAAATATAACCATACTCAGAATATGCGTCTATTTGAGCAACATCTAGTGAAGCAATCTCATCATCATTCATCCACTGAAGTGTATGGAAGACTCTGAGACATTGCCCAGCCATACAAATTATTTGCATCTAGATACATTAAGTATTCAGATGGTTTGCTTGCGTCATACGCATCCATATACATGTGGTTGGCTTTGGAGTACCGTTTACAGCACTGAACCAAACCACCCCTAATAACATTCTGAATAAATCTATACATATCAATATCAGTAAGCAGATCTAACTCTATTTCGGTTGTTTTCAGCATAGCATCCCATGATAGACCAGGTGTGGTATAATAATGGGCAGGATCAAGAGAATAAATTTACATATTGCGCGAAAATTTTGAAAAACGTCAGTCAATAAAAGAACATCTGTTTTGAGATAAAGCTCCATATATTCTTTTAATGTCTGACAGTTGAAAACTTTCCATACATGCTGTGCATGTAAATAGTCCTCAGTCGAACATTCCTTATTAGTTAAACTATTAAAGAAGTTCTCCCTTGGAGGCAGACAGGTTTCAGCTAGTCGGCTTTCTGAGTCCAAAAACTCATATGGAAAGACTCCCTTTCTACGCAATAAATTAAACTCCTCCTCACAGGGATAAAAACGCTTAACGCTCTCAAAACATTCAGTACTCAGATTACTACTTAAAGCATCTAAGCTGGTTGCCATAAAGCGAAACAGTAGTAGGGAACTGCCGGTTCTGTGACAATTTATGACCTTTTTTTTTGACAGTTTTATTACCCCACTTGAGAATCAGCGATCCCTTTTTTACACTTTTATTACCCACTTGAGAATCAGTGATCATAGGATCTGGTTTCAAGTGTGTTCCTGTTTTAAGTGCATTGCCTTGCACACATACAAGCAGGCAACAGCATGCATTGTTTTTTGTCAAAAGCAGCAACATAAAAACATTCAAGTGGGTTATATGATCATAGGATCTGGTGTCAAGGATGCACACATGTGACATGTACGTTGTCTGTAAGAAAGTCAGTACATACATATTTTCTATTTTTTTAAGAGCAGTAACAATAACAACATTCATATGGAATTTGTTAGCAAGGAATCTGGTGTCAAGGATGCGCCTGTTAAACGAGCAAGCCATAAACATTGAGCATAGTTATTGGGAAAATCAGTTTTGGCTATTTAACCATTTATTATTAGAGTCAAATACAGACTAAGCCACAGCATGCATTATTTTTTGTCAAGAGCAGTAACAAAAACAACATTCAAGTGGGTTATATGATCATACGATCTGGTGTCAAGGATGCACACATGTGACATGTACGTTGTCTGTAAGAAAGTCAGAACATGCATTGATTTTTGTAAACACCAGTAACAACAACAACATTCATGTGAGCTATGTGGTGTTAGAGGGAGAGGGTGTTAGAATGTGCAGGTGTAAGAGGGGGAAAAGGATAGAGGAGACAAGTGTCTATGAAAAGCAGATGAGAATGCTAATTCATTGGTCCCCTTCATCCTTAAGTTGAATACTATCCTCCAATCATATATGCTTGACATTTAAATGTTTAGCGCCATCCCTTTCTAACCTTTGTTTTTATATATATATCTGTTTGGAATATTAGTCAAGTGCTAGAAAAATCTTATATCCTGCACTGACTTCAAAATCAATAAAAGAGGCACTTTTGGTTTAATAAACGATCAGTTGCTCTCGAAGTTTTCAAGTGTAACTTTTTTAAATTTGACCTCCGTGTTTTTCAAACGTTTTTGTGTTCGATTTTAAAGCAAACCAAAAAAATTTTTTTTAATATTAATATGTCGTCAAACGCGAATAAAAAATTTGTGTACACCACCGAGGTAGCGAACCTCTTAACAGAGATTTGCGGGGCTGATACAAACCCCCCCAAGGAAGTTAATTGGAGTGATGTCATTAATGAACCCTTCACCAACACCTACAACAACGAACCCTTCGCCACACCCTACATCAATACACCCTACGCCGCTACCTACAACAACGAACCCTTCACCACCACCTTCAACAACACATACTACACCGCCACCTACAACAACGAACCCTTCACCACACCCTTCAACAATACATGCTACGCCGCCACCTACAACTATACACCATTCGCCACCACATACAACAACACAGCCTACGGTACCACCTACAACAACACAACCTACGCCGCTACCTACAACAATACACCCTACGCCGTCACCTACAATAATACACCCTACGCCGCCACATACAATGACACAGCCTACGACGACACCTACAACAACACAGCCTACACCACCACCTACAACAATACACCTTACGCCGCCACATACAATGACACAGCCTACGACGACACCTACAACAACACAGCCTACACCACCACCTACAACAATACACCTTACGCCACCACCAACATCATTGCCGCCACCCCCAATGCAACGAGAAAGTGGTGTGACTCATGTAAGGTTAATGTAATTTTTTCAAAGTGGAATGGACATTTACGGTCCAGTATCCACAAAATGCGTGTTTTTATACCTCTGAATAGTGCTGTTAAGCAGATATCAGGTGGGTTTAAAAACCGCATCCTCACGTTGTCGTTTGAGAATACGCGTGAGGAAATTCTTGATCCCCAAGAATTCCTCACTGATGCCTTATTGGAGCTTATTCCAATAATAGCCAATGTTTTGTCTTTACACACATCGTGTAAGATAAACTTTGAGTTATTTGCGGAATACATAAAATTCCAGCAAGACGAGATGGTGATGCAAGTCAAGTCGCATCAAACACCTATGTCTGTTCTAACTGCTGGAAAAAATATAGAAGAAATCTATAATCAGCATGCTGAACTCATCCGACAAAAAATGGATGAGTTCCAGGAAAGGGACAGCGGATGGACAATGTCCCAAATATTAAGACTGGAGTGCAATCTTAACAAATACACTCCACTTAAAGTTTCAAATTATATTGAAACTCCAAAGGTGCTGAGGGATAAAAAGGCGATTGTGAATGTGCAAAACCGAGATGAATATTGTTTTAAATGGGCTTTAATATCAGCCCTGAAAGCCCCACTCAGCACCACCAATCCTAATAGATGTTCCAGCTACAATATGAATATTGACAACTCAAAGATCTATGTAAGTGATACACTTACATTAGATTTTGAGGAGTTGGAGTTTCCGCTTCCACTTTCAAAAATTAAAGTGTTCGAAAGACGGAACTCTACTGTTAGTATCAACGTGTTTGGGTTCGACGAAGAAAAAGGAAAAGTGGTTGGCCCGCTGTATTTAACGGAGGTCGAAAGGGAACGGCATATAAGTTTATTGCTTTTGGAGAGCGATGGACGGGCGCATTTTGTATGGATCAAGAATTTATCAAGGTAAGATTCATAATTTAAAATAATTTTTGTTAATTTACAGCACTAATAAATTTTGTTTTGTTTTGAAATTTACAGACTGGTTAGCTCACAGGTGACCGGTAACGCGCATCAGCTTTTCTTTTGCAACACCTGCCTCAACTTCTCCCACAGCGAGAAGTTATCTTTAGAGCACCGGATGAATTGCGGAAAAATGGTTTCAACGCTTCCAACAATTGAAAAAGCAAGTCTTAAATTTAAGAATTTTAATCGTAGTTTAGATGTTCCGTTTGTAGTGTATGCAGACTTCGAATGCATACTAACCCCCCTCAATTCGAAAGTGAGCGAGAATGTTACAGCTACATCATTGCATGTGCCTATAGCATTCTCGTACTACATTAAGTGCTCCTTTGACCCATCCTTAGACAAGTTTGTTTTAGAGACTGGTAAAGATGCAGGTGTCAAATTTGTCACATCTCTCATTAGAGATGTGAGTGAAATTTACACGACCTACCTCTCTAATATTAAACCTATGACAATGAGCGAAGCGGAGGAAACCAGTTTTCGAAAAGCAGCTAATTGCCATATCTGCAAGAAAATTCTGGGGGACGACCGAGTACGTGATCATTGTCATTTAACGGGTCAGTATAGGGGTCCAGCCCATAATGTTTGTAACATTAATTTTCAAATTGCACCTTTTGTCCCCGTATTCTTTCATAATTTTTCGCGGTATGACTCCCATCTTTTCGTTAGGGAACTTAATAAAGTGGAGGGTGATATTAAAGTACTCCCACTAAATAAGGAGCTGTACATATCACTCTCCAAATTAACATACATAGCGTCCCATGAAAAAATTTTAGAAATTAGATTTTTGGACACGTTTCGCTTTATGGCAACCAGCTTAGATGCTTTAAGTAGTAATCTGAGTACTGAATGTTTTGAGAGCGTTAAACGTTTTTATCCCTCTGAGGAGAAGTTTAACTTATTACGCAGAAAGGGAGTTTTTCCATACGAGTTTTTAGATTCAGAAAGCCGACTGTCCGAAACCTGTCTGCCTCCAAGGGAGAACTTCTTTAATAGTTTAACTAATAAGGAATGTTCGACTGAGGACTATGTACATGCACAGCATGTATGGAAAGTTTTCAACTGCCAATCATTAAAAGAATATATGGAGCTTTATCTAAAAACAGATGTTCTTTTATTGACTGACGTTTTTCAAAATTTTCGCGCAATATGCAAGAAAATATATTCTCTAGATCCTGCACATTATTACACCACACCCGGTTTGTCATGGGATGCTATGCTGAAAACGACCGAAATAGAGTTAGATCTGCTTACCGATATTGACATGTATAGGTTTATTCAAAGTGGAATAAGGGGTGGTTTGGTTCAGTGCTGTAAACGGTACTCTAAAGCCAACCATATGTATATGGATGCGTATGACGCAAGCAAACCATCCGAATATTTGATGTATTTGGATGCAAATAATTTATATGGTTGGGCAATGTCTCAAAGTCTACCATACACCGGTTTTCAGTGGATGAGTGACGTTGAAATTGCATCATTAGATGTAACTCAAATAGTAGGAAATTCTGAGTATGGCTACATTTTAGAAGTAGACCTTATATATCCTGATACCTTACATGACTATCATAATGATCTACCCTTTTGTCCGCTTAACCAAAAACCCACACCAGAAGCAAAGGTGTGTAAACTTGTGGCTGACCTTAGGTCAAAAACTAAATACGCTATTCATTATAAAAACCTTCAGCAATGTTTACGTAATGGTTTAATATTGTCAAAAGTACATAGAGTTTTAAAATTTAAACAGGCTCCTTGGCTAAAAAAGTATATTGATCTGAACACTTCCCATAGAACTTTAGCGAAAAATAATTTTGAAAAGGATTTTTTTAAACTGTTAAATAACGCAGTCTATGGGAAGACAATGGAGAACGTTGAAAAACGTAAAGATGTAAAAATTGTTACTTCGTGGGAAACCACGTCATGCAATCGTTTAGGTGCACGTTCGCTTATTGCAAAGGCTAGTTTTCACAGCTCTGCGCAATTTGCTGAAGACATGTATGCTATTCAAATGCAGCGGCTCCATAATGTTTATGATAAGCCAATGTACTTAGGGTTTACAGTTTTAGAACTCTCGAAATGGCAGATGTACGATTTTCATTACGATTATATTAAACCTAAATTCCAGGAAAAAGTCACATTGAATTATATGGATACAGACTCGTTCATATATTCAATACAGACAAAAGACTTTTATGCAGATATTGCTGAAGACGTAGAAATGAAGTTTGATACGTCTGAATACCCTGAGGAGTTAGCAAAGTTATACGGGATAAAAAGGTGTAATAAAAAGGTCTTGGGTATGATGAAGGATGAGAACTGTGGCAAACGAATGTTAGAGTTTGTTGGTCTCAGAGCGAAAATGTATTCACTGTCTCTTGAGGGGGGTGGATGCATTAAAAAATCAAAGGGTGTAAAGAAGTCTGCATTAGATAAGCTTACTATAAATAGCTATAAAGAATGCCTTTTTAATAATAAAATATTTAATGATGAAATGATGTTGTTTAGATCTAAGATCCACAACTTGTATACACATAAGATAAGAAAAACTACTTTAAGCTCTAATGACGACAAAAGAAAAATAAGGTCTGACGGTATAAATACCTATGCCTGGGGTCATTATAAAATTGAATCCCAAACAGCTTGAATGTACCTGTATTATGAATAAAAAAAAAAATAAAATAAAAATTAACTATATCTAACTAACACACACACACACACACACACACACTCACACACAAGAGAAAAATAAAAAACATGTGATAAAATACATTGCACATACAATCTTTATTTAAAAAAAAAAAAAAAATAAAATAAAATAAAATAAATATATATAATCTATAAATAATAATAAGAAAAACTGTAAAAATAAAAGACTTGTAAAAACTGTAAAAAAAAAAAAGACCTTTATACCCTATAAAACCTAAAAATCCTGTAAATAATAATAAGAAAAACTGTAAAAAATAAAAGACTTGTAAAAATTGTAAAAAAAAAAAAAAAAGACCTTTATGCCCTATAAAACCTGAAAATCCTGTAAATAATAATAATAAGAAAAACTGTAAAAAAAAAAAGACCTTTATACCCTATAAAACCCTTAAAACCTGTAAATAATAATAATAATAATATAAAATAAAATAAAAAAACATTTGATATATGGTAAACAAAATTTATTCTTTATTTAAAAAAAAAAAAGTATCTTATTTTATAAAATTTGTTAAACCTGAAAATAATAATAATTGTTAGGTAAAATACAAAAAAAAAAAAAAAAATAAATAAAAAATCAAACGAAAATATTTTTTTAAAAAATTGTTTTTATTACATTTAAAATTTTTATTTTTATATATATTATAAATTATTTAAAAAATCATCGCTGTTCATCTCGTTGAGCATACCCTCCAGTGAATCCATTGATTGAAACAATTCATTCCTCTCCAGTGTGGGAGGACTGTACCTCAACTCTGTGAGGCCTAAGTCCGAGAACGGTGATGTTGATCGCTCATCCCGGTAAATCGGAGTGATCACCATCGAATTCTCCATCGGTGCTCTTGTTTTTCTGTATGGTGCATCGAACGGAGCTGGAGAAGTGAGCTTGATAACCCACCGGTTCATCCCAGGAAACCGGCGGCGACATCTCCGGTTTTTCCCCTGGTTAATAGGATCATAAAAATCCATTGGTGTCGGCATCCTCTCCGGCACACCAATAAGCTGCACTACTGGCTTCGGGATAACCCAGCCTATGAGGGTGTTCCTCTGAACACTGCTATTTCTCTGTTTACTTTGACGCTTTGTGGCCTTGGTCATTTTGAGCGACTGACTTTAAGGTTTTTTCCAATGTTTATTCTCAAAGGAGCGAGTTTGACTGAATGAGCTCTGTTCTGGACTGCTTTATATATCCATCAGAATACACCACCCGCAGCGAATTATCCTGCTTACCCTTAAATCAAAACCGAAAAAAAAAGATATGTGTCACATAAGTGTTTATAGTACATCCTTTTTGTCTATCCAAGAGTTTTGCTCATTCGAGAACCCTAACCATTTAACTAGCACTCGACTGTTTCTTCGTTCTATTATTTTTTCAACGAGAAAAACATGTGGAAATTTTTTTTTGTATTTTTTTAATTTGGAAAATTTCCGTTGTCCAGTTTGGGGTGTACCCTTTCTCAAATAAATGTTTATGTTTACTTATACGCACATGATCATTTACTTTGAATTTGCTACCACTAAAGATTTTTAAGTGACTGTATACAGTATTTAATAATATCTTTTCATTTGAGGAATTTACTTTTATAGGTGTCGTTTTAATGGTTCTATGATATTGATTATTGTACTCTTTAATCAACTGCTTATACATTTCGATCCAATTATAAGTTCCATTGAAGCTAAACTCTCTCCACATCATTTCCTTTAAAGTTCTATTAAAACGCTCAACAATCGATGCCTTAAGAACACTATAGCTTGAATAATGATTAATGTTGTACTTTTTACACAAGTTTTTGAAATCAGTATTAAAAAATTCTTTGCCATCATCCGTTTGTAAATTCTTGGGACTTCTCTTCCCTTTAAAAACGCTCGCGAATGCTTTTGTAACTTCTTTTTCAGATTTGGTTTTCAATGCTACTCCCCACGCATATTTGGAAAACGTATCAATGATTGTCAATAGAAATCGATATCCTTGATTAGATGAGGAGTACTTTCCCATTTCCACTAGGTCTGCCTGCCAATGGTCATCAATCCCTTTCATTACAACTCTTCTTCGTTTAAACTTTTTACGTGCAGGAGCATGTAATTCTTTCACTAATTCCCTTTTACTCATATTGAAATGAAGCACATCGCCTTGAATCAGGTTTTATTTTATTTATTTATTTTTTTTTTTGTATTTATTTATTTATTTATCTATTTATTTATTTATTTTTACTTTATAAAGTAGTACGAGGTTGTTGGTGACGTCTTTTTGTATTATGTCGATAGAAAATTTTGGAGATCCACACATTTTTCTTTAAAAAGGTTGTCCACATTTTCAACACAGGTGTCTTCTCTATCAATATCGTGACACATACTGTCCATATACACTTCCAAGATTCTGAACTCATGTTTCTTAGTTTAGTAACAAACAAAAGAGCTAGAACCATCCGTAATGGGAGTCAATCAGCTTTTAACAAGCACTGATTACTAACGTTTACTTATATAGCTTTTTTTAATTAGCTTTTATGTTCTAAAATTTTATTTTGTAGGGTAAAGGCATCTCATCTACTCTTATTATTTCTTTTTTTAAATGTGAAGATGAAGGTGTAATAATAGAGTTAAAAATGTTTTCCTCAATAGACCCGATCGCAAATGTATAATTATTAAGTTTTTCTTCTAAATTTTCTATCCTCTTTTTAGCGTCATTAATATTCTTTTTTAATAAATCAACTTTGGGATTTCTTTGTTTTAAGGATAAAAGTGAAATTGTGTTAGATATATCATTTTTCGCTTGATTTATCAATTCATCAACGTATTCTTTTGTAGCCAAGTCATTCGCATCCTTCGGTTGTATACAACTTATGACTCTTTTTTCCGAATATTCAAATTTCCGTCTTTGTCAATGAGAAAACCCACTAGTCTTTTGCTATTTCTGTTTAAGTACTCCAAATGTTCTTTATCGTTTGAATAATGCCCAAACTTGTCAATTGACATAATAAATCAACGTTAATTTAATTTTTATATGGATATTAAATGGTTACGCTTTCTTGGCGTGCAAATGGCCCCTTTTTATAAATAGTTACTGATGTTTCATCGGTCTCTGATTTCACAATTGGTTTTTTTTCTTGTAAGTGGTTCAACACAAATTCATTAGTATTTTTATACTTGAAACAAGCTCGCTGCTAACTTCATTTACATTGTCTATTAGCTTAGTTATTTCATTCATTTTACTTTCCAGATCTTTTAACTTGTTATTTCTTTTCTCTACTAACTGGGAGATAAATGCCGCTTGACTTTTTTCAAATCGAATACTTTAGCATCAACGTATTCTTTTATTACCAAATCATCATTATTTATGGGGTTGATTGAATTTTTGATACGTTTGTTTTGAGCATTTAGATTACCATCCTCATCAATGTGAATCCCACTTTCAGTTTTAATTCCCCTTTTTAACTTCTCCGAGCGTCCTTTATCGTTGGAGAAATGACCAAACTTGTCAAGAGACATATTAATAATAAGAATATTTAATTTTTGCAGACCATATTTATTAGAATATTATGTTTGCCTCTCGCAACTCTTCAATTATCGATACAATTTCATTATTATGACTACTGTTACCAGCTGCCTGCGAAGCGATCAAAAGCTTAAGTCTATCAACAATTTCATTAGGATTATCCCAGTATACATAATTTGGTTTATGTTTGTTGAGCATCATAAGAGTTCCGCCTTTATGTGTGGATTTTTATACTCGATACCGAAGGTAAAGAGTATATTGAGTTTGTGCAATGTCCGTCATGGTGTCCGTCCGTCTGTCCGTCTGTCCGTCTGTCCGTCTGTCCGTCTGTATGTTCGCAACTTTTTTCCACACCCTTCAAGCTAGAGACTTGAAACTTTCCAATTCTCTTTATCTATGGGATAGTAAATTAAAGTGTCAAGATGGGGGTTCTACGATAACTGGGGGGCTGGCAAATCGATAAATTCGATAACTCAAAACCGATAAATCCACATATTTCGCACATCCTTACAGCTAGAACTACCAAATTTGGTAAGAAGATAGCTATTAGCAACCCCCAAAAAACTGCATCAAAAATTTTGGAGCCCCCCCCCCTTTCCGCCCCCAACCCCCCGCATTTTAAAGTCAAAAAAGCCTATATCTCCCTCAGTTTTTAAGCTAGACCCACCAAATTTGGTGCCAAGATAGGTGATGATGACCCCCAAAAACTGCATCAAAAGTTTGGATACCACGCCCACCGATACTGCCCTAGCCGCCCCCATCCGCCCCAACGCTTCGTCAAAAACGGGAATGCGTGTATCTTCCAGAGTTGTGGAGCTAGAACCTCCAAATTTGGTAGGAAGATAGCTGGTAACGACCCCCAAAAACTGCATCAAAGTTTTGGAGCCACGCCCACCCATTCCGCCCCCAGCCCCCCAGCATTTTGAAATCACAAATGGCTGTATCTCCCTCAGTTTTAGAGCTAGAGCCACCAAATTTGGTGCCAAGATAGGTGATGATGACCCCCCAAAAACTGCATCAAAAGTTTGGATGCCACGCCCACCAATACTGCCCTAGCCGCCCCCATCCACCCCAACGCTTCGTCAAAAACGGGAATGCGTGTATCTTCCAGAATTGTGGAGCTAGAGCCACCAAATTTGGTAAGAAGATAGCTGGCAACGACCCCCAAAAGTCTGCATCAAAGTTTTGGAGCCACGCCCACCCATTTCGCCCCCCTTTCCACACTTTTTACAAACTTTTAGCTAGAGTCACCAAATTTTGTATGAATATAGCAACTGACATTCCACAAAGATCTGCATCACAAATTGGGATGCCACGCCCACCCATACCGCCCCCAGCCCCCCTTTCCCCACATTTTACAAACTTTGAGCTAGGGTCACCAAATTTGGTATGAAGATAGCAATTGACATTCCACAAAGATCTGCATCAAAAATTTGGATGCCACGCCCACCCATACCGCCCCCAGCCCCCGCCCCCTTTCCGCACCTTTTACAAACTTTGAGCTTGGGTCACCAAATTTGGTATGAAGATAGCAATTGACATTCCACAAAGACCTGCATCAAAAGTTTGGATGCCACGCCCACCCATACCGCCCCCAGCCCCCCCTTTCCCCACCTTTTACAAACTTTGAGCTAGAGTCACCAAATTTGGTATGAATATAACAATTGACATTCCACAAAGATCTGCATCAAAAATTTGGATGCCACGCCCACCCATACCGCCCCCAGCCCCCCTTTCCCCACCTTGTACAAACTTTGAGCTAGAGTCACCAAATTTGGTATGAATATAACAATTGACATTCCACAAAGATCTGCATCAAAAATTTGGATGCCACGCCCACCCATACCGCCCCCAGCCCCCGCCCCCTTTCCGCACCTTTTACAAACTTTGAGCTAGGGTCACCAAATTTGGTATGAAGATAGCAATGGACATTCCACAAAGATCTGCATCAAAAGTTTGGATGCCACGCCCACCCATACCGCCCCCAGCCCCCCTTTCCCCACCTTTTACAAACTTTGAGCTAGAGTCACCAAATTTGGTATGAATATAGCAATTGACATTCCACAAAGATCTGCATCAAAAATTTGGATGCCACGCCCACCCATACCGCTCCCAGCCCCCCTTTCCCCACTTTTTACAAACTTTGAGCTAGGGTCACCAAATTTGGTATGAAAATAGCAATATACATTCCACAAAGATCTGCATCAAAAATTTGGATGCCACGCCCACCCATACCGCCCCCAGCCCCCCTTTCCCCACCTTTTACAAACTATGAGCTAGAGTCACCAAATTTGTAAGGAAGAAAGCTTGTGGCATCCCCATCTGCATCGGAAAATCTTTAGGGCAGCGTACACCCCTGCCGCATCCGTACCCCTCCGCAATCAGGCCTTTTTTTTACCGGTTTTAATACTGGTATCGAGTATGCCGCAGTCGGTTGCGTCCGACTGCAACGTTTCCACTTGTTTATTATTCAAAGGTGTAGACATTGCACTTGGCTCAACAACTTTCGGGAAGAGTTTTTTTTATTATTTCAGTATACTTTCTGGAGCGATTACCCTTTAGTGCTTCATTAGGCTTGTGATTTTTCCTATGAGCATTTGTTTTTACCAAGATTTCCTGATATGCATCCAGGTCCATTTGGTTATATTCATGTGGATTTTTTAAAAGATTAAAGAATACAATCCAGGAGTAAGATTCCACTTTTCACCCGTTTCCAGTTCTAGTCTTTTGTAGTTTACATGTATTTTAGAGCTACCTAATTTAGTTTCTCCTTTATTTTTAGTTGGTCCAAATGCTTTATCTAACTGTCCCTCTCGCTCTAACTCATTTAGACTAAGATTAAAACTATCATCACTTACTACATTTGACTGATTATAATCTTTATTGCCTACTATGGCGGGGTTAGTATAGCTTTGTTCACTCGATATAAGCGAATCGTGGAATGACTGTTTTTCATCAATTTCCCCATCTATTGCGTCATAAAATGCACTAGTATTATTTCCATTCTCTGCCACCTCATTTACACTTTTATCTTTTTCTTCCTTTTTGATTCGGGAGTATGGCTTAATTTCTTTATTTCCTTTAATTATCTTTTTGAGTGGTTCTGTTATCGGCTTAAATGTTTCCTCCAACTGATATTCATCCGCAGCTTTACCCAATTTAATACTTCGAAATTTTCTTTTCAACGCGTTTCTTGTTTTTGTTAGTTCCTTTAGTATACGCTCATTCATTTTAATATATTTATGTTAGTAAACCAATAAACTTGATCAGCGAGAGTAAAGAGGGTGGTTCTAATAACAGGTTGTTGTTTTGCGGTTATTTTTTGATGTTTTTTTTTTTAACAGCTTGTTGTTTTGCGGTTATTTTTGATGTTTATTTTTTTAGTAACAGCTTGTTGCTTTGCGGTTATTTTTGATGTTTATTTTTTAGTAACAGCTTGTTGTTTTGTTGTTATTTTGATGTTTGAGGTTTTCAAGAAACAGGAGTCTGCTATATGTGAACTAATCAGATACTCCAATCAAACTGAGATAGTTTAAAGACAATATTTATATATATACTCAAAATAATAAATTTTGTTTTTTCTTATTTATTAAACCATTTAAATGTAAAGTATTTATTTTGATTGATATAAAATTTAATTTAAAAAAGATTTTGTGGTGAGCATTAAAAACTTAAGACATAAGTGACCGCAGTTAAATGTACCAAATCGCTGTACTTGATTGTAATTGTATTGGATGTTCTCGCCCAAATATCTTATAAGTTCTATAGGGGGTGGTAAATTTCCAAAACTATCAAAATATCTACATTCCTTTTCCGCCTTATAGTAAGCTACCCAATGAGTTCCACCTCCGGTTGACGAGTCCAAGTTAACGATGCCGCTTTCTCTTTTTCTTACATGTTTCGGTAAGGAGTTTCTCATATAAACCCCTCTGAAATGAGGGATATGTTTGCGTGCGAAGTTTATAATATCAATGTTCGAAAGCGGTTTATTGGGCAGCTCATTCATAAAAAATTAATTTTTTTATTTGTGGTTATACCAAAACCTTTTTGATACGGTTTTAAATAGAGACCACTACCTAAAGCAATGGCTTCCATTTTTCTATTATGACGTTTATTCTCTTCTAGCTCTTTTTAGCATTCTTGGCATTATTGATGCTTTTAGCAATAGCTGCTCCACCAGATGCCATTCCTCCTAATGCACTGAGCGCTGTCAAGATTGGGACAAGTGGTAAAAAACCTCCAATTTTAGGAACGTTGATTACTCTAGGAATTACAACTGAATTTTTCTTATTTCCAATGGTTTTGAACAAAGCTTTTCGTGCTACTTTAATCGCACTTTGAATGTCAAGTGGTTTTTCTTTCTTTAGCACTTTGGTTGCGCCTCGAACGATAGTCATAAAATTTTTTTATTTTTACATGGTTTACGTTTCTTTTGTTTTTGTAGAAGTCCCATACCAAATTTTTCTTTGCTTTCATTGCGTTGGTTACGAAATATGCAGAGGATTTTTCTCCGAGAGTACTATCGGATGCTTTTACACGCTCCCACGCTCTTTCAGCTAGTATTGAGTCAGCTATATGACGATTTACCAAATCTTTATGTTTAGAATAGGCTATATCGTGCTCTCTACAAGCGGCATCCAAGGGATTTATTCCTTTGTCTCCACGTTCTAAACGTGCTTTAAGCTTTGTACCTGGACCACAAAACTGATATCCCGGTATGTGTAGCTCAACTGGTAGGGAGTTTATAACCTAATTAAGAATACCTCTGCCTAGATAGAGGGATGGTCTCTTACTAAATGTTTTATAAAAGCGCAGCACCATTTTATTTGGTGTTTATTCTTCAAAGAGGTTTAAGCTAGTAACGATCTATTTAAAAGAGTTGCATTAATATGCGTTTATTAAAACAAAAAACTGATATAGAAGTAAAAAATATCGATTATAAAAATGGTGATGTCAAACAACTTAGACATAGTAGCTTGTTACCCAATTCAATAAGAGCTCTAATTGTCGGACCTTCAAATTGTGGAAAAACCAATGTTATGATTAGTTTGATTGAAAGTCCTAACGGATTAAAATTTGAGAATATTTACTTATATTCAAAGTCATTACATCAACCTAAATATGAATACCTAAAAACTCTTATAAGGCCAATAAAAGGAATGGGCTATTTTACTTTTTCTGAGAATGAAAATGTTGTTGCACCAAGCGATGCCAAAAGAACTCTATAATGATTTTCGATGACGTAGCATGTGAAAAACAGAATAATATTCGAGCATACTTCTGTATGGGTAGACATAATAGTATAGATGCGTTCTATTTGTGTCAAACGTATACACGCATCCCAAAGCATCTTGTGCGTGACAATGCAAATCTAATTATTATGTTTAAACAGGATGAAGTAAATATGAAACATGTGTACCAAGACCATGTGGGCGTAGACATGACGCTTGATGCATTTAAGAAAATTTGTCAATTTTGCTGGAGTGAAAAATATGGATTTTTATTAATAAGCAAAGATGATCCACTTGAAAATGGACGTTATAGAAGGGGGTTTGCTGATTTTATTCGAATTTGAAATAAAATAAAATAAAATAAAAGAAACAAGTATTTTTAATTCACTTATCAATAATCTCTCAGAATGGCAACAACACTAACGTTAACGGGTAACAACTCGATTTTAATGGCAAATTATCATCCGCCCATAGAGTTAAGTGGAAGTTATGAGTGTGCACTAATTGATTTCCATATGTACAACTCAATTCCAAATGTGGATCATGATAATAATTTATTCCATATTGGAAAGCATATTTTCGAGATACCTGTGGGATCTTATGAGCTTAGTGACATAAGTGAAATTATTAGCGAGAAAATGACGGAAATAGAGCCAAATAAATTAAAGCACCCTCTAATCGAGAGCAATAATAATACCCTTCAAGTAGAGATTTCATCTAAAGAAGATCCAATATATTTTAACAAAGCGCGTTCTATTGGTCAACTATTTGGATTTAATAAAAAAGAACTAAAACCTAATGGATTGCATATATCTGATCAACCTGTAGACATCTTGAAAGTTAATACGATTCGTTTGGAATGTAATATTGTTAGCGGGTCATATGTAAATGAGGTATCAAGTCATGCACTACATGAGTTTGCACTCAATGTTCCACCAGGCTATAAATTGAGTGAGAAACCCAATAATCTTATTTATTTGCCAGTTAGCACGAGAGAGATACAGTCGTTAATAATACGGATTACTGATCAGAACGGAAACTTGGTTAATTTAAGAAAAGAGGCTGTGACACTTCGCTTACACTTGAGGCGACGAGAATGATTATTTATAATAAAAACGCGTGCTATCCGCCCCCAGCGAACACTTTAAGTTCTACTATAGAAGGATACAGATCGACGAAAAAAGTACTTACAGCCGAGAACAAATTATTTTTAAAATCTTTGGGTCTAAAAATAAGAACATAATGAGTAGTGTATTGAATGTTCGAGAGAAAGCCTATTCGGATGAGAGTATAATCAAAAAGAATATCACACTTATTCTCCTTATCTACAAACATTTAAAAGCAATGATGAAGTTAGAATTACTATTCAGAATCAGGACTTATATGTTTTGCCTTGTGAGAGTTTTATTAATGTTGAGGGCACAATTTGTTTGGCGGATAACTCGCTTGCTGTAGATGGAAAACTTAAAAACAATTGTATGAGTTATCTCTTTGATGAAGTTCGATATGAGTTAAATGGAATTGAAATTGACCGTACTCGATTTGTTGGTATTTCAACAACCTTAAAAAACTATGCTTCCTTAAACAAAACGGAGAGCAGTATGCTAGAGAATTCTGGTTGGTTCAATGGAGATGATAGAGAGTTGGCAAATGGATATTTTAATTTTTCTATCCCTCTTAAATACTTACTTGGATTTGCTGAAGATTATAACAAGGTTTTATTAAATTGTAAACATGAATTAATATTACTCATGACTAAAAATATGGATGATGTGTATCACACTAAAATTGCAACTAAGGAGTATAAATTAAATATTTCTAACATTGTATGGAAAATACCACATGTAACTCTAAGCGATGAGAAGAAATTGCAAATGTTTAGTTTAACTAAGGCTGGAGGTTCACTGCCACTTGCATTCCGCAGTTGGGATTGTTATCTGAATCCAACATTGCCAGAAGGTACACAACATGTTTGGAACGTTAAGCTTGCAGCTAATAGAGAACGCCCCCGATTTGCGATAATAGCTTTTGTAGTGGATGATAAACTTAAACATAATCATTTGAGGAATTTAAAAGTGTACCTTAACTCGGAGAACTTTCCGTACGATGATATGAATATAAATTTTAAGCGAGAACGATATGCAAGTTTGTATGATATGTATACAGGATTTCAATCAAGCTACTATGTGAAGGAATCTGAACCATTACTAACACCCCAAGAGTTTAAAGAGAAAGCACCAATGGTTGTTGTAGACTTGTCACATCAGAATGAAACAGTTAAAACAGGGCCAATCGATGTAAGAGTTTCAATTGATCTCGATAGTGTTAGTGTGAGGAATACTAAGGTATATTGCCTGCTTATACATGATCGAATGGTAGAGTATTCACCTTTGACTGGATTAGTTCAACGCATCGTTTAAAACCAATTTAAACAGAATAAAGTTGTGTTTGATATTCATTCAAATTTATAATTTAAAATAATATGTACCCCCATTAATTAATAAATAAAAAACATGATGAAATTTATATAAAAATAATTGTTATTTTATTCAAGTATATTAGTATAAATATTTTCATTTTCAGATACCTCAAACTGAGAGTTTTCTAATATTATAAGTAACTTAATTAAATTTTTAGTGCGAAGTCAATACCTAAAATATCATGGATATTCTAATTTTATGTATAGTATGAAATTATAAAAAAAAAAGAGATGGCAATACTTTAATATCACCATTTCACAAGAATGTTACACTTAATAAAAATGAAATGCATCGAGGAAAGTGGAAAAAAACCTATAAGTCAGTCTTAAGTAAACGTTTGTTGAGTAAACTATAAAAAAAATGGAGCAGATTTCTGGTATTGGATTTAAAACAATTGTGAAGAAAATCGATGGCTTTTTAAAAGAGTTTGGCGAAATGATTTTTCCCGAACATCATGAATTGCTTGTGGAATATCGTGAATTTTTCTTGGGATATGAAAACTGTCAACTAGTAAATTCCAAATATGGCGAACATCTTTCAGCGTGCAGCTGGTCATCTGATCTATCTACAGAGGGAGTTGATACATGTGGTTGCTTTCACTACAGCATGCGTCTGACAAGAGTAGAACGTTTAATTACAAAATATAGAAATTTAAACAAAAGAATGAACAAAAACGTTAAAGTCAATAAGGAATCAAATGTTTAAATACTAGATTTAAAAATAAACATGTAATATCTTATATATATTTATGTAGATATGTAGAATTTATGAATTTAATTGAAAAAAAATAATAATATAATAAAATAAACTCTACAACTTAAACCAAAAATGCCTCTTTTATTGATTTTGAAGTCAGTGCAGGATATAAGATTTTCTAGCACTTGACTAATTTTCAAAACAGATATATATATAAAAACAAAGGTTAGAAAGGGATGGCGCTAAACATTTGAATGATCAGCCTATATGATTGGAGGATAGTATTCAACTTAAGGATGAAGGGGACCAATGAATTAGCATTCTCATCTGCTTTTCATAGACACTTGTCTCCTCTATCCTTTTCCCCCTCTTACACCTGCACATTCTAACACCCTCTCCCTCTAACACCGCATAGCTCACATGAATGTTGTTGTTGATGCTGCTTTTGACAAAAAAAAAAAACAATGTATGTACTGACTTGCTTACAGACAACGTACATGTTACATGTGTGTATCCTTGACACCAGATCCTATGATCATATAACCCACTTGAATGTTGTTTTTGTTACTGCTCTTTACAAAAAACAATGCATGCTGTGGCTTAGCCTGTATTTGACTCTAATAATAAATGGTTAAATAGCCAAAACTGATTTTCCCAATAACTATGCTCAATGTTTATGGCTTGCTCGTTAAACAGGCGTATCCTTGACACCAGATTCCTTGCTAACAAATTCCATATGAATGTTGTTATTGTTACTGCTCTTAAAAAAAAATAGAAAATATGTATGTACTGACTTTCTTACAGACAACGCACATGTCACATGTGTGCATCCTTGATACCAGATCCTATGATCATATAACCCACTTGAATGTTGATTTTGTTACTGCTCTTTACAAAAAACAATGCATGCTGTGGCTTAGCCTGTATTTGACTCTAATAATAAATGGTTAAATAGCCAAAACTGATTTTCCCAATAACTATGCTCAATGTTTATGGCTTGTTCGTTAAACAGGCGCATCCTTGACACCAGATCCTATGATCATATAACCCACTTGAATGTTTTTATGCTGCTGCTCTTTACAAAAAACAATGCATGCTGTTGCCTGCTTGTATGTGTGCAAGGCAATGCACTTAAAACAGGAACACACTTGAAACCAGATCCTATGATCACTGATTCTCAAGTGGGTAATAAAAGTGTAAAAAAGGGATCGCTGATTCTCAAGTGGGGTAATAAAACTGTCAAAAAAAAAGGTCATAAATTGTCACAGAACCGGCAGTTCCCTACTACTCGAAACGTATCCAAAAATCTAATTTCTAAATTTTTGTCATGGGACGCTATGCATGTAAATTTGGAGAGTGATATATACAACTCCTTATTTAGTGGGAGTACTTTTATATCACCCTCCACTTTGTTAAGTTCCCTAACGAAAAGATGGGAGTCATACCGCGAAAAATTGTGAAAGAAAACGGGGACAAAAGGTGCAATTTGAAAATTAATATTGCAAACATTATGGGCTGGACCCCTGTACTGGCCCGTTAAATGACAATGGTCACGCACTCGGTCGGTCCCCAGAATTTTCTTGCAGATATGGCATTTAACTGCTTTTCGAAAACTGGTTTCCTCCTCTGTACTCATTGTCATTGGTTTAATATTAGAGAGGTAGGTCGTGTAAATTTCACTTACATCTCTAATGAGAGATGTGACAAGCTGTAACATTCTCGCTCACTTTCGTATTGAGGGGGGTTAAAATGCATTCGAAGTCTGCATACACTACAAACGGAACATCTTAACTACGATTAAAATTCTAAAATTTAAGACTTGCTTTCTCTTCCGTTGGTAGCGTAGAAACCATCTTTCCGCAATTCATCCGATGCTCCATCGATAACTTCTCGCTATGGGAGAAGTTGAGGCAGGTGTTGCAAAAGAAAAGGTTGTGATCGTGCCTGGTCTCCTGTGAGCGAACCAGTTTGTTAAATTTAAAACAAAACAAAATGTATTAGTACTACAAATTATCAAAAAAAAATTTTAGTTGCGTATGCATTCTTTTTTACAAACTTATTTACAAGTTGTGGCTCTCGTGCAATAGCGGTACAAGCGCATTGTTGATAAGTTGCATCATGAATCGCGTTGAGAAATCCAAGTACGGAATTAGCTCTAAAAGCTGCTCCAAATCGAATACACTGAGTCCTGGCTGACGCAATATTTTGCATAAGAACGGCATTAAAAACCATTTTGCTGTCTGCATGGCATTCGGATTGGGCTCACGCTTCAGATCGATAGATTCTTTTCCGTTCGGTATATAGCCGATCGCAGACTGCTTGATTGCCGACCCAATGATGGAAATTATTGCAGTCACTCGAATGGCAGTAGACCACAGTAGTAGTCTCACCATGCTGTTCACAGTTTCGCTGATGTCGTACATTGAATCGACATAACGATCAGCATGAATCTTTATGTTTCCGCTACTAAATTTCTGACGAAAGAAATAGTTGGCCATTTTAAGTATGCGATCCTCGGACGACCTACCAGCGAAACGATATTCCAGCAGCTCAGCAGCAGCCCGGCCAATGCTACGATTAACGTTAAACACCAGACGCTCAATATTGTAACGGACTGGCTCACTTGGGCGACAAGAACTTTGTAGCCCACATGCCTAAACGAGCCTGGCGAGGCAACATGTTTTTCCCGAGATATCCTCTTGCCAGCTCTATCGATCAGCAGCGAAAACAGCGGGGCGGGACCCATTAATTTCTAGCTCTTCCGGGATGGGGTGGGTTGTTGCTGCGGCTGCTGTTCGGCGTTACCTAAGGTTTTATTATAGAGTCCCTCATAAAACTTACTCTTTTGTCGGAGCCGATACTCCACGAAAAACCTCTAGCCATGCCTACGGTCGACGACACGACGCGTAGGCGGTAATCCATCTATATAAAAAAAATACCTATTAGTTGGTCCACCGATTTTGATGACAAGATCGCGGTGTGGTCTTAGATGTTGTGCGACCCACCTGTTCTGTACGAAAGTCGTTGGGTGAAGACCCCATATTGTTTTTACACAATTACATTAAATTCCCATGCCTACGGAAATTCAAAAAAAGAACTACACAATCATGATTTCAAATTCATATTCATCCAAACTTGGTTTTATATTTAATAGATGGTATCATAGTTGAAATCTTAACGCTTAGAGTTAAATTTTTTTAAACAATGTAAATTTCATAATATTTACTAAAATCTTGTCAATCTCATCGTATTCTTAACACGCCTTACTCGTACATACTAAGTTTATGATTAGTTTTTGTTCTTATTCTTTGTTTTGTAAATCTGTATCATTTAATTGTGTTTCTCCATTGGTGTTATCGTTTCGTTATGACAAATGAGTATAAACTAATCTTATCCGCCTTTTGTTTCTAGTCACTAACTATATCTAATTATTTAATATTGTTTTCCAGTTATATATAAGTTATTTATTTTTATTTATTTTAGTTTTTTTTTTTTCATTTTATGTAATGACAAAAATAAAATTTTTGTTTGCAAATGACGAGTGGTAGTGTATGTAAGTATGAATGGTTTTAAACAATATAAATTTCATAATATATTTTTTTTCGGAGCCTATTTTATAGCAAAACTGTTATTGCTGAAAAAAAATTACATATAAGCGTACAAATATTCAGGTTTTATTTAGTTATATTTTTTTTCAGTGTACATGCTTAAGCATTCCAATAAGAACAACATGTAAAACGAACTAGCAAAAGATCTGCAAAAGGTCTGCGCGCGTCACTGATAAGCTTTATGCTGGCATCAACAATTTTTTTAACACTAAGCAACAAACATCAAGATTGCTTACAGCGCCGCAAGCCTTTTTGCTTTATTAAACATTATTCTTTTCTTTTACAACTCACCCATTATTATCCTCGAAGAAGGCCTTCTTGTTGGTTCGGTGTTTGATTTAAATAGGTTAGGGTAATATTAATTGCATATTCACTTTACATGTATTAGGTTTGAATTAATATAATTAACTTTCCTTTTCTTGTACTTATTTATTTTATTGTTGGTACTTGTAAGTTAGAGTAAGTAATTATTTGTATTATCACTTTGCATTATTTGTGTTTTACAACTAGCAAACCAATTTTGCTATTAGTAGGCGTTTTCTTGTATTTCTTTCTTTACACCTGCACACACATACCACTTTGTCAATGCTGACTTGTTTTTACATTAAGTTCTTTTATTATCTACGTTTAAGTCTGGCTTTAACTGGTATACATATGTTTATACTCGATACCGAAGGTAAAGAGTATATTGAGTTTGTGCAATGTCCGTCATGGTGTCTGTCCGTCTGTCTGTCTGTCCGTCTGTCCGTCTGTATGAACGCAACTTTTTTCCACACCCTTCAAGCTAGAGACTTGAAACTTTCCAATTCTCTTTATCTATGGGAAAGTAAATTAAAGTGTCGAGATGGGGTTTCTACGATAACTGGGGGGCTGGCAAATCGATAAATTCGATAACTCAAAACCGATAAATCCACATATTTCGCACATCCTTACAGCTAGAACTACCAAATTTGGTAAAAAGATAGCTACTAGCAACCCCCAAAAAACTGCATCAAAAATTTTGGAGCCACGCCCACCCATTCCGCCCCCAGCCCTCCGCCTTTTAAAGTAAAAAAAAGCCTATGTCTCCCACAGTTTTTGAGCTAGAGTCACCAAATTTGGTGCCAAGATAAGTGATGATGACCTCCAACAAACTGCATCAAAAGATTGGATGCCACGCCCACCAACAGCGCCTTAGCCACCCCATCTGCCCCAACGCTTCGTCAAAAACGGGAATGCGTGTATCTTCCGGAGTTGTGGAGCTAGAGCCACCAAATTTGGTAGGAAGAATGCTGGAAACGACCCCCAACAATCTGCATCAAAGTTTTGGAGCCACGCCCAACCATTCCACCCCCCTTCCCCACCTTATACAAACTTTAAGCTAGAGTCACCAAATTTGGTATGAAGGTAGCAATTGACATTCCACATAGATAAGCACCAAAAATTTGAATGCCACGAACAACTATTCCGCCCCCAGCCCCCCCTTTCCCTAATTTTACAAACTTTGAGCTAGAGTCACCAAATTTGGTATGAAGATAGCAATTGACATTCCACAAATATCTGAATCAAAAATTTGAATGCCACTTCCATCCATACCGCCCCCCAGCCCCCCTTTCCCCACTTTTACAAACTTTGAGCTAGAGTCACCAAATTTGGTATGAAGATAGCAATTGACATTCCACATACATCTGCACCAAATATTTAGATTCCACGCCGACCCATACCGCCCCCAGCCCCCTTTTCCTACATTTTACAAACTTTGAGCTAGAGTCACCAAATTTGCAACGAAGACAGCCGGTGCATCGGAAAATCTTTAAGGCAGCGTAAACCCCTGCCGCATCCGTACCCTAATGCAATCAGGCTTCTTTTTACCGGTTTTATTACTGGTATCGAGTATACCGCAGTCGGTTGCGTCCGACTGCAACGTTTCCACTTGTTTTAAATAAAAATTGTTGGCTGGTTAAGAAGTAATGTGAGTTTTGTTAAAAAAAAAGAATTGAATTACATTGAAAAAATATTTTTGGTAAAAATATGTATTTAAGAATTAATATCCACGAATGATATTATTAATGAAAGTATTGTTTAAAACAAAGAAATGAATCACATTGAAAAAATATTTTTGTTAAAAATATGTATTTAAGAATTAATATCCACCAATGATAAATTTAATGAAAGTATTGTTTAAAACAAAGAAATGAATGGAAATAAAAATAAAAGATTTTGTTAAAAATATGTACTTAAGAACAATTATTTACTAATTATATAATATAAGTATTGCCTAAATCAAATAATTGAATTTTAAGCCAATTTCTGTAACTCAATTCACTATCGAAAACTATCGATAGACTATCGATGGTTTCCGGAAAACTATCGACCACTATAGATGGTGCCGACTATCGATAGTTCTCCACCTCTAATCCGTACCCCTCTGCAATCAGTCCTCTTATTACCGGTTTTAATACTGGTATCGAGTATGCCGCAGTCGGTTGCGTCCGACTGCAACGTTTCCACTTGTTTGTATTGTAGCTTGTCGGATGTTGGATCTCGTATTTTATTTTACGCTGTTCACTGATAACTATGCTATGCTATAACTATAACTCTATGTCGTTTATCGTAATTTTATTGTTCAATTTCTTTGTTTTTTTTTTCCTTTTTGATTTTTGTAACCTTTTCAGATCGTAGTTTATTTTTTTTTTCACTCGGCTACGTAAATCGCACTGTCTTCCTCTCTGATCGCTGGTTGCCCTCGAGAATAGTGGCTTATGGTTTTCTAGGCCAATTTCTGCTCTCCTCCGGAAATTTTCCTGCGCTAACCAATGCTTGGCGCTTTCTCAGATTTTAGACGTTGTGAGGTAGGCCGCCCACGGGCCTCCCCACATTCGAATGCTGCGCATTTTAATATTAATAGTATTAATAATATACAGAATTACTGTTAAGGGTCACGAAGACAGAATATTACTCACTGTATAGATAAACATAAGCTACAAGTATAACATTAATTCGTAACATAATTAAGACGATAAGAATAACATAGAAGTCCACGACAGTCAACAGAAGGGCCGAGCGGCCAGATCAGCAGAAAGAGAACGTAGGTCATGCGCGCTCTCGCGACCCACAACCTCAAATGTCGCGATTCACAAGCGACGAAGGCAGCGACGAAGGCAAGCTCAGGTCGAGCGCGAGACCGGCAAGGTAGTTGCCCAGTAGCGTGACAAGCAGACGGACGCGTGGTTGCCGAGAACGGTCGAGAAGTTTTGCGCAAAGTGAAAGGAAACGGATGAAGCGATTTTTTTAGTGAAAGAGACATTGTACGAATTATTAGAACAAAAACCCAGTATATTGTTTAAAAGGAATTAGTAAGTATAAGTGAGCCCGATGAAGAGGGAATAAAAAAGCAATCTAAAACTGAAACGAAATCCCACGTGTCATATTAGTTTTGTGTAAGACGAGCGAGAATCGCCGCATACATATATATCAACTCGCGATACGTTCTCCCTCTTTCTTTCCTCAGCATTCCTACTGATCGGCGGATCAAGCCCCGATTTGTATGGAGCAACCATAGCGGAGTTGGTGGAGACTGTACGAATGTACGTCAAACCCTGACATCCCTGTCCTTCGACGCGTTTCCCCTTTCCTCCCCCGCATTCCTACTAATCGGTGGATCGAGCCCCGATTCGTACGGAGCGGCATTGGTGGAGTCAGCGGAGACTGCGCAAGAGTACGTCAACCCCTGACGCCCCCCCTTCACCCTTTTGGCGACGCACCCCGGGGTTGTATCGTTTCATTGAAACTCGCCTCTAAGATAGCTAACGCGTTTCGGCAATTTATAAATTACTTGTAACGCGGGCCTTGGCCAGACTGAGATCTGTACCTCGGCAGAAGTAACTACTTTACAAGTGGCGCCCGAGCAGGGACCTGTTAGCTAAAGAGAGGTAATATAAATCGGTAATAAAGCCCCGAACATATTACCAAAGTTTAAAGTTTCAAAAAAAAAAAAAAAAAAAACCGATATACCCCATCATACCCTGTTCTGAACACGCGCATCGAAATCGACGAAAAGGTAACGGTGCCAGAAAAAAAAAAAACGCACGCCAGATGGTCATTTGTCGCTCACGAAAATAAGCAAGTGTCGCGACGTTTTGGTTTTTGTAACGGGATCGAGTTAAGCTGAGCGCACAATTCGAGTTGTCGCGGCGCAACGAAAGTGACGGTAGAAGCAAATACCACGATTAATAAAACGGGATCTGGCCAGGCGAGCGCACGATTCGAGTTGTCGCGGCGCAACGAAAGTGTCGGTAGAAAGGGACGAGCTGATAAAAGGAACGGGAATTGCGCACGTGCAAGGCGGGTCGTCGGCGTATGCGACAAATAGTGAAAAGTACAGCACGCGCCGCAGAACCAAAGCGAAATTGGTTTTGGGCGTGGTGATCGGCAGTGTACGGTGGGACAAGTGCACACGAAAAGTGGAGAACGAACAGTGGGACGAGCACGATTAAGAAACAATAAGTAAACACAGTGACAAAAGTTAAATAAATAATAATAAAATAAAAATTTAATAATAATTAAATAAATAATAAATAAAAATAAAATAAAAATTTAATAATAATTAAATAATAATGAAATAAAAATTTAATAATAATTAAATAAATAATAAATAAAAAATAAAATAAAAATTTAATAAATAATAAATAAAAATATAATAAAAATTTAATAATAATTAAATAATAATAAAATAAAAATTTAATAATAATTGAATAAATAATAAATAAAAATAAAATAAAAATAAAAATTTAATTATAATTAAATAAATAATAAAAATAAAAGGAAATAAAAGAGATAATATATATATATAAAACAAAATAAAATAACGCCAAACACCAGAGGAACTACAAGCAGCAACAATGGATGACACTAACGATACTGGAACACAGGAGAGCGGCAACCCAGGGGTGGGCACCCGCTGGGTGTACTATTGCCGAAAAGAGGAATTGGAGGACATCGCACAAGAACTCGGCCTGGACAGATTCGGAAAGGTAGAAGAGTTAAGAAAGCGGGTATGTACGTCGATTAAGGAGGGGAATCATAGTCCGTTAATATGGAACTTGCTGAGGGATTGGGAGCGTAGATCCGCCAGAAGGCCGGAATCGCCCGCCCCGCCCAGCATTCATGTTGAAGGGGCGCAGTCACAGCAGAAATCGGAATCCGATTGTCTAGCTCCATCGGGGCAATCCAGAGAATTTCTCCCGCCACCCAGCCTCAGGGAATATAGGCCGGCCAGCGACGAGAAGTTCAGTAAAGAACCACCCCCTGGCACACGAATAGGGCTGCCGGTTAACTCACCTGTGAATAGTACCCAGGCGGAGCAAGCGAGCTGCAGACCCAGGATGAGCACCGATAACGCGTTCGTCAACCCTAGTCGCCATTACGTGTTAGTTCCTGAGCAGGTTAGGAAATGGGGAATAAAATTCGATGGGTATGGTGATCCGCTCGTGTTCGTAGAATCACTGGAGGAGCGTGCGAGGACGTACGAGATAGAACTAGATCGCATCCCCAGAGCAATGAGTGAAGCATTCACCGGCATGGCGGCGGATTGGTTTTCGACGAGCGACCTGAGAGACGCAACCTGGGGGGTGTTTAGGATAAACTTTTTGGATTTCTTCCTACCTCCCCAGTATTTTGACAAACTAGAAGACGAGATAAGGGCCCGGCGGCAACGCGTAGGGGAAGGGTATAAAGAGTATCTGGTCAGCCTGAAAAGACTAATGCGGCATGCCAATTATAGTCCAGAACAAGAGCTGAATAGGGTGTACGAGAACCTCGCGCGGGAGTACCGCTTGTATATTCGTAGGAGAGATTTTACGAGCCTAGCCCAATTAACACAGATAGCCGCGGAGTTTGAGAATATACCGGGTCAGGGTCACGGGGAAGCGACACATGGCCAGGCCATGAGTTTCGGACACCCGGGCAGACTAGGAAGCGTAATGGATCCCGCAAGGCAACCGAACCCTTTTCGGACCCCGCCAGCTCAAGTACCGCTGGTGAGGAGCGAGCTGGGTAGCTGTCCAGTCGCTGAGCGTGAAGACATCTCAAACAACATGGTGGGTCATGAACAAATGAGGTCGACAGAAGCGAGTCGCGTGTGTTATAACTGCGCACAAGGGGGACATTTCGCTAGGGAATGCGCGAACCCGAAAGTGTTGTTCTGCAGGAGATGTGGCACACGGGGCGTGAGTAGTGAGGCGTGTTGTGGGAGAAGGACGGGAAACGGACAGCCGCGTCATCCGGAACGGGATCGGATGGGCGCCGGCGCGAGTCAGTCCCGGAATTGATATACCCACTCAGCGTCGAAAAAAATCGCATAGTCGCCGCGGTGAGGATAGGCGATCGGATGGCGAAGGCGACGGTCGATACCGGAGCCACGAGAAGCTTCATGAGTGAGAAATTTTTCAGAGAAATTGAGACAAAGGGGAAAGTGTTGGCAATAACCGCGAACACGCACTTAGCGGACGGTTCGAAGGTAGTCGTAGATAAGCTATTGCGGACGAAGGTGGGGCTAGTTAGCGAAGAAATATTGATGGACATGCTCGTAATGCCATCCATGTTAGACAGTTTGATCCTAGGGATGGACTTTCTATGCAAGATGGGTACGACCATAAAGTGCGGTGAGGCGAAATTAGTCTTACAAAGCGTTGACGCCCCGGCCGAGCCGAGTTGCAGAGCCGAAGTGAAGCCTGAGGGGGAAAAGACACGCGGTACGAGAGACGGAAAACGATGGAATGTCCTGGGGACATATCGGAAGGAAAATGCCACGCCAGCCAAGCAAGAGGGTGGCCGAGACGCAGTTACAGTCGTCAAGGAGCCATCGCTGGGCCAGTTGGGAAGTACAGGAGCAGAGGTACCTCAGGATGGAGACCCCAAATCCCAGGCAGGATCGAGGTCAGAAGGCACCACCGTGGAAGAAGCGGAGTGGCCAGCGGATTTGGAGCCAGCCACACAGGAGTTTTTGAAAGCGGAGTTACAGCTTTTCGAAGGGCTAAAAGGAGTGTCCCACGTGGCTGAGCATCGGATTATCTTGAAGGATAATAAACCTATCAAACAGAGGTATTATCCCAAGAATCCCGCAATGCAGCGCGTGATCGACCAGCAAGTGGATGAATTGATAGAAGCGGGAGCCATAGAGCCGTCAAGGAGCCCGCACAGTGCCCCGATCGTACTCGTCCGGAAGAAGACGAACGACTGGAGGATGTGCGTGGATTATAGGCAGCTCAATGCACAGTCAATACCAGACGCGTACCCTGTGCCAAGAATAAATCACATCCTGGAAAAGTTGAGACACGCCCGTTACATTTCAACATTGGATTTGAAACACGGTTATTGGCAGATCCCCATGGCAGCGGACAGTCGAGAATGCACGGCATTTACGGTGCCCGGTCGAGGGCCATTCATGGCGGGTAATGCCATTCGGACTGCACTCGGCCGGTGCAACTTTCCAGAGAGCATTGGATACGGTAATTGGCCCAGAGATGGAGCCTCACGCGTTCGCCTACCTGGACGATATCATAGTGATAAGCGCAACGAAGGAACAACATTTAGAGAATTTAAAGGAAGTCTTTCGCCGGCTGAGGGCAGCAAACTTGAAGCTGAACAGGAAAAAGTGCTCGTTCTTCCGCAGGAAGTTGGTCTACCTAGGGCACTTGGTAAGCGCCGAAGGGATTCAGACGGATCCATCGAAGGTCGAAGCAATAAGCGATCTGAAGGCCCCGACGAACTTAAAGGAGCTCAGACGTTGCCTAGGGATGGCGTCCTGGTACAGGCGCTTCGTGCCCAACTTCACGACGGTGGTACAGCCGATGACACTCCTGCTGAAGAAGGCTAAGAGATGGTCGTGGAATGCGGAACAGCAAACGGCATTAGACAGCTTAAAACACTGTCTAACGACCGCTCCCGTTCTCGCATGTCCCGATTTTTCCGAGAAGTTTACGTTGCAAACGGATGCCAGCGACTACGGCCTAGGAGCAGTGTTAACGCAGACCATCGACCAGCAAGAGCGAGTCATCGCCTATGCAAGCCGGAAGTTATCCAAGGCCGAGGAAAACTATTCGGCAACCGAGAAGGAATGCTTGGCAATAGTTTGGTCGATTCGGAAGCTGAAATGCTATCTAGAAGGATATCGGTTCGATGTAGTGACGGACCATATGGCACTAAAGTGGTTGGATTCAATAGAGAGCCCGTCGGGAAGAATCGCACGCTGGGCGTTAGAGCTTCAGCAGTACCAATTCGATGTACGGTACAGGAAAGGAAAGCTCAACGTGGTAGCGGATGCATTGTCGCGAGATCCCTTAGAAAAACTCCAGCAAGTCGTATTCCAACAATCCCCAGGGAAGTGGATTCAAGGAATGAGGGACAAAATCGCTAAGGAACCAGATAAGTATGCAGATTACGTCGAGGAGAATGGACAGCTGTACCGACACCTGGGCCACCGCGCGGACGATGAGGACTACATCCCATGGAAGTTGTGCGTCGACAAAGAACAAAGGAAAAGAGTGTTAAACGAATGCCACGATGCACCGACGGCAGGACACCAAGGGATCCGCAAGACGATAATGAGGCTATCGCAGCGTTACTACTGGCCGGGTATGTTTCGGGACGCAGCCAAATACGTCAAATGCTGCGAGACATGTCAGAAATTCAAGACGGAGCAGAGGAAGCCAGCCGGATACATGCTGACCCGCCAGGTGGCAGAACCAATGGCCATTCTGTGCGCGGATTTTGTGGGCCCCCTACCGCGATCAAAACAAGGCAACACGATGTTGTTGGTGTTTCACGACGCGTTTACGAAGTGGGTAGAATTGGTTCCCCTGAGACGGGCGACAGCGGCCACGTTGCAAAAGGCCTTTCGCGAGCGCATTTTATGCCGGTTCGGGGTACCCAAAAGGTTTGTCTGCGACAACGAAGTGCAGTTCGCAAGTCGGAATTTCAAAGAATTTTTGAGTTCGCTGGGAGTGGAAATGGAACATACCGCCCCGTACTGCCCGCAGGAAAACCCGACTGAGAGGACTAACAGGACGGTAAAGACGATGATTGCCCAATACATATCTGGAAATCAAAGTTCGTGGGATCAGTTAATTCCAGAAATCTCACTAGCCGTCAACTCAAGCATTGCGGATTCGACTGGATTCTCCCCAGCATTTTTGATGCAAGGAAGGGAACCGCGTCTGCCAGCCACATTATATGAGGAAAAGACACCAGGCACAGGAAATACGCCACAAACGCCGGAGGAGAAAGCAAATAGGCTGAAGGAAGTGTTCGACATAGCGCGAAGTAACCAGCAGCGAGCATCAAAAGACCAGGGTAGGAGTTATAACCTAAGGAGGAGAGATAGCGCCCTGTCCTTAACGAGCTGGTATTGTTGAGAACACACCAGTTGTCCAAAGCTAGTGATGGATTCGCAGCGAAATTGGCCGCGAAATACGACGGACCCTTCATCGTGAAGAAATTCGTGTCACCCAACGTTGTACGTCTCGCAAAAGTCGGAGAACGCAAGAGGAAAACTGCCAGCATCTCACAACTAAAACCCTTCCACCGAGAAAGCGACGACTTCGAAACGAGTCAACAACAAGAGAAGGAATCAGGCGAAAGCCACTCAACGACCTAAAAACACTACGAAAATCGTCAGTAGCGGGTTTTTTTTTCTCGTCGCTTTCGCGATTTTTTTTTTCTCTATATCAAAAAAAAAAAAAGTCACTAACAACTAATCTTGCCAAATGTATAAAATTTGTAACAATTTCATCAACATTTCAGATAAAGATGGACAACATCATATCGATTAGTAGCGGAGAAGAGTCGGACACGACAGTCGAGCATGTCGACGAAACGGATGCCTACGGACGACAGTCACGTACGGATGACGACGAGGAAGGAGAAGAGTCGGACACTACAGTCGAGCGTGTCGGCGAAACGGGTACCCACGGACGAAAGTCACGTGCGGAGAGCGGAGAAGAGTCGGACACGACAGTCGAGCGTGTCGACGAAACAGGCGCCCACGGACGAGAGTCACGTGCGGAGAGCGGAGAGGAGTCGACGACAGACGACGACACAAGAACCCACGAGCAAGACGCCCGTGTGGAAGACGTCACCGACGAGGAGTCGGATACCACGGATCGGCGAGAAGCTAAAACGGGTGGCCACGGACACAACGTCCGTGCGGAGGAGGATGAAGAGGATAGCGAAGCCGAAAACGACGACCCGAGCGCATACCAGCGTTCGCGAGATCCACGCAGAAATCACCCGAGATATCAACAAAATAATAGAGAAAACTCGCCTCCCACCTTCTTACACACGATGTACGAGAACGAAGAGGTAGTTGCGTACAGGGTTGACGGTGCGGTCATCCTAGAGATGACAAAAACAACAACGGTCATCATCACGGCGCCGCACGCAAAGGCACCATCTCCATACGTAGAAGAGCCGGCATCACCAGAGCGACCCCAGGCGATCAAAGACGGGAACGCATACACCGAGAACCTGGCGACACCCAGCACAATAGACAGCCCGACGCCCAACAACGGGAAACGCATGCGGAGCGACACGGACCGGTCAGAGGAACTTTTCGAAGGAGTGTGCGGATGGGAGGAGGGATTAGAGGCACAAGTCGAGACAGACAACACGCCGTCCAGCAGCCATAATTCACGCCCACGAAATGTGTGCCCCGCAATCAGGTGGGAATTCCCGGACGAGTGGGAAGTTCTCCCAAATGAGAACATCCTGTCGGCTATGGCGATACCAGCCATCACGCGGGAATTAGAAAGCCGAAGAAGGAGGGGCAAGCACGGATGGTTCAAGTTAACCGCGGGAGGACAGCATTACATAATAAACCCCCGCAAACCCGGCTGGGTTACAATAACCGAAGAGTGCGCAAAGCCACAGGCCGCGGAAACAAACACCGCAAACGCCAATAGTGGGAAAATAAAGCCCGAATCCCGACAAACAGCAGAAACACCGGATCCACAGCCGCCACACACTTGGCAGGTACTACCGGCGGGCGAAGAGCTGCCGCTAGTAGCAATATGGAAGGCCGAAAGATGGCTCATCGGGAAAGGCCCAGGAAGACGAGAGAGAGCGAGTATAAAAGCGGGACAGCAAGTCTACAACGTGACAAAACACCCCGACGGGAAGGTCACAGTCTCGAGGAAAGGGGGGGGTGTGAGGTAGGCCGCCCACGGGCCTCCCCACATTCGAATGCTGCGCATTTTAATATTAATAGTATTAATAATATAAAGAATTACTGTTAAGGGTCACGAAGACAGAATATTACTCACTGTATAGATAAACATAAGCTACAAGTATAACATTAATTCGTAACATAATTAAGACGATAAGAATAACATAGAAGTCCACGACAGTCAACAGAAGGGCCGAGCGGCGAGATCAGCAGAAAGAGAACGTAGGTCATGCGCGCTCTCGCGACCCACAACCTCAAATGTCGCGATCCACAAGCGACGAAGGCAGCGACGAAGGCAAGCTCAGGTCGAGCGCGAGACCGGCAAGGTAGTTGCCCAGTAGCGTGACAAGCAGACGGACGCGTAGTTGCCGAGAACGGTCGAGAAGTTTTGCGCAAAGTGAAAGGAAACGGATGAAGCGATTTTTTAGTGAAAGAGACATTGTACGAATTATTAGAACAAAACCCAGTATATTGTTTAAAAGGAATTAGTAAGTATAAGTGAGCCCGATGAAGAGGGAATAAAAAAGCAATCTAAAACTGAAACGAAATCCCACGTGTCATATTAGTTTTGTGTAAGACGAGCGAGAATCGCCGCATACATATATATATGCGATCATATATATACTCAACTCGCGATACGTTCTCCCTCTTTCTTTCCTCAGCATTCCTACTGATCGGCGGATCAAGCCCCGATTTGTATGGAGCAACCATAGCGGAGTTGGTGGAGACTGTACGAATGTACGTCAAACCCTGACATCCCTGTCCTTCGACGCGTTTCCCCTTTCCTCCCCCGCATTCCTAATAGTCGGTGGATCGAGCCCCGATTCGTACGGAGCGGCATTGGTGGAGTCAGCGGAGACTGCGCAAGAGTACGTCAACCCCTGACGCCCCCCCTTCACCCTTTTGGCCACGCACCCCGGGGTTGTATCGTTTCATTGAAACTCGCCTCTAAGATAGCTAACGCGTTTCGGCAATTTATAAATTACTTGTAACGCGGGCCTTGGCCAGACTGAGATCTGTACCTCGGCAGAATTCACTACTTTACAACGTAACCATAATTAAATTCGGATTTAATCCGAGCGAAGCCTAATAATTACGGAATTTCGTTATTACTTCTTCATGGATTATAGTTTTATTTTAATTTTGTTTAATGTAATTTTTCTCTAAATATTTACCTTGCCGGCTCGACAATCTTATTTCCCATATTATTTTGTGTTAATTCAGCACCTAATTATGCGGATGCCAAAATAACTTTTAGATTATATTGGATGTCCATGTGCTTCCGAAACTAGTTTTTCTATAAATCTTCTTGGTTCAGTCAACTGGTCAGCGCGACGATATTGCAGAAAAGAGATCGAGCTCAGATGCGACCGACCCGACGACCCTTATTCTGCATTCCGATTTGGTACTCACCAAGTGGTGAATATGCACCTGTCACTTGGCAGCGTTGCCATATTGGTATCGATGCATATATTCATTGCTGCACTAAGGCGCGTAATAATTTGATTTTAAAAAATAACTCGACCCAAAATTCGTTGTGTGGGGACATTACACCACCAGATAATCTAACGAGTCTACGAGGCACGATTAGCTGGAATTTTGAAACGTGCCAATCTCATTACCCTGCAAGGTCTCTAACAAATAAAAAGCGTTTCCTAATTTTTTCTTTACTCTACATTTGGAGAACTGCTTACTTAATTTCTTATTGAAATTCTGCTTAAAATTGCTCAAATGAAAATTTCTTTTAAAAACTTCTTGTCCTTCCTTATAAGAAACTGGTTTTGCTCTAAGGTTATACTGGTTAGCATTTCTCTCATACGCTTGACGACTATTGTCTTTTATTGCCTCTCTGAGCAACAAGAGCTTATCAGTTCTTTGTATCCGTGGCGATTCTTCTAACAGACACATCTTTTTACACAAATAATAATCCGATCCGTGGTTGATCATATTAAATCCAAATAAAGCCTTATAGGGCGAGCAACCAATAGCTTGATGAATACTAGAACGTAATGCTGCCGAAATACTAGTCAAGTGTTTATCCCAATCAGTCTGATCTGTTTGAAGATATGCCCGCACAGCTGCCAACAACGAACGGTTCACCCTTTCAGCAGCATTGCTTTGAGGTGAATACAGTGCGGTACAAATGTGTCGAATGCCATATTTGGTCAACATTGCCTCAAATTCGTTGTATTTGAACTGAGAGCCGTTATCACTGACTATACATTCTGGCACCCCAAACTCATCAAAGATACGCTCACACAAGAATGTTTTTATAGCCGCAGTAGTAAATTTCTTCAATGGACAAAGCCAATGATATTTACTGAAATGATCTAACACAATTAATAGACCTATGTGACCCTTTTTGCTACGTGGATATGGACCAAGTATATCAACATACAACCTTTGAAATGGTCTCAGAGATATACTTTGTTCACCCATAGGTGGACGGAGTGTCATGTTTGGAGCTTTCGTCTCCTTACAAATGTCACATGAACGTACATAGTCGCGAACTTGTTTGGATAAGCCTGGCCAATACAAGTTTCTTCTCAAGCGTTCAATCGTCTTCCCCATTCCTCCATGGGCAGACACAATATTGTCATGCGCCTGGCTAATCGCAGCGACTCTAAGTCCTTCTGGTACCCATAGTTTCCAACTATCTGCTTCTTGAGCAGCATTTCCTGATGGGTGCTCCGTTCGTATATACACATACTTCCCGTGCACTCTACAATCCGGAAATTTCTCAACATTCTGTTCGACCCTCAATTTTAAATCAAGATAATTCTGATCAAGAAAAGATGGGGACTCTAAGTCAATAATTGGCCCTACCGCCTCAATACTATCAATCTCATTTTCCGGCAATCGTGACAAAGCGTCTGGAACAATATGATCCTTGCCTTTTCGATGCGAAATGGAAAACTTAAAAGCTTGTAATCGAAAAATCCATCTAGCCAAACGTCCGGAAACGTTTTGCTGTCTCATAAGCCATACCAGGCTTGAATGATCCGTTACAACTTCAAATTCCTGCAACTCCAAATAGCAGCGGAATTTTTCTATAGACAGTATTACAGCCAAACATTCGCGTTCTGTTACGCTGTAATTTCTTTGCGATTTTGTCAGCTTTTTTGACATAAATGCCACCGGTCTTTCTTCCCCTTCATTGGATAACTGTACCAGCACTGACCCGATTCCATAATCACTGGCGTCACAATGTAAGTAAAACTTGCGAGTGAAATCAGGATTCTGAAGCACAGGAGCTGTGGTTAAAAGTTTCTTCAACTTTTCCATTGCTTCTTGAGCTTCGGATGACCATTTGAAACATTTCTTTGTCGAAAGTACTTCGGTGATGGGAAATGTGACCTCGGCAAAGTTTTGAATAAAACGGCGATACCATCCGCAGACACCTAAAAAACCTCGAAGTTGTTTTATGTTGCGTGGTGGTGGCCAATTCATAACACACTCAATTTTTGCTGGATCAGTCGAAATACCTCCACTACCTATCACATATCCTAAATAATTAACTTTTTTGACACAAAATTGACTTTTACTAATGTTTAACGTCAGATTAGCTTTTCGGAACTGATCTGAAATTCTGATAAGAACATTTAGATGTGACGGAAAATCTTCTGAAACAATGCATAAATCGTCCAAGTATCCAAATACACAATGACGCAAATCTGGAGGGATTAGGTCGTCCATTAGACGGCACATCGTCGAAGGTGCATTACAGAGGCCAAAAGGCATAACTTTAAATTGATACAAAGATCTGCCAGGCACTGTAAACGCTGTCAATGGTTTTGCTTCATCCGTTAACTCAATCTGCCAGTAAGCATCCTTTAAATCCAATTTGGAAATAATATTTGCTTTTGGAAGACGAGCGAAAATGCCATCGATGCTCTGCAAGGGATACGCATCCTTTTTAGTAGCATCATTTAATTTTCTTGCATCTAAACATAACCGAACTTTATTTGGTTTGACTAAATCGAATTGGTGAACTCCAAGCGCTCTCGGATGGTTCAATCACTTCCAACTGTAACATTCTGTCGATTTCCGCGAACATCAAGTTCTCAACGGCTGGACTAACAGGATAATGTCTTTGTTTCACAGGAGTAGCGTTGCCAATGTCTATATGATGCTTAATCAAAGCTGTCCGCCCCAAACCTTGTTTCTCAAAATTAGGAAATAATTCCTTAACGCCGTCCAATTGTCTGCGTTGAACTTCTGTCAATGGATATTGATCCTCCCAGCAATCTATGTCTTCCCGAGCTTCAACAGAACTGATAATACCAGGTGCCAATTCAAAAATTCGCCAAAAATCAATACCTAATATAAGTCTTTGTGCGATAGATGGTATAATATGTAATTCAATATCTTTTTCCGTTTCTTTGTATTTTATTTTTACCTTTAGAATACCTATTACCTTGTGGGCTTGAGCATCAGCAGTTTTAACCTGCGAGGCAATTGGCTTAAACTGAGGATACGAACTATAATCCGCTTGAGCCAACTCTGCTCCAATACAACTAATGTTTGCTCCTGAATCAAGCAAACCCCACTCAGTAAATTCTAAAAATGATACATTTGCATAGCTACGCCTATCTAGCTTATCTTGTATAATAGTCGCAACTATATTTTGCTGTTTCTTTTTAACTTCATTGAAATATTTTCGCATCCGAAGCGTATTCCTTCGCGTCGGATACTTTTCTCCAAAAATTTGTTCTCTTATTTTATAATAATTCATTAACCTTTCTTCATATGGTCTAAATCTAATATTTCCCGAACCACTAATTTCTGTGCCACGGCTTTTTAAAATTTCCGCAGCCTTTGTTACTTCCTCCGATTCTTCTTCTGGTTTCTGAAAACCCTGCACTACCGTTTCCTTTAGTTTGGGGTCATCCTTGGCTTGGTGGATGCCCCTCCCTGACGGTTTTCCGACCTGGTCTTGCATTTTAGACAGTTGGGTTTGTAAACTTGTGGATCTCCACATCCATAACAAAACACACGTCTGTCCGCTAAACAATCTTGCCACATGTGACCTAAAGCATCACAATTCCAACATTTGCTGTTTGCCAATGAAACGCGTTGCAAAGCTGCAATCGAATCCTCCGGCTCGTTTTGGCTTTGGTCATCGCTGTGCTCTTCATCTACGGCATACACTCGATAAGGTGCTGCTTCTCTTGGCTTGATATGGGTTGGTCGCGAGCGACTGATGTCTTTCACGAAGTTCTCTCGCTTTTGAACCAAACATCTTAATTGCCCAATAGAATAAACTTCCTCAAACAACAATCTATCTTTAATGTCGATTAGTAAATTAGCCTGAACTATTTCTACTAATTCCTGTTCGTCGAATTGAATTGACAACTTATCCATAAGCTTACAAATAGCTTCATAGAAAGTGTCAAAGGACTCGCCTGGTTTTTGCTTTCGAGCTCGTATCTGCTCACGCAATTCATAAGCAGATCGACTATCTTTATATTGAGATCTCAATGCTTCACAGAACTGAGACCAAGTTAAATTTTCCACTCGCTTGTGGTACCTCCAAAACCAATAGCTGGCTTTTCCCACCAAAAGCTGATGAACATTTCGGCTTAATGCCTCAATATCATTGTTGAGGTGTTCCCTAGTCAAAATTTTGACTCTGTACAAAAACTCTTCAACCGCTAAGCCCTCAGAAGTTCCGTCGAACTTAACGCCCCATTTTTGGATTATATCCGCGACTTTTATAGCACTAAAATTATTCCTTGGCTGAGATGAATAACTTTGTGACATAGAGTTAGATTCTTGCCCTCTCGACAAAACTTGTTCTTGTACTGGCGATTGATTGCTAGATATATTAAGAGAGGACAATACTCGCACCACCGTTTCTCTGACTAGAGTCTCTATATCAGGTTGAGCCTCTGGATTATTATTTCGACCATTTCCTCGTCTAGAGTGTCGCCTTGGCCTACCACGTCGTTGTGCGACTGCGTTTGGATTCTTATTTATTTCCACTTGGCTGCCATGATGTTCTTCTACTGGTATGTTATCCTGTGTCGTGCTACGAGATTGGTCATGCAGACCTGCCTGTACTTCTTCACTTAAGTTTAATTGCCTAGCCACCGCACGTGTTCTAGGACGATCTGGCTGAACATTTGATTTTTTTCTGGCTTCTTGGTTAGGAGTGCAATTTCCTACTACAATTTTCAAATCTTTTGGATGAATTAACGTAAAACAAGTTGGACATGTTTTATTCACCTCAATCCGCGTTTCAATACATTGTTTGTGAAAGACATGCTGACATGTTGTAATAGTATATGGTTGCGTATCTGCCATTGCTTCACCACAAACTATGCAAACATCTTCCTCCACATTTTCTCCTGGATTGGCAGAAGCATTTCTCTTTCCACCACTACGCTCTACTGGCATTTTAAATATATTTTTTTTTTTTTTTTATTTTATATAAATTTTCTTACTTCCTTTTCCGTTTGGCATTTACTGGGGATTCATATAATTGTGCAGTTTAATTCTTGCATCAAAACTTAGGACATATTATTAATTTGGGCTATTGTAACTACTTTGGACTTCTGATGTCGACTTAACATGACTAATAAGTTAACCTCACTTTAACGGACTCAAGTACACATACGCATACTTTGAGTATTCCAGCAAAAACAATTTTACAAACTGTTCATCTCTTATCTACACCTCTTCGAAATCCTATTAAAAATGATACTCAATATTTTTCTGCCGTTATAGTAACGCAAAGCCTTACCACATATCCTTATCCACGGTCGAAGTATTCAAACACTCAAATACTCGAATTCCAGTGGGGTATATTAAGTATTAACTCTACTAAACTACCTCTTTCAAAACTTTACTAAATATCATTCGAAAACAAACGAGCTAAACTGAAAATGACTTGCGAAGGCTACGACCAAAATTATGCATTGCCTACTAATATCAACTTACGTTTATATAGTCAAGCCTCTGCCTAATAAGATGTATTGCGATCATTACTCAAAAGAATTGGAAATTTGTACATAAAAGTTGTTACTGGTTGCTTTTATTCACCGCACGCAAAATAAAACAAATTCCTAGAACCCACTTTCAGTTCCAAATTCAAAACTTTTCTTCTCCTTCACGAATTCACTTTGTGTGGGCCTAGCTAAACTCTTTACACCTGAATGTAAATTCGTCTAACGTGCTCCACGTGTTGGGCGCCAACAACTCTTGTAACGGAGTGGCTCACTTGGGCGACAAGAACTTTGTAGCCCACATGCCTAAACGAGCCTGGCGAGGCAACATGTTTTTCCCGAGATATCCTCTTGCCAGCTCTATCGATCAGCAGCGAAAACAGCGGGGCGGGACCCATTAATTTCTAGCTCTTCCGGGATGGGGTGGGTTGTTGCTGCGGCTGCTGTTCGGCGTTACCTAAGGTTTTATTATAGAGTCCCTCATAAAACTTACTCTTTTGTCGGAGCCGATACTCCACGAAAAACCTCTAGCCATGCCTACGGTCGACGACACGACGCGTAGGCGGTAATCCATCTATATAAAAAAAATACCTATTAGTTGGTCCACCGATTTTGATGACAAGATCGCGGTGTGGTCTTAGATGTTGTGCGACCCACCTGTTCTGTACGAAAGTCGTTGGGTGAAGACCCCATATTGTTTTTACACAATTACATTAAATTCCCATGCCTACGGAAATTCAAAAAAAAGAACTACACAATCATGATTTCAAATTCATATTCATCCAAACTTGGTTTTATATTTAATAGATGGTATCATAGTTGAAATCTTAACGCTTAGAGTTAAATTTTTTTTAAACAATGTAAATTTCATAATATTTACTAAAATCTTGTCAATCTCATCGTATTCTTAACACGCCTTACTCGTACATACTAAGTTTATGATTAGTTTTTGTTCTTATTCTTTGTTTTGTAAATCTGTATCATTTAATTGTGTTTCTCCATTGGTGTTATCGTTTCGTTATGACAAATGAGTATAAACTAATCTTATCCGCCTTTTGTTTCTAGTCACTAACTATATCTAATTATTTAATATTGTTTTCCAGTTATATATAAGTTATTTATTTTTATTTATTTTAGTTTTTTTTTTTTCATTTTATGTAATGACAAAAATAAAATTTTTGTTTGCAAATGACGAGTGGTAGTGTATGTAAGTATGAATGGTTTTAAACAATATAAATTTCATAATATATTTTTTTTTCGGAGCCTATTTTATAGCAAAACTGTTATTGCTGAAAAAAAATTACATATAAGCGTACAAATATTCAGGTTTTATTTAGTTATATTTTTTTTTCAGTGTACATGCTTAAGCATTCCAATAAGAACAACATGTAAAACGAACTAGCAAAAGATCTGCAAAAGGTCTGCGCGCGTCACTGATAAGCTTTATGCTGGCATCAACAATTTTTTTAACACTAAGCAACAAACATCAAGATTGCTTACAGCGCCGCAAGCCTTTTTGCTTTATTAAACATTATTCTTTTCTTTTACAACTCACCCATTATTATCCTCGAAGAAGGCCTTCTTGTTGGTTCGGTGTTTGATTTAAATAGGTTAGGGTAATATTAATTGCATATTCACTTTACATGTATTAGGTTTGAATTAATATAATTAACTTTAATTTTCTTGTACTTATTTATTTTATTGTTGGTACTTGTAAGTTAGAGTAAGTAATTATTTGTATTATCACTTTGCATTATTTGTGTTTTACAACTAGCAAACCAATTTTGCTATTAGTAGGCGTTTTCTTGTATTTCTTTCTTTACACCTGCACACACATACCACTTTGTCAATGCTGACTTGTTTTTACATTAAGTTCTTTTATTATCTACGTTTAAGTCTGGCTTTAACTGGTATACATATGTTTTGTATTGTAGCTTGTCGGATGTTGGATCTCGTATTTTATTTTACGCTGTTCACTGATAACACTCTATGTCGTTTATCGTAATTTTATTGTTCAATTTCTTTTTTTTTTTTTCCTTTTTGATTTTTGTAACCTTTTCAGATCGTAGTTTATTTTTTTTTTCACTCGGCTACGTAAATCGCACTGTCTTCCTCTCTGATCGCTGGTTGCCCTCGAGAATAGTGGCTTATGGTTTTCTAGGCCAATTTCTGCTCTCCTCCGGAAATTTTCCTGCGCTAACCAATGCTTGGCGCTTTCTCAGATTTTAGACGTAACCATAATTAGATTCGGATTTAATCCGAGCGAAGCCTAATAATTACGGAATTTCGTTATTACTTCTTCATGGATTATAGTTTTATTTTAATTTTGTTTAATGTAATTTTTCTCTAAATATTTACCTTGCCGGCTCGACAATCTTATTTCCCATATTATTTTGTGTTAATTCAGCACCTAATTATGCGGATGCCAAAATAACTTTTAGATTATATTGGATGTCCATGTGCTTCCGAAACTAGTTTTTCTATAAATCTTCTTGGTTCAGTCAACTGGTCAGCGCGACGATATTGCAGAAAAGAGATCGAGCTCAGATGCGACCGACCCGACGACCCTTATTCTGCATTCCGATTTGGTACTCACCAAGTGGTGAATATGCACCTGTCACTTGGCAGCGATGCCATATTGGTATCGATGCATATATTCATTGCTGCACTAAGGCGCGTAATAATTTGATTTTAAAAAATAACTCGACCCAAAATTCGTTGTGTGGGGACATTACAATATATCGTTTGTTATGGGTGCTCAGAGCTTGTGTGTCAATTTTATAGTTCCGCACAAGCAATTTAACGGCCATCTCGCCCATGTCCGACTTAATCAGTTTCACCAGCGTCTCGCTATATTTGATTATAAACGACAGGCAAACGTGGGGCATCGAATGCTTCTCTTCAGCCTTTCGCAATACTTTGAAGCTAATCTTGAGCACCTCCTGCGAACAATCCTTGAGGCCATCAAACACGGTTTCCTTCACGGCTTCAATGTTACCTCTAAAGTACTTGGGGAATTTATTAAGAATTCGCCAACACTCACGAACGCACAGTGATCGGATTGTATATATGTCATCCACCTTACTGTTGTCCAGTACTTTATCGTAAAGCGTCCGATGGACAGACTTTAGCTTCTCATCGATGATGAATCTGGGATTACCTAGCGTTTCTATCATCGTAAGACCTGAAATAACTCATTTCACTTGTACCTCATGTTCAAATATGCATAACTAAAAATCGGACATACCAATTAGCGTCGCGGTGTACCGCAAGGGAGTAAAAGTTGATCTATTGGCGACGAATACATATGCGGTTATGTACTGTAGAAAGTACTTCTCTAACATAGTGGGGGGATTGAGGCCAATTTTAAGCAGCTGCTTTACAAAATTACCCACATTCTTGCCAATAAATTTTTGGCCTCCCATGATTAATGGATAATTATTGTGATCCTATTGGAGAAATATATAAATTACGATTCAGCATCTAATAATGATATTTTCTTAAGGTTAAATTAACAAAAAGTTGATTTTATTGCCTTACCATGCTCATGCCCCTATAGCACATTTCAATATTTTAATGTCGTTTTGTAAATAATTGTCGATGTCTTATACATGTACACAGTCAAAGTCGAAAGTTAGCTGAAGCTGTTCAAATATATCAGTTTAATCTGCTATATGCTTTTGTCCCAAAATGTACATATGTAGTATGTGTAACTACAACAAGTGGAAACGTTGCAGTCGGACGCAACCGACTGCGGCATACTCGATACCAGAATTAAAACCGGTAAAAAGAGGCCGGAATGCAAAGGGGTACGGATGCGGCAGGGGCTTACGCTGCCTTAAAGATTCTCCGATGCAGATGTGGATGCCACCGGCTATCTTCATACCAAATTTGGTGACTCTAGCTCAAAGTTTGTAAAAGTTGGGGACAGGGGGGGGCTGGGGGCAGTATGGGTAGTTGAGGCATCAAAATTTTTGTTGCAGATCTTTCTGAAATGTCAATTGCTATCTTCATAACAAAATTGGTGACTCTAGCTCAAAATTTGTAAAAGTTGGGGAAAGGGGGGCTGGGGGCGGTATGGGTGGGCGTGGCATCCAAATTTTTGATGCAGATCTTTGTGGAATGTCAATTGCTATCTATATACCAAATTTGGTGACTCTAGCTCGAAGTTTGTAAAAGATGGGGAAAGGGGGGCTGGGGGCGGTATGGGTGGGCGTGGCATCCAAATTTTTGATGCAGATCTTTGTAAAATGTCAATTGCTATCTTCATACCAAATTTGGTGACTCTAGCTCGAAGTTTGTAAAAGATGCGGACAGGGGGCTGGGGGCGGTAAGGGTGGGCGTGGCATCCAAATTTGTGATGCAGATCTTTGTGGAATGTCAATTGTTATCTTGATACCAAATTTGGTGACTCTAGCTCGAAAATCGAAAAAAGGGGGGAAAGGGGGCGAAATGGAGGGCGTGGCTCCAAAACTTTGATGCAGATTTTTGGGGGTCGTTGCCAGCTATCTTCCTACCAAATTTGGTGGCTCTAGCTCCACAACTCTGGAAGATACACGCATTCCCGTTTTTGACGAAGCGTTGGGGTGGATGGGGGCGGCTAGGGCAGTATTGGTGGGCGTGGCATCCAAACTTTTGATGCAGTTTTTAGGGGGTCATCATCACCTATCTTGGCACCAAATTTGGTGGTTCTAGCTCAAAAAATGTGGGAGATATAGCCATTTCTGATTTCAAAATGCAGGGTGGCTGGGGGTGGAATGGGTGGGCGTGGCTCCAAAACTTTGATGCAGATTTTTGGGGGTCGTTAACAGCTATCTTCCCACCAAATTTGGAGGCTCTAGCTCCACAACTCTGGAAGATACACGCATTCCCGTTTTTGACGAAGCGTTGGGGCACATGGGGGTGGCTAGGGCGGTATTGGTGGGCGTGGCATCCAATCTTTTGATGCAGTTTTTGAGGGGTCATCATCACCTATCTTGGCAAAAACTGTGGGAGATATAGGCTTTTTTGACTTTAAAATTCGGGGGGCGTGGCTCCAAAATTTTTGATGCAGTTTTTAGGGGGTTGCTAGTAGCTATCTTCTTACCAAATTTGGTACTTCTAGCTGTAAGGATGTGAGAAATATGTCGATTTATATGTTTTGAGCTATCGAATTTATCGATTTGCCAGCCCCCCAGTTATCGCAGAACCCCCATCTTGACACTTTAATTTACTATCGCATAGACAAAGAGATTTGAAAAGTTTCAAGTCTCTAGCTTGAAGGGTGTGGAAAAAAATTGGGTTCATACAGACGGACAGACGGACAGACACCATGACGGACATTGCACAAAACCAATATACTCTTTACCTTCGGTATCGAGTATAAAAAAAATATTCAACACAGACTTCTAATGCGTTAACTCTTTTAGATCAGATATTTTACGATGTGAACACATCCAAGTCAAAACGGAAAGGGACCGACTTCAATAGCCTGGCAGTTGGAGATGGGCAAGATGTAATAGTTGTCAGTGTTGTATTTTATCGCAACTATCAAAAGTAACGAGTAACAATTTTCGGCATAGCGACATAATCTCGCCGCCATAATCTCGCCGTTTTCAAAACGTCATAAGACCGCGCTAGACTATGTCGTTTCCCAACAACACAAGATCGCCGAGGAAAGAACGACATAAGATCGCCGACAGCAAAAAATTCTTTACAAGATGTCAATCTTTTTTGCTAGGCTCATAAGCGTCAACAAAACGACAAACTATTGGCTGCAGTAACTAATGTGTATAGACTCCCATTGTTCGATCCACCTTTTTCCTTTCATCATCTTTATGTTGTTGTTGGCATTAGGTGGCAAAATTAGCACGATTTCTGCCGCAACTTTTTGGGAAAACCACCATGGCAAAGGCAACAATGGAAATAATGGCGACCAACTTGCTAAATCACCAAAATCCGCATCCTTAGCATCTTAACGGCCAATTTAGCGTCAAGCAACGAGAAGAAGCACATAAAAGGCAACAAAAACAATGCGCGCAACAACTAAGACAAAGGCAAACAAGTGGAAACGTTGCAGTCGGACGTAACCGACTGCGGCATACTCGATACCAGAATTAAAACCGGTAAAAAAGAGGCCTGAATGCAAAGGGGTACGGATGCGGCAGGGGTTTACGCTGCCTTAAAGATTCTCCGATGCAGATGGGGATGCGACCGGCTATCTTCATACCAAATTTGGTGACTCTAGCTCAAAGTTTGTAAAAGGTGGGGAAAGGGGGGGGGGGGCTGGGGCGGTATGGGTAGTTGAGGCATCAAAATTTTTATTGCAGATCTTTCTGAAATGTCAATTGCTATCTTCATACCAAATTTGGTGACTTTAGCTCAAAATTTGTTAAAGGTGGGGAAAGGGGGGGCTGGAGGCGGTTTGGGTGGGCGTGGCATCAAAATTTTTGATGCAGATCTTTGTGGAATGTCAATTGCTATCTTCATACCAAATTTGGTGACTCTAGCTCAAAATTTGTAAAAGGTAGGAAAGGGTGGGCTCAGGGCGGTTTGGGTGGGCGTGGCATCAAAATTTTTTATGCAGATCTTTGTGGAATGTCAATTGCTATCTTCATACCAAATTTGGTGACTCTAGCTCGAAGTTTGTAAAAGGTGTGGAAAGGGGGCTGGGGCCGGTAAGGGTGGGCGTGACATCCAAATTTGTGATGCAGATCTTCGTGGAATTTCAATTGCTATCTTCATACCAAATTTGGTGACTCTAGCTCGAAATTTGTAAAAAGATGGTGAAAGGGGGCTGGGGGCGTTAAGTGTGGGCGTGGCATCCAAATTTTTGATACAGATCTTTGTAAAATGTCAATTGCTATCTGTTCGTTTAGAGCTGCTGAAGAAACTTGAGCTTAATTTCAACTCAGCTCACGACCAGCTAGAAGAACTTGATTTTGAAGAAATTGGGAGTGAGCTGCGCGAAAACTTTGACGTCATGCTTGTAGACGTAATTACCCGTGTCCGATCTCGCCTCTGCCCTTCGCAAGCGCAACTAGCAGCATCTTCAAGCTCGCAAGGCAATTTGGATGCAACTCAGGAGCCAAGCTTCAATGCGTCTGTCAATCGTCCTCGTCGAGCTCGTCTGCCAGAGCTCAAGATTCCGCAGTTTTCTGGAGGCTACACTGAGTTCGCCAATTTCATCTCCATGTTTGAATCGGTCATAGACAAGGATGTGGATTTAACAAACATTGAGCGTTTTCAACACTTACGCTCTTGTCTGTCGGGCTCAGCGCTTGATGCCGTATCATCTCTGGAACTCTCTGAGGCCAACTATCAAGTTGCTCTCAGCATTCTGCATAAACGCTTTAATAATAAACGCCTTGTTTTTCAGTCCCACATTAAGGGTATTCTTGGACTCAAGAAGGTAGAGACGGCGTCGGCTGGCAAACTTCGTGAGCTTTCGGACCAGATTACTGGTCACATGCGTGCCTTGGAAACGCTTGGCAGTTCAGAGGAGATTGCTGGATGTATGATCATCAATCTACTGCTCGCCAAAGTGGACGTCGCAACGCAGACCAGCTGGGAAGAGAGCATCGCCTTAAATAAAATTCCCTCATCGGAGGAGTTTTTTACTTTTCTGGAAGGGCACTGTCAAAGAATGGAAACCATGCAGCACGCTATGCTGAATTCGCCGGTGATAAAAGGCAATCCAGCTACTAGTCCATGCAAAAAGGCGTTTGTAGCGACACAAACCAACAACGTATGCTGTTGTTGTGGCACCCCAGGGCATGCCATATATGCGTGCAACAAATTTGGAAATTTGTCTCCATCGTTACGTTTCAAGGAGGCAAAGAAACTTGGACTATGCATAAACTGTCTAAAGAAAGGACATCAAGCACAGTCATGCTCAAGTCGAAATTGTTTGACTTGCAATGCTCGGCATCATACGCTGCTACATTTTGAGGCAACCCCGGAAACGTCATCGCAGTCGTTGACTACGGCTTCTTCGCTTCACGTGTCGACCTCGCTTGCTGCCTCTGGAAATGGTGCTCTGTTAGCCACAGCAATTGTGCTAATTAGAGATCGCTCTGGCTCCTTAATTCCGGCACGTGCGTTGCTAGACTCGGGTTCGCAGCTTCACCTGATCACTTCTCGCTTGGCCCAGCAGCTGCGTTTGAAGAGAAGTCGCTCTTCAACAGTTATCTCTGGTCTAGGTGATGCTAGCGTACCCACTTCAGGATCTACCGTCGACATTGGACTGCAGGCTCAGCATTCTGATTATTTTACATCAATCAATGCATTAATTGTTCCTACCATTACAGACTGTCAACCCAGCAAGTCGATCGACATCTCAACGTGGAGCATTCCTTCAAACATTCATTTGGCAGACCCAGCGTTCCACAAGCGACAGCACGTCGATCTACTCATTGGAGCAAGCATGTTTTACGAGCTTCTCTGCGTCGGCCAAATTAAACTTCTGCCAGGTTTGCCTCTATTGCAAAAAACTCGACTTGGCTGGGTCGTTACTGGAGGATGTAAAACAAACGGTATCGGTTCTCTATTGGCTGTTTGCGAGCCAATTGATGATCGCACTTTGGACGATAGGCTTGAGCATATTGTCAGGCGGTTTTGGGAAGTTGAAGGCTGTGGTGAAAGCAACGCACCAGCTACCAAGGAGGAAGTGGAATGTGAAGAACATTTTACAAAAACTGTTTCTCGCTTGCCGTCTGGTGAATACTCAGTTATGCTGCCATTCAAACCAAACTCTGGAAACTTAGGCGATTCGTATAGACAAGCCTACCAGCGTTTTTTAAGCTTGGAGCGTAAACTGGAACGGAAGCCTAATACAAAACAACGATATTTGGCATTTGTTAAGGAGTACCTCGATTTGAAACATATGTCGCTCGTCCAACCGGAATTAGCAGGTTCCTGTCGCTATTTTCTGCCACACCATTGCGTATTGAAGGAAGATAGCACAACAACCAAACTACGTGTCGTTTTCGATGGTTCCGCAGCAACTTCTTCGGGTGCGTCTCTCAACGATGTTCTCATGGCTGGACCTGTCATACAAGCCAAACTTTTCAAATTGCTGATTCAATTTCGCACGTATGTTGTCGCTCTCACTGGAGACATCTGCAAGATGTATAGATGCGTTCGAGTGAGCTGCCCTGACACATATTTCCAGTGCATTTTATGGCGGAACTCTCCAAGGGAAAACATCAAAGTGTACAAGCTTGACACTGTCACATATGGAACGAAGCCTGCATCATTCCTATCAGTTCGGACGATGCATCAATTAGCCCATGATGATGGACATTTGTTTCCCCTTGGTGCGTCAGCTGTCTTGCATGATATCTACGTCGATGACTTGATAACTGGTGGGAATTCTGTGGATGAGGCTATTGAGAAGATGCAACAGACAACGAAGCTCCTTGCCCGAGGCAACTTTCAGCTTCGAAAGTTTTGCTCGAGCCATTCGACAGTTTTGGAAGGAGTTCCTGAGTCCGAACGAGAAACTTGTCTCAAATTTGATGATGACAGCAACATCATTAAAACGCTCGGCCTATTGTGGGATCCTGGATCTGATCAGCTTCTGTTTTCATCGGCTCCAGCGCAGCATGTTGCAAAGCCTTGCAAACGCTCTATTTTATCGGCGATAGCACACTTCTACGACCCTCTTGGCCTTATAGGACCGGCTATTGTGAAGGCAAAGGTGTTTTTGCAGCATTTGTGGAAGGCGAAGCTTGATTGGGACGAGCTTGCCACTGGACCTCAGCACAGCTTGGATGGAGATATACAATGGCTTCAACAATTTTCCACGTCTATCGTTTCCTCGTTGCGTTATCGCCCAGCACTGTTCTATAGAAGTACACGGATTCTGTGATGCCAGCATCGACGCATTTGGAGCTTGCATTTATGTCGTATCAAAGGGTGAGCAACCTTCGAGCTACCTACTTTGTTCGAAGTCTCGTGTCGCGCCTCTGAAGACACTTACCGTACCGAAGTTGGAACTATCTGGAGCCAGGCTGCTTGCTCAGCTAATGTTTGAAATAGCCCAATCCGGACTTTTCAATGGCTCTTTCTACTGCTGGTCAGACTCTTCCATAGCTCTGTCGTGGATTCACAATGAGCCTGCCCGATTTAATGTATTCGTCGCAAATCGAGTAGCTGCTATTCAGGAGTTGACGGCCAACATGCAATGGCGTCACGTTCCCACAAATGTCAACCCGGCAGACATACTTTCTCGTGGATTGCTTCCGAGTCAACTTGCTCAATTGGATCTATGGTTGTATGGTCCTCAATTCGTGACCTTGGATGAGGATTCCTGGCCTCTTGTACATGCTGTCGTTGAGCCAAGCCTGGAAGTTCGAAAGAAGGTCTTTGTCGTCAGCACACCATCATCAGATATCGTCTCTGATTGCAAGTTTGTAAATTCCTTCTCCAGATTGCAACGTGTATTCGCTTACATATACAAATTCGTCAAAGGAATACGACATCCTGGGCTTTACGTGAGTGACGTTCATAGTGGCACTCAATTGCTTATTAGGCTTATTCAATGTCGAAGCCTAAGCCAAACCCTTAAGGAACTGAAGGAAAAAGGAGTAGTGCAAGGTTCCAGTTCGATTGCATCCTTATGCCCGTTCATCGATGAATTTGGACTTGTTCGTGTGGGCGGTCGTCTAAAAAACTCAAACTTGCCGTTCGAGTCTCGCCATCCAATCATCTTACCCAAAGGACATCCAGTTACTGTCTCCGTTATTACACATTTTCATGAACGCGACTTGCATGCTGGGCCTCGTGCACTTCTAGCTAACATCCGGCTTCAGTATTGGCCAATCGGTGGTTTGAAGACAGTAGCCAAAGTCATCAAAAAATGCGTTCGATGCTTTCGGGCAAGGCCCCGGCTTTTAACGCATATCATGGCTGATCTTCCTAAAGAACGGTGTACAGGATCTCGAGCCTTTGATGTTACCGGTGTGGACTACTGTGGACCTTTCTTCTACAAATCGGGAGTTCGTAGTAGACCTCCGATAAAGGCATACATCAGCGTCTTTATTTATTTCAAGACCAAGGCCGTACACCTGGAGCTTGCCAAGGATTTGTCAACACCAACTTTTATCGGCGCGTTAAAGCGGTTTATATCTCTTCGTGGGATGCCAAGTCAAATTTGGTCAGATAACGCTACAAATTTCGTTGGAGCCAAAAATGAGCTGCTGGATTTAAAAAGCTTCTCCTAAGCGACCCTCATCAGGATGCAGTGCAAAGATTTTGCTTATCCGACAACATCGACTGGCGTTTCATTCCTCCTCGCTCTCCTCACTTTGGTGGACTTTGGGAGGCCGCAGTCAAGAGTGCAAAGTATCACCTGCATCGTTCTATTGGTCGAAACACGCTCCATCTTGATGAACTACAAACGCTTGTTTATCAAATCACCGCAATCATTAATTCTAGACCCTTAGTTCCCATTACAGAGAATCCTGAGGACCTAGACGTGTTAACACCAAATCATTTTTTGCTTGGTGGGCCACCAACAAACATAATCGAGCCAGATTTGTCCAGCATCAACTTCAATCGTTTGAATGGCTGGCAGCAGGTGGCACGTTTGCAACAGATCTTCTGGGATCGTTGGCAAAAAGAATATCTGACGTTGCTTCAGGAACGGACTAAGTGGAGAGCTCGCGTTGAACCACTATGTGTCGGCGACTTAGTCCTCATCAAGGATGAGAATCTTCCACCCATGCGCTGGCCACTTGCTCGAGTTCTTCAGCTTCTACCTGGACGTGACGGAGTTCCAAGAGTTGCAGAGCTAAAAACCGCTACTGGACAGCTTCGAAGGGCAACAGCGAAGCTATGTTTGCTGCCCTTAAATGACTCTGTTGAACGCGTGCATTCAACGGGGGGAGGATGTTCGCAGCAGCAACAGCAACAGCCGCGTGATCAACAATAACATTTGTACATATTAATTGCCCTGTGCGGCATACCCTATGCTTATCTCATTATAGAGTATCTAACGTTATTCTGTTATGTTCACTCTACACCTTTATGATGTCTACTTTACACCTTAATTCGTTAACCATCGGCCCGCTTTGTATGTCGCCGCTTGCATATCATTCTGTTAGTTGTTCAAACACATTCGGTGTGAGCAGGTCAAAGATTTGTGACAATTGCAAATAAAGCATCGGTCTAATTTGTAATTCTGTCTATTGGTTTTCATTTCGGAAAATAAAGCACTAAAAAATATTAGTGCTCAAAACACTATCTTCATACCAAATTTAGTGACTCTAGCTCGAAATTTGTAAAAAGTGGGGAAAGGGGGGCTGGGTATAGTATTGGTGGGCGTGGCATCCAAACTTTTGATGCAGTTTTTTGGGGGTTGCTAGTAGCTATCTTCTTACCAAATTTGGTACTTCTATCTGTAAGGATGTGAGAAATATATCGATTTATCGGTTTTGAGTTATCGAATTTATCGATTTGCCAGCCCCCCAGTTATCGTAGAACCCCCATCTTGACACTTTAATTTACTATCTCATAGATTAGGAGAATTGGAAAGTTGCAAGTCTCTAGCTTGAAGGGTGTGGAAAAAAGTTGCGTTCATACAGACGGACAGACGGACAGACACCATGACGGACATTGCACAAACTCAATATACTCTTTACCTTCGGTATCGAGTATAATAAAATAAAACAAACGAAATGTTGAAAAACCCCTCCAGGACAATTCTTGGCATTGCCAACAACAGCAACAAGATAACTAAGCCATCCGAAGTTTATATACTCTTCTACTTTAGCTAATCATGACCAATTCAAGAAAGAAAATATCATATGATATTGGGCTTCGATGGTGATAAGTTCTTAACCATCATAGTAGTAAGCTTTAAGTTTGTATATGCATATATATTCTGATCCAATGTAAACTCTTTGCTGAGGACAATTTCAATTCCAATTACTTTCGGTATGAATATGAAAAAACACTTTGGGGAACAATAGACAACACCCCTTGCCAACGCCCGCTATCTGAGATAAAAGCGTAAATGTCCCAAAAAAAATAAAATAAAAATTAACAAATAAATAAAAAAATATTTTTGCGACAACAACGAGGTGTCGTAAGGCCCTATAGGCACGAAGCACGAAGCGTGGCAGACGATGCAGGCGCTGCTGCTTGGCGTTTATCATTCTTTGTAATTTAGCGACCCCTCGAGCCGCCACAAACCCGAGCAGCAGCAGCAACCGCTCTTCATTATCTACTTTCCCAAACTCTTAGCTCCATTGTATATAGTGTGGCCATTTAGCGTCTTCAGTCTTCTACAGGCAGCTTATTTAATTTTGCGTCCCGTTACGCACAATTACATCAAGAATGCTCGGGCAGGTAAGCATTCAGAGCCAGCATGCCTCGCACTTTAAAATACTCTTCTTGAAATGCAATCGAATAATGTATAATTCCGGGTTGTTTTATTTTGTTCAGATTTTTAAATAAAGCAGACAAATTTCTATTATTTTTAGACGGATTTTGCCTTTTTATACTCGATACCGAAGGTAAAGAGTATATTGGGTTTGTGCAATGTCCGTCATGGTGTCCGTCCGTCCGTCCGTCCGTCCGTCCGTCCGTCCGTCCGTCCGTTCGTCCGTCCGTCTGTATGTTCGCAACTTTTTTCCACACCCTTCAAGCTAGAGACTTGAAACTTTCCAATTCTCTTTATCTATGGGATAGTTAATTAAAGTGTCAAGATGAGGGTTCTACGATAACTGGGGGGCTGGAAAATCGATAAATTGGATAACTCAAAACCGATAAATCCACATATTTCGCACATCCTTACAGCAAGAACAACCAAATTTGGTAAAAAGATAGCTACTAGCAACCCCCAAAAAACTGCATCAAAAATTTTGGAGCCACGACCCTCTATTCCGCCCCCAGCCACCAGCTTTTTAAAGTCAAAAAAGCCTATAACTCCCACAGTTATCGACCTAAAGCCACCAAATTTGGTGCCAAGATAGGTGATGATGACCCCCTAAAAACCGCACCAAAAGTTTGGATGCCACGCCCACCGACACTGCCCTAGCCGCCCCCATGCACCCCAACGCTTCGTCAAAAACGGGAATGCGTGTATCTTCCAGAATTGTGGATCTAGAGCCACCAAATTTGGTAAGAAGATAGCTGGTAACGACTCCCAAAAAACTGCATCAAAGTTTTGGAGCCACGCCCACCCATTACGCCCCCAGCCCCCCCGCATTTTGAAATCAGAAATGGCTATATCTCCCACAGTTTTTGAGCTAGAGCCACCAAATTTGGTGAAAAGATAAGTGATGATGACCCCCTAAAAACTGCATCAAAAGTTTGGATGCCACGCTCACCATTACTGTCCTAGCCGCCCCCATCCACCCCAACGCTTCGTCAAAAACGGCAATGCGTGTATCTTCCAGAGTTGTGGAGCTAGAGACTCCAAATTTGGTGGGAAGATAGCTGGCAACGACCCCAAAAGTTTTGGAGCCACGCCCTCTATTTCGCCCCCCTTTCCCCAATTTTTCAATTTTCGAGCTAGAGTCACCAAATTTGGTATGAAGATAGCAATTGACATTTCACAAAGATCTGCATCAAAAATTGGGAGGCCACGACCGTCCATACAGACCCCAGCCCCCCTTTCCCCACCATTTACAAACTTTGAGCTAGAGCCACCAAATTTGGTATGAAGATAGCAATTGACATTTCACAAAGATCTGCATCAAAAATTGGGATGCCACGCCCACCCATACCGCCCCCAGCCCCCCTTTCCCCACTTTTTACAAATTTCGAGCTAGAGTTATAAAATTTGGTATGAAGATAGCAATTGACATTTTACAAAGATCTGCATCAAAAATTGGGATGCCACGCCCACCCATACCGCCCCCAGCCCCCCTTTCCACACCATTTACAAACTTTGAGCTAGAGTCACCAAATTTGGTGTGGAGATAGCAATCTAAATTTCACAAAGATCTGCATCAAAAGTTTGGATGCCACGCCCACCCATACCGCCCTTTCCCCACATTTAACAAGCTTTGAGCTAGAGTCACCATATTTGCAACGAAGACAGCTGGTGGCATCCCCATCTGCATCGGAGAATCTTTAGGGCAGCGTACACCCCTGCTTCATCCGTACCCCTTTGCAATGAGGCCTCTTTTTACCGGTTTTAATACTGGTATCGAGTATACCGCAGTCGGTTGCGTCCGACTGCAACGTTTCCACTTGTTTGCAATATGTTTTGCGTTATCAGAAATGGGAGACTCGCCATTGATGCCAACTTTCGTTAACAGACGCTTTCTATAATTTAAGAACGGCTGCCACTTCTCCTTGCAAGTGCTATTCTCAACAGCCTTTCCGGTAAGATCATCCAAGTGAGCGATAATATCGTTCACCAAACTTTTTTTTAGTTATATGAACAAAACGTTCTAGGACTTGGAAAAAATCTCCATTTGGGGGCCCCACATTTTGATCATCCATCCGACATTTATCTAAGGCAAACTTAATGCCCTGATAATGCAATATTTTCACACCGCCACGTGCCTTCTCCAGGTTGTTTTCAAATACCTCGATATGCGATTCAGCCAGCACAAGTAGCTCGATAAACTCACTCGAGTTTGTGAACACATCAATACAGGCACGAATCACAATAAAACCAACGTTTCTCATTGATATTTTTCTAAGTGCATTTAACATTATGTCACCGTAGCTTTCACGGAACTGGAATTAGGTATAACTGAATAAATTAATGTTCATTGGGCCATCGACATAAGTGACGACTTACCTGTCGATAGAACCGGTAAATAATTGAGTAATAAGCATTGTTAAGGACCTTGTGAACTGCCAGCTGGCAGAATCTAAATAAAGCTTCTCGCTTTTGACTCTCATTATTTGGGTTGGTGTCATCAAATACATGTTCCATCACAAATTGTAGAAGCATTTCAATCTCCACAAATCAGGTTTGCATCGCATTCGTCGAAGATTTCCCGTAAAAGATTTGTATGACAGCAAATAGATCGCAAACACCATTAAATGCCTTAAATGTAAAACTTAATCAACTGACGCTAATATCACTAGTTAGAGCTTAGTTATGTAATAAAAGTTAAATTAACTCAGATTGATCGATTGTCCTGTTTTTTGTTGTTTTTTTTTTTACTGTCATTGATTGATAGTCAAAATAATAATATTAGTTTTTAGCCGCGTTTTTTTTGTTACTCACCATGTAAGCGACGCTCATGATGTTTGGGTGTTCGACTGCTTGGAATAAAATAAACTTGAGCTCAATGATGTGGTTACGCAAAGACTCGAGACCCTCGATGTCAATTGGGTCAGCCAAGGTGTTGGTCAGCTCCCATTCAACAGCTCCCATATAAAGCCGATCGCAGACTGCTTGATTACCGACCCCATGATACAAATTATTGCAGTCACTCGAATGGCAGTAGTATCCCCTGACCACAGTAGTAGTCTCACCATGCTGCGCCAAGCATGCGATCCTCGGACGACCTACCAGCGAAACGATATTCCAGCAGCTCGGCAGCGGCCCGACCAATGCTACGATTAACGTTAAACACCAAACGCTCAATATATCGTTTGTTATGGGTGCTCAGAACTTGTGTGTCAATTTTATAGTTCCGCACAAGCAATTTAACGGCCATCTCGCCCATGTCCGACTTAATCAGTTTCACCAGCGTCTCGCTATATTTGATTATAAACGACAGTCACCATATTTGCAACGAAGACAGCTGGTGGCATCCCCATCTGCATCGGAGAATCTTTAAGGCAGCGTACACCCCTGCTTCATCCGTCCCCTTTGCAATGAGGCCTCTTTTTACCGGTTTTAATACTGGTATCGAGTATACCGGTTGCGTCCGACTGCAACGTTTCCACTTGTTTGCAATATGTTTTGCGTTATCAGAAATGGGAGACTCGCCATTGATGCCAACTTTCGTTAACAGACGCTTTCTATAATTTAAGAACGGCTGCCACTTCTCCTTGCAAGTGCTATTCTCAACAGCCTTTCCGGTAAGATCATCCAAGTGAGCGATAATATCGTTCATCAAACTTTTTTAGTTATATGAACAAAACGTTCTAGGACTTGGAAAAAAATCTCCATTTGGGGGCCCCACATTTTGATCATCCATCCGACATTTATCTAAGGCAAACTTAATGCCCTGATAATGCAATATTTTCACACCGCCACGTGCCTTCTCCAGGTTGTTTTCAAATACCTCGATATGCGATTCAGCCAGCACAAGTAGCTCGATAAACTCACTCGAGTTTGTGAACACATCAATACAGGCACGAATCACAATAAAACCAATGTTTCTCATTGATATTTTTCTAAGTGCATTTAACATTATGTTACCGTAGCTTTCACGGAACTGGAATTAGGTATAACTGAATAAATTAATGTTCATTGGGCCATCGACATAAGTGACGACTTACCTGTCGATAGAACCGGTAAATAATTGAGTAATAAGCATTGTTAAGGACCTTGTGAACTGCCAGCTGGCAGAATCTAAATAAAGCTTCTCGCTTTTGACTCTCATTATTTGGGTTGGTGTCATCAAATACATGTTCCATCACAAATTGTAGAAGCATTTCAATCTCCTCAAATTCAGGTTTGCATCGCATTCGTCGAAGATTTCCCGTAAAAGATTTGTATGACAGCAAATATAGATCGCAAACACCATTAAATGCCTTAAATGTAAAACTTAATCAACTGACGCTAATATCAGTAGTTAGAGCTTAGTTATGTAATAAAAGTTAAATTAACTCAGATTGATCGATTGTCCTGTTTTTTGTTTTTTTTTTTACTGTCATTGATTGATAGTCAAAATAATAATATTAGTTTTTAGCCGCATTTTTTTGTTACTCACCATGTAAGCGACGCTCATGATGTTTGGGTGTTCGACTGCTTGGAATAAAATAAACTTGAGCTCAATGATGTGGTTACGCAAAGACTCGAGACCCTCGATGTCAATTGGGTCAGCCAAGGTGTTGGTCAGCTCCCATTCAACAGACGAGTACAAAATCTAAATTCAAGAGCGTGCTATGCTCGAAAACTCAGTATCATGATTGAATTGGTTCACGCTCTGCAAAGATTTTTTTAGGTTGCAATGAACGCTGAAAGCCAGCGCCCACTCGTTGAAATCAAAGTACGGAAACAGTGCCGCAAGAAGGCGTAGCGAGGCTGTGAGACGCTTAAAGCGAGCGCGATTCCGATCGTTGGTTGCAAGCTCGCTGGCTCTGTTGGCCCTCATGTATTTATCCAACGCCTCTTCCTTTAAAGCATGTATAGAATTTTCGCTGGCTTTAGTTGCGTATGCATTCTTTTTTACAAGCTTATTAAGTGCTTTGGCACACGCCTCCAGAAATTGCCAGTTGTGACTCTCGTGCAATAGCGGTACAAGCGCATTGTCGATAAGTTGCATCATGAATCGCGTTGAGAAATCCAAGTACGGAATTAGCTCTTAAAGGTGCTCCAAATCGAATACACTGAGTCGTGGCTGACGCAATATTTTGCATAAGAACGGCATTAAAAACCATTTTGCTGTCTGCATGGCATTCGGATTGGGCTCACGCTTCAGATCGATAGATTCTTTTCCGTTCGGTATAAAGCCGATCGCAGACTGCTTGATTACCGACCCCATGATACAAATTATTGCAGTCACTCGAATGGCAGTAGTATCCCCTGACCACAGTAGTAGTCTCACCATGCTGCGCCAAGCATGCGATCCTCGGACGACCTACCAGCGAAACGATATTCCAGCAGCTCGGCAGCGGCCCGACCAATGCTACGATTAACGTTAAACACCAAACGCTCAATATATCGTTTGTTATGGGTGCTCAGAACTTGTGTGTCAATTTTATAGTTCCGCACAAGCAATTTAACGGCCATCTCGCCCATGTCCGACTTAATCAGTTTCACCAGCGTCTCGCTATATTTGATTATAAACGACAGGCAAACGTGGGGCATCGAATGCTTCTCTTCAGCCTCTCGCAATACTTTGAAGCTGATCATGAGCACCTCCTGCGAACAATCCTTGAGGCCATCAAAAACGGTTTCCTTCACGGCTTCAATGTTACCTCTAAAGTACTTGGGGAATTTATTAAGAATTCGCCAACACTCACGAACGCACAGTGATCGGATTGTATATATGTCATCCACCTTACTGTTGTCCAGTACTTTATCGTAAAGCGTCCGATGGACAGACTTTAGCTTCTCATCGATGATGAATCTGGGACTACCTAGCGTTTCTATCATCGTAAGACCTGAAATAACTCATTTCACTTGTACCTCATGTTCAAATATGCATAACTAAAAATCGGACATACCAATTAGCGTCGCGGTGTACCGCAAGGGAGTAAAAGTTGATCTATTGGCGACCAATACAAATGCGGTTATGTACTGTAGAAAGTACTCCTCTAACATAATGGGGGATTGAGGCCAATTTTAAGCAGCTGCTTTACAAAATTGCCCACATTCTTGCCAATAAATTTTGGCCTCCCATGATTAATGGATAATTATTGCGATCCTATTGGAGAAATATATAAATTACGATTCAGCATCTAATAATGATAGTTTCTTAAGGTTAAATTAACAAAAAGTTGATTTTATTGCCTTACCATGCTCATGCCCCTATAGCACATTTCAATATTTTAATGTCGTTTTGTAAATAATTGTCGATGTCTTATACATGTACACAGTCAAAGTCGAAAGTTAACTGAAGCTGGTCAAATATATCAGTTTAACCTGCTATATGCTTGTGTCCCAAAATGTACATAGTATGTGTAACTACAAAAAGATAGCGCTACAAGGCAGTTTAACAAAGTTAACAGCATTGATTGCTAGACAGTGAAAAAACTGCCATTTATTAGATTATTTTTTAGACGAGCAGACTGCAAAGCTTAACAGCGAGTCGTGCTGTTCAAGAAGGAAATCATAAATATTAAGTAATTAAATAAGCCGCAAAAAAAAACCTATTATTTTCTTATGCGATTTATCATGCTTCTAGTGTAATATGCAAAAAAAATATTAAAGATCGACTTACGTTATGTAGTTGACGCGTAGCGTTATCTACTACCCAGGCATACAATTTGTGCAAATCCAAGTCTGCAGGAATCTTAAATGCTATTCCACTCGCTTCAAATACGATCCCGATGAAGTTAACCATAGCTTCTCTTGGTTCGGCGAAATAAATTTGATGCCGTTTGCAGCTAAGGTTCTTTATACACTTAAAAATTTACCAAATTACAATCACTAAGCATACAAAATGTGTTTATGTAGGAGTCGTTAAATAGTGGACAACGGTAACGATTGCCACCATGGTGGAATGATAATGTTGATAACAAAACGCAAAAATAATATAGAAAAATAAAACAAGTGGAAACGTTGCAGTCGGACGCAACCGACTGCGGCATCCTCGATACCAGTATTAAAACCGGTTAAAAGAGGCCTGACTGCAGAGGGGTACGGATGCGGCAGAGGTGTACACTGCCTAAAAGATTTTCCGATGCAGATGGGGATGCCACAATCTATCTTCCTTACAAATTTGATGACTCTAGCTCAAAGTTTGTAAGTTTGTTGGGAAAGGGGGGCTGGGGGCGGTATGGGTGGGCGTGGCATCCAGATTTCTGATGCAGATCTATGTGGAATGTCAATTGCTATATTCATACCAAATTTGGTGACTCTAGTTCGAAATTTGTAAAAAGTGGAGAAAGGGGGGCTGAGGGCGGAATGGGTAGGCGTGGCATCCAAATTTTTGCTGCAGATCTTTCTAAAACTGAAAAACCTGTTTTTAACATCAAAACAGCCCCTGGTTTTTATAACCGGAAAAAATAACAGATCCCTGTTTTAAACAGCAAAACAATTACCGGTTCCTAAAACCGAAAAACCGGGTTTTCACAGCTAAACGGCCACCTGTTCTATGTTTTCTTGGCTTACCTCTTTTCAATATTATTGGATGGGTTCTAGAATTGGAGTTGAAAGAGAAAATATTTGCCTGGGGAACGCCAGTTGGCTACCGAAAAATCACGAATTGATATTGCTGACAGATTTAAACTCTATTCAATAGCGTACTTTTAAGTCCCGGTTTTTTATCGACACGACTGTGGACTTGTTCTTTCATTTGGATGTTAAATTAAAGTTATAGCACGAAACGCAGCAGTATTGCGTCAGTACATTCGTTGGCTTTTGGTGAAAAAAAATTAAATTAATAAAATTTATAGCACTTTTTAAAAAATAGATTCGGTTCTCATACATTTTTTCGAAAAAAATCACGAATGGACATTGCTGACAGATGTAAATTACTTTGTAAGGAAAAAAAAACGGATATTAAATTTGAGCCAAGATAACTAAAAATTTAATAAAAAATCAGTAAAAGTCCGTAAAAAAGTAACAACTTTATTGATATGTTCTTTTTAAACAAAAAAATATAAAGGGGAATTAATAATAGAATAATATGTCTCCTGCCTGTATAAACCTTCATCGTCTATGAATGATTTGGTACCTGAGAGGTCTGTTGTGCCCCCTTCTAGTTCTATAACTCTTCCATCGGACATGGACACTGTACGAGAGCAAGTATTTTTTGATGAGTTGAGGGTTTCTTAGCTTTTAATTTGTTTGATATGTTGTTCTAAGAAAAGGAACTTCGCTTCCTTGTAAAGGCTACGCATACTGCTATAATGTGAAAGGAGGCTTCTCTCTCCCGATAAACATTTGTCTTGCCTGAGATCAGATGTCTTCGTTCAGCTCGCTTCCCGCTAAAGACTCTTGCTTTTCGTTAGCTCCTACCTTATTGTGCCTTTTTCTACGACACACTTCGGCTCAAACCCTTTTAGGAGTGTCACTGCTCTCAACCTTGCTTGCGTGCTTATTTTGTCGTACCCTGCTATATTAACGTGACTCGGGTACGATCTAGAAAATTGAATAACTAGTGATTATCGAAAACTCAATCAAAGATACGTTTAAAAGACACTATGGAGGTAATGTTCAATCAATTGTTTAGTTAGAACAATCAGCAATATAATAGGACAGCTAAAATTACATACATAAAAGTAAATCTTATAATTGTTAAAATGTTTTAAGACATTGTCTTTAGTCATATAAAAATCTTTGCAAATGATTATGTGTGTATAAGCAAACATAATATTTTTTAATGAGAAAGGCTGCTCACCAAACCGGAAAACTTAAACTTTTCAATAATAGAAATACAAAATAAAATCCCTATAACATACATATTGAATGACGATGAGGGTGCCGAACTTAAAGACATTTTCCAGAAAGAGAAAATTGAAAAAAAACAGGTACGCACACACTTGGTTGAAAAAAAAAATAATAAGAAAAAACGGATAAATTGATAGGGGCTTTAAATGGGAACAACTCATGGAAAAATGTGTAGTACGTAGTAGACTCGACTATGACTTCACGATTTAATGTAAGCCATACAGGGGTGTGCCAGAAATCTCTAGAGATTTTGGCTCGAGCAGGTTTTCAAATCTCTAAAACAAAACCGTAGGTGTGCCAGAAGTTTGGGAGATTTCATTTTTCGGTAAATTTTTTCGGAGAAAATACGTAAAACGAAAATGGCCAAAAAGAGTTTCTACCTTTTAAAATAAAAATTGCCTAAAGTGTATTTGCTATTTTTGTCATTGTTTTCAAGGTTGGCCACAGGGCATTAGTGTTATATTTAATAAATGGTAAAATAAAAATATGTTAGGTCTTATCTCTTGTAATTCTTATACAAAATAAATATTTAATATTTTGCCCGCCAAGTAACTTATGTTGCTTGACAGTCCTGCCGTGATAGCTTGCTTGAATAGCTGTTCTACGTATTTCGTCCTGTTGTGGTAAACGGTGTTTTCCCCTATGGACCAAAAATAAAATAAATGAAATACAAAAAATTAAATGCAATTTTTATTCAACTTACATTTTGGCGGCACAATGACTTTCCATAAATTAAATTCTTCTTCTTACTGTAGACAATCACACACCTAACAAACACCGCAAAAGCTGCCACCTTATAAAAAAGGTTTGCTGCAATAACTTTGTTAAATTTACAACAAACTCTCCACTGCTCAACCATGCAATTTTGTTACCTAAAAGTACGATTTTTTATGTTTATTTGCCACAAATAAGTGTCTTTTAAATTGACCTATTAAAGACTCCGAATAATTGTTTTTGTTAAACGAACAAGGTGGCACCTCTCTTGTTAGGGACGGTTTTGCACGCTTACATGGAACGGCAAATAGGCTTAGATATTTGTTAGAGATTTATTAATATCTAAAATCATGAATTAAAATATTAATAAAATTCAAATGTATTTGCAATATGCAATTAAGCTTAAAATTACCTTTCGAAAAAGTAACACTTGTTATGCATTAGACATTTAATATTGCTTAAACTAACCAAATCTCTGACCAAATTTGTTGAGATTTCAAAACCATCTCGAACTCTGCTCTGGCACACCTAAAACCAGCTCGAGGTTGGTTTTAGGTTGGAATTCGGTTTTGATGGCTGGCACACCCCTGATAATAACAATTTTGTGTGTTGCATTGTTCGATCAAATTTCCTCCGAATACTTTATACATTTTTATACTCGATACCGAAGGTAAAGAGTATATTGGTTTTGTGCAGTGTCCGCCATGGTGTCTGTCCGTCTGTCCGTCCGTATGGTTGCAAGTTTTTTCCACACCCTTCAAGCTAGAGACTTGAAACTTTCCACTTCTCTTTATCTGTGGGATAGTAAATTAAAGTGTCAAGATGGGGGTTCTACGATAACTGGGGGGCTGGAAAATCGATAAATTCGATAACTCAAAACCGATATATCTACATATTTCGCACATCCTTACAGCTATAAGTACCAAATTTGGTAAGATAGCTATCAGCAACCTCTAAAAAACTGCATCAAAAATTTTGGAGCCACGCCCCCCATTCCGCCCCCAGCCACCCGCATTTTAAAATCAAAATAGCCCATATCTCCCACATTTTTTGAGCTATAGCCACCAAATTTGGTGCCAAGATAGGTGATGATGACCCCCTAAAAACCGCACCAAAAGTTTGGATACCACGCCCACCGATACTGCCCTAGCCGCCCCCATCCACCCCAACGCTTCGTCAAAAACGGGAATGCGTGTATCTTCCAGAGTTGTGGAGCTAGAGCCACCAAATTTGGTGGGAATATAGCTGTTAACGACCCCCAAAAAACTGCATCAAAGTTTTGGAGCCTCGCCCACCCATTACGCCCCCAGCTTCCCCGCATTTTGATATCAGAAATGGCTATATCTCCCACAGTTTTTGAGCTATAGCCACCAAATTTGGTGCCAAGATAGGTGATGATGACCCCCTAAAAACCGCTCCAAATGTTTGGATACCACGCCCACCGATACTGCCCTAGCCTCCCCCATCCACCCCAACGCTTCGTCAAAAACGGGAATGAGTGTATCTTCCAGAGTTGTGGAGCTAAAGCCACCAAATTTGGTAAGAAGATAGCTGGCAACGACCACCAAAAATCTGCATCAAAGTTTTGGAGCCACGCCCTCCATTTCGCCCCTCTTTCCCCACTTTTTACAATTTTCGAGCTAGAGTCACCAAATTTGGTATGAAGATAGCAATTGACATTCCACATAGATCTGCATCAAAAATTTGGATGCCTCGCCACCCATACCACCCCCAGCCCCCTTTTCGTAAGGCCCTATAGGCACGAAGCACGAAGCGTGGCAGACGATGCAGGCGCTTGGCGTTTATCATTCTTTGTAATTTAGCGACCCCTCGAGCCGCCACAAACCCGAGCAGCAGCAGCAACCGCTCTTCATTATCTACTTTCCCAAACTCTTAGCTCCATTGTATATAGTGTGGCCATTTAGCGTCTTCAGTCTTCTACAGGCAGCTTATTTAATTTTGCGTCCCGTTACGCACAATTACACCAAGAATGCTCGGGCAGGTAAGCATTCAGAGCCAGCATGCCTCGCACTTTAAAATACTCTTCTTGAAATGCAATCGAATAATGTATAATTCCGGGTTGTTTTATTTTGTTCAGATTTTTAAATATAGCAGACAAATTTCTATTATTTTTAGACGGATTTTGCCTTTTAATACTCGATACCGAAGGTAAAGAGTATATTGGGTTTGTGCAATGTCCGTCATGGTGTCCGTCCGTCCGTCCGTCTGTATGTTCGCAACTTTTTTCCACACCCTTCAAGCTAGAGACTTGAAACTTTCCAATTCTCTTTATCTATGGGATAGTTAATTAAAGTGTCAAGATGGGGGTTCTACGATAACTGGGGGGCTGGAAAATCGATAAATTCGATAACTCAAAACCGATAAATCCACATATTTCGCACATCCTTACAGCTAGAACTACCAAATTAAGTAAAAAGATAGCTACTAGCAACCCCCAAAAAACTGCATCAAAAATTTTGGAGCCACGACCCTCTATTCCGCCCACCCATGACGCCCCCAGCCCCCCCGCATTTTGAAATCAGAAATGGCTATATCTCCCACAGTTTTTGAGCTAGAGCCACCAAATTTGGTGAAAAGATAAGTGAGGATGACCCCCTAAAAACTGCATCAAAAGTTTGGATGCCACGCTCACCATTACTGCCCTAGCCGCCCCCATCCACCCCAACGCTTCGTCAAAAACGGCAATGCGTGTATCTTCCAGAGTTGTGGAGCTAGAGACTCCAAATTTGGTGGGAAGATAGCTGGCAACGACCCCAAAAGTTTTGGAGCCACGCCCTCTATTTCGCCCCCCTCTCCCCAATTTTTTCAATTTTCGAGCTAGAGTCACCAAATTTGGTATGAAGATAGCAATTGACATTTCACAAAGATCTGCATCAAAAATTGGGATGCCACGACCGTCCATACAGACCCCAGCCCCCCTTTCCCCACCATTTACAAACTTTGAGCTAGAGTCACCAAATTTGGTATGAAGATAGCAATTGACATTTCACAAAGATCTGCATCAAAAATTTGGATGCCACGCCCACCCATACCTTCCCCAGCCCCCCTTTCCACACTTTTTACAAATTTCGAGCTAGAGTTATAAAATTTGGTATGAAGATAGCAATTGACATTTTACAAAGATCTGCATCAAAAATTGGGATGCCACGCCCACCCATACCCCCCCAGCCCCCCTTTCCACACCATTTACAAACTTTGAGCTAGAGTCACCAAATTTGGTATGGAGATAGCAATCTAAATTTCACAAAGATCTGCATCAAAAGTTTGGATGCCACGCCCACCCATACCGCCCTTTCCCCACATTTAACAAGCTTTGAGCTAGAGTCACCATATTTGCAACGAAGACAGCTGGTGGCATCCCCATCTGCATCGGAGAATCTTTAAGGCAGCGTACACCCCTGCTTCATCCGTACCCCTTTGCAATGAGGCCTCTTTTTACCGGTTTTAATACTGGTATCGAGTATACCGCAGTCGGTTGCGTCCGACTGCAACGTTTCCACTTGTTTGCAATATGTTTTGCGTTATCAGAAATGGGAGACTCGCCATTGATGCCAACTTTCGTTAACAGACGCTTTCTATAATTTAAGAACGGCTGCCACTTCTCCTTGCAAGTGCTATTCTCAACAGCCTTTCCGGTAAGATCATCCAAGTGAGCGATAATATCGTTCACCAAACTTTTTTAGTTATATGAACAAAACGTTCTAGGACTTGGAAAAAATCTCCATTTGGGGGCCCCACATTTTGATCATCCATCCGACATTTATCTAAGGCAAACTTAATGCCCTGATAATGCAATATTTTCACACCGCCACGTGCCTTCTCCAGGTTGTTTTCAAATACCTCGATATGCGATTCAGCCAGCACAAGTAGCTCGATAAACTCACTCGAGTTTGTGAACACATCAATACAGGCACGAATCACAATAAAACCAATGTTTCTCATTGATATTTTTCTAAGTGCATTTAACATTATGTCACCGTAGCTTTCACGGAACTGGAATTAGGTATAACTGAATAAATTAATGTTCATTGGGCCATCGACATAAGTGACGACTTACCTGTCGATAGAACCGGTAAATAATTGAGTAATAAGCATTGTTAAGGACCTTGTGAACTGCCAGCTGGCAGAATCTAAATAAAGCTTCTCGCTTTTGACTCTCATTATTTGGGTTGGTGTCATCAAATACATGTTCCATCACAAATTGTAGAAGCATTTCAATCTCCTCAAATTCAGGTTTGCATCGCATTCGTCGAAGATTTCCCGTAAAAGATTTGTATGACAGCAAATATAGATCGCAAACACCATTAAATGCCTTAAATGTAAAACTTAATCAACTGACGCTAATATCACTAGTTAGAGCTTAGTTATGTAATAAAAAGTTAAATTAACTCAGATTGATCGATTGTCCTGTTTTTTTTTTTTTTTTTTTTACTGTCATTGATTGATAGTCAAAATAATAATATTAGTTTTTAGCCGCGTTTTTTTGTTACTCACCATGTAAGCGACGCTCATGATGTTTGGGTGTTCGACTGCTTGGAATAAAATAAACTTGAGCTCAATGATGTGGTTACGCAAAGACTCGAGACCCTCGATGTCAATTGGGTCAGCCAAGGTGTTGGTCAGCTCCCATTCAACAGACGAGTACAAAATCTAAATTCAAGAGCGTGCTATGCTCGAAAACTCAGTATCATGATTGAATTGGTTCACGCTCTGCAAAGATTTTTTTAGGTTGCAATGAACGCTGAAAGCCAGCGCCCACTCGGTGAAATCAAAGTACGGAAACAGTGCCGCAAGAAGGCGTAGCGAGGCTGTGAGACGCTTAAAGCGAGCGCGATTCCGATCGTTGGTTGCAAGCTCGCTGGCTCTGTTGGCCCTCATGTATTTATCCACCGCCTCTTCCTTTAAAGCATGTATAGAATTTTCGCTGGCTTTAGTTGCGTATGCATTCTTTTAAAACAAGCTTATTAAGTGCTTTGGCACACGCCTCCAAAAATTGCCAGTTGTGACTCTCGTGCAATAGCGGTACAAGCGCATTGTCGATAAGTTGCATCATGAATCGCGTTGAGAAATCCAAGTACGGAATTAGCTCTTAAAGGTGCTCCAAATCGAATACACTGAGTCGTGGCTGACGCAATATTTTGCATAAGAACGGCATTAAAAACCATTTTGCTGTCTGCATGGCATTCGGATTGGGCTCACGCTTCAGATCGATAGATTCTTTTCCGTTCGGTATAAAGCCGATCGCAGACTGCTTGATTACCGACCCCATGATACAAATTATTGCAGTCACTCGAATGGCAGTAGTATCCCCTGACCACAGTAGTAGTCTCACCATGCTGCGCCAAGCATGCGATCCTCGGACGACCTACCAGCGAAACGTTATTCCAGCAGCTCGGCAGCGGCCCGACCAATGCTACGATTAACGTTAAACACCAAACGCTCAATATATCGTTTGTTATGGGTGCTCAGAACTTGTGTGTCAATTTTATAGTTCCGCACAAGCAATTTAACGGCCATCTCGCCCATGTCCGACTTAATCAGTTTCACCAGCGTCTCGCTATATTTGATTATAAACGACAGTCACCATATTTGCAACGAAGACAGCTGGTGGCATCCCCATCTGCATCGGAGAATCTTTAAGGCAGCGTACACCCCTGCTTCATCCGTACCCCTTTGCAATGAGGCCTCTTTTTACCGGTTTTAATACTGGTATCGAGTATACCGCAGTCGGTTGCGTCCGACTGCAACGTTTCCACTTGTTTGCAATATGTTTTGCGTTATCAGAAATGGGAGACTCGCCATTGATGCCAACTTTCGTTAACAGACGCTTTCTATAATTTAAGAACGGCTGCCACTTCTCCTTGCAAGTGCTATTCTCAACAGCCTTTCCGGTAAGATCATCCAAGTGAGCGATAATATCGTTCACCAAACTTTTTTAGTTATATGAACAAAACGTTCTAGGACTTGGAAAAAATCTCCATTTGGGGGCCCCACATTTTGATCATCCATCCGACATTTATCTAAGGCAAACTTAATGCCCTGATAATGCAATATTTTCACACCGCCACGTGCCTTCTCCAGGTTGTTTTCAAATACCTCGACATGCGATTCAGCCAGCACAAGTAGCTCGATAAACTCACTCGAGTTTGTGAACACATCAATACAGGCACGAATCACAATAAAACCAACGTTTCTCATTGATATTTTTCTAAGTGCATTTAACATTATGTCACCGTAGCTTTCACGGAACTGGAATTAGGTATAACTGAATAAATTAATGTTCATTGGGCCATCGACATAAGTGACGACTTACCTGTCGATAGAACCGGTAAATAATTGAGTAATAAGCATTGTTAAGGACCTTGTGAACTGCCAGCTGGCAGAATCTAAATAAAGCTTCTCGCTTTTGACTCTCATTATTTGGGTTGGTGTCATCAAATACATGTTCCATCACAAATTGTAGAAGCATTTCAATCTCCTCAAATTCAGGTTTGCATCGCATTCGTCGAAGATTTCCCGTAAAAGATTTGTATGACAGCAAATATAGATCGCAAACACCATTAAATGCCTTAAATGTAAAACTTAATCAACTGACGCTAATTTCACTAGTTAGAGCTTAGTTATGTAATAAAAGTTAAATTAACTCAGATTGATCGATTGTCCTGTTTTTTTTTTTTTTTTTTTACTGTCATTGATTGATAGTCAAAATAATAATATTAGTTTTTAGCCGCATTTTTTTTGTTACTCACCATGTAAGCGACGCTCATGATGTTTGGGTGTTCGACTGCTTGGAATAAAATAAACTTGAGCTCAATGATGTGGTTACGCAAAGACTCGAGACCCTCGATGTCAATTGGGTCAGCCAAGGTGTTGGTCAGCTCCCATTCAACAGACGAGTACAAAATCTAAATTCAAGAGCGTGCTAAGCTCGAAAACTCAGTATCATGATTGAATTGGTTCACGCTCTGCAAAGATTTTTTGTGGGTTGCAATGAACGCTGAAAGCCAGCGCCCACTCGGTGAAATCAAAGTACGGAAACAGTGCCGCAAGAAGGCGTAGCGAGGCTGTGAGACGCTTAAAGCGAGCGCGATTCCGATCGTTGGTTGCAAGCTCGCTGGCTCTGTTGGCCCTCATGTATTTATCCACCGCCTCTTCCTTTAAAGCATGTATAGAATTTTCGCTGGCTTTAGTTGCGTATGCATTCTTTTTTACAAGCTTATTAAGTGCTTTGGCACACGCCTCCAGAAATTGCCAGTTGTGACTCTCGTGCAATAGCGGTACAAGCGCATTGTCGATAAGTTGCATCATGAATCGCGTTGAGAAATCCAAGTACGGAATTAGCTCTTAAAGGTGCTCCAAATCGAATACACTGAGTCGTGGCTGACGCAATATTTTGCATAAGAACGGCATTAAAAACCATTTTGCTGTCTGCATGGCATTCGGATTGGGCTCACGCTTCAGATCGATAGATTCTTTTCCGTTCGGTATAAAGCCGATCGCAGACTGCTTGATTACCGACCCCATGATACAAATTATTGCAGTCACTCGAATGGCAGTAGTATCCCCTGACCACAGTAGTAGTCTCACCATGCTGCGCCAAGCATGCGATCCTCGGACGACCTACCAGCGAAACGATATTCCAGCAGCTCGGCAGCGGCCCGACCAATGCTACGATTAACGTTAAACACCAAACGCTCAATATATCGTTTGTTATGGGTGCTCAGAACTTGTGTGTCAATTTTATAGTTCCGCACAAGCAATTTAACGGCCATCTCGCCCATGTCCGACTTAATCAGTTTCACCAGCGTCTCGCTATATTTGATTATAAACGACAGGCAAACGTGGGGCATCGAATGCTTCTCTTCAGCCTTTCGCAATACTTTGAAGCTGATCATGAGCACCTCCTGCGAACAATCCTTGAGGCCATCAAAAACGGTTTCCTTCACGGCTTCAATGTTACCTCTAAAGTACTTGGGGAATTTATTAAGAATTCGCCAACACTCACGAACGCACAGTGATCGGATTGTATATATGTCATCCACCTTACTGTTGTCCAGTACTTTATCGTAAAGCGTCCGATGGACAGACTTTAGCTTCTCATCGATGATGAATCTGGGATTACCTAGCGTTTCTATCATCGTAAGACCTGTAATAACTCATTTCACTTGTACCTCATGTTCAAATATGCATAACTAAAAATCGGACATACCAATTAGCGTCGCGGTGTACCGCAAGGGAGTAAAAGTTGATCTATTGGCGACCAATACAAATGCGGTTATGTACTGTAGAAAGTACTCCTCTAACATAGTGGGGATTGAGGCCAATTTTAAGCAGCTGCTTTACAAAATTGCCCACATTCTTGCCAATAAATTTTTGGCCTCCCATGATTAATGGATAATTATTGCGATCCTATTGGAGAAATATATAAATTACGATTCAGCATCTAATAATGATAGTTTCTTAAGGTTAAATTAACAAAAAGTTGATTTTATTGCCTTACCATGCTCATGCCCCTATAGCACATTTCAATATTTTAATGTCGTTTTGTAAATAATTGTCGATGTCTTATACATGTACACAGTCAAAGTCGAAAGTTAACTGAAGCTGTTCAAATATATCAGTTTAGTCTGCTATATGCTTTTGTCTTAAAATGTACATAGTATGTGTAACTACAACAAGTAAATCAAAAAAAATTTTGAAGACATGCTTTTATACGCTTTCTTGCATACATTTGTAATCGAGATTTTTTATCATCATCCATGCAATACATAAATATTAAACATGTTTTTGCTATTTAAAAAAAAGATAAAAAAGTTTAAATAATACAAAAAAAAAGTATGTCTCGGTCGGAGCTCGAACCCACGATCTTCGACATGTGAAGCGGCAGGCTTCCCTTCATGACACCAAAGCTTGTCATATTTCACAGTCTAATTAGTAAGTTAAGCAAAAGGGAAAACGGTTTTTCGTGGTTTTTACATGATATTACATATTTTATCGCGCCAAAAACTTTAAAAACATGTATTGTCATCTGAAACACATCTTTGGTGAAAATTTCAGAGCTCTAGGTAGTCGGGAACTTGGTGAAAATTTGATTACAAGATTCCGGTACAAACAGACAGACAAGTCAAGTTAAATAAAAGCATGTAAAAAGATAGCGCTACAAGGCAGTTTAACAAAGTTAACAGCATTGATTGCTAGACAGTGAAAAAAACTGCCATTTATTAGATTATTTTTTTAGACGAGCAGACTGCAAAGCTTAACAGCGAGTCGTGCTGTTCAAGAAGGAAATCATAAATATTAAGTAATTAAATAAGCCGCAAAAAAAAACCTATTATTTTCTTATGCGATTTATCATGCTTCTAGTGTAATATGCAAAAAAAAATATTAAAGATCGACTTACGTTATGTAGTTGACACGTAGCGTTATCTACTACCCAGGCATACAGTTTGTGCAAATCCAAGTCTGCAGGAATCTTAAATGCTATTCCACTCGCTTCAAATACGATCCCGATGAAGTTAACCATAGCTTCTCTTGGTTCGGCGAAATAAATTTGATGCCGTTTGCAGCTAAGGTTCTTTATACACTTAAAAATTTACCAAATTACAATCACTAAGCATACAAAATGTGTTTATGTAGGAGTCGTTAAATAGTGGACAACGGTAACGATTGCCACCATGGTGGAATGATAATGTTGATAACAAAACGCAAAAATAATATAGAAAAATAAAACAAGTGGAAACGTTGCAGTCGGACGCAACCGACTGCGGCATCCTCGATACCAGTATTAAAACCGGTTAAAAGAGGCCTGACTGCAGAGGGGTACGGATGCGGCAGAGGTGTACACTGCCTAAAAGATTTTCCGATGCAGATGGGGATGCCACAATCTATCTTCCTTACAAATTTGATGACTCTAGCTCAAAGTTTGTAAGTTTGTTGGGAAAGGGGGGCTGGGGGCGGTATGGGTGGGCGTGGCATCCAGATTTCTGATGCAGATCTATGTGGAATGTCAATTGCTATATTCATACCAAATTTGGTGACCCTAGTTCGAAATTTGTAAAAAGTGGAGAAAGGGGGGGCTGAGGGCGGAATGGGTGGGCGTGGCATCCAAATTTTTGCTGCAGATCTTTCTAAAACTGAAAAACCTGTTTTTAACATCAAAACAGCCCCTGGTTTTTATAACCGGAAAAAATAACAGATCCCTGTTTTAAACAGCAAAACAATTACCGGTTCCTACAACCGAAAAACCGGTTTTTCACAGCTAAACGGCCACCTGTTCTATGTTTTCTTGGCTTACCTCTTTTCAATATTATTGGATGGGTTCTAGAATTGGAGTTGAAAGAGAAAATATTTGCCTGGGGAACGCCAGTTGGCTACCGAAAAATCACGAATTGATATTGCTGACAGATTTAAACTCTATTCAATAGCGTACTTTTAAGTCCCGGTTTTTTATCGACACGACTGTGGACTTGTTCTTTCATTTCGATGTTAAATTAAAGTTATAGTACGAAACGCAGCAGTATTGCGTCAGTACATTCGTTGGCTTTTGGTGAAAAAAAATTAAATTAATAAAATTTATAGCACTTTTAAAAAATAGATTCGGTTCTCATACATTTTTTCGAAAAAAAATCACGAATGGACATTGCTGACAGATGTAAATTACTTTGTAAGGAAAAAAAAACGGATATTAAATTTGAGCCAAGATAACTAAAAATTTAATAAAAAATCAGTAAAAGTCCGTAAAAAGTAACAACTTTATTGATATGTTCTTTTTAAACAAAAAAAATATAAAGGGGAATTAATAATAGAATAATATGTCTCCTGCCTGTATAAACCTTCATCGTCTATGAATGATTTGGTACCTGAGAGGTCTGTTGTGCCCCCTTCTAGTTCTATAACTCTTCCATCGGACATGGACACTGTACGAGAGCAAGTATTTTTTGATGAGTTGACGGTTTCTTAGCCTTTAATTTGTTTGATATGTTGTTCTAAGAAAAGGAACTTCGCTTCCTTGTAAAGGCTACGCATACTGCTATAATGTGAAAGGAGGCTTCTCTCTCCCGATAAACATTTGTCTTGCCTGAGATCAGATGTCTTCGTTCAGCTCGCTTCCCGCTAAAGACTCTCGCTTTTCGTTAGCTCCTACCTTATTGTGCCTTTTTCTACGTCACACTTCGGCTCAAACCCTTTTAGGAGTGTCACTGCTCTCAACCTTGCTTGCGTGCTTATTTTGTCGTACCCTGCTATATTAACGTGAGTCGGGTACGATCTAGAAAATTGAATAACTAGTGATTATCGAAAACTCAATCAAAGATACGTTTAAAAGACATTATGGAGGTAATGTTCAATCAATTGTTTAGTTAGAACAATCAGCAATATAATAGGACAGCTAAAATTACATACATAAAAGTAAATCTTATAATTGTTAAAATGTTTTAAGACATTGTCTTTAGTCATATAAAAATCTTTGCAAATGATTATGTGTGTATAAGCAAACATAATATTTTTTAATGAGAAAGGCTGCTCACCAAACCGGAAAACTTAAACTTTTCAATAATAGAAATACAAAATAAAATCCCTATAACATACATATTGAATGACGATGAGGGTGCCGAACTTAAAGACATTTTCCAGAAAGAGAAAATTGAAAAAAAACAGGTACGCACACACTTGGTTGAAAAAAAAAACAAGTGGAAACGTTGCAGTCGGACGCAACCGACTGCGGCATACTCGATACCAGTATTAAAACCGGTAAAAAGAGGCCTGATTGCAAAGGGGTACGGATGCGGCAGGGGTGTAAGCTGCCTTAAAGATTCTCCGATGCAGATGGGGATGCCACCAGCTATATTCCTTCCGAATTTGGTGACTCTAGCTCAAAGTTTGTAAAATGTAGGGAAAGGGGGCTGGGGGCGGTATGGGTGGGCGTGGCATCAAAATTTTTGTTGCAGATCTTTGTTAAATGTCAATTGCTATCTTCATACCAAATTTGATGACTCTAGCTCGAAGTTTGTAAAAAGTGGGGAAAGGGGGGCTGGGGGCGGTATGGGTGGGCGAGGCATCCAAATTTTTGATGCAGATCTATGTGGAATGTCAATTGCTATCAACATACGAAATTTGGTGACTCTAGCTCGAAAATTGTAAAAAGTGGGGAAAGGGGGGCTGGGGGCGGTATGGGCGGGCGAGGCATCCAAATTTTTGATGCAGATCTATGTGGAATGTCAATTGCTATCTACATACCAAATTTGGTGAATCTAGCTCGAAGTTTGTAAAAAGTGGGGAAAGGGGGGCTGGGGGCGGTATGGGTGGGCGAGGTATCCAAATTTTTGATGCAGATCTATGTGGAATGTCAATTGCTATCTTCATACCAAATTTGGTGACTCTAGCTCGAAAATTGTAAAAAGTGGGGAAGGGGGGCGAAATGGGGGCGTGGCTCCAAAACTTTGATGCAGTTTTTGGGGGTCATTAACAGCTATCTTCCCACCAAATTTGGAGGCTCTAGCTCCACAACTCTGGAAGATACACGCATTCCCGTTTTTGACGAAGCGTTGGGGCGGATGGGGGCGGCTAGGGCAGTATTGGTGGGCGTGGCATCCAAACTTTTGGTGCAGTTTTTAGAGGGTCATCATCACCTATCTTGGCACCAAATTTGGTGGCTATAGCTCAAAAACTGTGGGAGATATAGCCATTTCTGATTTCAAAATGCGGGGGGCTGGGGGCGTAATGGGTGGGCGTGGCTCCAAAACTTTGATGCAGTTTTTGGGGTCGTTAGCAGCTATCTTCCCTTCAAATTTGGAGGCTCTAGCTCCACAACTCTGGAAGATACACGCATTCCCGTTTTTGACGAAGCGTTGGGGTGGATGGGGGCGGCTAGGGCAGTATCGGTGGGCGTGGCATCCAAACTTTTGGTGCAGTTTTTAGGGGGTCATCATCACCTATCTTGGCACCAAATTTGGTGGCTATAGCTCAAAAACTGTGGGAGATATGGGCTATTTTGATTTTAAAATGCGGGTGGCTGGGGGCGGAATGGGGGGCGTGGCTCCAAAATTTTTGATGCAGTTTTTTAGGGGTTGCTGATAGCTATCTTACCAAATTTGGTACTTATAGCTGTAAGGATGTGCGAAATATGTAGATATATCGGTTTTGAGTTATCGAATTTATCGATTTTCCAGCCCCCCAGTTATCGTAGAACCCCCATCTTGACACTTTAATTTACTATCCCACAGATAAAGAGAAGTGGAAAGTTTCAAGTCTCTAGCTTGAAGGGTGTGGAAAAAACTTGCAACCATACGGACGGACAGACGGACAGACACCATGGCGGACACTGCACAAAACCAATATACTCTTTACCTTCGGTATCGAGTATAAAAATGTATAAAGTATTCGGAGGAAATTTGATCGAACAATGCAACACACAAAATTGTTATTATAGCTTGCTTGAATAGCTGTTCTACGTATTTCGTCCTGTTGTGGTAAACGGTGTTTTCCCCTATGGACCAAAAAATAAAATAAATGAAATACAAAAAATTAAATGCAATTTTTATTCAACTTACATTTTGGCGGCACAATGACTTTCCATAAATTAAATTCTTCTTCTTACTGTAGACATTCACACACCTAACAAACACCGCAAAAGCTGCCACCTTATAAAAAAGGTTTGCTGCAATAACTTTGTTAAATTTACAACAAACTCTCCACTGCTCAACCATGCAATTTTGTTACCTAAAAGTACGATTTTTTTATGTTTATTTGCCACAAATAAGTGTCTTTTAAATTGACCTATTAAAGACTCCGAATAATAGTTTTTGTTAAACGAACAAGGTGGCACCTCTCTTGTTAGGGACGGTTTTGCACGCTTACATGGAACGGCAAATAGGCTTAGATATTTGTTAGAGATTTATTAATATCTAAAATCATGAATTAAAATATTAATAAAATTCAAATGTATTTGCAATATGCAATTAAGCTTAAAATTACCTTTCGAAAAAGTAACACTTGTTATGCATTAGACATTTAATATTGCTTAAACTAACCAAATCTCTGACCAAATTTGTGGAGATTTCAAAACCATCTCGAACTCTGCTCTGGCACACCTAAAACCAGCTCGAGGTTGGTTTTAGGTTGGAATTCGGTTGGTTTTGATGGCTGGCACACCCCTGATAATAACAATTTTGTGTGTTGCATTGTTCGATCAAATTTCCTCCGAATACTTTATACATTTTTATACTCGATACCGAAGGTAAAGAGTATATTGGTTTTGTGCAGTGTCCGTCATGGTGTCTGTCCGTCTGTCCGTCCGTATGGTTGCAAGTTTTTTCCACACCCTTCAAGCTAGAGACTTGAAACTTTCCACTTCTCTTTATCTGTGGGATAGTAAATTAAAGTGTCAAGATGGGGGTTCTACGATAACTGGGGGGCTGGAAAATCGATAAATTCGATAACTCAAAACCGATATATCTACATATTTCGCACATCCTTACAGCTATAAGTACCAAATTTGGTAAGATAGCTATGAGCAGCCTCCAAAAAACTGCATCAAAAATTTTGGAGCCACGCCCCCCCATTCCGCCCCCAGCCACCCGCATTTTAAAGTCAAAATAGCCCATATCTCCCACATTTTTTGAGCTATAGCCACCAAATTTGGTGCCAAGATAGGTGATGATGACCCCCTAAAAACCGCACCAAAAGTTTGGATACCACGCCCATCGATACTGCCCTAGCCGCCCCCATCCACCCCAACGCTTCGTCAAAAACGGGAATGCGTGTATCTTCCAGAGTTGTGGAGCTAGAGCCACCAAATTTGGTGGGAATATAGCTCTTAACGACCCCCAAAAAACTGCATCAAAGTTTTGGAGCCACGCCCACCCATTACGCCCCCAGCTTCCCCGCATTTTGATATCAGAAATGGCTATATCTCCCACAGTTTTTGAGCTATAGCCACCAAATTTGGTGCCAAGATAGGTGATGATGACCCCCTAAAAACCGCTCCAAATGTTTGGATACCACGCCCACCGATACTGCCCTAGCCTCCCCCATCCACCCCAACGCTTCATCAAAAACGGGAATGAGTGTATCTTCCAGAGTTGTGGAGCTAAAGCCACCAAATTTGGTAAGAAGATAGCTGGCAACGACCCCCAAAAATTTGCATCAAAGTTTTGGAGCCACGCCCTCCATTTCGCCCCTCTTTCCCAACTTTTTACAATTTTCGAGCTAGAGTCACCAAATTTGGTATGAAGATAGCAATTGACATTCCACATACATAGATCTGCATCAAAAATTTGGATGCCTCGCCACCCATACCACCCCCAGCCCCCTTTTCCCCAATTTTTACAAATTTTGAGCTAGAGTCACCAAATTTGGTATGAAGATAGAAATTGATATTTCTCAAAGATCTGCATCAAAAATTTGGATGCCACGCCCACCCATACCACCCCAGCCCCCTTTTCCCCACTTTTTACAAACTTCGAGCTAGAGTCACCAAATTTGGTATGTAGATAGCAATTGACATTCCACAAACATCTGCATCAAAAATTTGGATGCCTCGCCCACCCATACCGCCCCCAGCCCCCCTTTCCACACTTATTACAAATTTCGAGCTAGAGTCACCAAATTTGGTATGAAGATTGACAATAGACATTTCACAAAGATCTGCAACAAAAATTTTCATGCCTCAACTACCCATACTGCCCCCAGCCCCCCCCCATTCCCTACATTCTACAAACTTTGAGCTAGAGTTACCAAATTTGGAAGGAATATAGCTGGTGGCATCCCCATCTGCATCGGAGAATCTTTAAGGTAGCGTACACCCCTGCCGCATCCGTACCCCTTTGCAATCAGGCCTCTTTTTACCGGTTTTAATACTGGTATCGAGTATGCCGCAGTCGGTTGCGTCCGACTGCAACGTTTCTACTTGTTTTAATAGCTTTTGGTACTTGATAGTCATTGTCTTATGTTTTTATATCCAAATTATATGTTATGTGGGCTGGTGTGTTAGAAGTTAAAGGTGTGAGCCTAGGAAAGTAGCTGGGAATAATAGAAATCAGGGGATCCAAAATCGGTGCAGAGTAGAACAGAACTATTCAAATAAGACGGCTAGACGCAAACCGTACCTAATCTAGGTAAAAGTTACTTATGTGTGTACGAGTGATGGTTCAGGTGAGGATCGCTTCGCCGTAGGGGGGCAAATGATGATGATGAGTGTTTGACTCTTTGGAGGACGCCAGGCCGCTGCAAACAGTGACGGTACGTAAATCGTAAAGGAACTCATTTTCATCGTCGGGCAGCTTAATTGTGATTATGAGAAACGACAAAGCGGCATCCCATTTACTTCACCGTCTGTTAACGGCAGCTCACTATCGAGGGACTTGGGCTGATGTTACCTCAATGTGAAAATCTAAATAAATATGAAATGAGCTTAATATATTCTTTTAAAAGCGTCATTTTACTAAAAATCAATTCAAATTTTAATTTAATATAAGTAAATATTTATTTTACTTTTATTTTTAAATGAAAAATAATCACAACTGTTCCGTTCCATCAGTTTTATAGATTAATTGCCTTCCGTTCTTTACAGCTTACCGCCACCCAGTTTTTGTCAATTAAAGGGCGATTGAATATAAATTAGAGGAAACATATGATAAATTATTAAAGTAAAAATAGAAGTGAAGCGAAAAAAGAAACATAAGAGAAAAATACTATATGAGATGTAAAAGAAATAAATCAAATAATAATGTATAAGAAATGCTATAAGCTTGCAAGCTCAGGCAAGCAAATTGTTCTTAAAATGGTCAAATAGTAAACTCTTAAAAACGAAAAGATCTAATGCTCCTTAAGTGTGAAAGCTGTAACACTCATGTGTTTAAGGCAGCGATTAGATTCTGAGCAAAATTTAATCTCGATACCTAAAAGCTGATAAAATAGTTTGCATAGATACAGACACACTGATCTAGGAAGCCTACGGTGCTGATCTTAATATTGATCAAGAATAAACATACTATCTGGGATCAAGGATGCTTACTTACGTTTATGCATTACAGAAATAAAAATACTATGTCTCGGCTCAAAAATTGAGAGGCAAAACCCTTAATTTTAAAGGCAATATATAAAGTCAAATAACATAAAAGACTAATACGTGGAGTCTTTCATCTTTTAACTAAGTTGGATAGTCAATGAATAGACTTCACTTTGGTTTTTGTTTTGATTCTTTATTAACAACTGGAGCAGCAATGGTGCCGCTTCCAACGTTCGGTTGTTTCTCCATTTAAACATTTTACTTAGGTTCTAAGGAAGCCTAAATCTCATTGCTGCGCTGCCCTCAGTTGGACAGCAGAGAGAGACGGTTATGTATATTCTATGTATTATTACATATGTATGTAGAGTATATATGTATCTATGCCCACTTAAGCTGGAGCGCAAGGGTATATGCATACACTTGAGTTTAGTCACGCGGTCGGCGAGTGCAGGCAGAATGCTGACACTTGCACATTCTGTGCGGCCGCCGATCGACTCATATTTCGTCCATGGGTTGAAGACCGGGACTATGTTTATGTAAACATTGCAACAAAGTGTTACAGTGTGTATTCTTTAAGTACTCTTGGTACAGTTGATATTCAATATGTATGCATACTACATCTCCCTCCTTTTGAAAAATGACGTAATGTTATGAAGTTATTTTATAAGATATAAGTATTTAAAGGATTAATTTTAAATTAACAAATTTATTTAATTGTTTTTTTGTTCTTATTTATTTTTTAAATTAAATTTTATTTTTTATATATATATATATTATATTCAAGTATAAGAAAAAAATTATTTTATTTTTCTTAGCATGGCCATACTAAATACAATTATGAAATAAACATTTTTAACCTATCCTTATGTACTGTTTGTTTTTTATTTTTACATGCTTTTATTATTTAACTTGACTTGTCTGTCTGTCTGTTTGTACCGGAATCTTGTAATCAAATTTTCACCAAGTTCCCGACTACCTAGAGCTCTGAAATTTTCACCAAAGATGTGTTTCAGATGACAATACATGTTTTTAAAGTTTTTGGCGCGATAAAATATGTAATATCATGTAAAAACCACGAAAAACAGTTTTCCCTTTTGCTTAACTTACTAATTTGACTGTCAAATATGACAAGCTTTGGTGGCATGAAGGGAAGCCTGCCGCTTCACAGATCGAAGATCGTGGGTTCGAGCTCCGACCGAGACAAACTTTTTTTTTGTATTATTTAAACTTTTTTATCTTTTTTTAAATAGCAAAAACATGTTTAATATTTATGTATTGCATGGATGATGATAAAAAATCTCGATTACAAATGTTTGCAAGAAAGCGTATAAAAGCATGTCTTCAATTTTTTTTTGATTTACTTGTTCATATTTGTTATTATTATGTTATTTCTATCTTTTTTTTCCATTACTTTATACGGACCAGTATACCTATAATCTAGCTTATGACCTGTTTTATTTTTTAGTAGGACCTTATCGCCTACTGTTATATTCATATTATTTACTGTTTGGTCATATAATTCTTTATTTATACCCTTCACATGAATCAGGGTATATTGACTTTGTCATAAATCTGTAACGCCTTAAAGGAATGATGGGAGACCCCATAAACTATATATCAAAATGATCAGGACGAGCTCAGGAATTGATTTCCGTCCGTCCGTCCGTCTGTCTGTTTCAACACGATTTCCGGCCAAACTGCTGAACCGATCTTGATGAAACTTTCACAGATTGCTTAGATCATGTCGGGTTTGTTCACTATGAAATTTCATCCCGATCGGAGCATTCTACGATATAGCCACCATATAAATTTACCATATCAACACGATTTCCGGCCAAACTGCTGAACCGATCTTGATGAAACTTTCACAGATTGCTTAGATCATGTCGGGTTTGTTCACTATGAAATTTCATCCCGATCGGAGCATTCTACGACATAGCCACCATACAAATTTACCATATGAACACGATTTCCGGCAAAACTGCTGAACCGATCTTGATGAAACTTTCACAGATTGTTGTCTCTGTCGTGCACTTTCAAGTACCTACATGTCAAATTGTTGTTGTTGCACACGAACAAGTAAATGACGCTCAAGAGTAAAAATATTAGCGAAAAATTACCAACAACTGCACAGAAACATAAGAGGGGGAGCATTGATTTGGCTGTGTGAAGGGTATCATAGTCTTGGCATAGCCAAAATTAACTATGCTCCACTATGTTTTTATTCTTATTTTCTTCGAGCATTATTCTTGCTCTTTTATATGCTAATTCTAATCTATACTTGCATTCTTTAGCATAGTCATCTATATTATAGAATGGTTCTATATTTGTTATACTATTGAACTGTTGTGGTAGTTGTTTGTTTTACCAAAGATTAACTCATATGGACAGTAATTATGTGCCATTGAGGGGTCGTGTTGAAACAGAAAACGAAGTATTGAAGCCATACGTCCCAATCAGTTTTATCAACCGATATATATGAGCGTATGTATTCATTGAATGTTCTATGACTACGTTCTATTGTTCCAACTGTTTGGTGGTGGTGTGCTGTTGATGTTATATTTTCAATTTTTAAATATTTGCACAGATCATTTATAATTGAATTCTTATATTCTGTTCCCATGTCCGTAATGAACGTCTTCATTGGACCGTACTTCAGAATAAATGATTCAAAAATTGCTTTGCGACAGTGCTCGCATTTTTATTTGGAACTGGTATGCAACTAAATATTTAGTTAGGTCACATATTAGAGTGACTGCATATTCGTTGCCATTTTCTGATTTTGGTAGTGGACCAATAGTGTCTACTATCACCCTGTCGAAAGCATTTAATGGTGTATCTGTTATAATCATAGGAGTCTTATTGTGCTTGGTTGTTTTAGCTTTTTGACATTTTTGACATTTTCGTATGTACTCAGTAATATCCCGAGTCATACCTTTCCAAAAATAATGTCTTTTGACCTTGGCCAAGGTTTTTGCAATGCCAATATGACCTCCTTGCATTGGATCGTTATGGTATTTAGACAGTATTGCTTCTTTTTCTTTTTCTATAAAGGTCACCGGGTTGAGTAGCGCTACTCTTAATGTATTCAATATTTTATTGCCCATTTGTTTAAAATTATCTATTGAAACATGTTCAAAGATATTTTCCCACGGTGCCATTTTGAGTTGGCTGATTTTGTTTATACCGGCTTGCATTTCAAGCCTTTGGAAAAATTGACTTAGGTCTAAGATCCCATTGGTATATAAATCGCTAACATCATATCTTGCAGTAATTTCTTTACCATGCTTAAATAAACATAGCATATCTTTTTACATGCAAGGTCACTACCTTACGTACTTCGTCATTGTTTATGATTTCATATACGTTGGGCTTAGAAGCGTTTTCTATAGATTGCTTAGGCAATTCTATTTCTTTATTATCCGCGCGGATTTTCTGTCTATTTTGATATCTGGTAGTGACTTTCATTATGTTTCCTGTTATGTTTTGTAGTTCTTTGATGGTTATTCTTGATAACGCATCTGCTACATAATTGTCTTTTTCCCTTTAAATATTCAACTGTAAAATCATATTCTTCCAATTCTAGCCTCATACGTGTCAGTTTAGAACTTGGATTGATCATTGAGAATAGGTATATTAAAGGTCTGTGATCTGTTTTGATTCTAAAGTGTTTTCCATAAATGTGTGGTCGAAAATGTAATATTGCCCAGTAAATTGCAGTTAATTCCTGCACAGTTGTACTTTTATTACTTTCTCCTTTAGTGAAAGCTTTTGACGCGTATGCAATGGGAAGTTGGAGTCCGTTATGGTTTTGAGTTAAAACCGCTCCACACGCTTGCTTACTTGCGTCAGTAATTATACAAAATTCTTTGCTGAAATCAGGATATTGTAGCAAAGTTGGTTCTATTAGTTTTGTTTTTAAATATTATAATGCATTTTGGCATTCATCTGTCCATTCAAAAGGAACATCCTTTTTACATAATCTTGTTATGTGCCGTGAATAGTCGGCGAAATTTTCTATGAAACGTCTATAGTAATTGCAAAATGCTACGAAACGTCTAGCGCTGTCCGCATTGTGCGGCGTAGGGTAATTCATAATGACATCGTATTTCTTGTCATCTGGAAGTATTCCTTTATCTGTGCATTTATGACCGAGAAAAGTCACTTCATGCATAAAGAATGAACGTTTTTCTGGATGTAACTTTAGATTGTATTTCCTACATTTCTCAAAAACATCTGTCAAGTTTTTAAGCATATGTTTCTCGGTACAACCTATAACTATTAAGTCATCCATATAAAGGAATGCTTGTGAGGATTCTAAACCAGAGAATGCTATAGTCATCATTCTCTGAAATGAATTAGGCGCTATTTTTAAACCGAATGGAAGTCGCGTGAAGCGGTACGAGCCATTGCTCGTTGAAAACGACGTTATATCTCTTGAACTCTTTTCGAGTTCAATTTGATGAAATCCTGACATTAAGTCAAGACATGAAAAATATGTCGCTCGCCCAAGTTGATCCAAAATATCATCAATTCTATGGAGTGGAAATTTATCGGACAGTAATTTTTTATTAATTTGGCGATAGTCAATTACTCATCGCCATTTCTTTTGTTCTGAACCTGGAGATGTTTTTTTAGGGACAAGCAATAATGGGCTGTTATATTCAGATACAGATGGTTCTACTATCCCGTCGGTGATCAATTTTCCGACTTGTTTCTGTATTTCGTCTACCTGACTGTGTGGGCTTCTATAATTATACTCGATACCGAAGGTAAAGAGTATATTGGTTTTGTGCAATGTCCGTCATGGTGTCTGTCCGTCTGTCCGTCCGTATGTATGCAAGTTTTTTCCACACCCTTCAAGCTAGAGACTTGAAACTTTCCAATTCTCTTTATCTATGGGATAGTAAATTAAAGTGTACTACGATAACTGGGGGGCTGGCAAATCGATAAATTCGATAACCCAATACCGACAAATCCACATATTTCGCACATCCTTACAGCTATAAGTACCAAATTTGGTAAGAAGATAGCTATTAGCAATCCCCAAAAAACTGCATCAAAAATTTTGGAGCCACGCCCCCCATTCCGCCCACAGCCCCCCCGCATTTTAAAGTCAAAAAAGACTATATCTCCCACAGTTTTTGAGCTATAGCCACCAAATTTGGTGCCAAGATAGGTGATGATGACCCCCTAAAAATTGCACCAAAAGTTTGGATGCCACGCCCACCGATACTGCCCTAGCCGCCCCCTTCCACCACAACGCTTCGTCAAAAACGGGAATCCGTGTATCTTCCAGAGTTGTGGAGCTAGAGCCTCCAAATTTGCTGGGAAGATAGCTGTTAACGACCCCCAAAAAACTGCATCAAAGTTTTGGAGCCACGCCCACCCATTACGCCCCCAGCCCCCGCATTTTGAAATCAGAAATGGCTATATCTCCCACAGTTTTTGAGCTATAGCCACCAAATTTGGTGCCAAGATAGGTGATGATATTTCCCTAAAAACTGCACCAAAAGTTTGGAAGCCACGCCCACCAATACTGCCCTAGCCACCCCCATCCACCCCAACGCTTCGTCAAAAACGGGAATGAGTGTATCTTCCAGAGTTGTGGAGCTAGAGCCACCAAATTTGATAGGAAGATAGCAATTGACATTCCACAAAAATCTGTACACAAATTTGGATGCCACGCCCACCCATATTGCCCCCAGCCCCCCTTTCCCCACTTTTTACAAATTTCGAGCTAGAGTCACCAAATTTGGTATGAAGATAGCAGTTGATATATCTCAAAGATCTGCATCAAAAATTTTGATGCCACGCCCACCCATACCGCCCCCCTTGCCCCACTTTTTACAAACTTCGAGCTAGAGTCATTAAATTTGGTATGTAGATAGCAACTGACATTCCACAAAGATCTGCATCAAAAATTTGGATGCCTCGCCCACCCATACCGCCCCCAGCCCCCCCTTTCCACACTTATTACAAATTTCGAGCTAGAGTCACCAAATTTAGTATGAAGATAGCAGTTGATATTTCACAAAGATCTGCATCAAAAATTTTGATGCCACGCCCACCCATACCGCCCACAGCCCCCCTTTCCCCACTTTTTACAAATTTCGAGCTAGAGTCACCAAATTTGGTATGAAGATAGCAATTGACATTCCACAAAAATCTGCATCACAAATTTGGATGCCACGCCCACCCATACCGCCCCCAGCCCCCGTATATACTGGTTCTTCATCTTTTAATCTCAGTTTTTGTATGTAAAAATTATTTGTGCTGATTGGTTCAGATTCCAATCCGAAAATATCATTATATTGGGTGCATAATTTTAAAAGCTGTGTTTTGAATAGTGGAGGAAAATTTTTCTTTAGTTGAGATAATACAGATATTTCTCTATTTTCTTGGTTAGTTTTGACTATTTCGTAGTTCGAAAGTGATTCATACGCTAAGTTATTTGTACTGACTACTTGATCTTTATCTGTTGTGTTGAGTAGCCTTATAAAAGCGTTTTTAGATGTTGCTATGGTACTTGCTATGTAAATACCATGCTGAATTTCTTGATTTGGAATCAATACACTGTCTTCTTTTGAATTTAGCTCGATTTTTCGAATAACTTGGGATCTTGCTGGCAGAAGTATTGAGTTGTTGCCAGAACTGTATGTTATTGGAACATAAATTGGAAATTTTAAGCTATTAGGTCTAATTATAAGCCAATCTTCAGATGGCTTGAAGTCTAATTGACAGTTGTATTTTTTAATGAAATCGATTCCTAATATGCCATCACAAGGAATAGCGGATTGTAGATCCACGATATGAAAATCGTGTTGGATTATGTATTTATTGGTCTGTATCTTAATAGAAGTTAACCCTTTGGACTTGGTTACTTCTTGACTTATTCCTTTTATGTCTATAATATAATTAATTTCTATGTCATGAAAAACATCAGAATTTTCTTTAACTATTGAAATGTCCGCACCTGTGTCTACTAAAAAGACAAGTTCTTTTCCTGTAGCCACATGGCTGAATGATACAAATATGTTTTGGCTGAGATTAATGGTATGAACCTTTGCATGTTCTACTGTTGAGTATTTAAAGGGGTTTGCGAGTTTTCCGATGTATTGGTTACTCGGACATTGCTCTGGTTATTGTAATTCTGGCCTCGATTTGAGTTGCCACGGCCTCTTGAATTTCCTCTATATTGGCCTCGTGCATTATTGTTATTGTAATTTGCGTTGTAATTAGTGTTGCTGTTACTATTGAAGCGACCGCGAAAATTACCTCTGTAATTTCCGCGTCCGCGGTTTCCGCCGCGCTGTGGATTATTATTGTAATATAGGACAGTGTTTTGCTGTCCGGTTGCCTCTGAGCAACAATTTACAAATTTAGACACGGCTTCATTCATAGTATTGAAGGTACCAGCTTGCATGACAAGTTTTACCTTATCAATTGTGCAGTTTTTAGTCATTGCTTTGACTGCGTGCTGAGTTGAATAACTTCTGGCTAACTCTAGCGGTTAGCCGTCGGTTATATATGCACCTTCTAGCATTTTTGTCATTTGCTCAACCTCTAATGTGTATTGGTTGGCAGTTTTATTGCGTTGCTGTATGTTCATCAGTTTTGCTGACAACACTTCTACAGTTTCGCCTTTGACATTTGTTTTTAGTTTGGAAATGATTTCAGTTATTGTTGCTTCATTTCCTACTAAATTTCTGGCGACACCTTTTAGCCTTGATTTAATAATCGAAACTGCTAATTGCTCGTGATCGCCAGTTATCAACTCTAATATTTGTAACGCATCAATAAAACTTTGCAAGTTTTCAGCTTTAAGGCCTGGATCCAGTACAGCGGAAAATAAATTTTCAGTACAAAATCGTCGTAGCAGGAATGGTTTTATTTTAATCATGAGGGCAAGATTACTCTCATTAAATCTGTTGAGTCGCGACCATGTCTTTGGCGGTTGACGGATAAAAAACACTTTGACTTTATTACGGTGAGAAAGGCATGGGAGAGCATTGGCAATGAGTTGAACAAGGATCGTAAGTTAAAATATCAATATGTCATTAAATATATTATAATCAAAAATATGTTTGTTAGCGAATGAGTGCAAGAGCGCTTGGACGTCGCTGCGTGACAGCACCAAGTAAAAAATATTCTAGAGCAATCACTTCGTTTTTCGTGCACGCGGTCGGGTTTCGCTGTACATTTGCACGGCGGAACCCACAGAGCAGTTCGGCTGTTGAGCCGACTGCGCGCTCTCGAATTATTTTAGTTTGCGATTAATTGCAGAGAGGCAGTCGACTGAGACGGTCGATCCACGCAGCTCTGCTGTTTATATGCGTATTTGATTTACGTATTTGATTTGCGTGTAGGGTTTTGTTATTTTTCGGGTGGGTCGCTGAAAATTGAACAGCGTTCACTGAATTTGTGTTCACATGCATGCATTAATGTTTATTTGTATGCTAGTCAAGTTTACAAGAACCTGTCTCAGTTTGCTATGAAATTTTATTTTTTTACAGGTGTATATATTTAAGACTTTCTTACTTTATTTATTAAAAAGCACTTATGAAATAATTTGAAAATTTTGCCATATTATTTATATATTTAATTAATTATATCTGCGATTGATGATTTACATAACAAATTTCTTTTCTATTAACATATAATTAAGTCATATCAAAACAATCCATGTAAGATAAAGCATTTTTTACAAGCAGCAACAAAAATGTGTAAGCACCCAGAAATCTATGAATTCATTTTTGTATGCCCACGCTATTTCGAAGAAGCTTATTTGCTACACTATCAAGTTTGCCGCTCGAAGAGTTAATAACATTAAAATATGTTATTTTATTAGACTACTTTAAGCAATTTCTCAATTGTTAGCTTAGTGCCAACGCAATATAATCAAAATATATAACTATAACAACTATATTCTTAAATTACATATCAACAATAGCACTTATATTATATTAGGGTATCCAACACTCAACATTCGTCTGTTCATATTCTTATTCAACATGTTCGCTATTTAAGTCTATTAGTGTGCGTGTGTGTGTGTGTATTCACAAAAGAAGCAAAACAGAACTGCCGCACAAAATATAAAATCGACAATTTCAGACTTCTGCTTGAATCTGCTTTATGCAGATCAACTTGGGGGAGGTATAAACTTAATATGAACTTTGTCAAACTTGATAGCAAAACGTGAGATACTTTAATATTATTTATGTACATATTTTTTTTTTTTATATATCGAAAATAAACTATATATATATAAAAAATAAAGATTTGAGTTTTAATTGACTAGTATTGAAAATTGGTACAAAGGGTATTTTTACTTCGTGCATTTTGTGTTGAAGCACTGGTTTTGTTATTTTGGAAGTGGCTGAGAAGAACGAATTTCGTTTGAATGCGCTGTGTGCGTGCACATGAATATACATATATTATGCGTATGCATGTGTGCGCTTTGTTGATCTGCTGCGCTATAGAGATGGCGCGGCAAACTAGGCCTATCGTGCGTCCAAAGTGCTGCCTGCTGATCCGGTATATCGACCCCATGAACATGTATCTCCTAAGCTATATAGGGCAAAATGGCATATTTTTACCACAAATTAGTGAACTATGGTCACACTATAAAATCTTGTGCCCACGCTTCCAAAATATACCACAAATTCCTGCCAGTAATTTTTTATTGTACTGGATCCAGGCCTTTACCATCAAATGGTGGTATAAGTTTGGTTGCTGTATTAATAAAATCAATGTTTGTTTGTGTCATGTTGAGATTTTTGCATGGTGTATTCTCTACTGTACTTGACGAAGTATCTGAATCTGTAGAATTATCCAAATCTGGCATCAACACTGCTGGAACAGTGAGATTGTTTAAATCCTGTTATTCTATTTTTTTTGTTTGTCTCAAGCTCCTCTGACTCTGTTTATTCAGTGTCAGGTTGTTCTGGTTCATCACCAGTTTCAATTGTTATAGCTAAGTTCAGTATTGTTGGTATAGAGATATCTAAATTGAATTTTTCTTTAATGGATATTAAATTCGATCGTAGTCGGATCAAAAGTTTGATACTTGTGACCAATGATCTTGATTTAATTGTTTTCTCTGATTATGTATTAATATACGTGCTTCATTAAAGCTGTTTACTAGTATCTCCACATGTTTTTTGATTGTACTTCTTTGAATAGGTCTGTTTTGTGCTAGTGACTTATACGATTTATCGAAGTCTATTTTTATTTCATTTATTTGTCTAATTAACTCATTCCATTCCATTATTTTATGGATATGGATTGTTCTTTAGGAATAGGGTTATTAGAGTGCATGATACGTTTCTTAATTGTTTTTTTTTAGTTTAGCCATACTTTGTAAATATATTTTTTTTGTAAATTTTTTTTTTTGTATTTATATAATGTTTTACGCATTTAATTTATATTTTGTCAAGCTCATTTGCCTGGCTAATATATTTTTTCTTTAAGCACTTATTGTGCAGTTTATACAATTTGTAAAAGCAATTTGCGCACATTATAACAACTATTATTATTAATAATATATGTACCAATTCTAAATCAGTACTGCTTGATTCTACTTTATTGATAACATTTGCTGTGGAGTCAACTGACTTCACATCTACTAGTCCCATTTTTGTGGACTTATTCGTTATATCTTCAAAATTATTTATGCGATATAATATAATATTAGTATTTAAATTTTTGTCGGTTTTACTTATTTTATTATCGTTCATATATTTATTTTATTTTTTCACCTTTTTTTTTGTATCGTTGCCGTTGTCCACTATTTAATTATCCATTTGCATATTTGTGTTGTTGCAGATTTGATGTTTTGTAAATTCTTGGAGTTGTAGGTTTTTGTAGCTTTCTAGATTTTTGCAGATGCTGGTTTTTGTTATCTTGTAGATTATTGTAGTTGTAGGTTTTATCCTGAGGTCTCACCGGACCTCTGCCACGGTCGCCATGTAATACGTGGAAACTTTCATCTTTTAACTAAGTTGGATAGTCAATGAATAGACTTCACTTTGGTTTTTGATTTGATTCTTTATTAACAACTGGAGCAGCAATGGTGCCGCTTCCAACGTTCGGTTGTTTCTCCTCTTAAACATTTTACTTAAGTTCTAAGGAAGCCTAAATCTCATTGCTGCGCTGCCCTCAGTTGGACAGCAGAGAGAGACGGTTATGTATATTCTATGTATTATTACATATGTATGTAGAGTATATATGTATCTATGCCCACTTAAGCTGGAGTATATGCATACACTTGAGTTTAGTCACGCGGTCGGCGAGTGCAGGCAGAATGCTGACACTTGCATATTCTGTGCGGCCGCCGATCGACTCATATTTCGTCCATGGGTTGAAGACCGGGACTATGTTTATGTAAACATTGCAACAAAGTGTTACAGTGTGTATTCTTTAAGTACTCTTGGTACAGTTGATATTCAATATGTATGCATACTACAAAAGAATAAAATTAAAAATGAAATAACAACATAATAAAAACAAAATAATAATATTACCAGAATGGAATGACATACTACTTTTAAATCTTACTCCCTGCTGTATTATATGCCAAGGAAAATGGACCAAGAAAATAGATTGTGGACCTAAAAAAGAACAACTTTATCTCGTTCTTTTAATGTACGAATTATAACCCACAAGAATCATAATAGAAAATATCCTAGCAAAAACTATTTACCATGAAGTCTAAACGGTCTTAAGACCATGAATCCTAAGCTAGTGAAAATTATTGTAAATGACTTGATTGCGCTCTTTTATTAGTTTAACATACACACAAGAAGTGCTCTACAATACAACCACAAAAAAAAAAGAAGAACAAATCATACCATACAATTACCAAATCAAATCTTATTCTTTGGAGCCTCCTCCACAAACAGTATACAATAAAATCAGACCCTAATCTAAAATCAAAACACAAGATCAAGAGCTAGGGTGTATAAAACGATTTAAACAAAGAAAAAAAAACTGAAAATACCAATATTTAGTGGGTATAAACCAATTCGGTGATAGTAAACGTACATTATTTTATGCCCGTTATGTAAAATACCGACTTTTACGTCATCTCAAGCTTTAGTACATCACAACCTTATTTTGTCATCTAAATTCAAGATTAATGCAAAGTTCAAAAAGAATAGAGCACATTTCAATGGTTTCATGAATTTACGAAATATCTCAGATCAAAGAAAAACAAATCCTTTAGCGACAATAAGTTTTGAGCACTAAAGAAAATGAATCTCTTTAAGAAATAATTATAATAATTAAATGAAAAAATAAGACCTATAACATGGCATCTAGAACAAAAAGGTTTTGTTCTTATTAAAATTAATAAAGCACCTCCAAAAAAAAAAAAAAAAAATAAATAAATAAATAAAATAAAAAGAAAGAAAAAAAATGAAAGTGAGATGTAACAAAACTGCAACTATCACAGTTAAAGAACAGTAGTAGTAGATTCTTAACCCTTAAATTAAAACAGCTAACGAAGTCATACTTTTCGAAACAGTGTAAGACTCATATCTCGAACTGTTAAGCTAGTTTAATGCACTTCCTTATTAAATGTAATAAAAATGAGGAGAATAATGAAAAAAAAATATTACCATCCATCAATTAAAAGAAATTAATAACGAAATTTTCTTAGTTTAAGCAATGAGTTTGGAAGTATAAAAAATCTAACATAATCACTAAAAAAGTAGAAAGGTATATAGGTTGACAGTTAAAATATATTAAAGCAATCAATTATAAAGTGAAAAATCAATGTCCGATCGATTTCCCTGTTAAAATTAAGCTAACGTGTTAAGGACAATAATACAATCTATCTCGTTTAAAGCGTAAAGTCTAGTCAAAATAGCTAACAGCATAACATAAAATTTTTAAAAATCAAAAGATTACTAAGTTGATGAAAACGATTAAGTATTACACAAATTAAGATAGGGTATCAGACAACATCAATAGAAGAATTTTTGAAGTCAGTAAATGAGTACAAAACACATTCTGCTTAGAACATCTTACTGTTTTCATTTTCTTTATTTTATAAATTTAATTGATATGTGAGTTTGATGAAATAATTTAAGTCGAGTATAAGAAATAGTTTGACGGATATCTTAAATATGAAAAGTGTCATTTGACGAAAATCTTTTAGCGAGCAGACGGAAAGTTAAGGAAAAGATTATTTGTTAAGCCTAAAAGATTACCTTAAAGAATTTAAAGAATGTAAAAGCAAAATAAATTATTACTGAGATAGAACAGAATCGAATATATGGGTATTAAAAAAAAAAAAAAAAAAAATAAATAAATAATAATAAATCCGATAAACGATGAAGTATAAATATTAAGATCTAAATTATTTTGTTAAAACATGATTTATTATAGCTTTCAAAATAGTGACATACATAAAAGCATTCTTAAATATGTATATAGTGAGTACTAGAACTTAGACTTATAATATAGACTTAATCACTTATAATAAGACTGAATCAATGTGATGTGTATCTGTCTATAAGTAAAATTAAGTCTAACGCAACTGGCATGGATGGTTTAAATCCAAAGTTCTTTAACCCTCAAGCACTTAAGAGTGCCTCAAGACACTTATCACATTATATTCTTTAAAAAAAAAGTGGTTGGGTTTGATTTAAGCTAAATACTTTTGGCGGGTCCCTAAGATCGTGGCAATCATATGTTTAAAAGCTTTCAGAGCTTTTTGAAGCTTTAACGGTACTTTTACTTTGACTTGCACAGAACATATATTTTTCCGCGCGAAAAATTGTACGTGGAACGTGCCGCAGATTGCTGGTTTTATTAAAGTGTTAAGACTTATATATAAGTAATCTGTATTTTTATACTCGATACCGAAGGTAAAGAGTATATTGACTTTGTGCAATGTCCGTCATGGTGTCCGTCCGTCTGTCCGTCTGTCCGTCTGTCCGTCTGTCCGTCCGTATGAACGCAACTTTTTTCCACACCCTTCAAGCTAGAGACTTGAAACTTTCCAATTCTCTTTATCTATGGGATAGTAAATTAAAGTGTCAAGATGGGGGTTCTACGATAACTGGGGGGCTGGCAAATCGATAAATTCGATAACTCAAAACCGATAATCCACATATTTCGCACATCCTTACAGCTAGAAGTACCATATTTGGTAAGAAGATAGCTACTAGCAACCCCCAAAAAACTGCATCAAAAATTTTGGAGCCACGCCCCCCCATTCCGCCCCCAGCCCCCCCGCATTTTGAAATCAGAAATAGCTATATCTCCCACAGTTTTTGAGCTATAGCCACCAAATTTGGTGCCAAGATAGGTGATGATGACCCCCCAAAAACTGCATCAAAAGTTTGGATGCCACGCCCACCAATACTGCCCTAGCCGCCCCCATCCACCCCAACGCTTCGTCAAAAACGGGAATGCGTGTATCTTCCAGAGTTGTGGAGCTAGAGCCACCAAATTTGGTAGGAAAATAGCTGGCAACGACCCCCAAAAATCTGCATCAAAGTTTTGGAGCCATGCCCTCCATTTCGCCCCCCTTTCCCCACTTTTTACAATTTTCGAGCTAGAGTCACCAAATTTGGTATGAAGATAGCATTTGACATTTCAGAAAGATCTGCATCAAAAATTTGGATGCCTCGCCCACCCATACCGCCCCCAGCCCCCCTTTCCCCACTTATTACAAATTTCGAGCTAGAGTCACCAAATTTGGTATGAAGATAGAAATTGACATTTTACAAAGATATGCATCAAAAATTTGGATGCCACGCCCACCCTTACCGCCCTCAGCCCCCCTTTCCCCATCTTTTTTAAACTTCGAGCTAGAGTCACCAAATTTGGTATGAAGATAGCAATTGACATTCCACAAAGATCTGCATCACAAATTTGGAAGTCACGCCCACCCTTACCGGCCCCAGCCCCCCTTTCCCCACTAAATACAATTTTCGAGCTAGAGTCACCAAATTTGGTATGAAGATAACAATTGACATTCCACAAAGATCTGCATCAAAAATTTGGATGACACGCCCACCCAAACCGCCCCCAGCCCCCCTTTCCCCACCTTTTACAAATTTTTAGCTAGAGTCACCAAATTTGGTATGAAGATAGCCGGTGGCATCCCCATCTGCATCGGAGAATCTTTAAGGCAGCTTAAACCCCTGCCGCATCCGTACCCCTTGCATTCAGGCCTCTTTTTACCGGTTTTAATTCTGGTATCGAGTATGCCGCAGTCGGTTGCGTCCGACTGCAACGTTTCCACTTGTTTTCCGTTAAAGGTATGTTCATTCTTAGTCAAAATCAAGTTTCACATTTGTGAATCTATAAAAGTTGTGCGTTAGAGCAGTGAAATAGCGATAAGTGCTTTGAGACACTCTTGGGCCGTTGGGCGTACTTTTTTGCCGAAAATATTTCACATCGACAAGGCGTTTTTACATGGCAAGTTTTGTTTAGTGCATAATTTTTCTTTACAGAAATTGAGTTTGAAAAGAAAAAATGTCTCATTCAATGCAAAAACGCTACAAATTGTCGGATTTGACGGATGAACAACTTTTGGACATGTTCGATTCTGTCAATACCGACGATGAATTGTCAAACGTTTCAAGTGACGAGGATGGTGACGACTTAAATTTGGAAAATGCACTAAACGCAGCACTGAACGACGCTTCGGCTGTGGACTTGACCCTTGACATTAACTTGGACACTGTCGAAAATGTTGAAACTACGCTGGAGGAGCCTACTCAGAAAACATTAAAAAAGAACTCGATCGTTCTTGCCATCATTTGAACATGGAGCACCTATACTTTTGCCGTCTTCTGGTGGCTTCAATGGTTTGGGTAAGCGGCGCTAAGCCGTAAAATGATATTCAACTTATTTATTTATTTGTATAGGCATTGAATCAATTTTGAAAGATCGAATCAAAATTATATGGCGAAAGCAATCGATGCAGATGCATATCAATGACATAGCCTTTCAGGGAGACTCAAAGCTGCCAGCTTATATAATGGATCTCGAAACTCCATTAAAGATCTTTTGTTGCTTTTTCGATACAAATATCATGAATATGATTGTGGAGGAGACTATTCGCGCAGCTTTCACAGCTAACATTGCTAATCAATTCAAAACGACCATTGACGAAATGTATAATTACATTGGGATATTGATATATATGTCAATATATCGTTACCCGAATTTGAAAAGCTACTGGGGAAGAAATGCGTTTGATCCCATACGATACTGCATGACACGAAGCAAATTCGAACTGATTAAACAATATTTCTCAATGCGTGACGAAAGCAAACGTATCAAAAAGGGCGAACCTGGATATGATCCCCTGTTCCGTATGCGTGACTTTGTAGACTATCTTAACCAAAGGTTTGACTCCATCCCAAAGCAATCACGTCTTTGTCTCGACGAACAGATGTGTAGCACGAAAATGAAGCACCACCTGCGGCAATATATGCATAATAAGCCCCACAAATGGGGTATAAAGTTATTCGTACTGTGCGATTCTTTTGGATACGCTTACCGCTTTGAGGTCTACACTGGCGCAGGTGATAATGTAATCCTGCCTGGTCACCCAGATCTTGGTGCTGCGGCTAACATTGTTGTACGTTTAACAAATATGGTAAATACTTTCAAGCACCACATAATTTATTTCGACAATTTTTACACGTCATTACCTTTGATGGTCTATCTGCGTGCCAGAGGTATTTATAGCCTTGGCACTGTGCGTGAAAATCGTATACCGAATTGTAAGCTGCCCAATGATAATTCCATTAAAAAGGAGACTAGAGGATTTTCGGATGAGTATGTGGGCACATCTTATGGTGTCCAATTAAGCAATGTGTTGTGGAAAGACAACAAAGCCGTCCGCTTGCTGTCCACCTATGTTGGAGTCAAGCCATTTATAGCGAACAGTTCGCATGATGGAGTATCAAAGATTGCTAGATACGAAAGAAAATCTAAGCAGTACTTAGACATTGATTGTCCGCAAGTTATTCGCGAATACAACGCCCATATGGGCGGCGTAGATCTAATGGATGGACTCATGGGCCGTTACCACATTAGAGCCAAAACTCAGGATTGCGCCACTCGAATATTTTATCATTGTATTGATATGGCAGCAACAAACGCTTATATTTTATATAAGCGTATATTCAAAGAAAAACAGGAAACTGGAAAAGCGAGCAAGACGCTCGAACTCCCCGAATTTCAGAAGCGATTGCAGCTGGATTGGTAGCACTTAAAAACAAGCAAATGCAAGGTCGCCCACGCAGTGCTCAATGGACAACGCGGTCTCCATCCTGTCAGCGACCTTCACCGGGTCGATCTCCATTATCTAACCCTTCCAACCAGCTTTAAAGCGTGGTGAAAAATGTAAACATCCCATTTCAGATTTGCGGCATGACCAGCTTAATCATTTTCCTCATTGGTTGGGTCGAGATAGTGGGCGAAAGTGGTGCAAACACTGCAAAACTTCACAAACTCAGTGTATATGCTCAAAATGTAATTTGCACTTATGCTGCACAGCTAACAAAAATTGTTTTTACGAATATCACAATAAAACATAATTTCTTTCTCAGTTACGCAATAACGATTTTTTTCGCTTGAAGTCCCAAAAGTGCCTTGAGGCACTTATTCATTCTTTCTCACCTTACAGGTAAACGAAAGCTTCTACACAATTTCTGAAGTCATTTTTGAACTCAGTGACAACAATATTACTTAAAAAAAAATTATTTGACAACATTTGTTTAAGTATTTTAGAAAGTAGTCTTAGAGGGTTAAAATTCTTCTGCCGCTAATCATTGGCTATGAAACTTACATATTCAATACCGCCATCACAACGTCCACTTTTCCCGACCAGTGGAAAATTGCAAAGGTATTGCCAATCCCAAAATCTAATCATGAGTTTAGGCCAATATCGATTTTGCCATATTTATCTAAAATATTTGAACACCTATTGGCCTCTCAAATTTACAAGTTCCTCGCAATAAATCGACTTTTAAATGATAAACAATCAGGATTTAGGACTGGCCGTAGTTATACTACGGCGATAATCAAAGTGGTCGAGGATATAAGATCAAAGATGGATAACAGTGAGGTTTCACTATTGACGCTTCTTGATTTTAGTAAAGCATTTGACACGGTTAACCATGATACTCTACTGGCAAAGCTCAATATTATGTATAATTTAAGTCAAATTGCTACTAAACTCCTATCCTGCTACTTAAGTAATCGTAGACAAGCCCTTCTAAAACGTCCGACTTCCTTGTTGTCTCTCGCGGGGTCCCGCAAGGATCAATTTTAAGTCCACTGCATTTTAGTATATATATCAATGATTTACCCAGTGTTTTGTCTTAATGTAACATCCATTTGTATGCAGATGATGTCCAAATGTATGTGAGTCGTCCGCTCAGTAAAATTAACGAATGTGTCTAGTTCGTAATGAAGACTTGTTGAGTGTTAGTCAATGGGTCAATGTTAATGGTTTGTGTATTTATGTAATGTATCCTAATGTAAAAAAAAGTACCTGAACACTGACAACTTTTCCAAGCTTCAAATAGATTCCACAGCTATTCATTACGTAGATAAAGCTGAAAGCTTAGGGATCACCCTGAACAGGACCTTGTCATGGGATAGTCAGGTGAATAAAGCTGTGGGAAAAACGTGTGGCGTTTTAAGGCAACTTTGGCTAACCCAGAAATTCCTATCCCTTAGCATAAGAGTATTGATCGCGAAATCTTTAATATTGCCAAAGCTTTTGTATGGCATTGAAATTTTTGGCAAATGCGATGCTGCAAGCCAAAGGAAGCTTAGGGTAGCGTATAATAATGTTGCCCGCTACGTGTTTGGCCTCAAAAGGGCAGACCACGTAACGGGTTACGCTAACAGACTGTTTGATCTAGATCTAACGTCTTTAATTAATTTCAAAATTCTTCTCTTAGTAGTAGGAGAATGGGGATTCTACCCCAAAGGGATGCCGACAATTTATGACCCCATTAAATTTTATGACCCTCTTATCGCCCCTTTTTTTTTACCCTTTTATCGCCCCTTCAATATGATAATTTATGACCCTTTTTTTTTCATGATCGTGCACGCTTAAATTAGACTAAGGTGGAGAACAAAGGATTAACATTCCTAGACCACCACTTTACCCGCAGCATCTGTGAAAGCAGTGATCAGAGGAACAGATTTGGTTATTTACCTAACTAGTGCTAGAGTCAATTGTGCACCTCTTTGACGTGCGTGGCATTGTAAACCTGTTTATGGTCATGAGGTGCAGTGTACACAGGAAGAAAGGATAGATAAGAGAGAGTCGAGAGGGCGCCTGTTTGACGTGCGTTGTCTTTTACCCCCTGCAAGCAAGCCACAGCATGCATTGTTATTGTCAAGAGCAACATCAACAACAGCATCCTTGAGAATCAGTGATCATAGGATCTGGTGTCAAGTGTGCTCCTGTTTTAAGTGCGTTGCCTTGAACACGTGCAAGCAAGCCACAGCATACATTGCTTTTGCCAACAACAACAACAACAACATTCATGTTGGTTTGTGAGCAAGGGATCGGGTGTCAAGTTGTGAAAATCAGTTTTCACACTATCAGTTTTGGCTATGTAACCAATTTGTATTAGAGTCAAGTGTGCTCCTGTTTGACAAGCAGGCCATAAACATTGATCTTTATGGCTGTGATAATGACAGGATCAGTTTTAACTATTTAACCAATTATTGTTAGAGTCAAGTGTGCTCCTGTTTTTAAATACGTTGCTCTGCACACGTGCATTGTTATTGTCAACAACTACAACCTTCGTGGGGGGTTATGTAAGCAAGGGATGGAAATTTTCCTACGCAGCAACAGCAGCAGCAGCAAGATCAACACATTGTTTTTAAACAAGAGTATTGATACTTGTTGATTAAGATTAAAATATGTTAGAGGAGGAAAGGATTGACGGAGAAGGTGTTAAAGGGAGAAAGTGTTAGAGGCGGAAATGTTAGAGGGGGAAAGTGTTAGAGGCAGGAAGTGTTAGAGGGGGAAAGTAGTAGAAGACTTAGAGACAAGTTTGTGCATGCTTGAAGTGCGCTAGTCAAAGGTCAAGTACATTACTTGACTAATGTGTTATAGATATCACCGTCCGTGAGGATCAGTGAGCCAAGTACATTGCCTTTGAAACTATTAAGGTTTCTTAGCTTCAAGTTAGTAGATAAGAGAGAGAGAGAGTCAACTGTGCACAGGTTTCTTAGCTACGAATAAGTAGATATGAGAGAGTCGAGAGGGCGCCTGTTTGAGGTGCGTTGCCTTGCACACCTGCAGAAAAAACATAAACAATTAATGCTTATGGTTATGAGGAGCAGTGTGCAAAGGAAGAAAGGATAGAGAATAAAGAAAAGCGAGCGCTTGTTCGATGTACGTTACATTGTTATGGTCAACAGCAACAACAACAACAAAATTCGTGGGGGGTTATGTAAGCAAGGGATGGAAATTTTCCTACGCAGCAACAGCAGCAGCAGCAAGATCAACACATTGTTTTTAAACAAGAGTATTGATACTTGTAGATTAAGATTAAAATATGTTAGAGGAGGAAAGAGCTAGAGGGGGAAAGTGTTAGAAGGAGTATGTGTGTAAGAGAGGGAAAGAGTTAGAGGGGGAAAGTGTTAGAAGGAGTATGTGTGTAAGAGGGGGAAAGAGTTAGAGGGGGAAAGTGTTAGAGGGAGGAAGACTTAGAGACAAGCTTGTGCATGCTTGAAGTGCACTAGTCAAAGGTCAAATACATTAGTTGGCTAATATGTTATAGATATCACCGTCCGTGAGGATCAGTGAGCCAAGTACATTGCCTTTGGAACTATTAAGGTTTCTTAGCTATAAGTTAGTAGATAAGAGAGAGAGAGTCAACTGTGCGCAGGTTTCTTAACTACGAATAAGTAGATAAGAGAGAGTCGAGAGGGCGCCTGTTTGAGGTGCGTTGCCTTGCACACCTGCAGGCAAAACATAAACAATGAATGTTTATGGTTGTGAAAACCAGTGATCCAAAGGATAAAAGGGTTGAGACAAGATTGTGCTTGTTTGAAGTACACTTGTCAAAGGGCAGTACATTCGTAGGCCGCATTCTTATGATCAAAAGCAACAACAACATTTTCCTACGCAGCAGCAGCAAGATCAAAACATTGTTTTTAAACAAGAGTATTGAGACTTGCAGATTTAGATTGGAATGTTATAGGGGGAAGGTGTAAGAGGGGGAAAGTGTTAGAGGGAGAAAGAGAGAGGGGGAAAGCGATCCTGCTTATATTATTATATTAAAACACGCTCCTTTAGGCGATTCTATACACGAGCGTCTATGAAATGCAGGTGGTATGTTAATTGAATGTCCCTTTTTCTAACGCACACCCAACTTGTTCGCTACTTACGTCTCTAACCTTTATTTGCATACATCTGTTTTGATTATTTCACTGACTTCTGTTACTTGTTTAGAGCTAATTAGTATAACTTTTTAATTTTTTTTACTTTGTTAGTAAACTATCAAATTATGTTTTTCTTATAGGTATGTTTTAATTTAATTTATTTATTTTTTTTTTCATAGATTTTTACAATATGTTAAATTTGAGAATTATATTAAGCTTGTTCCGTTGAGGGATTAATCAAACACAAACACCGAACATTTATATTAATGACATATAATTATAGCCGGTTGACCACACAAGTCATACTCCATGATTTTGTTTCGGCTTGATAAAAAAGCTTTTTAAGTCTATATAATAAGTCTAAGTTCTAGTACTCACGATATACATATCTAAGAATGCTTTTATGTATGTCACTATTTTGAAAGCTTAAAGAAGTTTATGTAGCTGGTATAATAAATCATGTTTCAACAAAATTATTTAGATCTTAATATTTATACTTCATCGTTTATTAAATTTATTATTATTTATTTTTTTTTTTTTAATACCCATATATTCGATTCTGTTCTACCTCAGTAATAATTTATTTTGCTTTTACATTCTTTAAATTCTTTAAGGTAATCTTTTAGGCTTAACAAATTATCTTTTCCTTAAAAAATTTTCGCTCGCTAAAAGATTTTCGTCAAATGACACTTTTCATATTTAAGATATCCGTCAAACTATTTCTTATACTCGACTTAAATTATTTCATCAAACTCACATATCAATTAAATTTATAAAATAAAGAAAATGAAAACAGTAAGATGTTCTAAGCAGAATGTGTTTTGTACTCATTTACTGACTTCAAAAATTCTTCTATTGATGTTGTCTGATACCCTATCTTAATTTGTGTAATACTTAATCGTTTTCATCAACTTAGTATTCTTTTGATTTTTAAAAATTTTATGTTATGTTGTTAGCTATTTTGACTTATTTATTTTGACTTTATTGTCCTTAATACGTTAGCTTAATTTTAACAGGGAAATCGATCGGACATTGATTTTTCACTTTATAATTGATTGCTTTAATATATTTTAACTGTCAACCTATATACCTTTCTACTTTTTTAGTGATTATGTAAGATTTTTCTATTTCCAAACTCATTGCCTAAACTAAGAAAAGTTCGTTAATAATTTCTTTTAATTGATGGATGGGAATATTTTATTTCATTATTCTCCTTATTTTTATTACATTTAATAAGGAAGTGCATTGAACTAGCTTAACAGTTCGAGATATGAGTCTTACACTGTTTCGAAAAGTATGACTTCGTTAGCTGTTTTAATTTAAGTGTTAAGTATCTACTACTACTGTTCCTTAACTGTGATAGTTGCAGTTTTGTTACATCTCACTTCCATTTTTTTCTTTCTTTTATTTTATTTATTTATTTAATTTTTATTTTTTGTAGGTGCTTTATTAATTTTAATAAGAACAAAACCTTTTTGTTTTAGATGCCATGTTATTAGGTCTTATTTGTTCATGTAAATATTATAATTATTTCTTAAAGAGATTCATTTTCTTTAGTGCTCAAAACTTATTGTCGCTAAAGGATTTGTTTTTCTTTGATCTGAGATATTTCGTAAATTCATGAAACCATTGAAATGTGCTCTATTCTTCTTGAACCTTGCATTAATCTTGAATTTGGATGGCAAAATAAGGTTGTGATGTACTAAAGCTCGAGATGACGTAAAAGTCGGTATTTAACATAACGGGCATAAAATAATGTACGTTTACTATCACCGGATTGGTTTATACCCACTAAATATTGGTATTTTCAGTTTTTTTTTTCTTTCTTTGTTTTAATCGTTTTATACACCCTAGCTCTTGATCTTGTGTTTTGATTTTAGATTAGGGTCTGATTTTATTGTATACTGTTTGTGGAGGAGGCTCCAAAGAATAAGATTTGATTTGGTAATTGTATGGTATGATTTGTTCTTCTTTTTTTTTTTGTGGTTGTATTGTAGAGCACTTCTTGTGTGTATGTTAAACTAATAAAAGAGCGCAATCAAGTCATTTACAATAATTTTCACTAGCTTAGGATTCATGGTCTTAAGACCGTTTAGACTTCATGGTAAATAGTTTTTGCTAGGATATTTTCTATTATGATTCTTGTGGGTTATAATTCGTACATTAAAAGAACGAGATAAAGTTGTTCTTGTTTAGGTCCACAATCTATTTTCTTGGTCCATTTTCCTTGGCATAGAATACAGCAGGGAGTAAGATTTAAAAGTAGTATGTCATTCCATTCTGGTAATATTATTATTTTGTTTTTATTATGTTGTTATTTCATTTTTAATTTTATTCTTTTATGTTATTTGACTTTATATATTGCCTTTAAATTTGAACCGAGACATATATTTTTATTTCTGAAATGCATAAACGAAAACATCCTTGATCCCAGATAGTATGTTTATTCTTGATCAATATTTAGATCAGCACCGTAGGCTTCCTAGATCTGTATGTCTGTATCTATGTAAACTATTTTATCAGCTTTTAGGTATCGAGATTAAATTTTGCTCAGAATCTAAGCGCTGCCTTAAACACATGAGTGTTACAACTTTCACACTTAAGGAGCATTAGATCTTTTCGTTTTAAAGAGTTTACTATTTGACGCTTTTTAGATCAATTTGCTTGCCTGAGCTTGGTAGGTTATACAGTTAAAACAATTAGTGGAAAGATGGAACTGTCTTATAGAATTTCTTATACATTATTAGATGCTTCTTTTCCTATCGCTTATTCTCACGCACTTTGAGATTATAAAATTACTTAATGGAATGTGCTGTATGTTCCTGATTGTTTGCTGATTATTGTTGTCAATTATTATTTTGTTTATTTATTTCTCTCCCATTTAAAGCCCCTATCAATTTATCCGTTTTTTCTTATTATTATTTTTTCAACCAAGTGTGTGCGTACCTGTTTTTTTTCTTCAATTTTCTCTTTCTAGAAAATGTCTTTAAGTTCGGCACCCTCATCGTCATTCAATATGTATGTTATAGGGTTTTTATTTTGTATTTCTATTATTGAAAAGTTTAAGTTTTCCGGTTTGGTGAGCAGCCCTTCTCATTAAAATATTATGTTTGCTTATACACACATAATCATTTGCAAAGATTTTTATATGACTAAAGACAATGTCTTAAAACATTTTAACAATTATAAGATTTACTTTTATGTATGTAATTTTAACTGTCCTATTATATTGCTAATTGTTCTAACTAAACAATTGATTGAACATTACCTCCATAATGTCTTTTAAACGTATCTTTGATTGAGTTTTCGATAATCACTAGTTATTCAATTTTCTAGATCCTACCCGACTCACGTTAATATAGCAGGGTACGACAAAATAAGCACGCAAGCAAGGTTGAGGGCAGTGACACTCCTAAAAGGGTTTGAGCCGAAGTGTGACGTAGAAAAAGGCACAATAAGGTAGGAGCTAACGAAAAGCGAGAGTCTTTAGCGGGAAGCGAGCTGAACGAAGACATCTGATCTCAGGCAAGACAAATGTTTATCGGGAGAGAGAAGCCTCCTTTCACATTATAGCAGTATTCGTAGCCTTTACAAGGAAGCGAAGTTTCTTTTCTTAGAACAACATATCAAACAAATTAAAGGCTAAGAAACCCTCAACTCATCAAAAAAATACTTGCTCTCGTACAGTGTCCATGTCCGATGGAAGAGTTATAGAACTAGAAGGGGGCACAACAGACCTCTCAGGTACCAAATCATTCATCGACGATGAAGGTTTATACAGGCAGGAGACATATTATTCTATTATTAATTCCCCTTTATATTTTTTTATTTAAAAAGAACATATCAATAAAGTTGTTACTTTTTACGGACTTTTACTGATTTTTTATTAAATTTTTAGTTATCTTGGCTCAAATTTAATATCCGTTTTTTTTTCCTTACAAAGTAATTTACATCTGTCAGCAATGTCCATTCGTGATTTTTTTCGAAAAAATGTATGAGAACCGAATCTATTTTTTAAAAAGTGCTATAAATTTTATTAATTTAATTTTTTTTCACCAAAAGCCAACGAATGTACTGACGCAATACTGCTGCGTTTCGTGCTATAACTTTAATTTAACATCCAAATGAAAGAACAAGTCCACAGTCGTGTCGATAAAAAACCGGGACTTAAAAGTACGCTATTGAATAGAGTTTAAATCTGTCAGCAATATCAATTCGTGATTTTTCGGTAGCCAACTGGCGTTCCCCAGGCAAATATTTTCTCTTTCAACTCCAATTCTAGAACCCATCCAATAATATTGAAAAGAGGTAAGCCAAGAAAACATAGAACAGGTGGCCGTTTAGCTGTGAAAAACCGGTTTTTCGGTTTTAGGAACCGGTAATTGTTTTGCTGTTTAAAACAGGGATCTGTTATTTTTTCCGGTTATAAAAACCAGGGGCTGTTTTGATGTTAAAAACAGGTTTTTCAGTTTTAGAAAGATCTGCAGCAAAAATTTGGATGCCACGCCCACCCATTCCGCCCTCAGCCCCCCTTTCTCCACTTTTTACAAATTTCGAACTAGAGTCACCAAATTTGGTATAAATATAGCAATTGACATCCCACATAGATCTGCAGCAAAAATTTGGATGCCACACCCACCCATACCGCCTCCAGCCCCCCTTTCCCCACTTTTTACAAACTTCGAGCTAGAATCACCAAATTTGGTATGTAGATAGCAATTGACATTCCACAAAGATCTGCATCACAAATTTGGATGCCACGCCCACCCATACCGCCCCCAGCCCCCCTTTCCTCTCTTTTTACAAACTTCGAGCTAGAGTCACCAAATTTGGTATGAATATAGCAATTGACATCCCACATAGATCTGCAGCAAAAATTTGGATGCCACACCCACCCATACCGCCTCCAGCCCCCCTTTCCACACATTTTACTAACTTTGAGCTAGAGTCACCAAATTTGGTATGAAGATAGCAATTGACATTCCACAAAGATCTGTATCAAAAATTTGGATGCCACGCCCACCCTTAACGCCCCCAGCCCCCCTTTCCCAACAAACTTACAAACTTTGAGCTAGAGTCATCAAATTTGTAAGGAAGATAGCTTGTGGCATCCCCATCTGCATCGGAAAATCTTTTAGGCAGTGTACACCTTCTTCCGCATCCGTACCCCTTTGCATTCAGGCCGCTTTTTTTACCGGTTTTAATTCTGGTATCGAGTATGCCGCAGTCGGTTGCGTCCGACTGCAAAGTTTCCTGTTTAGCTGTTTAGCTGTTAAAAACAGGTTTTTTTGGTATAAGAAACCGGTTGTTGTTTAACTGTTTAAAACAGGGAGCTGTTATTTTTTCTGGTTTTAAATACCGGGTCTTTTAAGCTGTTATTTTTTTTTTTTGTGGTTGTCAAAAAACAGGTTGTTGTTTGACTGTTATTTTTTTCCGGTTTATACACCCTAGCTCTTGATCTTGTGTTTTGATTTTAGATTAGGGTCTGATTTTATTGTATACTGCTTGTGGAGGAGGCTCCAAAGAATAAGATTTGATTTGGTAATTGTATGATATGATTTGTTCTTCCTTTTTTTTTGTGGTTGTATTGTAGAGCACTTCTTGTGTGTATGTTAAACTAATAAAAAGAGCGCAATCAAGTCATTTACAATAATTTTCGCTAGCTTAGGATTCATGGTCTTAAGACCGTTTAGACTTCATGGTAAATAGTTTTTGCTAGGCTATTTTCTATTATGATTCTTGTGGGTTATAATTCGTACATTAAAAGAACGAGATAAAGTTGTTCTTGTTTAGGTCCACAATCTATTTTCTTGGTCCATTTTCCTTGGCATAGAATACAGCAGGGAGTAAGATTTAAAAGTAGTATGTCATTCCATTCTGGTAATATTATTATTTTGTTTTTATTATGTTGTTATGTCATTTTTAATTTTATTCTTTTATGTTATTTGACTTTATATATTGCCTTTAAATTTAAGGGTTTTGCCTCTCAATTTTTTAACCGAGACATAGTATTTTTATTTCTGAAATGCATAAACGTAAGCATCCTTGATCCCAGATAGTATGTTTATTCTTGATCAATATTTAGATCAGCACCGTAGGCTTCTTAGATCTGTGTGTCTGTATCTATGCAAACTATTTTATCAGCTTTTAGGTATCGAGATTAAATTTTGTTCAGAATCTAATCGCTGCCTTAAACACATGTGTGTTACAACTTTCACACTTAAGGAGCATTAGATCTTTTCGTTTTAAAGAGTTTACTATTTGACGCTTTTTAGATCAATTTGCTTGCCTGAGCTTGGTAGGTTATACAGTTAAAACAATTAGTGGACAGATGGAACTGTCTTATAGAATTTCTCATACATTATTAGTTGCTTCTTTCCCTATCGCTTATTCTCACGCACTTTGAGATTATAAAATTACTTAATGGAATGTGCTGTATGTTCCTGATTGTTTGCTGATTATTGTTGTCAATTATTATTTTGTTTATTTATTTCTTTTACATCTCATATAGTATTTTTCTCTTATGTTTCTTTTTTCGCTTCACTTCTATACTTACTTCAATAATTTATCATATGTTTCCCCTAATTTATATTCAAAAACTGGATGGCGGTAAGCTGTTAAAAACGGAAGGCAATTAATCTATAAAACTGATGGAACGGAACAGTTGTGATTATTTTTCATTTAAAAATAAAAGTAGGCTGTTAAAATAAATATTTACTTATATTAAATTAAAATTTGAATTGATTTTTATTAAACCGGCTTTTTTTTTTTCTTCGAAAATGTAGCTTTTAAAAGAATATATTAAGCTCATATCATATTTATTTAGATTTTCACATTGAGGTAACATCAGCCCAAGTCCCTCGATAGTGAGCTGCCGTTTACAGACGGTGAAGTAAATGGGATGCCGCTTTGTCGTTTCTCATAATCACAATTAAGCTGCCCGACGATGAAAATGAGTTCCTTTACGATTTACGTACTGTCACTGTTTGCAGCAGCCTGGCGTCCGCCAAAGAGTCAACCACTCGTCATCATCATTTGCCCCCCTACGGCGAAGCGATCCTCACCTGAACCATCACTCGTACACACATAAGTAACTTTTACCTAGATTAGGTACGGTTTGCGTCTAGCCGTCTTATTTGAATAGTTCTGTTCTACTCTGCACCGATTTTGGATCCCCTGATTTCTATTATTCCCAGCTACTTTCCTAGGCTCACACCTTTAACTTCTAACACACCAGCCCACATAACATATTATTTGGATATAAAAACATTAGACAATGACTATCAAGTACCAAGAGCTATTTAAAAAATTTATAAAGTATTCGGGGGAAATTTGATCGAACAATGCAACACCAAAAACTGTTATTATGGCTTACATTAAATCGTGAATTCATAGTCGAGTCTACTACGTACTACACATTTTTCCATGAGTTGTTCCCATTTAAAGCCCCTATCAATTTATCCGTTTTTTCTTATTATTATTTTTTCAACCAAGTGTGTGCGTACCTGTTTTTTTTCTTCAATTTTCTCTTTCTAGAAAATGTCTTTAAGTTCGGCACCCTCATCGTCATTCAATATGTATGTTATAGGGTTTTTATTTTGTATTTCTATTATTGAAAAGTTAAAGTTTTCCGGTTTGGTGAGCAGCCCTTCTCATTAAAATATTATGTTTGCTTATACACACATAATCATTTGCAAAGATTTTTATATGACTAAAGACAATGTCTTAAAACATTTTAACAATTATAAGATTTACTTTTATGTATGTAATTTTAGCTGTCCTATTATATTGCTGATTGTTCTAACTAAACAATTGATTGAACATTACCTCCATAATGTCTTTTAAACGTATCTTTGATTGAGTTTTCGATAATCACTAGTTATTCAATTTTCTAGATCCTACCCGAGTCACGTTAATATAGCAGGGTACGACAAAATAAGCACGCAAGCAAGGTTGAGGGCAGTGACACTCCTAAAAGGGTTTGAGCCGAAGTGTGACGTAGAAAAAGGCACAATAAGGTAGGAGCTAACGAAAAGCGAATGTCTTTAGTGGGAAGCGAGCTGAACGAAGACATCTGATCTCAGGCAAGACAAATGTTTATCGGGAGAGAGAAGCCTCCTTTCACATTATAGCAGTATGCGTAGCCTTTACAAGGAAGCGAAGTTTCTTTTCTTAGAACAACATATCAAACAAATTAAAGGCTAAGAAACCCTCAACTCATCAAAAAATACTTGCTCTCGTACAGTGTCCATGTCCGATGGAAGAGTTATAGAACTAGAAGGGGGCACAATAGACCTCTCAGGTACCAAATCATTCATCGACGATGAAGGTTTATACAGGCAGGAGACATATTATTCTATTATTAATTCCCCTTTATATTTTTTTGTTTAAAAAGAACATATCAATAAAGTTGTTACTTTTTTACGGACTTTTACTGATTTTTTATTAAATTTTTAGTTATCTTGGCTCAAATTTAATATCCGTTTTTTTTTTCCTTACAAAGTAATTTACATCTGTCAGCAATGTCCTGTAAGGTAGCGTTTCTATGGCTGAGGCAGCTCAGCCTCTCCAGGGCCACCCTACAAGAAATTTGTAAGATTGCTGGGACTTGGAAGGGGTGGAAATGAGACACCGCGCTCAGAAGATTATGAAAGGGGCATTTAGATCAAACACCGGTGGTCCAGTGATTAGCAAAAGTGCCCTCTGGCAGTATGGTTACCCCCGCTTGTTCCGGTTCGAATGCCCCCGGTATTGACCAGGGAGGCACCAAGTTCGGAAACAGGCGTGCGCCGCTATGAAAACGTCGTGGACTGTCACGGTATTGACCAGCATCCAGTCAACGGCGTTCTCAAAGCGGTGGGTGGGCCACACGTACCGTTCTTGCACTTCCACTTTATATCCCCTGCAAACACGTGTAACTCTGGCTAACTCTCGTAACGAACACTCGGCTTGTTTTCATTGTCATTTTCATTTATTTTCACTGAATTATTTCGCTTATATGTATCTACAACCAAGAAATCTAACTAAATGGGTGATCGCGCGGCTCTCTGCGCTCTGCTCTCTGCCAGGAGTTCCGTTATGCTTGTTTCCAGTGTCTACCGTGGGCCCTGGCTACTTATTATCCACTCAAAAGTATAACCCTTAATACTAATAAACTCAAAAGATAATCAACTCAAAAATATAACTAATAAATATAACTAATAAACAACCTTATAACTACCCAACACCATATTTACAAAAATGTGCAACGTCACACCCCCCCCTTACTTCCCGGGGGAAAACCGAATAGTGACGCCACCGGCCGGGGCGAAGGTTACCCTGAAGGTGCCTTCTTCCAGATCGATTTTTAATCTTCGCCGCCAGTTTCCTTGCTCCCTGCTGAGCCGTACCGTTTCGAGGAGCATCCGAGGAATGAGTCGGCCTGGTGTTTGCGCCTTCCATCCGGTGGGCGCCTCGACCCATTTCTCCTCCTCCTCCAGAAGCTCGTGTGTCAGAGCTCTGACATCCACAGCTGGCCCCAGTAGCGCTTGGATATCGCTGCTGTTGAACGATGCGTTCCACTCGTCGCTGGAGTCTTTTATCGGTTCCGGTTCGGACGGTTGTGGCGAGGGAGTCGATGTCGACCGTCTCGGTCGTGTCGTGGACACCCCTGCCTCGTCGCTGACAATGGCTACTCTGGCCACGCGAACCACGTCCAATCCCAGGTCGGGTAGAAGCCACGAGTCCGGTGATGGGTTCATCAGCCGGTACTGGGCACTGGCTGAGCTTGGCCAAACATCCGTGCTCACGTCGTCGAAGATGGACATCCCACGTGCTGGCTCGGCTTCGTTCCCTTCGTCCTCGAAGCCTTCGAATCGGCGCTGGTACTAAGGAACCCAGCCCCAGTCCTGCTCCCGCTCCGCTGCCCACTCTCTTGCCCAATCTCGTCGTGGCTCTTCGTCTGCCATGGCTGTTCTTAGGTACTGTGGAAAATAAACGAGGTTATATCCCTGGGACTATGGACAGGCTATGCTCTACAGGACAATAGTCTGGTGCGATGTTGAAACTTGAAATAACTTATCGTATAGTAGTAGACTATGTTGGGAGAAATGAACTTAGTTACCTTGTACGGGCCCTCGTAGCGTGGGGCTAATTTGGCTGCAAATCCGTCGTTGGCGTATGATAGCACGTGATGCTTCACTAATACCAAGCTGCCGATGGATGGTCTCCAGTCGCGTCTCCGTAGATTGTAATGACGGCCCTGTTCCGCTGATGCTCGCTGGGTGTTATCCCTCGCCGTCTGAAAAATGTCGCATAGCTGTTTTGCTCTGGTCTCGGGGTCGGTAACGACCATGCCGGACCCTGGAGTGACCTCGTCGAATAATGCTCCTGGTAGTCTCGGCTCTCGTCCTTGGACCAGGAACGCCGGACTGAATCCTGTTGTGTCGGACACGCTGCTGTTGATCGCCAGTGAGAGCTCCGGAAGCCAGATATCCCATGTGTTATGTGGTCCCTCGATGTACTGTGCGATCATCGTCTTGATCGTCCGATTCGCCCTTTCTGTCGGATTTTGCTGCGGATTGTATGGTGCAGTATGTTCCAATGCCATACCTGCTCGTTTGCAAAACGCCTTGAACGTACGACTGGTGAATTGGGTCCCGTTGTCACAGATAAACTGCGTGGTATTCCAAATCGGCTGAGGATCCGATCCCGAAAAGCTTTTTCCAAGTACGATGCAGTAGCTCGGCGCAAGGGTACCAGTTCCACCCATTTTGAAAACATGTCAAAGAACACTAGTAGTACCGTGTTCCCCTGCTTGGATCTCGGCAGAGGTCCAACGAAGTCGGCGCAAATTGTAGCGAAGGGCTCGTTTTCCTGCCTTGTCAGCATCTTCCCTGCGGGCTTGGTTTGTTGTACTTTAAATTTTTGACACACAGCACATTTCCTAACGTAGCGTACGACGTCCCTGAAGATTCCTGGCCAATAATATCTTTGACATATCCTCGTCGTGGTCTTGCGTATTCCTAGATGTCCCGCACTTGGTTGATCATGTCATTCTTGTAGCACGCGTTGCCGTTGCTCCTTGCCTACGCATAGCTTCCATGGTAGGAAGTCTTCCTCCAAGGGTCGTTGTCCGAGATGTCTGTACAATTGTTCCTGTGTCTCCTGCGTGCGTCGTCGTAACCATGCGCAGGTGCCCTGCTCCTCGATGGCTGTCTGTAAGGCCTCTAGAGGTTGTCGTGACAACGCATCGGCCACTACGTTTTGTCGTCCTTTCCGGTAATGTACGTCAAATTGGAACTGTTGGAATTCCAATGCCCATTTCGCAACTCGTCCTGTGGGGTTCTCAATGGTGTTCAGCCACTTGAGGGCTAAGTGGTCCGTCACGACGTCGAACCTGTATCCTTCCAAATAACAACGGAGCTTCCTAATGGCCCAGACGATTGCCAAACACTCCTTCTCGGTGGCAGAGTAGTTTTCCTCGGCCTTCTGTAGTCTTCGGCTAACGTATGCAATGACCCTTTCGCCATCGGCACTCTGCTGGGTTAGCACTCCTCCAAGTCCGTAGTCGCTAGCATCGGTCTGTAATGAAAACTTTTTCGTAAAATCCGGGCACGCGAGAATGGGTGCCTCTGTCAGTAGCGCCTTGAGTTTCGCGAATGCCTCTTGTTGCGGGGACTCCCAGATCCATTTCTTGCCTTTCCGAAGTAACTGGGACATTGGTTGCACCACTGCTGCAAAGTGCGGGACAAATCTCCGGTACCAAGAAGCGAGGCCGAGGCATCGGCGAAGTTCTCGTACACTCGTAGGGGGTGTTAGCTGCTGTACCGCAGCGATCTTCTCCGGGTCGGTGTGGATTCCCATCTCGCTGACGACGTGTCCCAGGTACACCAGCATGCGCTGGAAGAAAGCGCACTTCTTCCGGTTAAGCCTGAGGTTCGCTTGTCGCAGGCGCCTCAACACTTCTCTTAGATTCTCGACGTGTTCCTCCAGTGTCGCCCCGATGATGATTATATCGTCGAGGTATGCAAAACCATGTCTGCTCCAATGACGCTGTCGAGTGCCCGCTGGAATGTGGCGGGTGCCGAGTGGAGTCCAAATGGCATAACCCGCCATTGGAAGAGGCCTCGTCCTGGTACTGTGAATGCAGTGCATTCGCGACTCGCCTTGGCCATGGGTATTTGCCAATACCCGCTCTTCAAGTCCAGTGTACTTATGTACTTTGCGTTCCTTAGCCTCTCCAAGATAGAGTTTATCCTCGGCAGGGGGTATGCGTCCGGCGTTGATCGTGCATTGAGTTGACGAAAGTCCACGCACATGCGAGTTTCACCCGTCTTCTTGCCCACTAGCACAATGGGTGCACTGTGGGGACTTTTCGACGGCTCGATGCATCCCTCTCGTAGCAGCTCGTCTACCTGCGCATGGATTATACTTAGCATCGCTGAATTGCGTGGGTAATACCTTTGCTTTATCGGGCGATCGTCGCGCATCACTATGACGTGTTCCGCGATGTTGGACACGCCGGTCATTCCGTCAAATTTTTCCAATTCTTCCTCCAGAAACTCTTGCACCCACGGTGCCATCGTCTCGGCTAGGCTCGGGCCGGGCTGGCTTGTGGCGACTGGTTGATCCTTCGAACGTATCCCTGCTCCGTCTTTGTGTTCTTCGCACTCCCCCGCTAGAGTGGCTTCTGCGATGCTGGCTAGTATACCACGTGTTTCTCCCTTGGTCTTCTGGTCTCCCGGTCTGATGCGAAACGTGTTCCGTTGGATGGCTCTCGGACGTGCAGGGCTTAGCACGCCTCCCCAAGTCCTGTCTCGTACTCTTGTTGAAGATTACTCGCCGACTACCTCGCGGATGCAGGTATCGTAATCATCTTGTGTCCTGATTATTGTAGCTGGTCCCCCTGGCTTCAGTTCGACGACTGCCTCGCGGTTGCAGGCAGCTGGTCTTTGGGTTTGGTTTGGGCTCGTCGTCTCTGGTCTCTTTGCTCTTGAATTGGCGACCACCTCGCGGTTGCCGGCGTCGCCCTGGCTCTGCGTCGTAGTCTCTGGTATCTCTGCCCTTGTGATGACGACCGCCTCGCGGTTGCAGGCGTCGTCCTCGCTTTGCTTCGTAGTCTCTGGTGTCTTTGTCCTTGTGTTGACGACCGCCTCGCGGTTGCAGGCGTCGTCCTCGCTTTGCTTCGTAGTCTCTGGTGTCTTTGTCCTTGTGTTGACGACCGCCTCGCGGTTGCAGGCGTCGTCCTTGCTTTGCTTCGTAGTCTCTGGTGTCTTTGTCCTTGTGTTGACGACCGCCTCGCGGTTGCAGGCGTCGTCCTCGCTTTGCTTCGTAGTCTCTGGTATCGGTACGGCGACTGCCTCGCGGTTGCAGGCATCGTCCTGGTTTGTCTTTGTATGTACGATCGTAGTCCGTCGTGCTACCTGGTTAACGTCATCGCCGCCTCTTAGACCACTAACGCCCGGGGCCTGGCTGGGTTCGTTGTTTGGTTTTGGGTTGGCCGCTCCTTGGTATCCTGCAACTGTCGGGTTTGGTAGGCTTAATGGGATTACCCATTCACCCACCTGCAACGTGGCATTTATGGCGCCAAAGAAGTCCAATCCGAGCAGCACATCGTCGAGGGCCGATGGTAAGACCAGCATCAGAATGCTAGCCCGTGCTTGCCCGAGTCGTACGTCTGCTTGAATTGCCCGCGTTAGCTCCATTCTTGACCCGTTTGCCAAGGCTATCACCGTCTTCACTGCTCGTCTGTTAGCCGGGGTCTCAATGAGTCGCGCCTTCTGCTCGCTGAGAAAGCTTCGCGTGGCACCTGTGTCCAGCGTAGCTACCATCACCTCGGCCTCGATGCTCGCTCGCCTGCTCGCTCACCTGTCCTGGGTTTGGTGAGAGGCGCTGGGCGTTTCCCTGTCTCTGTGTCTGGCAGCAGTCGATGGTCCTCACTCCTCGGCGGCCACAATTCCAGCAGAACAATATGCGTGTCCCACGACATTCCCTTGCGAAGTGCCCATGTGTTCCGCAGTTGCAGCACGCATTACGCGTGTCCACTGGCTGCTCGTTACTGGTAGAACCTGGCGTACCTTGGATATTCCCTGCTGCTGGGGATCCTGTTGATTGTGAAGCCGCCCATTGTATGCCTGGCTTGGGGCTCGTTGCGCCTGCTTCCCGTTTCGACACAGCCGTTGATCCGGTAGGGCGAGCCGCTCGTTCGTTGCTTGTCTTATTCCTGGCCTGACGCTGATGCTCTCGTTCCCGGGTGACTTCGAAGTTTATCACCAACTGCGTCAGCTGTTTGAAAGTGCGAAAATCCATGCGTCTTACGTACAGCTGGTACTCCGGTAACAGGTTTTCGTATACCCGCTCCAGTTCTTGGTCCTCTGTATAGCCGGCGCGGTGCATCATGAGACGGATGTCTACTAGATATTGTTTGTACCCCTCGTCTTCCTTCTGGTAGCGCATCCTAATCTCGTCCTCCAGCCTCTGGAAATACTGCGGTGGCAAAAAGAAGTCTAGGAACTCCCTCCGAAAGACGCTCCAAGGTTCGCCCTGTAGGTGGCTCGTACGGAACCAGTCCTCGGCGGTTCCTTTTAGCAGCTCTGGTACCCCTTGAGCCAAGATTCGGGTGTCAACTCGGTGTGACACCGCTCGTTCCTCCAATCTCTCGATGAACCGCAAAGGGTCAGTGGTACCGTCGAAGGTGACCCCCAGAGTTGCATGCGGTCCACTCCCATGGCTCCAAAGGCTTCGTGTCGACTTGGTAGCATCGTGGAGGTTCCCCTCTCGCTGGAGCGCGACAAGCGCTGATGCTGAACCGGCACCGGTATGTTTAGGCTCTGCATGCCCGAGTTGCCAGGATCCCGTTGCTCTGGTTGGGCAGTCGTCGTTTTCTCTGTTTGAGATCCGCTCCCAATTGGAGTAGGCGACGGGCTCCGGGATCGTTGTTGGGTTCCTGCCTTGGTGTCGGGGTTCCGTGGCTTTCCAAATATTGTCTCCAATTCCTCTAAACGAGCCTGGATGGTGGCTGAGTGGTCTCCACTATTCACAAAAACAGCCATGCGGCCTCGGAGTTCCTCCACGGTGCCTTCGCGCTCGAATCCGAACTCGTCTGCAAATGCCTCCAGTTCTGCCTTGCGCCGGTATGATATCCATGCTACTCCGACCATGTTGTACGTAGTCTTTCGCTTGCTGGTTGTGCCTGGTCGCTGAAGTAAGCTTAGTATATCCTTGGTTGTAAACTAGCTTGTATCCTTGTTGTCCTGTGCGAGGCTAGTATCCTTGTTATACACTAGCTGGTATCCTTGTTGTCCCGTGGGAGGCTAGTATCCTTGTTATACACTAGCTGGTATCCTTGTTGTCCTGCTCGAGACTAGGGTCCTTCTGGTAAAAGGCTGGTTAAATATTATTCACTGTCGTCAAAGAACGATGTGTATAGCTTGGTAGCTCTGGGTCGACTGTTTCGCTCTGTGTCGTGATGGCTCAATTTATCTTGTTTTCAGATATTCCCGAATGATCGCGACCGAGGGTTCACGAGCGTCGCGCTACTCGGCCCCCTACTCCGACATTCGTAGATGCGAAACCACTCAAAAAAAACGCTTTCCTATTCGTTCTCCTCTGCTTCTGTATCCTCGTATACGTATATATATATTTTTTTTTTCCCAAAAAATTCAACTGGTGTATTCACCTACGTTCCCCGCAACAACTCTCCATTTTTTTCCTTTCTCAATATATACCTAAAAAAAATGAATTCGTGCCCTCACACAGATGTCTGCAATAACCCCTTTATTTTTATTTATTTTTTTTTTTTTTTTTTTACTTTATTTTAATAATCTCTTTTGGGGGGTCTGCTTACATATGTGTATGGCCGTGTGCGCATATCCCTACTCGATACCTGTACTATTGCTCAAAGAAATGTGCATATTGCCACAGTGTAGGCACTCAAATTAAAAAATTTCCAATGGCTCTCAAACGGTGCATATGTGCCGTGGTGGTTTCCCAATGCTTGTCAAACTGTGCATGCTACCAAAAAAAACGTGTCGCGGTGCAAATCAAAATTTTTACCAACGACTCTCAAACTGTGTTCCTATGCCGTGATGATTTCCCAGTGCTTGCCAAACTGTGCAGATTACCCAAACGATCATGCCGTGGTGCAAACCAAACAATTACCAATGACTCTCAAACTGTGCACCTATGCCAAGGTAGTTTCCCAGTGCCCACCTAACTGTGTCAGCGTCTTAACAAAATAAGGCACCCGGTTTGCAAGTAGACTGGCGCAGTTCAAATAGAGACAAAACACCAGAATGCGCACCCTGTATGTATAACGCGACGGCAGCAAGCAAAACTAACGGCGCTTTTCCAGCCGCCTTCCCATGTGCGAGCACGTGTATATGCGAAAAAATGTTTTGACACCCCTGTCGGACCGCTGCTTTTTGCCGTTATACACACACCCCTGCCGGACCACTACTACTGCTTTTCTTGATGAAAATCACCACCCTTTTTCCTCGCTCTAGCTTTTTACACTATTTCAGCGTCACTTTCCACAAAACTATATACCCACAATAACTTTAAACAATCCCAGAGTCCCTGCTCGGGCGCCACCTGTAAGGTAGCGTTTCTATGGCTGAGGCAGCTCAGCCTCTCCAGGGCCACCCTACAAGAAATTTGTAAGATTGCTGGGACTTGGAAGGGGTGGAAATGAGACACCGCGCTCAGAAGATTATGAAAGGGGCATTTAGATCAAACACCGGTGGTCCAGTGATTAGCAAAAGTGCCCTCTGGCAGTATGGTTACCCCCGCTTGTTCCGGTTCGAATGCCCCCGGTATTGACCAGGGAGGCACCAAGTTCGGAAACAGGCGTGCGCCGCTATGAAAACGTCGTGGACTGTCACGGTATTGACCAGCATCCAGTCAACGGCGTTCTCAAAGCGGTGGGCGGGCCACACGTACCGTTCTTGCACTTCCACTTTATATCCCCTGCAAACACGTGTAACTCTGGCTAACTCTCGTAACGAACACTCGGCTTGTTTTCATTGTCATTTTCATTTATTTTCACTGAATTATTTCGCTTATATGTATCTACAACCAAGAAACCTAACTCCCTGCCTATCCGCACCAGACTTGTCTGCCGAAGAAGAAGGACGCACTTGTGGTTTTAATATTTCTTGCGCGACTTTGCTGATCCGCGCACTGTACTGTTCGCGGTGAGCTCCGAACTTGACTGTCCTCTGCTAATGCTCGTCGCGGCGATCGCGAGCCCTTTTTCGTCAAACCTTTTCCAGCCTTCTGTTGCGCCTTTTGCTCGTGGTTCCAATGCTGCTGCGGCCGCTGCCCGCGCCGTTTGGCTCGTGCCATTCTGCTGCTGTGGCGGCTGTGCTGCCGGCGTTGTTTGGCCCGCATTAATGCTTCGGCCCTGCTGCGCTGTCGGCGTGATCTGGCTCGTGCCATGCTTTTGCGTTGTGCTGTCGGTGCTGGCTGGCTCGCGTCAATGCTTCGGCCCTGCTGCGCTGTCGACGTGGTCTGGCTCGTGCCATTTTGCTACGCCGCGCTGTCGGCGTGGTCTGGCTCGTGTCATGCTGCCATGGGTGATCGCGCGGCTCTCTGCGCTCTGCTCTCTGCCAGGAGTTCCGTTATGCTTGTTTCCAGTGTCTACCGTGGGCCCTTGCTACTTATTATCCACTCAAAAGTATAACCCTTAATACTAATAAACTCAAAAGATAATCAACTCAAAAATATAACTAATAAATATAACTAATAAACAACCTTATAACTACCCAACACCATATTTACAAAAATAAGCAACGTCACAGTCCATTCGTGATTTTTTTCGAAAAAATGTATGAGAACCGAATCTATTTTTTAAAAAGTGCTATAAATTTTATTAATTTAATTTTTTTCACCAAAATCCAACGAATGTACTGACGCAATACTGCTGCGTTTCGTACTATAACTTTAATTTAACATGCAAATGAAAGAACAAGTCCACAGTCGTGTCGATAAAAAACCGGGACTTAAAAGTATGCTATTGAATAGAGTTTAAATCAGTCAGCAATATCAATTCGTGATTTTTCGGTAGCCAACTGGCGTTACCCAGGCAAATATTTTCTCTTTCAATTCCAATTCTAGAACCCATCCAATAATATTGAAAAGAGGTAAGCCAAGAAAACATAGAACAGGTGGCAGCTTAGCTGTGAAAAACCGGTTTTTCGGTTTTAGGAACAGGTAATTGTTTTGCTGTTTAAAACAGGGATCTGTTATTTTTTGTGGTTGTCAAAAAACAGGTTGCTGTTTAGCTGTTAAAAACAGGTTTTTTCGGTATTAGAAACCGGTTGTTGTTTAACTGTTTAAAACAGGGAGCTGTTATTTTTTCTGGTTTTAAATACCGGGTCTGTTAAGCTGTTATTTTTGTGGTTGTCAAAAAACAGGTTGTTGTTTGACTGTTATTTTTTCCGGGTTAAAAACAGTTTGGGGGAGGGGGGTGTCAGTTTTGCTGTTAAAAACAGGGATTTTGCAGGTTTAAAAACAGGTTGTTGATATATGTTTAAACGGAGAGCTGTTATGTGTGCAATATGCAGATATAACAGCCCACCAGTTTAACATCTATCAACAACATGTTTTAAAACAGGTTGCTGTCTAGCTGTTAATTTTAAATAACAGTCAAACAACAACCTGTTTTTAACAGCAAAACTGACACCCCCTCCCCCAAACTGTTTTTTGACAACCACAAAAATAACAGCTTAACAAACCCGGTATTTAAAACCAGAAAAAATAACAGCTCCCTGTTTTAAACAGTTAAACAACAACCGGTTTCTAATACCGAAAAAACCTGTTTTTAACAGCTAAACAGCAACCTGTTTTTTGACAACCACAAAAAAATAACAGATCCCTGTTTTAAACAGCAAAACAATTACCGGTTCCTAAAACCGAAAAACCGGTTTTTCACAGCTAAACTGCCACCTGTTCTATGTTTTCTTGGCTTACCTCTTTTCAATATTATTGGATGGGTTCTAGAATTGGAGTTGAAAGAGAAAATATTTGCCTGGGGAACGCCAGTTGGCTACCGAAAAATCACGAATTGATATTGCTGACAGATTTAAACTCTATTCAATAGCGTACTTTTAAGTCCCGGTTTTTTATCGACACGACTAAGGACTTGTTCTTTCATTTGGATGTTAAATTAAAGTTATAGTACGAAACGCAGCAGTATTGCGTCAGTACATTCGTTGGCTTTTGGTGAAAAAACAAATTAGATAAAATTTATAGCACTTTTAAAAAAATAGATTCGGTTCTCATACATTTTTTCGAAAAAAAATCACGAATTGACATTGCTGACAGATGTAAATTACTTTGTAAGGAAAAAAAAAACCGAAATTAAATTTGAGCCAATATAATAGAAAATTTAATAAAAAATCAGTAAAAGTCCGTAAAAAGTAACAACTTTATTGATATGTTCTTTTTAAATAAAAAAATATAAAGGGGAATTAATAATAGAATAATATGTCTCCTGCCTGTATTAACCTTCATCGTCGATGAATGATTTGGTACCTGAGAGGTCTGTTGTGCCCCTTCTAGTTTTATAACTCTTCCATCGGACATGGACACTGTACGAGAGCAAGTATTTTTTGATGAGTTGAGGGTTTCTTAGCCTTTAAGACTTTTGATATGTTGATCTAAGAAAAGAAACTTCGTTTCCTTGTAAAGGCTACGCATACTGCTATAATGTGAAAGGAGGATTCTCTCTCCCGATAAACATTTGTCTTGCCTGAGATCAGATGTCTGCGTTCAGCTCGCTTCCCGCTAAAGACTCTCGCTTTTCGTTAGCTCCTACCTTTTTGTGCCTTTTTCTACGTCACACTTCGGCTCAAACCCTTTTAGGAGTGTCACTGCCCTCAACCTTGCTTGCGTGCTTATTTTGTCGTACCCTGCTATATTAACGTGACTCGGGTAGGATCTAGAAAATTGAATAACTAGTGATTATCGAAAACTCAATCAAAGATACGTTTAAAAGACATTATGGAGGTAATGTTCAATCAATTGTTTAGTTAGAACAATCAGAAATATAATAGGACAGCTAAAATTACATACATAAAAGTAAATCTTATAATTGTTAAAATGTTTTAAGACATTGTCTTTAGTCATATAAAAATCTTTGCAAATGATTATGTGTGTATAAGCAAACATAATATTTTAATGAGAAGGGCTGCTCACCAAACCGGAAAACTTAAACTTTTCAATAATAGAAATACAAAATAAAAACCCTATAACATACATATTGAATGACGATGAGGGTGCCGAACTTAAAGACATTTTCTAGAAAGAGAAAATTGAAGAAAAAAAACAGGTACGCACACACTTGGTTGAAAAAATAATAATAAGAAAAAACGGATAAATTGATAGGGGCTTTAAATGGGAACAACTCATGGAAAAATGTGTAGTACGTAGTAGACTCGACTATGAATTCACGATTTAATGTAAGCCATAATAACAGTTTTGGTGTTGCATTGTTCGATCAAATTTCCCCCGAATACTTTATAAATTTTTTAAATAGCTCTTGGTACTTGATAGTCATTGTCTAATGTTTTTATATCCAAATAATATGTTATGTGGGCTGGTGTGTTAGAAGTTAAAGGTGTGAGCCTAGGAAAGTAGCTGGGAATAATAGAAATCAGGGGATCCAAAATCGGTGCAGAGTAGAACAGAACTATTCAAATAAGACGGCTAGACGCAAACCGTACCTAATCTAGGTAAAAGTTACTTATGTGTGTACGAGTGATGGTTCAGGTGAGGATCGCTTCGCCGTAGGGGGGCAAATGATGATGATGAGTGGTTGACTCTTTGGAGGACGCCAGGCCGCTGCAAACAGTGACAGTACGTAAATCGTAAAGGAACTCATTTTCATCGTCGGGTAGCTTAATTGTGATTATGAGAAACGACAAAGCGGCATCCCATTTACTTCACCGTCTGTTAACGGCAGCTCACTATCGAGGGACTTGGGCTGATGTTACCTCAATGTGAAAATCTAAATAAATATGATATGAGCTTAATATATTCTTTTAAAAGCTAAATTTTCAAAAAAAAAAAACATAGTGGCGCATAGTTAATTTTGGCTATGCCAAGACTATGATACCCTTCACACAGCCAAATCAATGCAACCCCCTCTTATGTTTCTGTGCAGTTCTTGGTAATTTTTCGCTTATATTTTTACTCTTGAGCGTCATTTACTTGTTCGTGTGCAACAACAACAATTTGAATGCTCCGATCGAAATGAAATTTCATAGTGAACAAACCCGACATGATCTAAGCAATCTGTGAAAGTTTCATCAAGATCGGTTCAGCAGTTTGGCCGGAAATCGTGTTGAAACAGACAGACGGACAGACGGACAGACTGACAGACGGACAGACGGACGGACAGACGGAAATCAATTCCTGAGATCGTCCTGATCATTTTGATATATAGTTTATGGGGTCTCCCATCATTCCTTTAAGGTGTTACAGATTCATGACAAAGTCAATATACCCTGATTCACATGTGAAGGGTATAAAAAAATCCGGTTTACTAAAAATCAATTCAAATTTTAATTTAATATAAGTAAATATTTATTTTAACAGCCTACTTCTATTTTTAAATGAAAAATAATCACAACTGTTCCGTTCCATCAGTTTTATAGATTAATTGCCTTCCGTTCTTTACAGCTTACCGCCACCCAGTTTTTGTCAATTAAAAGGCGATTGAATATAAATTAGAGGAAACATATGATAAATTATTAAAGTAAGTATAGAAGTGAAGCGAAAAAAGAAACATAAGAGAAAAATACTATATGAGATGTAAAAGAAATAAATAAACAAAATAATAATTAACAACAATAATCAGCAAACTATCAGGAACATACAGCACATTCCATTAAGTAATGTTATAATCTCAAAGTGCGTGAGAAAAAGCGATAGGGAAAGAAGCAACGAATAATGTATAAGAAATTCTATAAGACAGTTCCATCTTTCCACTAATTGTTTTAACTGTATAACCTACCAAGCTCATGCAAGCAAATTGTTCTTAAAAGCGTCAAATAGTAAACTCTTTAAAACGAAAAGATCTAATGCTCCTTAAGTGTGAAAGTTGTAACACTCATGTGTTTAAGGCATGCGATTAGATTCTGAGCAAAATTTAATCTCGATACCTAAAAGCTGACAAAATAGTTTGCATAGATACAGACACATAGATCTAGGAAGCCTACGATGCTGATCTAAATATTGATCAAGAATAAACATACTATCTGGGATCAAGGATGCTTACGTTTATGCATTACAGAAATAAAAATACTATGTCTCGGTTCAAAAATTGAGAGGCAAAACCCTTAAATTTAAAGGCAATATATAAAGTCAAATAACATAAAAGAATAAAATTAAAAATGACATAACAACATAATAAAAACAAAATAATAATATTACCAGAATGGAATGACATACTACTTTTAAATCTTACTCCCTGCTGTATTAAATGCCAAGGAAAATGGACCAAGAAAATAGATTGTGGACCTAAAAAAGAACAACTTTATCTCGTTCTTTTAATGTACGAATTATAACCCACAAGAATCATAATAGAAAATAGCCTAGCAAAAACTATTTACCATGAAGTCTAAACGGTCTTAAGACCATGAATCCTAAGCTAGTGAAAATTATTGTAAATGACTTGATTGCGCTCTTTTATTAGTTTAACATACACACAAGAAGTGCTCTACAATACAACCACAAAAAAAAAAGAAGAACAAATCATACCATACAATTACCAAATCAAATCTTATTCTTTGGAGCCTCCTCCACAAACAGTATACAATAAAACCAGACCCTAATCTAAAATCAAAACACAAGATCAAGAGCTAGGGTGTATAAAACGATTAAAACAAAAAAAGAAAAAAAAAACTGAAAATACCAATATTTAGTGGGTATAAACCAATCCGGTGATAGTAAACGTACATTATTTTATGCCCGTTATGTAAAATACCGACTTTTACGTCATTTCGAGCTTTAGTACATCACAGCCTTATTTTGCCATCCAAATTCAAGATTAATGCAAGGTTCAAGAAGAATAGAGCACATTTCAATGGTTTCATTAATTTACGAAATATCTCAGATCAATAAGTTTTGAGCACTAAAGAAAATGAATCTCTTTAAGAAATAATTATAATATTTAAATGAAAAAATAAGACCTAATAACATGGCATCTAGAACAAAAAGGCTTTGTTCTTATTAAAATTAATAAAGCACCTACAAAAAAATAAAAATTAAATATATAAATATAATAAAAGAAAGAAAAAATGGAAGTGAGATGTAACAAAACTGCAACTATCACAGTTAAGGAACAGTAGTAGTAGATACTTAACACTTAAATTAAAACAGCTAACTTTTCGAAACAGTGTAAGACTCATATCTCGAACTGTTAAGCTAGTTCAATGCACTTCCTTATTAAATGTAATAAAAATGAGGAGAATAATGAAATAAAATATTCCCATCCATCAATTAAATGAAATTAATAACGAAATTTTCTTAGTTTAGGCAATGAGTTTGGAAATATAAAAATCTTACATAATCACTAAAAAAGTAGAAAGGTATATAGGTTGACAGTTAAAATATATTAAATCAATCAATTATAAAGTGAAAAATCAATGTCCGATCGATTTCCCTGTTAAAATTAAGTTAACGTATTAAGGACAATAAAGTCAAAATAAATAAGTCAAAATAGCTAACAACATAACATAAAATTTTTAAAAATCAAAAGAATACTAAGTTGATGAAAACGATTAAGTATTACACAAATTAAGATAGGGTATCAGACAACATCAATAGAAGAATTTTTGAAGTCAGTAAATGAGTACAAAACACATTCTGCTTAGAACATCTTACTGTTTTCATTTTCTTTATTTTATAAATTTAATTGATATGTGAGTTTGATGAAATAATTTAAGTCGAGTATAAGAAATAGTTTGACGGATATCTTAAATATGAAAAGTGTCATTTGACGAAAATCTTTTAGCGAGCGAAAATTTTTTAAGGAAGAGATTATTTGTTAAGCCTAAAAGATTACCTTAAAGAATTTAAAGAATGTAAAAGCAAAATAAATTATTACTGAGGTAGAACAGAATCGAATAAATGGGTATTAAAAATAATAATAAATAAATAATAATAAATTCAATAAACGATGAAGTATAAATATTAAGATCTAAATAATTTTGTTGAAGCATGATTTATTATTCCAGCTACATAAACTTCTTTAAGCTTTCAAAATAGTGACATACATAAAAGCATTCTTAGATATGTATATCGTGAGTACTAGAACTTAGACTTATAATATAGACTTAAAAAAGCTTTTTATCAAGCCGAAACAAAATCATGGAGTATGACTTGTGTGGTCTACCGGCTATAATTATATGTCATTAATATAAATGTTCGGTGTTTGTGTTTGCTTAATCCCTCAACGGAACAAGCTTAATATAATTCTCAAATTTAACATACTGTAAAAATCTATGAAAAAACAAGTGGAAACGTTGCAGTCGGACGCAACCGACTGCGGTATACTCGATACCAGTATTAAAACCGGTAAAAAGAGGCCTGATTGGATGCGGCAGGGGTGAACGCTGCCTTAAAGATTCTCCGATGCAGATGGGCATGCCACCAGATATCTTCCTTCCAAATTTGGTGACTCTAGCTCAAAGTGTGTAAAAACTGTGGAAAGGGGGGCTGGAGGCGGATTGGGTGGGTGTGGCATCCAAATTTTTGATGCAGATGTATGTGGAATGTCAATTGCTATCTTCATACCAAATTTGGTGACTCTAGATCAAAGTTTGTAAAATGTAGGATAAGGGGGCTGGGGGCGGTATGGGTGGTAGTGGCATCCAAGTGGCTCCAAAAATTTGCTGTAGATTGTTGGGGGTCGTTGCCAGCTATCTTCCTACCAAATTTGGTGGCTTTAGCTCCACAACTCTGGAAGATACACGCATTCCCGTTTTTGACGAAGCGTTGGGGCAGATGGGGGTGGCTAGGGCGGTATTGGTGGGCGTGGCATCCAATCTTTTGATGCAGTTTTTGAGGGGTCATCATCACCTACCTTGGCACCAAATTTGGTGGCTATAGCTCAAAAACTGTGGGTGATAAAGGCTTTTCTGATTTCAAAATGCGGGGGGGCTGGGGGCGGAATGGGTGGGCGTGGCTCCAAAACTTTGCTGTAGATTGTTGGGGGTCGTTGCCAGCTATCTTCTTACCAATTTTGGTGGCTATAGCTCCACAACTCTGGAAGATACACGCATTCCCGTTTTTGACGAAGCGTTGGGGTGGATGGGGGCGGCTTGGGCAGTATTGGTGGGCGTGGCATCCAAACTTTTGATGCAGTTTTTTGGGGGTCATCATCACCTATCTTGCCACCAAATTTGGTGGCTTTAGCTCAAAAACTGTGGGAGATATATCCATTTCTGATTTCAAATTGCGGGGGGGTTGGGGGCGGAATGGGTGGGCGTGGCTCCAAAATTTTTGATGCAGTTTTTTGGGGGTTGCTAGAAGCTATCTGCTTACCGAATTTGGTAGTTCTAGCTGTAAGTATGTGTTAAATATGTGGATGTATCGGTTTTGAGTTATCGAATTTATCGATTTGCCAGCCCCCCAGTTATCGTAGAACCCCAATCTTGACACTTTAATTTACTATCCCATAGATAAAGAGAATTGGAAAGTTTCAAGTCTCTAGCTTGAAGGGTGTGGAAAAAAGTTGCGTTCATACAGACGGACAGACGGACAGACAGACAGACGGACAGACGGACAGCCGGACAGACACCATGACGGACATTGCACAAACTCAATATACTCTTTACCTTCGGTATCGAGTATAAAAAACTAAATAAATTAAATTAAAACATACCTCTAAGAAAAACATAATTTGATAGTTTACTAACAAAGTAAAAAAAATTAAAAAGTTATACTAATTAGCTCTAAACAAGTAACAGAAGTCAGTGAAATAATCAAAACAGATGTATGCAAATAAAGGTTAGAAACGTAAGTAGCGAACAAGTTGGGTGTGCGTTAGAAAGAGGGACATTCAATTAACATACCACCTGCATTTCATAGACGCTCGTGTATAGAATCGCATAAAGGAGCGTGTTTTAATATAATAATATAAGCAGGATCGCTTTCCCCCTCTCTCTTTCTCCCTCTAACACTTTCCCCCTCTTACACCTTCCCCCTATAACATTCCAATCTAAATCTGCAAGTCTCAATACTCTTGTTTAAAAACAATGTTTTTAATCTTGCTGCTGCTGCGTAGGAAAATGTTGTTGTTGCTTTTGATCATAAGAATGCGGCCTACGAATGTACTGCCCTTTGACAAGTGTACTTCAAACAAGCACAATCTTGTCTCAACCCTTTTATCCTTTGGATCACTGGTTTTCACAACCATAAACATTCATTGTTTATGTTTTGCCTGCAGGTGTGCAAGGCAACGCACCTCAAACAGGCGCCCTCTCGACTCTCTCTTATCTACTTATTCGTAGTTAAGAAACCTGCGCACAGTTGACTCTCTCTCTCTTATCTACTAACTTATAGCTAAGAAACCTTAATAGTTCCAAAGGCAATGTACTTGGCTCACTGATCCTCACGGACGGTGATATCTATAACATATTAGCCAACTAATGTATTTGACCTTTGACTAGTGCACTTCAAGCATGCACAAGCTTGTCTCTAAGTCTTCCTCCCTCTAACACTTTCCCCTTCTAACTCTTTCCCCCTCTTACACACATACTCCTTCTAACACTTTCCCCCTCTAACTCTTTCCACCTCTTACACACATACTCCTTCTAACACTTTCCCCCTCTAACTCTTTCCTCCTCTAACATATTTTAATCTTAATCTACAAGTATCAATACTCTTGTTTGAAAACAATGTGTTGATCTTGCTGCTGCTGCTGTTGCTGCGTAGGAAAATTTCCATCCCTTGCTTACATAACCCCCCACGAATTTTGTTGTTGTTGTTGCTGTTGACCATAACAATGTAACGTACATCGAACAAGCGCTCGCTTTTCTTTATTCTCTATCCTTTCTTCCTTTGCACACTGCTCCTCATAACCATAAGCATTAATTGTTTATGTTTTTTCTGCAGGTGTGCAAGGCAACGCACGTCAAACAGGCGCCCTCTCGACTCTCTCATATCTACTTATTCGTAGCTAAGAAACCTGCGCACAGTTGACTCTCTCTCTCTCTTATCTACTAACGTGAAGCTAAGAAACCTTAATAGTTTCAAAGGCAATGTACTTGGCTCACTGATCCTTTCGGACGGTGATATCTATAACACATTAGTCAACTAATGTACTTGACATTTGACTAGCGCACTTCAAGCATGCACAAACTTGTCTCTAAGCCTTCCTCCCTCTAACACTTTCCCCCTCTAATATTTCCGCCTCTAACAACGGGGTAAAAGACAACACACGTCAAACAGGCGCCCTCTCGACTCTCTCTTATCTATCCTTTCTTCCTGTGTACACTGCACCTCATGACCATAAACAGGTTTACAATGCCACGCACGTCAAAGAGGTGCACAATTGACTCTAACACTAGTTAGGTAAATAACCAAATCTGTTCCTCTGATCACTGCTTTCACAGATGCTGCGGGTAAAGTGGTGGTCTAGGAATGTTAATCCTTTGTTCTCCACCTTAGTCTAATTTAAGCGTGCACGATCATGAAAAAAAAAGGGTCATAAATTATCATATTGAAGGGGCGATAAAAGGGTCAAAAAAAAGGGGCGATAAGAGGGTCATAAAATTTAATGGGGTCATAAATTGTCGGCATCCCTTTGGGGTAGAATCCCCATTCTCCTACTACTTCTCTTCCTACACAAAATTATATATACACAAGAACCTGAGTATTTGTATGGCAACATAAAGTTTACATCGTCCCAACGTGTCAATAACCTCGTTTGCTTGAGAACCAAACTAGCTTCTTCTGATAGGCAGTTTTTTATCTTTGCTATTCGACTTTGGAACAATCTTCCTCCCTACATTAAATCTATACGCAGGGCCCCCCTTTTTTAAATTAATTTACAATCCTATCTTAAAACTTAATTTTAACGCCTGAAACTACATTACAGTCAACTTACGCATAACTTTCAATATGTAATTCTTCTGGTTCCATTTTATAAATGATTGTTTAAAATATATAATTTAGATTAATACTTTTACATTTTACATTTAAATATCTGTGATTAATGCTTTAATTTATAGTAGCAATACTGTAGCATTAAGAATCGTTCCATAATTAAATAAAAAAATATATTAAAAAAGCTTTTTATCAAGCCGAAACATGGAGTATGACTTGTGTGTTCTACCGGCTATAACTATATGTCATTAATATAAATGTTCGGTGTTTAAATAAAATTAAAACATACCTATATGAAAAACATAATTTGATAGTATTTTAACAAAGTAAAAAAATTAAAAAGTTATACTAATTAGCTCTATAAAAGTAACAGAAGTCAGTGCAATAATCAAAACAGATGTATGCAAATAAAGGTTAGAAACGTAAGTAGCAAACAAGTTGGGTGTGCGTTAGAAAGAGGAACAATCAATTAACATACCACCTGCATTTCATAGACGCTCGTGTATAGAATCGCATAAAGAAGCGTGTTTTAATATAATAATATAAGCAGGATCGCTTTCCCCCTATAGCACTTTCACCCTCTAACACTTACTCTATCTAACACTAACTCTCTCTGTCTCCCTCTAACACTTTCCTCCTCTTACAACTTCCCCCTCTAGCATTCTCAATAGTCTTGTTTAAAAACACATTGCTATCTTGCTGCTGCTGCTGCGAAAGAAAATTCCCATCCCTTGCTTACATAAGCCTCACGAATGTTGTTGTTGCTTTTGATCATAAGAATGCGGCCTACGAATGTACTGCCCTTTGACTAGCGTACTTCAAACAAGAACAATCTTGTCCCAACCCTTTTATCCTTTGGATCACTGGTTTTCACAACCATAAACATTCATTGTTTATGTTTTGCCTGCAGGTGTGCAAGGCAACGCACGTCAAACAGGCGCCCTCTCGACTCTCTCTTATCAACTTATTCGTAGCTAAGAAACCTGCGCACAGTTGACCCTCTCTCTCTTATCTACTAACTTGTAGCTAAGAAACCTTAATAGTTTCAAAGGCAATGTACTTGGCTCACTGATCCTCACGGACGGTGATATCTATAACATATAAGCCAACTTATGTACTTGACCTTTGACTAGCGCACTTCAAGCATGCACAAGCTTGTCTCTAAGCCTTCCTCCCTCTAACACTTTCCCCCTCTAACTCTTTCCCCCTCTTAAACACATTCTCCTTCTAACACTTTCTCCCTCTAACTCTTTCCTCCTCTAACATATTTTAATCTTAATCTACAAGTATCAACACTCTTGTTTAAAAACAATGTGTTGATCCTGCTGCTGCTGCTGTTGCTGCGTAGGAAAATTCTCATCCCTTGCTTACATAACCCCTCACGAAGGTTGTTGTTGTTGTTGCTGTTGACCATAACAATGCAACGTACATCGAACAAGCGCTCGCTTTTCTTTATTCTCTATCCTTTCTTCCTTTGCACTGTAAAGTAGCGATCTAAGGCTGGGGTAGGGCTCAGCTCAGACCAGGATCATTTTACAATAAAATTTATAAAATACCGAGACTCAGAGAGCATTTCGGCAGCCCTCATACAAATCCAAAACTTACACACCTCGAGAAAACGCTCGAGAGATACCCAAGAGTAGGCGCTAGGACACTTACAAGACTCACCACAACGCGCAGAGAAACCCTCGGAACGCGCTGTGTTGGGTCTCGTGGTGCCCCGGGCGATGCCGAATAACCGCAAAACGTGCAGAGAAACGCTCGCAACACGTGTTGCGGCCATACGGCACGCCCCCAGCCGCCTAACGAAACAAATACCTATGGACGGGACTGTAAGACACCTACCAGACCCACCACAACGCGCAGAGAAACCCTCGGAACGCGCCGTGTTGGGTCTCTTGGTGCCCCGTGCGATGCCGGATAACCGCAAAACGTGCAGAGAAACGCTCGGAACACGTGCTGCGGCCATACGGCACGCCTCCAGCCGCCTAGCGAAACAAATACCTATGGACGGGACTGTAAGACACCTACCAGACCCACCACAACGCGCAGAGAAACCCTCGGAACGCGCTGTGTTGGGTCTCGTGGTGCCCCGTACGATGCCGAATAACCGCAAAACGTGCAGAGAAACGCTCGGAACACGTGTTGCGGCCATACGGCACGCCTCCAGCCGCCTAGCGAAACTAATACTAACGGACGGGACTGTAGGACACCTACAAGACTCACCACAACGCGCAGAGAAACCCTCGGAACGCGCCGTGTTGGGTCTCTTGGTGCCCCGTGCGATGCCGGATAACCGCAAAACGTGCAGAGAAGCGCTCGGAACACGTGTTGCGGCCATACGGCACGCCTTTTATCAGAGAAGCGGGGGGAGCACTTGCAAAACGCACTTGTTTTTATATTGCACAGCCATACGGCACGCCTTTTATCAGCGAAGCGGAGTGGGGGGGGGGCACTTGCAAAACGCACTTGTTTTAAGTTCTCACTTCTTTTATTTAACAAAAAAAAACTACTACCACACCGCAACAAAGAAAATTGCCCGCCCAGTTAGATCCCCGCAGACCGAAGATCAGCTTACCCCTGTTCCATCCTTATACTTTTACTACTCCTCGTTGCTGTCTTACTTTGTGGTTTTTCGCACACGTTGTCGCTGCTGCTGTTCTGTGTTTTTTTTCTTCCGCGCTTGGTGTCTCGCACTCCGTTTGTAAGCGTGGGCCGATCGCGACTCACTTGCCGGCCTTTTTGCATTTTCGGCACGCGCCATCCTCTGCCGCTGAGGCCTCTGCTCTGGCTTCGGCTGCAGCCGATCTTTCTCTCTACGGCTGCCGTTGCTTCGGCCGTAGCCGCTCTCGCTACGGCGCTTCGCGGCTGCTGTTGTTGCTGATGTTTTTCTCTGCTGTTGCTTCGGCTGTAGCCGCTCTCGTTACGGCGCTTCGCGGCTGCTGTTGCTTTCGGCCGCTGTTTTCTGCGGTTGCTTTGGCTGTAGCCGTTCTCGCTTGCTGTTGTTGCTGATGTTTTTCTCTGCTGTTGCTTCGGCTGTAGCCGCTCTCACTACGCTGCTTCGCGGCTGCTGTTGCTTCTTTGCTGTTGTTTCGGCCGTTAGAAATCAGTGCTGCTCATCGCTGTCAGTGCTGATCATTTCTGGTTCGTGAACCTGTGACCCAGTTCCCTGTGTCTTAAATATGAATATTCGTGTTTTGTCAACTTAAATTATTATTATTGTACGCTGGTGCCTTCGTGGCCTTAAACTAAAATACCTTCGTGGTTAATACAAATTTAATAGAACTATGAGCTACAAAGATAATACATGTTGTGTAGGAGTTAAATAACTCCTTCACACTCCCTCCCTTCCTTGGGGTTGAGAAGCGCTATTGTTACCTGTCGCGACCTGTTAACGCTATAGCGGAAGGTGTGGGGGCCGATCTTCTTAAGGTTCCGGACTCCCAATCGTGCGTCGGGTTGGCTTAGGTATGTTGTCACGAATTTGATGATTTGTGACGGCAGCTGACGGGGTTCCGGACCGACTCGCCAATCCTCCGGTGCCGTGGTCCACTCTTCGCAAGTTGGGTGCTCCTCAGGAGTTCCTTCGCCTACGACTACGTCGCCTTCGGCTATCGGGTTGACCAGAGCCTCACCGACGGTTGGGTGCTCCTCTAGCACGGACATCAACCAATCGGCGACCTCCCCCTCGAGTGGCACGTGGGTGGCTATGCTGCCTTCGTCCTCCTTTTCTTCGATGGTCCACGCCTGTGGTTCGCGGCCGGGCTCCACTGCTGCTGCTGGTCGTGCGTCGGGCGTTACCGAGCTAATGTCGGACCAATTGCTTGCCCGCAGTGTTCCCTGGTCGTCCAGTGCCCATGACCCGTATGCTGGTGGTGGGCTGCATGGATATAGTGGCGGGTAGCCCATATCGCCGTACCGTACGGCGAGCCTATATGCCGCCGAGCTCGTAGTGCTTGCTGTGGATCCTCCTGGGGTGGCAACTATCGGACTGTCCTGATTCTCGGGGTACCCCTCGCCCAGAGATCCCTCATTGGTCGTGCTTGTCGAGCGTGGTATGGTACTGCGGCCATCCTCCTCTGTACGGCGGTTGAGTTCCGTCAAGTCCCAATTAAGGGGGGCTCTCACCCCACCGGTTCCAAACCTGCCATCAGGTGCGACGTCCGACTCTGAGCTAATGGAAATCACATCCATGTTGTCTAGGCAGTTGTCGTTGACCCAGCCTTGTACTCCGATCATTCGTACCCCCAACGGTACTGGCTCCGGGTGCCAGTTTTCTTCTTCGCTTAGCCTCCGCAACTGTCCCTCCCGCAACGGCTGACCCCAGGGACGTCCCATCGCTACGTCTTTTGCCCCCAAGGGTCGTGCGTCCGGCTCGTCTTCCAAAGACTTGGTGCTATTTGTGCTAGATTTAGGGAGTAAAGGTATGTTGTGTACTCTGGACTATTTATCTAACCCCATGACCTAACCCTGCGGTGTGGCGTATTACAAATCGTGTTCTTACTAGCTATCTTAAGGTTTGTTAGTGGGTTTCCCCTTTAGGGGGGGGTGACGTTCACCAGTAGAAGTGGCACTGGTACTTTGTTACTTGCCGGTTAATTTTTTCTGGTGTCGTCGTTACTGGTGTCGTTGTCGTCTGCATGGAATTCCTTGAGATCGGCCAGGCTCGCTGTTTTCCGTTGTCGGCCGGTCAAGCTTTGCAGTCGCACTATGTTTGGTGAGATAAACTTGACTACCTTGTATGGCCCGTCGAATTTGGCGGCCAGCTTTGCTGCGAATCCCTCGGTGGCCTTAGAGAGGTGATGTTGTCGTATCAGCACCTGTGCGCCGAGAGTCGGTCTCCATTCTCGCCTTCGGAGGTTGTAGCATTTGCTTTGTTCTGGCGAAGCCCGTTGTGTGTTCTGGCGCACTACTTTGAAAATGTCCTTGAGTTTTTCTGCCTTCGCGGTCGGGTCTTCCGTGTGTTCTGCTAGTCCGGGCGTGACTTCCTAGTAGAGGTTTCCCGGTAGCCTGGGTTCTCGGCCCTGGACGAGATAAGCGGGGCTAAAGCCTCTGGTGTCGGATGTGCTGCTGTTGATTGCCAGGCTCAGTTCCGGCAATAGTTCGTCCCAAGTGCTTTGGTCTCCATCTATGTACTGCGCTACCATTGTCTTTATGGTTCTGTTTGCCCTCTCCGTGGGGTTCTGCTGCGGGGTGTACGGGGCCGTGTGTTCCAAAGTCATTCCTGCCGTCTTGCAGAACTTCTTGAACGATTGACTTGTGAATTGTGTGCCGTTATCGCACACAAATTTCCGCGGTACGCCAAATCGGCAGAGTATTCTTTCCCTAAACGCCTTTTCCAGCTGGGCGGTAGTAGCCTTCCTTAAGGGTATTAGCTCTACCCATTTGGAAAACACATCAAAAGAAGACCAAGAGACTGGTGTTTCCGTGTTTGGATCTCGGGAGTGGCCCCATGAAATCCGCGCAAAGTATGTCGAACGGTCCCTGGGCTTGTCTCGTGTGCATGTGTCCCGCTGGTTTGGCCTGACTCACTTTGAACTTCTGGCACTGGGCGCACCTCCTGATGTACCTTGTCACGTCGCGAAAAATGCCTGGCCAGTAGTATCGTTGGGCTATCCGTGTCACCGTCTTCCGAATTCCCAGATGTCCTGCTGTCGGGTGATTATGGCATTCTTCCAAAACCCGCTGTCGGTTGTCGATGGCGACGCAAAGTTTCCAAGTCACGTGTTCTTCCTCGGGAGGCCGTTGTCCCGTTTGTCGGTAGATCTGCCCGTTCTCGTGTATGTACTCTGCGAACTTCTCGGGTGTCTGTGTCATTCTCCTGCTTAACCGTAGCAACCATGGGCACTTCGGGGCTTCTTCCTGTACTCGCTGCAAGGTTTCCAACTGTTGTCTGGAAAGCGCGTCTGCGACTACGTTGTATCTGCCTCGTCTGTACGTTACGTCGAACTGATACTGCTGCAACTCCAGTGCCCAGCGCGCGATCCTCCCAGTTGGATTGTCGATCGAGTTCAGCCACTTTAACGCGAGGTGATCCGTGATGACTTCGAAATGGTAGCCCTCCAGGTAGCAGCGTAACTCTCTGATTGCCCAGACAATTGCTAAGCACTCCTTCTCCGTAGCTGAGTAATTCTCCTCGGCTCGAAGAAGACGTCGACTTGCATAGGCTATCACTCGTTCTCCTTCCGGCAAGCTTTGTGTCAGCACGGCCCCGAGTCCGTAGTCGCTGGCGTCAGTTTGAAGTGTAAACTTCTGCGTGAAGTCGGGGCACGCCAAGACCGGCGCTTTTGTTAGCTTGTCCTTCAAATCTTCGAATGCCGCTTGCTGTTCTTCGCCCCATATCCACTTCTTGTTCTTTCGTAGGAGGTTCGTCATTGGTTGCGTGATGGTGGCGAAGTTAGGAACGAACCGGCGATACCAGGTTGCCAATCCTATACACCGTCGCAGCTCTATGGGTGTTGTTGGCGGCGTTAAGCGTTGCACTGCTGCGATTTTGGCCGGATCCGTGTGTATTCCCGTGTCACTTATCATATGTCCTAAGTACACCAGCTCCCGTTGAAAAAATGCGCACTTCTTCTGATTCAACCTTAAGTTCGCGACCAGTAGTCGGCGGAATACCTCACGCAGGTTATCCACGTGTTCTTCCAAAGTTGCCCCGATGACTATGATGTCATCTAAGTACGCGAAAGCGTAGGGTTCCATTGCCGGTCCTATGACGCTGTCCAAGGCACGCTGGAACGTTGCGGGGGCTGAGTGGAGTCCAAAAGGCATGACTTTCCACTGGAAAAGACCTCTCCCTGGGACGGTAAATGCGGTGTACTCTCGGCTCCCTTTTGCCATTGGGATTTGCCAATATCCGCTTTTTAAATCCAGCGTGGAAATGTATTTAGCATTTCGCAGGCGCTCCAATATGTGGTTGATTCGCGGCAAGGGGTACGCGTCTGGCACCGACCGAGCATTCAACTGCCGAAAGTCTACGCACATTCGCATCTCACCCGTTTTCTTACGCACCAGCACGATGGGTGCGCTGTGTGGGCTTTTCGATGGTTCGATCTGGCCGTTCTCCAGTAGCTCGTCGACTTGGTCGTTTATGATCTTCTGCATTGCCGGGTTTTTGGTACCGTTGCTTTACTGGCTTGTCATCCTTCAAGATTATGGAGTGCTCGGCAATGTTGGATACTCCCCCTCAGGTTCTCGAACTTATCGAGCTGCCTTGTCAAGAAGGCACAGACCCAGGTGGGCAATTCCGGTTCCGTCGTATGTACTTCGGTTGCCTGTTTTTCGCCTTCTGTGTCAGTTGCGACAGTAGCCAGGCTGATTGGAACTTCTCGTTGCTCCGGTTCCTGTTCTTCCCTGATGTTCGGTAGTGTTCGGGGCTGCGTCCGAAACGGGTTCGTTCGTCGGGCCTTGCAAGCATCGGCCAATGGTTCCAAGGTGTACCCTTTGTAGACTGGTTGTCGTCGTTGTGCCTCCTGCGCTGCTGATCCGGTTGCCTGCACTGTTTCTACGAAGTCGGCTAGCTTGGCGTCGTATGCCTCCGGCGTTGACGATCTTGTTGCCCGCACTGTCTCTACGAAGTCGGCTGGCTCGGTACTGCTTGCATCCTGCGTTGTTGCAGCGCCAGCCTGCGCTGTCTCGAGGAGATTTGTCACCCCGCTGTCGTGTGCATCCTGCGTTGTCAATCCTGTTGCCTGCCCTGTCTCTACGAAGTCGGCCGGCTCGGTGCTGCTTGCATCCTGCGTTGTTGCAGCGCCAGCCTGCGCTGTCTCGACGAGATTGGCCATCATGCTGTCGTGTGCATCCTGCGTTGTCATGTGAGTCGTTGGGTGGAACGGGGTCGTCAGTAACGGGTACGTTTGAGGATCGGGCATCTGTACCAGTTGCAAGGAGGCTCGGCCGCACTGAATTTTTGCGCGAATCCCACACAGAAAGTCAATGCCTAGGATAACGTCATCCAAGATTGTTGGCATCACCAGCAGAGGCACCACTGCCTCCCGTTCGTCGAGTTTTATCCTCACCATTACTGCTCTGGTTATCTCCTTTGGTGAACCATCTGCCAGGATTATTCTCGCCCGCATATCCCGAATGTTATCCTTTGTCCCGACCGTTTTTGCCAACCGTTCACTGATGAACGACCGTGTGGCTCCGGTGTCCAGTGTTGCTTCTACCGGGGTGTCCCCTATGGTCACCAGAGCTGCGATCCTCCCCTCCTCCAAGCGTAACGGGTGAGTTACTGACGAGGGCTCCAGTCGCTGCTGCTCTCCGACCTGTCCTCGGTTGGACGGAGGCGCTGCCCGTTTCCCGATCTGGCGACGCGGCAACATCCAATGGTGCGGATCCCACGACGGCCACAGTCCCAGCAGAATAACAGCTGGGGATTGCGACAGTCCTTAGAGAAGTGCCCGATGTCTCCGCAATTCCGGCATGCTCGCTTCACGTCAATCGCTTCGCCCGTGACTTGCGACGTCGTTGCTTCGGTGTTCCTTGTGGGAACCGTCAGGTCCCGGTTACCTTGTTCGCGGTCTCTGGTGCTATGATTTGGTACCGGTGTTGCTGGCGCACTTGCCGGCACCAACGTTGCGTAACTCCTAGGTTCCTGGTTACCCTGTCCGTGGCTTCCGACGTTATGGGCCTGGACCGGTTTTGTCGGCCTGCTTGCCGGCAACAATGCTGCGTAGCCCCAAGGGTCGCGGTCCCGGACAGTTTCGTAGCTTGTGACCAGCTGGGTCAATGCGGCCAACGTTTCAAATTCGTGCCGTCGTGTAAACAGTTGATACTCCGGCAACAGGTTCTCGTATATCCTCTCCAGCTCCCGTTCCGGTGGGTATTGCGCACGCTGCATCATCAGCCGCAGTTCGATCAGGTAATCCCTGAAAGGTTCACCCGGCCGCTGTAAACGATTCTGGATGGTACTCTCCAACCGTTGAAAGTAGCGTGGCGGTAAGAAGAAGTCTAGGAAATCCCTCTTGACTGACTCCCAAGGCTCATCCTGCATCCTGTAGGTCCGGAACCATCCTTCAGCCCGTCCGGTAAAGAGACCGGATATTGCTCGCGGCAGCTGGTCAACACTCACCCGGTATGAGGCTACGCGCTCCTCCAGTTTCTCAATGAAGCTGAGTGGGTCCGAGTTGCCATCATACCCGATACCCCAGCTGCGTAGCTTGTCGGCCAGCATGGAGCACGAAATCTCTTCGCGACCTATCCTCTGAGTCCCGGCACCGATGCTGCTACTGCTTGCCTGGTCGATGGGTACCTGGGTGCCTGTAGGCGTGGGTCCCTGGGCTACCATCGGCTGAGTCGGCACGGGCACTTGGAGTTGGTACTCCTCCTTGCGCTTTTTGTCGGTCGGACCCGGAGACGCAGCTGGTGAGCGGGCATCCCGAGGGCTGGCCGAGTCCCCATAGCTCACTTCCAATTTGTGCAAGCGATCCTGCACTTCTTCCGAATGCTCTCCCCGGGATACGAAGGCGGAGATGCGAGCACGCAGTTCCTCGACGGTACCCGTGGTTCCCAGGTTGAACTCCTCAGCTAGGCACTGTAACTCGTCCTTACGACGGAAGGAAATCCATTTCACGCCCATGTTAAGTGTTGATCGCTGCACTGTTGTATTTATTTATTTTTTTTTCAAAGGATTTTATTTTCCAAAGGATTTTATTTTCCGAAGGATTTTATTTTTCAAAGGATTTTATTCGCGCTTCTGCTGTCGGTGTCGTTGGGGTACGGCGTTGTCGCTCAGTGGTTACTCCTGGGCTTGGAGAGTAAGTCGCCTGCGGCTCTGCTCTGTCGTGTTGTAGCTGCTGCTGTAGCGACCGAGACGCGGCGGCGGTGATCGGCAGCGGTAGGGCTCGGCTGTGTCGGCTTTTGCTGTGCTCTCGCAGAAAAATATTTGGGCATCGGCAAAAAAAAAAATGGTTAAAGGGAAGCTGGATCCTACTGTACTTTGGAGAGTAAAAGGTTGGGACAGTTCTCTCGTGCGGTTTGGTTAGCAAACAAAAACAACAAAAAGAAAAAAATGCCCGACTGTACCCAGAATACCGCATAGCGTTATGGCCAGCAAAAAAAAAACAGCACACACAAAAACAAAAAAACTAGTCGCCAGTCGCGTGGTTCAATTTTGCAAAAAAACCAAATAAAAAAAAAATTTATTTATTATTTTTATTCATTTATATTTTTTTCATCTTTTTTTTTTTGATTTGGGGATGAAGTGCTCGCTCCTACTGGTAAAAAAAAAATAAGTATGATATGCCCGAAATACCTAAATCTCAGAGTCCCTGCTCGGGCGCCAACTGTAAAGTAGCGATCTAAGGCTGGGGTAGGGCTCAGCTCAGACCAGGATCATTTTACAATAAAATTTATAAAATACCGAGACTCAGAGAGCATTTCGGCAGCCCTCATACAAATCCAAAACTTACACACCTCGAGAAAACGCTCGAGAGATACCCAGAGTAGGCGCTAGGACACTTACAAGACTCACCACAACGCGCAGAGAAACCCTCGGAACGCGCTGTGTTGGGTCTCGTGGTGCCGGGCGATGCCGAATAACCGCAAAACGTGCAGAGAAACGCTCGGAACACGTGTTGCGGCCATACGGCACGCCTCCAGCCGCCTAGCGAAACAAATACCTATGGACGGGACTGTAAGACACCTACCAGACCCACCACAACGCGCAGAGAAACCCTCGGAACGCGCTGTGTTGGGTCTCGTGGTGCCCCGGGCGATGCCGAATAACCGCAAAACGTGCAGAGAAACGCTCGGAACACGTGTTGCGGCCATACGGCACGCCTCCAGCCGCCTAGCGAAACTAATACTAACGGACGGGACTGTAGGACACCTACAAGACTCACCACAACGCGCAGAGAAACCCTCGGAACGCGCCGTGTTGGGTCTCTTGGTGCCCCGTGCGATGCCGGATAACCGCAAAACGTGCAGAGAAGCGCTCGGAACACGTGTTGCGGCCATACGGCACGCCTTTTATCAGAGAAGCGGGGGGGGAGCACTTGCAAAACGCACTTGTTTTTATATTGCACAGCCATACGGCACGCCTTTTATCAGCGAAGCGGAGTGGGGGGGGCACTTGCAAAACGCACTTGTTTTAAGTTCTCACTTCTTTTATTTAACAAAAAAAAAACTACTAACACACCGCAACAAAGAAAATTGCCCGCCCAGTTAGATCCCCGCAGACCGAAGATCAGCTTACCCCTATTCCATCCTTATACTTTTACTACTCCTCGTTGCTGTCTTACTTTGTGGTTTTTCGCACACGTTGTCGCTGCTGCTGTTCTGTTTTTTTTCTTCCGCGCTTGGTGTCTCGCACTCCGTTTGTAAGCGTGGGCCGATCGCGACTCACTTGCCGGCCTTTTTGCATTTTCGGCACGCGCCATCCTCTGCCGCTGAGGCCTCTGCTCTGGCTTCGGCTGCAGCCGATCTTTCTCTCTACGGCTGCCGTTGCTTCGGCCGTAGCCGCTCTCACTACGCCGCTTCGCGGCTGCTGTTGTTGCTGATGTTTTTCTCTGCTGTTGCTTCGGCTGTAGCCGCTCTCGCTACGGCGCTTCGCGGCTGCTGTTGCTTTCGGCCGCTGTTTTCTGCGGTTGCTTTGGCTGTAGCCGTTCTCGCTTGCTGTTGTTGCTGATGTTTTTCTCTGCTGTTGCTTCGGCTGTAGCCGCTCTCACTACGCTGCTTCGCGGCTGCTGTTGCTTCTTTGCTGTTGCTTCTTTGCTGTAGTTTCGGCCGTTAGAAATCAGTGCTGCTCATCGCTGTCAGTGCTGATCATTTCTGGTTCGTGAACCTGTGACCCAGTTCCCTGTGTCTTAAATATGAATATTCGTGTTTTGTCAACTTAAATTATTATTATTGTACGCTGGTGCCTTCGTGGCCTTAAACTAAAATACCTTCGTGGTTAATACAAATTTAATAGAACTATGAGCTACAAAGATAATACATGTTGTGTAGGAGTTAAATAACTCCTTCACAGCACACTGCTCCTCATAACCATAAGCATTAATTGTTTATGTTTTTCCTGCAGGTGTGAAAGGCAACGCATGTCAAACAGGCGCCCTCTCGACTCTCTCTTATCTACTTATTCGTAGTTAAGAAACCTGCGCACAGTTGACCCTCTCTCTCTTATCTACTAACTTGAAGCTAAGAAACCTTAATAGTTTCAAAGGCAATGAGTAGTAGGGAACTGGTGGTTCTAACTCAAAGGGATGCCGACAATTTATGACCCCATTAATTTTTATGACCCTTTTTTCGACCCCTTGATTTTTGACCCTTACAATATTATAATTTATGACCTCATTAAATTTTATTACCCTTTTTCGATCCTTTGTTTTTTGACTCCTACAATATTTTAATTTATGCCCATTTTTCCCATGATCGTGTCCCTCCTTTGATAAGACTAGGGGGAGAACAAAGGATTTACATTCCTAGGCCACCACATTATCAGCAGCATCTGTGAGAAGCAGTGATCATAGGATTTGGAGTCAAGTGCGCACCTGTTCAACCTGCGTCACATTGTACGCCTGCAAGCTAGCCACAATCATAGATGGCATTCTTAAGGACAACAACAACAAGATTCTTGAGAAGCAGTGATCAGCGGAACAGATTTGGCTATTTACCTAACTAGTGTTAGAGTCAATTGTGCGCCTCTTTGACGTGCGTAGCATTGTAAACCTGCAACACACGTCAAAAAATTAATGTTTATGGTCATGAGAAGCAGTGTGCAAAGGAAGAAAGGAGAGAGATTAGAGACAAGCGAACGCTTGTTCGATGTACTGGAGTTCTGTGAACAAGGCATGGGAATTTTCCTACGCAGCAGCAGCACCAGCAGCAGCAGCAGCAGCAGCGGCAGGATCAATACATTGCTTCTAAGCAAGAGTATTGATACTTGTTGATTAAGATTAAAATGTGTTAGAGGGGGAAAAAGTTAGGGAGAGAAAGTGTTAGAAGGAGATTGTATGTTAGAGGGGGAAAGAGTTATAGGGGGAAAGTGTTAGGAGGAGAATGTGTGTTAGAGGGGGAAAGTGATCCTGCTTGTATTAATTTAATGAGCCACGCCCCCTTATACGATTTTGATTGGTCCCCACCATCCTTAATATGAAAACTATTTTCCAATCCTTTGGGCTTGATATTTAAATATTTAGCACCATCCCTTTCTAACCTTTGGTATTATATATATATATATTATATATACCTGTTTTTATTTTGGTCAAGTGCTAGGAAAATCTTATATCCTGCATTGACCTCAAAACGAATAAAAGAGGTAGTTTGGTTTAAGTTGTATAGTTTATTTATTATTCTTTCTATGTATGCTATTTATTTATTTATTATTTATTTTATTCTTTATTCTTAAATCTAGTACTAATAAAATTGTTTTGCCTTATTGGCTTAAACGTTGTTTGTTAATTCTTTTGTTTAAATTTTTATATTTTGCCATTAGGCGTTCTAGCCTTGTCAGACGCATGCTGTAGTAAAAGCATCCACATGTGTCGACTCCCTCTGTAGTTAAATCGGATGACCAGCTGCACGCTGAAAGATGCTCGCCAAATTTGGATGTAACTAGATGGCAGTTTTCGTACGCCAAGAAAAATTCTCGATATTCTTCAAGCAATTCATGATGTTCAGGAAAAATCATTTCCTCAAACTCTTTTAAAAAATGATCGATTTTCTTGACAATTGTTTTAAATCCAAAGTTAGAATTCAGCTCCATATTGTAGTATACTCGGCAAACGTTTATTTAAGACTGACTTAAATGATTATTTTAACTTTCCTCAAAGCATTTCATTTTTTATTTAGTTTCATATTATGATGAAATTGTGTCCTAAAAATATTAACATCCCTTTTTATTTCTTTACCCATCTTTTTTGAAATTTCAAACAGTAACCGAGTAAGATCAATTTCTGACTCATAATCATAAGTTGCTTCTAAATCTGAAAGTTGTATACTATATTTACGCATCTCTATACACTTTGGAATAATATAGTTATAATATATATTCTTTATTTGATTTTTCAATAATGTGTTCCAACACAAAAATGTTGTTAAAAAAATTCCTAATCTTATAAGCGTCCTCCATGAGTCGCTATCAAATTCAACTCTATTACCATACTGATTGAGTATTAATATTCGTTGCCTATCTGATTTTCGAATTTTAAAATGACACTTAACGGTCTCAAGCATTGGATGTTCAATTATTGTATCTGGCATTAAGAAGTCAAAGTGCTCCAGTTTCATTTGGATGTACTCCTTAAAAGTTAATAATTGAATCCACTCCTCTTTTTGCAATCCAATAAAGTTACGTTTATGTTGCTGCAGCCAAACCATAGGTGTGAAATCTCTAGTCGTAGAAAACCCACACTTTAGTTTAAGCTCTAGACTAACAAAGTACTCAAATCCAAAAATTATTTCATGATCTTGAATTTTCCTTGAATTTTTAGTTTTTTTCAAGTGAAGCGTATCCATCCTCTCTTAACTGGCTTTTCAAACTAAACGCAAAATAAGATAAACCATAATATTTAAGGTTTTGATTTGTGAATAATTTCTCAGTACATCATTAACGCTGGAGGAAAAATGGTTATTCTAGATAGAAACTCATGTATTTTAGTTGACTTTCAATATGTATTCGGAAACGAAAGACAGATGTTTGTCAAAGAGTTGGCATTTATGCAAGCTGGATCCGTCACACCCAATTTTTTTCACTTTAAACCACCCTACCACATGAGGGAGCTGGATGAAGTGACTAGGAAAACCTTAAAGATAACCAAACAGTATGTGGACGGCTTAGATTGGTCTGAAGGTGACATCTCTTATCTAAGTCTTGGTGAAATACTAAAGCCATTGAATAGTTACGCAACTGTAGTAGTAAGAGGAAGAGCTAAAAAGAGTTCTTAAATAAATTTTTACACACAAAAATAATAGATGTAAATCTTGAACAGAGCTTAGCGCAATATCCAAACTTCTTTACAAATTGTAGAATACACAAAGAAATAGTAAATCAATGTGCACTAAATAATTTATTTAAATTATTTCTCATCTTAGAAAACTCTCAATTTGAGGTATCTGAAAATGTAAATGTTTATGCTAGTATACTTGAATAAAATAAAAATTATTTTCTTATTAATTTCATCATGTTTCTATTTATTATTTAATTAAGAGAGGGTACATAATATTTAGTTTAATTAGTTTCAATGATTATCAACTACAACTTGATTCTATACTAAATTGGTTTTAAACGATGCGTTGAACTATTCCAGTCAAAGGCGAATACTCTGCTAATCGATCATGCATAAGCAGGCAATATACCTTAGTATTCCTCACACTAACACTATCGAGATCAATTGAAACTCTTACATCGATTGGCCCTGTTTTAACTGTTTCATTCTGATGTGACAAGTCTACAACAACCATTGGTGCTTTCTCTTTAAACTCTATAGGTGTTAGTAATGGCTCAGACTCCTTCATATAGTAGCTTGCTTGAAATCCTGTATACATATCATACAAACTTGCGTATCGTTCATGCTTAAAATTAATGTTCATGTCATCGTACGGAAAGTTCTCCGAGTTAAGATACACTTTTAAATTCCTCAAATGATTATGTGTTAGTTTATCGTCCACTACAAAAGCTATTATCGCAAATCGAGGGCGTTCTCTATTAGCTGCTAGCTTAACATTCCAAACATGTTGTGTGCCTTCGGGTAATGTTGGATTCAGGTAACAATCCCAGCTGCGGAATGCAAGTGGAAGTGAGCCTCCACTCTTAGTCAGACTAAACATTTGTAACTTCTTTTCATCACTCAGAGTTACATGTGGTATTTTCCATACAATGTTAGAAATATTTAGCTTATACTCCTTAGTTCCAATTTTAGTGTAGTATACATCTTCCATATTTTTAGTCATGAGTAATATCAATTCATGTTTACAATTTAGTAAGACCTTGTTATAATCTTCAGCAAATCCAAGTAAATATTTAAGAGGTATAGAAAAATTAAAGTATCCGTTCGCCAACTCTCTATCATTTCCATTGAACCAGCCAGAATTCTCTAACATGCAGCTCTCCGTTTTGTTTAAGGAAGCGTAGTTTTTAAGGTTGTTGAAATACCAACAAATCGAGTACGGTCAATTTCAATTCCATTTAATTCATAACGAACCTCGTCAAAGAGATAACTCATACAATTGTTTTTAAGTTTTCCATCTACAGCAAGCGAGTTATCCGCCAAACAAATTGTGCCCTCAACATTAATAAAACTCTCACAAGGCAATACATATAAGTCCTGATTCTGAATAGTAATCCTAACTTCATCATTGCTTTTAAATGCTTGTAGATAGGGAGAGTAACTATGATATTCTTTCTTGATTATACTCTCATCCGAATAGGCTTTCTCTCGAACATTCAATACACTACTCATTATTTTTTTGATTTTTAGACCCAGAGATTTTAAAAATAATTTGTTCTCAGGTGTTAGTACTTTTTTCGTCGACCTGTATCCTTCTGTAGTAGAACTCAAAGTGCTCGCTGGGGGTGGATAGCGCACGATTTTATTATTATAAATAATCATTATCGGCTCCTCAAGTGTAAGCGAAGTGTCACAACCTCTTTCCTTAAATTAACCAAGTTTCCGTTCTGATCAACGATCTGTTTTATTAATGACTGTATCTCGGTCGTATTAACTGGCAAATAAATAAGATTATTTGGTTTCTCACTCAATTTATAGCCTGGCGGAACGTTGAGTGCAAACTCATGCAGAGCATGACTTGATACCTCATTTACATATGAACCGCTTACAATGTTACATTCTAGACGAATCGTATTTACTTTTAAAATGTCAACAGGTTGATCTGATATATGCGTTGCATTTGGTTTTAGTTCTCTTTTATTAAATCCAAATAATTGACCGATAGAACGCTCTTTGTTAAAATATATTGAATCTTTTTTAGATGAAATCATACTTGAAGGGTATTATTAGATTAGAGGGTACTTTAATTCACTGCTCTATTTTCTTTTTTCACTTTAATAAATTCACTTATGTCTAGTCAATGTTCCCACAGGTAGTTCGAAAATATAAGCGACGCATCAAAACAAAGACGGGTTTTTTACAACACTTATAACTCGAGATCTGCAGGACCATTTTCGTGGATTTTGATTTGTTGGTCGCCTCCATATTGCTCTGTATAGCAATGTACATGTTAAAGATACTGAAAAGTTTACGAATACTTGAAAAATGCGTTATTTTAAATAAACAAAGTCGTGTAAGCTTACACTATTTAAAGCTTAAAAACGGCAAAAATGATTTGGCAAAAAAAATTGTTGGGGAGGTAGCTTAGAACCAGGCAAAGATTTTATTTATAAAGAAAAAAAAAACTGCCAATACACATTTCCATTTTTAAAATTTATCAAGTTTCTTCTGTAATGAGTTTATTAAAATAGCATTCTGGTCGTGAGTCGCAGCAAAAAATTCACATATGTATATACTTTGAAGTGCAGCGTAACAAATTTCTAGTTATTTTCCCACAACAGCGTAAGTCTTATTTTTCAAAGCTCTAATAACGCTCAACTCTATCTCTTCTGTTACGAATTGACAAGCTAAAATACGAAGGCTTGAATAGAGAGAGCGTAAGTGCAGCTCACCTGCCGATATCAGAGCAGTACCTTGGGTCGACATCACTACTTGAATAGGGCATCTCAACAGGTTATTGAGCTCTCGATTAGTCGGGTGCTTTAATTCAAATTGGGCTACTAACTTTTCTTCACACTAATTTCATGGCTTACCATAATCGAAATTCACTTCTATTCTACTATAGCTCATATGATCCCACAGGTATCATCAAAAACACCTATGGTCCACCAATATGGAAGAAATTATTATCGTAGTCCACATTTGGGACCGAGTTGTACATATGAAAATCAATTAGTGCACATTCATAGCTCCCACTTAATTCTATGGGCAGGATGATAATTAGCTATTAAAATCGAGTTGTTACCCGTCAACGTTAGTGTTGTTGCCATTTCGAAAGATTATTGATAAGTGAATTAATAGTACTAGTTTCTTGTATTTTATTTTATTTTAAATTTGAATAAAATCAGCAAACCCCCTTCTATAACGTCCATTTTCTAGCGGGTCATCTTTACTTATTAATAAAAATCCATATTTTTCTCTCCAACAAAATTGACAAATATTCTTAAATGCATCAAACGACATGTCTACGCCTACATGATCCTGATACACATGTTTCATATTGACTTCATCCTGCCTAAACATAATAATTAGGTTTGCATTGTCACACACAAGATGCTTTGGGATGCGTGTATACGTTTGACACAAATAGAACGCATCTATACTTTTATGTCTGCCCATGCAGAAGTATGCTCGAATATTATCCTGTTTTTCACATGCTACGTCATCAAAAATCATTATAGAGTTCTTTTTGGCATCGCTGGGTGCAACAACATTTTCATTTTCAGAAAATGTAAAATAACCCATTCCTTTTATTGGTTTAATAAGTGTTTTTAAGTATTCATATTTAGGTTGATATAATGACTTTGAATATAAGTAAATATTCTCAAACTTTAATCCGTTAGGGCTTTCAATTAAACTAATCATAACATTGGTTTTCCCACAATTTGAAGGTCCGACAATTAGAGCTCTTATTGAATTGGGTAACAAGCTACTATGTCTAAGTTGTTTGACATCACCATTTTTACAATCGATATTTTTTACTTCTATGTCATTTTTTTGTTTGATCAAACGCATATTAATGTAACTCTTTTGAGTAGCTCGTTACTTGCTAAAATCTCATTGAAGAATAAACAACAAATAAAATGGTGCTGCGCTTTTATAAAACTAGTAGTAACAAACCACCACTCTACCTAGGAAGAGGTATTGTCAATAAAATAATAAACTCCCTACCAGTTGAGCTGCACATACCGGGATATCAGTTTTGTGGTCCAGGAACAAAGCTTAAAGCTCGTTTAGCACGTGGTGACAAAGGAATAAATCCCTTGGATGCCGCTTGTAGAGAGCATATAGCCTATTCTAAATATAAAGATCTGGAAAGTCGTCATAAAGCTGACACAATACTAGCTGAAAGAGCGTGGGAGCGTGTAAAAGCATCTGATAGTACTCTCGGTGAAAAATCCTCTGCATATTTCGTAACAAACGCAATGAAAGCAAAGAAAAAATTTGGTATGGGACTTCCACAAAAGCAAAAGAAACGAAAACCATGTAAAAATAAAAAGAAATTTATGACTCTTGTTCGAGACGCAACACGAGTGTTAAAGAAAGAAAAACCACTTGACATTCAAGCTGCGATTAAAGTAGCCCGAAAAGCTATGTCTAAGACCATTGGAAATAAGAAAAATACTGTTGTTATTCCTAGAGTAATCAACGTTCCTAAAATTGGAGGTTTTTTACCACTTGTGCCAATCTTGACAGCGCTCAGTGCATTAGGAGGAATGGCATCTGGTGGAGCAGCTATTGCTAGAAGCATTAATAGTGCTAAGAATGCAAAAAAAGAGCTAGAAGAGAATAAACGTCATAATAGAAAAATGGAGGCCATTGCTTTAGGTAGTGGACTCTATTTAAAACCGTACCAAAAAGGTTTTGGTATAACCACAAATAAAAAAATTAATTTTTTATAAATGAGCTGCCCAATAAACCGCTTTCGAACATTGATATTATAAACTTCGCACGCAAACATATCCCACATTTTAGAGGGGTTTATATGAGAAACTCCTTACCGAAAAATGTAAGAAAAAGAGAATGCGGCATCGTTAATTTGGACTCGTCAACTGGAGCTGGAACTCATTGGGTAGGTTACTATAAGGCAGATGAGGAATGCAGATATTTTGATAGTTTTGGAAATTTGCCACCCCCTATAGAACTTATAAGATATTTTGGCGAGAACATTCAATACAATTATAATCAAGTACAACAATTTGGTACTTTTAACTGCGGTCACTTATGTCTTAAGTTTTTAATGCTCACCTCAAAATCTTTTTAAAATAATTTTTATTTAATCAAAATAAATACTTTACAATTTAATTAGTTTAATAAAGAAGGAAAAAAAAAAAGATTTATCATTTATGAGTATATATATATATAAATATTGTATGTAAACTATCTCAGTTTGTTTGGAGTATCTGATTAGTTCACATATAGCAGGCCCCCTGTTTCTTGAAAACCAAAAACATCAAACAACACCTTGTTTCGGAGAAAAATCAAAAATAACAGCAAAAAAAAAAAAAACACTGTTTCTATAAAAAAAAAATAACAACAAAACAAAAAGCTGTATCTGAAAAACAACAAAAATAACAAGAAAACAACAAGCTGTTTATGAAAAATAACAACAAATAACAGAAAAAACACTGTTTCTGAAAAATAACAACAAATAACAGAAAAAACACTGTTTCTGAAAAACATAAAAATAACAGCAACAAAAAAAAAACACTGTTTATTGGCTTACTATCATAAATATACTAAAATGAATGAGCATATACTAAAGGAGCTAACAAAAACAAGAAACGCGTTAAAAAGAAAATTTCGAAGCATCAAATTAGGTAAAGCCGCAAATGAATACCAGTTGGAGGAAACATTTAAGCCTATAACAGAACCACTCAAAAAGATTATTAAAGGAAATAGGGAAATTAAGCCATACCCCCGAATCAAAAAAAGAAGAGAAAGATAAAAGTTTAAATGAGGTGGCAGAGAATGGAAATAATACTAGTGAATTTTATGACGCAATAGATGGGGTGGTAATCCATGATTCGCTTATATCGAGTGATCAAAGCTATACTAACCTCGCTACAGCAAGCCAAAAAGATTATAATCAGTCAAATGTAGTACATGATGATAGTTTTAATCTCAGTCTAAATGAGTTAGAGCGTGAGGGACAGTTAGATAAAGCGTTTGGACCAAGTAAAAATAAAGGAGAAACTAAATTAGGCAGCTCTAAAATAAACGTAAACAACAAAAGACTTGAACTGGAAACGGGTGAAAAGTGGAATCTTACTCCTGGATTGTATTCTTTAATCTTTTTAAAAAATCCACATGCTTATAACCAATTGGATCTGGATGCATATAAGGAAATCTTGTCAAAAACAAATGCTCACAGAAGAAATCATCAGCCAAATGAAGCACTAAAGGGTAATCGCTCCAAAAAGTATACTGATATAATAAAAAAACTTTTCCCGAAAGTTGTTGAGCCAAGTGCAGTGTCTACACCTTTGAATAATAAAAAATCTACACATAAAGGCGGAACTCTTATGATGCTCAACAAGCATAAACCAAATTATGTATACTGGGATAATCCTAATGAAATTGTTAATAGACTTAAGCTTTTGATCGCTTCACAGGCAGCTGGTAACAGTAGTCATAATAATGAAATTGTATCGATAATTGAAGAGTTGCGAGAGGCAAACATAATTTTTTAATAAATATGATATACACTCATTAAATATTCTTATTATTAATATGTCTCTTGACAAGTTTGGTCATTTCTCGAACGATAAAGAACGCTCGGAGAAGTTGAAAAGGGGGATTGAAGCTGTGAGTGGGATTCATATTGATGAGGATGGTAACCTAAATGCCCAAAACAAACGCATAAAAAATTCAATCAGTCCAATTAATAACGATGATTTGGTAATCAAAGAATACGTTGATGTTGAAGTATTTGAATTAAAAAAAGTCAAACGACTTATATTACTCAGTTAGTCGAACAAAGAAATAATAAGTTAAAGGATATGGAAAGCAAAATGAATGAAATAACTAACGAAGTAACTAAGTTATTAGATGATGTTAACAAAGTTAGCAATGAAATCATTTCAAGAATAAACAGTAATAATGAGTTTGTAAGCAAGCAGTTACATCAAGAAAAAAACCAATTGTGAAATCAGATCGATGTTAAGTCAATATGACTCTAGATAAGTTTGGACACTACTCAAGCGATAGGAAGCATTTGGAGTATTTACACAGAAATGGAAAAAGATTCGTGGGATTTATCGTTGATGAGGATGGAAATTTGAATATACAGAAAAAACGAATCAGATGTTGTATACAACCACAGGAGGCGAATGACTTGGTTATAAAAGAATACGTTGATCGATTATTAATTCTAGTGAAAAATGATATAGGTCACACCATCTCATTATTATTATTAAGACAGAGAAACCAAAAAATTGATGCATTTCAAGAGAACTTAAACAATACTATAAAGAGTATCGAAAATTTGAAAGAAATACTTGATAAATATTTTACATTTGTAATTGGCTGTTTTGAGAATCCTACCATTTTAAAAATAAATACTAAGAGCGGATGAGGTGCCTGTACCCCTACGTAACAAAAACGAAAGAAAAATATTAATAAATAAATAAAAATGATATATAAGTAAATGCAATTTATCAAAACCCGTTAAATGCTGATTGACCCCCACCACTGTTGGTTATATCTCATGTAATTATTACTATATCAAGAAACATGGGATTCAAATCGTGGAAGTGTATATGGATAGTATGGATTACGATACTGATGGAGAAGGCACCTATGGTAAAAAAGATGTGTTTCTCAAAATTTTTCTCTCGACACAATAAAAAAAGACGTCGTCAACAACAACATTGTACTACGTTATAAAGGAAATAAATAAATAAAAAAAATAAAACCAACAAGACGTGCTACATTCCAATATGAGCAAACGGGAATTAGTGAAAGAATTACATGCTCCTGCACGTAAAAATTTTAAGCGAAGAAGAGTTGTAATGAAGGGAATCGATGATCATTGGCAGGCAGACTTAGTAGAAATGGGAAAGTACTCCTCATCTAATAAGGGATATCGATTTCTATTGACAATCATTGATACGTTTTCCAAATATGCGTGGGGAGTAGCATTGAAGTCAAAATCTGGAAAAGAAGTTACACAAGCTGTACTTAAGGCATCGATTGTTGAGCGTTTTAATAGAACTTTAAAGGAAATGATGTGGAGAGAGTTTAGCTTCAATGGAACATACAATTGGATCGAAATGTATAAGCGGTTGATTAAAGAGTACAATAATCAATATCATAGAACAATTAAAATGCCACCTATAAAAGTGAATTCCTCAAATGAACAGATGTTATTAAATACTGTTTACAGTCACTTAAAAATATTTGGTGGTAGCAAATTCAAAGTAAATGACTATGTGCGTATAAGTAAACATAAACATTTATTTGAGAAAGGGTATACCCCAAACTGGACAAGTGAAATTTTCCAAGTTAAAAAAATACAAAATACATACCCTACTACATACATATTGAAAGACTATGAGGGTATCGAAGTGAAAGGCGGTTTTTATAAAGAGGAACTATCAAAAACAAAGTTTCCGCACACTTACCTAGTTGAGAAAATAATAGAAAAACGAAAAGGGCAGGTACTTGTTAAATGGTTAGGGTTCTCGAATGCGCACAACTCTTGGATAAATAAAAATGACGTTCTTTGAAGCAGCAGGTATTGGTCGCATCACTCCATTGCAAGCAACAGGTATTGGACGCCTCGTCACTCTATTGGTTGCTACAGTTATTGGGCGCGTCACTCTTTTTGTGACACTTTCCTATTTTATATGTGAGCAGGATAATTGTTACCTGTATTGATACCTGTATTGCGCATGTGTATGTGTGTGTGTGTGTGTGTGTGTGTGTGCTGCTGATGGGTATAAAAAGGCAGTGCAGAGCATAGTTCAATCATACAAAGTCAACAAAGTGAACAAAGAAAGAATTATGCCGAAATTTACCAAGATGCCCAAGAAGATGGTGACAAAGCAGCAGAAAAACACCATGTTAAGCTGGTTGAAGCCGGCAGTGGAGCTGGTGGGAACAGACCAGAAGATGCCGGCGCCTATCGAGGTGTACGATCCCATCAACCAGGGAAGAAACATGAGATGCCGCCGCCGGTTTCCTGGAATGGCCCGCTGGGTCATACGGTTATCATCGCCAGCACCGTTTGACGCACCCTATAGGAGGCCACCAAGGACACCAGCACCCGAGCAGAGGATGTGGGCCCCACGAGAGCGGACGCCATCACCGCTCTCGGATTTAGGCCTCGACGAATTGAGGTATAGTCCTCCCACACTGGAGAGGAATGAATTGTTTCATTCGATCGATTCGCTGGAGGGTATGCTCAACGATATGAGCCGCGATTCGTTTTATAATAATTTATAAAAATATTAATTTTTTTTTTCATGTAAAATTTTTATACAAAATTTAATAAAAACAATTTTTAAAAAAATACTATCGCTTGATTTTTTTTATTTATTTTATTTTTTTTTATTTTTTTTTTTTTGTTTTTAGCTAACAATTATTATTATTTTCAGGTTTAATAAATTTTATAAAATTAGATACATTTTTTTTTTTTTAAATAAAGAATAAATAAAGAATAAATTTTTGTTATCATATATCAAATGTTTTTTTTATTTTATTTTATATTATTATTATTATTTACAGGTTTCACAGGTCTTATAGGGTATAAAGGTTTTTTTTTTGTTTTTGATTCATAGGTATACGGGATTTTTTTTTTTTTTTTTTTATAGGTTTTCTTATTATTATTTACAGGTTTCTCAGGTCTTATAGGGTATAAATGTTTTTGGTTTTTTGTTACAGGTTTTCTTATTATTATTTACAGGATTTTCAGGTTTTATAGGGTATAAAGGTCTTTTTTTTTTTTTTTTTTTTAATAAAGATTATATGTACGTTGCATTTTATCACATGTTTTTATTTTTCTTTTTGTGTGTGTGTGTGTGTGTGTGTGTGTGTGTGTGTGTGTGTGTGGGTGTGGGTGTGGGTGTGGGTGTGTGTTAGCTAGATAATTTTTATTTTTATTCATAATACAGGTACATTCAAGCTGTTTGGGATTCAATTTTATAATGACCCCAGGCATAGGTATTTATACCGTCAGACCTTATTTTTCTTTTGTCGTCATTAGAGCTTAAAGTAGTTTTTTTTATCTTATGTGTATACAAGTTGTGGATCTTAGATCTAAACAACATCATTTCATCATTAAATATCTTATTATCAAAAAGGCATTCTTTATAACTATTTATAGTAAGCTTATCTAATGCAGACTTCTTTACACCCTTTGATTTTTTAACACAGCCACCCCCCCTCAAGAGACAATGAATACATTTTCGCTCTGAGACCAACAAACTCCAGCATTCGTTTGCCACAGTTCTCATCCTTCATCATACCCAAGACTTTTTTATTGCACCTCTTAATCCCGTATAACTTAGCTAACTCCTCAGGGTACTCGGACGTATCAAACTTCATTTCTACATCTTCAGCAATATCTGCGTAAAAGTCTTTAGTCTGTATTGAATATATGAACGAGTCTGTATCCATATAATTCAATGTGACTTTTTCTTGGAATTTAGGTTTAATATAATCATAATGGAAGTCATACATCTGCCATTTGGAGAGTTCTAATACTGTAAACCCTAAGTACATTGGCTTATCATAAACATTATGGAGCCGCTGCATCTGAATAGCATACATGTCTTCAGCAAATTGCGCAGAGCTGTGAAAACTAGCCTTTGCAATAAGCGAACGTGCACCTAATCGATTGCATGATGTGGTTTCCCACGAAGTGACAATCTTAACATCTTTACGCTTTTCAACGTTCTCCATTGTCTTCCCATAGACTGCGTTATTCAACAGTTTAAAAAAGTCTTTTTCAAAATTATTTTTCGCTAAAGTTCTATGGGAAGTGTTTAGATCAATATACTTTTTAAGCCAAGGTGCCTGTTTAAATTTTAAAACTCGATGTACTTTCGATAATATTAAACCATTACGCAAACATTGTTGAAGGTTTTTGTAATGAATCGGATATTTAGTTTTTGACCTAAGGTCAGCAACAAGCTTACACACCTTTGCTTCTGGTGTTGGTTTTTGGTTGAGCGGACAAAAGGGTAGATCATTGTGATAATCATGTAAGGTATCAGGATATATAAGGTCTACTTCTAAAATGTAGCCATACTCAGAATTTGCGTCTATTTGAGCAACATCTAGTGACGCGATCTCATCATCATTCATCCACTGAAAACCAGTGTATGGAAGGCTCTGAGACATTGCCCAGCCATACAAATTATTTGCATCTAGATACATTAAGTATTCAGATGGTTTGCTTGCGTCATACGCATCCATATACATGTGGTTGGCTTTAGAGTACCGTTTACAGCACTGAACCAAACCACCCCTAATTCCACTTTGAATAAACCTATACATATCAATATCAGTTAGCAGATCTAATTCTATTTCGGTCGTTTTAAGCATAGCATCCCATGACAAACCGGGTGTGGTGTAATAATGTGCAGGATCTAGAGAATAAATTTTCTTACATATTGCGCGAAAATTTTGAAAAACGTCAGTCAATAAAAGAACATCTGTTTTGAGATAAAGCTCCATATATTCTTTTAATGTCTGACAGTTGAAAACTTTCCATACATGCTGTGCATGTAAATAGTCCTCAGGCGAACATTCTTTATTGGTTAAACTATTAAAGAACTTCTCCCTTGGAGGTAGACAGGTTTCGGCCAGTCGGGTTTCTGAGTCCAAAAACTCATATGGAAAAACTCCCTTTCTACGCAATAAGTTAAACTCCTCCTCAGAGGGATAAAAACGCTTAACGCTCTCAAAGCATTCTGTACTCAGATTGTTACTTAAAGCATCTAAGCTGGTTGCCATAAAGCGAAACGTATCCAAAAATCTAATTTCTAAATTTTTGTCATGGGACGCTATGTATGTTAATTTGGAGAGTGATATATACAACTCCTTATTTAGTGGGAGTACTTTTATATCACCCTCCACTTTGTTAAGTTCCCTAACGAAAAGATGGGAGTCATACCGCGAAAAATTGTGAAAGAAAACGGGGACAAAAGGTGCAATTTGAAAATTAATATTGCAAGCATTATGGGCTGGACCCCTGTACTGGCCCGTTAAATGACAATGGTCACGCACTCGGTCGGTCCCCAGAATTTTCTTGCAGATATGGCAATTAACTGCTTTTCGAAAACTGGTTTCCTCCTCTGCACTCATTGTCATTGGTTTAATATTAGAGAGGTAGGTCGTGTAAATTTCACTTACATCTCTAATGAGAGATGTGACAAATTTGACACCTGCATCTTTACCAGTCTCTAAAACAAACTTGTCTAAGGATGGGTCAAAGGAGCACTTAATGTAGTACGAGAATGCTATAGGTACATGCAATGATGTAGCTGTAACATTTTCGCTCACTTTCGTATTGAGGGGGGTTAGTATGCATTCGAAGTCTGCATACACTACAAACGGAACATCTAAACTACGATTAAAATTCTTAAATTTAAGACTTGCTTTTTCTGATGAGGGTAACGTTGAAACCATTTTGCCACAATTCATCCGGTGCTCCAAAGATAACTTCTCGCTATGTGAAAAGTTGAGGCAGGTGTTGCAAAAGAATAGCTTATTAACATGTCCGGTTACCTGTGAGCGAACCAGTCTGTAAATTTCAAAACAAAAGAAAATGTATTAGTAAGTACTAAGTATTAAGAAAATTGAAATTTTTACTTACCTTGATAAACTTTTTATCCACACAAAATGCGCCCGTCCATCGCTCTCCAAAAGCAATAAACTTATATGCCGTTCCCTTTCGACCTCCGTTAAATACAGCGGGCCAACCACTTTTCCCTTCTCCTCATCGAATCCAAAAACGTTGATACTGATAGTGGAGTTCCGTCTTTCGAACACTTTAATTTGTGTGAGCGGAAGCGGAAACTCCAACTCCTCAAAATCTAATGTAAGTGTATCACTTACATAGATTTTTGAGTTGTCAATATTCACATTGTAGCTCGAACACCTCTCACTATTTTTGTCTAATGCTTTAAGGGCCGATATTAAAGCCCATTTAAAACAATATTCGTCCCTGTTTTGCACATTCACAATCGCCTTTTTATCTCTCAGCACCTTTGGAGTTTCAATATAATTTGAAACTTTTAAAGGAGTGTATTTATTTATATTGCACTCCAATCTTATTATTTGGGACATTGTCCATCCGCTGTCCCTTTCCTGGAACTCATCCATTTTTTGTAGGATGATTTCTGCATGCTGATTATAGACTTCTTCTATATTTCTTCCAGCAGTTAGAACGCACATAGGCGTTTGATGTGACTTGACTTGCATCACCATCTCGTCTTGCTGGAATTTTATGTATTCCGCAAATAGCTCAAAGTTTATCTTACACGATGTGTGTAAAGACAAAACATTGGCTATTATTGGAATGAGCTCCGATGAGGCATCAGTGAGGAATTCCTGAGGATCAAGAATTTCCTCACGCCTATTCTCAAACGACAACGTGAGGATGCGATTTTAAACCCACCTGAAATCTGCTTCACAGCACTATTCAGAGGTATAAAAACACGCATTTTGTGGATACTGGACCGTAAATGTCCATTCCACTTTGAAAAAAGTACATAAACCTTACAAATGTTACACCACTTTGTCGTCGGTTTGGGGGTGTCGGCGAAGATGTTGGTAGCGGCGTAGGGTGTATTGTTGTAGGTGGTGGTGCAGGTTGAGTTGTTGTATGTGGCGGCGGAGTGTGTGATGGTGGAGGTGGTGGTGTATGCTGTGTTGTTGTAGGTGGTGTATGCTGTGTTGCTGTATGTGGTGTTGAAGGGTGTGTTGGGGAAGGTGGCGTTAAACATCTTCATGAGGCTGGTGGCTTTGTTAGTGATGCTAGAGGTGGCTGTAGATGTTTGAGATCCTGGAGTGTGGGGTCTCGTTTCGGTGCCGAAAATCTCAGCTAAGTCGTTCGCTGTGGCGGTGGTGTAGACAACGTTGTAGTTCCCGTTTGCAGCCATTTTAATTTTTTTTTTTTTAATTTATTTTTTATTTTTCAAAAATTTAAAAACACAAACGTTTAAAAACACGGAAGAAAAATTTTCAAAATTACACTTGTAAATTTTCAGAGCTACTGATGGTTTTTCAGTCAAAAGTACCTCTTTTATTCGTTTTGAGGTCAATGCAGGATATAAGATTTTCCTAGCACTTGACCAAAATAAAAACAGGTATATATAATATATATATATATAATACCAAAGGTTAGAAAGGGATGGTGCTAAATATTTAAATATCAAGCCCAAAGGATTGGAAAATAGTTTTCATATTAAGGATGGTGGGGACCAATCAAAATCGTATAAGGGGGCGTGGCTCATTAAATTAATACAAGCAGGATCACTTTCCCCCTCTAACACACATTCTCCTCCTAACACTTTCCCCCTATAACTCTTTCCCCCTCTAACATACAATCTCCTTCTAACACTTTCTCTCCCTAACTTTTTCCCCCTCTAACACATTTTAATCTTAATCAACAAGTATCAATACTCTTGCTTAGAAGCAATGTATTGATCCTGCCGCTGCTGCTGCTGCTGCTGCTGGTGCTGCTGCTGCGTAGGAAAATTCCCATGCCTTGTTCACAGAACTCCAGTACATCGAACAAGCGTTCGCTTGTCTCTAATCTCTCTCCTTTCTTCCTTTGCACACTGCTTCTCATGACCATAAACATTAATTTTTTGACGTGTGTTGCAGGTTTACAATGCTACGCACGTCAAAGAGGCGCACAATTGACTCTAACACTAGTTAGGTAAATAGCCAAATCTGTTCCGCTGATCACTGCTTCTCAAGAATCTTGTTGTTGTTGTCCTTAAGAATGCCATCTATGATTGTGGCTAGCTTGCAGGCGTACAATGTGACGCAGGTTGAACAGGTGCGCACTTGACTCCAAATCCTATGATCACTGCTTCTCACAGATGCTGCTGATAATGTGGTGGCCTAGGAATGTAAATCCTTTGTTCTCCCCCTAGTCTTATCAAAGGAGGGACACGATCATGGGAAAAATGGGCATAAATTAAAATATTGTAGGAGTCAAAAAACAAAGGATCGAAAAAGGGTAATAAAATTTAATGAGGTCATAAATTATAATATTGTAAGGGTCAAAAATCAAGGGGTCGAAAAAAGGGTCATAAAAATTAATGGGGTCATAAATTGTCGGCATCCCTTTGAGTTAGAACCACCAGTTCCCTACTACTGCAATGTACTTGGCTCACTGATCCTCACGGACGGTGATATCTATAACACATTAGTCAAGTAATGTACTTGACCTTTGACTAGCGCACTTCAAGCATGCACAAACTTGTCTCTAAGTCTTCTACTACTTTCCCCCTCTAACACTTCCTCCCTCTAACACTTTCCCCCTCTAACATTTCCGCCTCTAACACTTTCTCCCTTTAACACCTTCTCCCTCAATCCTTTCCTCCTCTAACATATTTTAATCTTAATCTACAAGTATCAATACTCTTGTTTAAAAACAATGTGTTGATCTTGCTGCTGCTGCTGCGTATGAAAATTCCCATCCCTTGTTCACATAACCCCCCACGAAGGTTGTAGTTGTTGACAATAACAATGCACGTGTGCAGAGCAATGTATTTAAAACAGGAGCACACTTGACTCTAACAATAATTGGTTAAATAGTTTAACCTGATCCTGTCATTCTCACAGCCATAAAGATCAATGTATTGATCCTGCCTCTTCTGCTGCTGCTGGTGCTGCGTAGGAAAATTCCCATCCCTTGTTCACATCTTTTTGTTATTGTTGTTGCTGTTGACCATAACAATGCAACGTACATCGAAGAAGCGTCCGCTTTTCTCTATTCTCTATCCTTTCTTCCTTTGCACACTGATACTCATGACCATAAACAGGTTTATAATGCAACGCACGTCAAATACGCGCCCTCTCGGCTCTCTCTTATCTATCCTTTCTTCCTGTGCACACTGCACCTCATGATCATAAACAGGTTTACAGTGCCACGCACGTCAAAGAGGCGCACAATTGACTCTAACACTAGTTAGGTAAATAGCCAAATCTGTTCCTCTGATCACTGCTTCTCAAGAATCTTGTTGCTATTGTCCTTAAGAATGCCATCTATGATTGTAGCTTGCTTGCAGGTGTATAATGCAACGCAGGTTTTACAGGCGCACACTTGACTCCAAATCCAATGATCACTAACTCTCAGAGATGCTGCTGATAAGGTGGTGGCCAAGGAATGTTCATCCTTTGTTCTCCACCCTAGTCTAATCAAAGGAGTGACACGATCATGGGAAAAAAAGGGTCATAAATTATCATTTTGCAGGGGGCGATAAAAGGGTCTTAAAATAAGGGGACGATAAAAAGGTCATAAAATTTAATGGGATCATAAATTGTCGGCATCCCTTTGGGGAAGAACCACCATTCACCTACTACTCATATATATTCTGATCCAATGTAAACTCTTTGCTGAGGACAATTTCAATTCCAATTACTTTCGGTATGAATATGAAAAAACACTTTGGGGAACAATAGACAACACCCCTTCCCAACGCCCGCTATCTGAGATAAAAGCGTAAATGTCCCAAAAAAAAACAAGTGGAAACGTTGCAGTCGGACGCAACCGACTGCGGTATACTCGATACCAATATTAAAACCGGTAAAAAGAGGCCTCATTGCAAAGGGGTACGGACGAGGCAGGGGTGTACGCTGCCTTAAAGATTCTCCGATGCAGATGGGGATGCCACCAGCTGTCTTCGTTGCAAATTTGGTGACTCTAGCTCAAAGCTTGTAAAATGTGGGGAAAGGGCGGTATGGGTGGGCGTGGCATCCAAATTTTTAATGCAGATCTTTGTGAAATGTCAATTGCTATCTCCATACCAAATTTGGTGACTCTAGCTCAAAGTTTGTAATAAGTGTGGAAAGGGGGGCTGGGGGCGGCATGGGTGGGCGTGGCATCCCAATTTTTGATGCAGATCTTTCTGAAATGTCAATTGCTATCTTCATACCAAATTTGGTGACTCTAGCACGAAAATTGAAAATATTGGGGAAAGGGGGGCGAAATGGAGGGCGTGGCTCCAAAACTTTTGGGGTCGTTGCCAGCTATCTTCCCACCAAATTTGGAGTCTCTACCTCCACAACTCTGGAAGATACACGCATTGCCGTTTTTGACGAAGCGTTGGGGTGCATGGGGGCGGCTAGGGCAGTGTCGGTGGGCGTGTCATCCAAACTTTTGATGCAATTTTTGGGGGGTCATCATCACCTATCTTGGCACCAAATTTGGTGGCTCTAGCTCGAAAACTGTGGGAGTTATAGGCTTTTTTTACTTTAAATTGCGGGGGGGCTGGGGGCGGAATGGGTAGGCGTGGCTCCAAAATTTTTGATGCAGTTTTTTGGGGGTTGCTAGTAGCTATCTTTTTACCAAATTTGGTAGTTCTAGCTGTAAGGATGTGCGAAATATGTGGATTTATCGGTTTTGAGTTATCGTAGAACCCCCATCTTGACACTTTAATTTACTATCCCATAGATAAAGAGAATTGGAAAGTTTCAAGTGTCTAGCTTGAAGGGTGTGGAAAAAAGTTGCGAACATACAGACGGACGGACGGACGGACGGACGGACACCATGACGGACATTGCACAAACCCAATATACTCTTTACCTTTGGTATAGAGTATAAAAATAAAAATTAACAAATAAATAAAAAAATACTTTTGCGACAACAACGAGGTGTCGTAAGACCCTATAGGCACGAAGCACGAAGCGAGGCAGGCGATGCAGGCGCTGCTTCTTGGCGTTTATCATTCTTTGTAATTTAGCGACCCCTCGAGCCGCCACAAACCCGAGCAGCAGCAGCAACCGCTCTTCATTATCTACTTTCCCAAACTCCCAGCTCCATTGTATAAAGTGTGGCCATTTAGCGTATTTAGTCTTCTACAGGCAGCTTATTTAATTTTGCGTCCCGTTACGCACAATTACACCAAGAATGCTCGGGCAGGTAAGCATTCAGAGCCAGCATGCCTCGCACTTTAAAATACTCTTCTTGAAATGCAATCGAATAATGTATAATTCCGGGTTGTTTTATTTTGTTCAGATTTTTAAATAAAGCAGACAAATTTCTATTATTTTTAGACGGATTTTGCCTTTTTTGCATTACGTTTTGCGTTATCAGAAATGGGAGACTCGCCATTGATGCCAACTTTCGTTAACAGACGCTTTCTATAATTTAAGAACGGCTGCCACTTCTCCTTGCAAGTGCTGTTCTCCACAGCCTTTCCGGTAAGATCATCCAAGTGAGCGATAATATCGTTCACCAAACTTTTTTTTAGTTATATGAACAAAACGTTCTAGGACTTGGAAAAAATCTCCATTTGGGGGCCCCACATTTTGATCATCCATCCGACATTTATCTAAGGCAAACTTAATGCCCTGATAATGCAATATTTTCACACCGCCACGTGCCTTCTCCAGGTCGTTTTCAAATACCTCGATAAGCGATTCAGCCAGCACAAGTAGCTCGATAAACTCACTCGAGTTTGTGAACACATCAATACAGGCACGAATCACAATAAAACCAACGTTTTTCATTGATATTTTTCTAAGTGCATTTAACATTATGTCACCGTAGCTTTCACGGAACTGGAATTAGGTATAACTGAATAAATTAATGTTCATTGGGCCATCGACATAAGTGACGACTTACCTGTCGATAGAACCGGTAAATAATTGAGTAATAAGCATTGTTAAGGACCTTGTGAACTGCCAGCTGGCAGAATCTAAATAAAGCTTCTCGCTTTTGACTCTCATTATTTGGGTTGGTGTCATCAAATACATGTTCCATCACAAATTGTAGAAGCATTTCAATCTCCTCAAATTCAGGTTTGCATCGCATTCTTCGAAGATTTCCCGTAAAAGATTTGTATGACAGCAGATACAGATCGCAAACACCATTAAATGCCTTAAATGTAAAAATTAATTAACTGACGCTAATATCACTAGTTTGAGCTTAGTTATGTAATAAAAGTTAAATTAACTCAGATTGATCGATTGTCCTGTTGTTTGTTTTTTATACCCTTCACATGTGAATCAGGGTATATTGACTTTGTCATAAATCTGTAACGCCTTAAAGGAATGATGGGAGACCCCATAAACTATATATTTAAATGATCAGGACGAGCTCAGGAATTGATTTCCGTCCGTCCGTCTGTCCGTCTGTCCGTCTGTCCGTCTGTCCGTCTGTCTGTTTCAACACGATTTCCGGCCAAACTGCTGAACCGATCTTGATGAAACTTTCACAGATTGCTTAGATCATGTCGGGTTTGTTCACTATGAAATTTCATCCCGATCGGAGCATTCTACGATATAGCCACCATATAAATTTACCATATCAACACGATTTCCGGCCAAACTGCTGAACCGATCTTGATGAAACTTTCACAGATTGCTTAGATCATGTCGGGTTTGTTCACTATGAAATTTCATCCCGATCGGAGCATTCTACGACATAGCCACCATACAAATTTACCATATCAACACGATTTCCGGCCAAACTGCTGAACCGATCTTGATGAAACTTTCACAGATTGCTTAGATCATGTCGGGTTTGTTCACTATGAAATTTCATTTCGATCGGAGCATTCTACGACATAGCCACCATACAAATTTACCATATCGTACTATCAATTGTTGTCTCTGTCGTGCACTTTCAAGTACCTACATGTCAAATTGTTGTTGTTGCACACGAACAAGTAAATGACGCTCAAGAGTAAAAATATTAGCGAAAAATTACCAACAACTGCACAGAAACATAAGAGGGGGAGCATTGATTTGGCTGTGTGAAGGGTATCATAGTCTTGGCATAGCCAAAATTAACTATGCGCCACTATGTTTTTTTACTGTCATTGATTAATAGTCAAAATAATAATATTAGTTTTTAGCCGCGTTTTTTTTGTTACTCACCATGTAAGCGACGCTCATGATGTTTGGGTGTTCGACTGCTTGGAATAAAATAAACTTGAGCTCAATGATGTGGTTACGCAAAGGCTCGAGACCCTCGATGTCAATTGGGTCAGCCAAGGTGTTGGTCAGCTCCCATTCAACAGACGAGTACAAAATCTTAATGCAAGAGCGTGAAACTCAGAAACTCAGTATCATGATTGAATTGGTTCACCCTCTGCAAAGATTTTTTTAGGTTGCAATGAACGCTGAAAGCCAGCGCCCACTCGGTGAAATCAAAGTACTGAAACAGTGCCGCAAGAAGGCGTAGCGAGGCAGTGAGACGCTTAAAGCGAGCGCGATTCCGATCGTTGGTTGCAAGCTGGCTGGCTCTGTTGGCCCTCATGTATTTATCCACCGCCTCTTCCTTTAAAGCATGTATAGAATTTTCGCTGGCTTTAGTTGCGTATGCATTCTTTTTTACAAGCTTATTAAGTGCTTTGGCACACGCCTCCAGAAATTGCCAGTTGTGACTCTCGTGCAATAGCGGTACAAGCGCATTGTTGATAAGTTGCATCATGAATCACGTTGAGAAATCCAAGTACGGAATTAGCTCTAAAAGCTGCTCCAAATCGAATACACTGAGTCGTGGCTGTCGCAATATTTTGCATAAGAACGGCATTAAAAACCATTTTGCTGTCTGCATGGCATTCGGATTGGGCTCACGCTTCAGATCGATAGATTCTTTTCCGTTCGGTATAGTATAGCTGATCGCAGACTGCTTGATTGCCGACCCCATGATACAAATTATTGCAGTCACTCGAATGGCAGTAGTATCCCCTGACCACAGTAGTAGCAACAAGAATTTACTACATAAGAGTGTCCAAACCAACAAGAATGGAACTTATATAGAGTCGTCATGAGGCCAAATTCTGACTGCCAGTTGGAATAGGCAATCGAGGCGACACCTCTCTCACAAAGCGCTGTTGCGGCTTTTTTCTCTGCCAGCGCATTTCGTGCCCGATTATCAAGCCACTCGGCTTGTCGACTGTGCTACGCTTATTTTCCCTCATAGCACAGCCAGCCAGCCATACTCTGTGTATATGCCAACAAGAATGGAACTTATAAGTTCCATTCTTGTTGGTCCACGCACTGCACTCACACATGTAAATACTGCAATGCGTGTGTAACATCGCTACACCAGCAAAACATATGAGCGAACCAACAATAACAACATATATATATGCATATGATTAAGACAATTTTAATAAACATTATTAATTATAATCAACAACTTTATTGTGTATACTTTACTTTTTAATATATATATTACTAATTATGGAGTTTTATAATAAATATTATGCACGCTTAAAACTAACTAATACAAGCGACATAGGAAAATGACGTAGACACTATGTTTACTTTTTTGCTTTGTCCAGCACCAAAATGACATGTGTGTGTGTGTGTGTCTGGTTACATTATTTTATTATGTCATCTTTCGCTACACCAGCAAAACATATGCGCGCATCAATAACAACACACACACATATATAAATGCAATTTGGGCGCGATATTGCCTTTCTTATTATGCGCGCGAATTTCGTACAAAGGAAGGCGTTTTATATAAAAAAAAGACCTCGCGAATAAAAACACGACTGTGTGTTCTGTGTATCGAGAATCAACTAAACTTCTTTATTTAAATTGGTTTACATGAAAGCTTAATTCTATCTTAAAATAATTGTTGATACAAATGTCTGGCTATTGACCTACTCATTGGCGTGTGCAGGTACATTTCCTGTTATTGCCAAATATGCAATGCTTGCATTTCCTGTTATTGTTCTGATTGGACTTATGACTTATTAGGAATTTAAAGAGCTCAATAACTCTTGCACTTTCATACTTATGTTCTTATTTTCGACATTTTTACTGGTGGGATCATACATAACTTCTCCCCCTTTTAGTTAAGAATTCTCCTGAATTCTACTGTTATTTAAATGAATTTTAATTTTCTTGTGTTTCAATATAGTAATTGCAATCAATATAATTATTAGTATTAATATAGCTGCATTGCAAATATATGTTATGTCTTTATGTGTATTTAAATTTTTTATGTTTAGCCAGTTAATTTTGTTATTCTCAAGTATTTTTTCGAATGTAATTTGTTTCGTAAAGTTTTGCATTTGTTTTCTTTTTTCATATTATGTTATTTCATTTTCTTTTTTCGTAAATGTTCGTAAAATAATTATTTTCTATATTGATTGTACAATTTGCAAATTGTATTAACATATTGTTTTCAATTTTAATTTCTTTACTATTACAGTTTTGATGTAGTGTTTCGTTATTTGCGTTCTTAATAACCGAAGTTACTTCGTCTAGTTCTATTATTTCCATTTCTTGTTTTTTAATTAATTTGCAGTTATTCTTGAATATACAATGTGTACTTAATTTCATTTCTTTTAATTTTTTATTCTTTTCGTATGTATATGTTATGTTTTTGTGGGTGAATGTTACTTCTGATTTCTGCTCTATTTCAAATTTTTCTTTATTCGGTATTGGTATTATTTGTAATATTTTAGTTGTTAAAAAATTCTTAGGTATTTCTATTGAAAATAAAAATAAAAAATTATTCTTAAACATTTAAATTTATAATTAAACTTTGTAATCTCGTTATTCGTTAATATGCTTGGATGTAAAATGTTATATTTAGCTGCGACAACATTGTCCTGTAAGTGTTCTATTTTATCTTTTATCATTTGAATTTTTATCTGTTGGTCGTAATATAAATTTTCTTGGTATCTGCTGTTCTCGTATTTGTCAATTGCATTTAATTGATTTTCGATTGCTATTCTATCTGACTTAATTATGTGTTCCATATATCTAATTGTGTCATTAAAATAAGTGTTTTTGTAAACCTGTTTATTTAGTGATTCGTCCGTTTCTTGTATTTTTATACTCGATACCGAAGGTAAAGAGTATATTGGTTTTGTGCAATGTCCGTCATGGTGTCTGTCCGTCTGTCCGTCCGTATGTGTGCAAGTTTTTTCCACACCCTTCAAGCTAGAGACTTGAAACTTTCCAATTCTCTTTATCTATGGGATAGTAAATTAAAGTGTCAAGATGGGGGTTCTACGATAACGGGTGGGCTGGTAAATCGATAAATTCGATAACTCAAAACCGATAAATCCACATATTTCGCACATCATTACAGCTGGAAGTACCAAATTTGGTAAGAAGATAGCTATTAGCAACCCCCAAAAAACTGCATCAAAAATTTTGGAGCCACGCCCCCCCCATTACGCCCCCAGCCCCCGCATTTTGAAATCAGAAATAGCTATATCTCCCACAGTTTTTGAGCTATAGCCACCAAATTTGGTGCCAAGATAGGTGATGATGACCCCCTAAAAACTGCACCAAAAGTTTGGATGCCACGCCCACCGATACTGCCCTAGCCACCCCCATCCACCCCAACGCTTCGTCAAAAACGGGAATGCGTGTATCTTCCACAGTTGTGGAGCTAGAGCCACCAAATTTGGTAGTAAGTTAGCTGGCAACGACCCCCAAAAAACTGCATCAAAGTTTTGGAGCCACACCCACCCATTTCGCCCCCCTTTCCCAACCTTTTACAAACTTTGAGCTAGAGTCACCAAATTTGGTATGAAGATAGCAATTGACATTTCACATAAACTTGCGTCAAAAATTTGGATGCCATGTAACAAATAACGTACGGCTATCAGAGGAACGGATATTCGGACAACGGGTAGGAGTACGCGCTGGCATTGGCTAAGCTCGTCGGCAATGTCGTGAGTGTAAATACCAAAAAGAATAACCTCCCCTTGCGGTGCTCCCTGTAGTATAAGTTTATTAATTTAAAAAAAATCGCGTACTATGTTTTTATAGAGAGAAAAAAAAGAAAGACGGGAAATATTAGCTTGAGGGGGGGAAAAGGCGACAGTAGGCGGAAAAAGGGGGAAGGTTCTCATACAGCTAATAGGGCAGTCAAGTCAGACGGACCCATTGTTTCCACACCGTTGTTGTTGTGCGGGTTGCCCACCCTTCCATGATCCTGGCATTGCCCAAATGAACCTATGACCTCAGGATCCCAAATGGTCCGACTACAGCTATTTCATCCCAGTACAGCAAAGCATGCCTCCATTAGAAATACACGAATTTAAGCAAACATCTTTAAATGCATTTTATTGCCTAAGGAAATATATAGGGCACATTATTATAAACAAAAAAAAATTAACTAACGATTTATCCACTAACATTTGTAAGTGAAAAGAGCTGTATGAAACATTATTATTATAAATGAATAAAACTAAACGTGATAAATATATGGAATATGCGGTGCATATAACTAATTTATACAATTAATTTTTGTGCGTACACAGTTATATTTGTTGATTATTATATTTAAATACACTGGAACTTTTTATTTAGGTACAGACTATTGGCAATAAGAACAAGAAAATTCAAAGGCAAACAGATAGCAGAAGGCCCACGGTACACAGTCAGCTGTGTCTATATAAAGGTTAAGTGAGTTCATAAACAAGCCCAAAAGGGAAGCTTTAGCCCAGGTATTAATTGTTATCATATAAAAGCTTTTGCATCACTTACCCATACTCCCACGATGAAAGATCTTTCACGGTGTTGGCATGCTGTAATATTAAGGTTAGGTTGGGACAAAGCTTTTACTCGCGTACAAAAAAAAAATTCTAAGCTGGCTGCTATGACACGCGTTTTAGTTATAAGTCTATTGATGCCATTAATAAATCACTAATTTTAACATTATTATTTTTTTTATACCCTTCACATGTGAATCAGGGTATATTGACTTTGTCATAAATCTGTAACGCCTTAAAGGAATGATGGGAGACCCCATAAACTATATATCAAAATGATCAGGACGAGCTCAGGAATTGATTTCCGTCCGTCCGTCTGTCCGTCTGTCCGTCTGTCCGTCTGTCTGTTTCAACACGATTTCCGGCCAAACTGCTGAACCGATCTTGATGAAACTTTCACAGATTGCTTAGATCATGTCGGGTTTGTTCACTATGAAATTTCATCCCGATCGGAGCATTCTACGATATAGCCACCATATAAATTTACCATATCAACACGATTTCCGGCCAAACTGCTGAACCGATCTTGATGAAACTTTCACAGATTGCTTAGATCATGTCGGGTTTGTTCACTATGAAATTTCATCCCGATCGGAGCATTCTACGACATAGCCACCATACAAATTTACCATATCAACACGATTTCCGGCCAAACTGCTGAACCGATCTTGATGAAACTTTCACAGATTGCTTAGATCATGTCGGGTTTGTTCACTATGAAATTTCATTTCGATCGGAGCATTCTACGACATAGCCACCATACAAATTTACCATATCGTACTATCAATTGTTGTCTCTGTCGTGCACTTTCAAGTACCTACATGTCAAATTGTTGTTGTTGCACACGAACAAGTAAATGACGCTCAAGAGTAAAAATATTAGCGAAAAATTACCAACAACTGCACAGAAACATAAGAGGGGGAGCATTGATTTGGCTGTGTGAAGGGTATCATAGTCTTGGCATAGCCAAAATTAACTATGCGCCACTATGTTTTTTTTTTGTTACACTCACTTAATTTTTATATTTACTTATGGGGGAGTTATTTTTGCTTTTTTTTTGTTCTTGTCTGACCTAAGCCCACACTTTATGGATTATACATTTTTTCTTCTTCTTTTTTTTTCTTTGGGGGCGTTTATAGGTTATAAGGGTAATACTTATAAATATATTTTAATATTTGAACAATTATTTAACCAAGGTATTTAAACATTATAGCAACTATAATGTATTTGCACAAAAGAGAGAGTTATTATTCCTAGGCTTTCATTAGCATATCTCAACTTCACTTGCGACACAAAAAAAAAACAGAATCCATAAATCGAACACAAGAAAACTTGATGCACTTAACACTAATGCGCTATATAACGAAAGGCTACGTTACACTATTTAACTTAAATTTTCCTGATCACGATATTTACTACTTTACGACGATAAATCTACATTTGTTGTAAGCTGTTCCGGCGCGACGATTTCCAACTAAATTAGGACGGTGACTGAGCTTTAATCAGCGCAGCTGTTTCAGTCTTTGCACATGCTCCAGCATGTGATGGTAGGTATGTATGTTGGTACGTAGCCTGAGCTTTTGTTGTTGGCCGTTTTACTTGTCAGCGCAGCAGCAATACATTTGAATTAAACTTGAATATTGAAATTCTTCGCTGCCCAATAGTACTGTTGGGACGTAGGTGCAATGGATATACGAGGTGCCCTTTTTGTGGGCACCCAAAGAATTTTTTGTTTAAACTTTCTGGCTGGAGCAGATTTCCTCTTCAATGTTAAATTAAATGTTTTGTGCGTGGACTTGCTTTCGTATTTTTCTTCTTGTATTACGATTCACTTGCACAGAGCACCATAACCCCTTTTTTTTTTATTCTTTTGGTTATTTTTTTATTCGTTTGCCGTAGTTTAAAAACGCGAACAACTTGACTGCTTGAAGATCACAACCAGAAAGATCGACTGCAAGTCATTATAAGGTTAGGAAACCCATGAGTCTCCGGAAATTCGTTTCACCTTTTCTTTCGGCTCCTATCCGATAAATTCTTCTTTGGTTTTATTTTGAATTTCACCAACCCAGCTGACTTCGCCTACGGTCAGAAAAGAAGACAATTATAGTTTCCTTTTTTGACTCCCAGAGGGCTATCAACCAGCAAAATTTCTAAGAGAAATTAAAGAAGATTTTCTACTTTTCCCAGTATTTAAGCTAACTATATTGAAAGTTTTATTATAGGTATAAATATTACAATAAATTTTTTTCAATATTTATAATTTTTCTCTTGTTCAAACATTTAAATGATTTGCCAAAAAAATCTGCATACTTTTGCGCGGTGACTTAATATTTCTGCACGAGCTAGTTAGGGGATAAAATATAAATTCCACTGGTCGACAAGCGGACATTACAGCCACGCCCACTCATTCCACCCCAAGCCCCTCTTTCTCCACCTTTTACAAACTTTGAGCTAGAGTCACCAAGTTTGGTATGAAGATAGCTGGTGTCATCCCCATCTGCATCGGAGAATCCTTAAGGAGAATCTTTAGCAGCGTACACCCCTGCCGCATCCGTACCCCTTTGCAATCAGGCCTTTTATAATACTGGTAACGAGTATACCGCAGTCAGTTGCGTCCGAATGCAACGTTTCCACTTGTTTTCTCTATTTTTGTTCCGAATTTTCAACATTTTTCCTTTTGCGTATTCTATATTTTCTCTGATTTTCTCCACTTCTACTTTGATATTTTGGGCTTCATTCGGTGTACATTTAATAGTAGAGTGATATCTGTTGTTATAATTTCTTACTGCTCTTTGCAACATCTGTTTCACTGAAATCTTTCCTGCTTCTGTCTTGTATATTATTCTGAATTTTTCTACTAATGAATTGTGTAATCTCTCTACATCTGCATTACCCGTGTGACTGTTTGGTTTAGTCAAATGTAATTCAATGTTTTCTTGATTTAACAGTTCTTTCATTCTTATTGAATTGAACTCATTATCAGCAACAATCTTTTTTGGTTTTCCTATTTTTGTAAAATGTTCCTCTATCTGTTCGATTATTGTCGTATGGTTTCTGTCGTTTAAAAGGTATACTGCTGCGAATTTGGAAAATTTATCTATTATCGTCAGAAAATGTGTATTGTTTACTACATACGTGTCTATATGTATAACCTGATTTTTATACTCGATACCGAAGGTAAAGAGTATATTGGTTTTGTGCAATGTCCGTCATGGTGTCTGTCCGTCTGTCCGTCTGTCCGTCTGTCCGTCTGTCCGTCCGTATGTATGCAAGTTTTTTCCACACCCTTCAAGCTAGAGACTTGAAACTTTCCAATTCTCTTTATCTATGGGATAGTAAATTAAAGTGTCAAGATGGGGGTTCTACGATAACTGGGGGGCTGGCAAATCGATAAATTCGATAACCCAAAACCGATAAATCCACATATTTCGCACATCCTTACAGCTAGAAGTACCAAATTTGGTAAGAAGATAGCTATTAGCAACCTCCAAAAAACTGCATCAAAAATTTTGGAGCCACGCCCCCCATTCCGCCCCCAGCCCCCCGCATTTTAAAGTCAAAAAAGACTATATCTCCCACAGTTTTTGAGCTATAGCCACCAAATTTGGTGCCCAGATAGGTGATGATGACCCCCTAAAAACTGCACCAAAAGTTTGGATGCCACGCCCACCGATACTGCCCTAGCCGCCCCCATCCACCCCAACGCTTCGTCAAAAACGGGAATGCGTGTATCTTCCAGAGTTGTGGAGCTAGAGCCTCCAAATTTGGAGGGAAGATAGCTGCTAACGACCCCCAAAAACTGCATCAAAGTTTTGGAGCCACGCCCACCCATTACGCCCCCAGCCCCCCCGCATTTTGAAATCAGAAATGGCTATATCTCCCACAGTTTTTGAGCTATAGCCACCAAATTTGGTGCCAAGATAGGTGATGATGACCCTCTAAAAACTGCACCAAAAGTTTGGATGCCACGCCCACCAATACTGCCCTAGCCGCCCCCATCCGCCCCAACGCTTCGTCAAAAACGGGAATGCGTGTATCTTCCAGAGTTGTGGAGCTAGAGCCTCCAAATTTGGTGGGAAGATAGCTGTTAACGACCCCCAAAAAACTGCATCAAAGTTTTGGAGCCACGCCCCCATTTCGCCCCCCTTCCCCCACTTTTTACAATTTTCGAGCTAGAGTCACCAAATTTGGTATGAAGATAGCAATTGACATTCCACATAGATCTGCATCAAAAATTTGGATACCTCGCCCACCCATACCGCCCCCAGCCCACCTTTCCCCACTTTTTACAAACTTCGAGCTAGATTCACCAAATTTGGTATGTAGATAGCAATTGACATTCCACATAGATCTGCATCAAAAATTTGGATGCCTCGCCCACCCATACCGCCCCCAGCCCCCCCTTTCCCCACTTTTTACAAACTTCGAGCTAGAGTCACCAAATTTGGTATGTTGATAGCAATTGACATTCCACATAGATCTGCATCAAAAATTTGGATGCCTCGCCCACCTATACCGCCCCCAGCCCCCCTTTCCCCACTTTTTACAAACTTCGAGCTAGAGTCACCAAATTTGGTATGAAGATAGCAATTGACATTTAACAAAGATCTGCAACAAAAATTTTGATGCCACGCCCACCCATACCGCCCCCAGCCCCCCTTTCCCTACATTTTACAAACTTTGAGCTAGAGTCACCAAATTCGGAAGGAATATAGCTGGTGGCATCCCCATCTGCATCGGAGAATCTTTAAGGCAGCTTACACCCCTGCCGCATCCGTACCCCTTTGCAATCAGGCCTCTTTTTACCGGTTTTAATACTGGTATCGAGTATGCCGCAGTCGGTTGCGTCCGACTGCAACGTTTCCACTTGTTTTCCGTTGGAGTTTCTGTTTTACTGAATTTATTTTTTACCGGGGTTCTATCGTACTTTATTTCCTTACAAAAGTCGCATTGGTTAATGACCACCGGTATTAATTCTAACAGTTTTGGGTAATAAATTTTATTCTTCATTTGGTTATAGGTTTCCTGAATACCTGAATGCATACTCTCTCTTACATGGTAAAACGATATTTGTTTCACTGCTTCGGTTTCGTGTTCAATGTCTTGTGCCCTAAACGTGCATTTAATGAGTTCTAATTGCTTGTCATTTGAGTATAGTTGAATTAATTTTTCCTGTACTATATTGTATTTGTGGTAGGATAATTCTGAGAAAATGCCTATTTTTCCTTTTTTTTATATATCTTACGAAAATCTCTTCCATATTCGGGAAGTCGTATTCTGCTATGAAAATTATTCTTTTCCCATGAGTTATTTTCAATCCTTCTGTTTTTTCGTTTGTGATCACTATCTGTGTTTTGTATTTGTTTACTATCTCTTCTTTTATTGAAAATGATCTTGTAAATTTTCCTCTGCTGAATGAACTGTCGCTATTGATGTGTCGTCTTCTACGTTTGCTATTATATTTATGTCTGATATATTGTCATTAATGTCATATTCTTCTTCCTTATTATTGCTGTCACATTCATAATCATTTTTTTCTAACCTACTTAGGTAATCGGCTACTCTATTTTCTTTTCCTTTTAAATAATCTATTTCGAATTTATATTCTCCTAGTTTTAATAACCACCTTTGATGTCTGGGTGAAATGTCTTTCCTTTTATACTTTGAATGTAAAAATTTTATTGGTTGATGGTCGGTTAATATTTTAAACTTTCTTCCATACAAGTAAGGTCTGAAGTAGTTTACACTCACTGTTTGTTTAGCATTCTTGATGCGAAACAAATTGGATGCCTTTCTTGGGAGAGGACCGCACCGATAGCGTAATTTGATGCGTCGGTCGTAAGTGTGAATGTTTTTTTTTAAAATTTGGGTATCTTAATATTGGGTGTGAGCTGATGAGATTTTTTAAGTTTTTCGAATGCTTCGATGTAAGTAGGATCTTTTGTATTTACTTTTGCGTCTTTCTTGAGGTATTTTGTCATTGGTTGTGCTACTTTAGCGTAGTCTTTAATAAATTTTCTGTAATATCCTGTTATGCCTTGGAATTTTTGAATTTGTTTTACTGTTTTTGGTAATAATAACTTCTCTATTACAATTATTTTGTTAGGGTTTGGCTTGGTACCTTCATTTGTTAAAATGTGTCCTAAAAATTCTGTTTCTCTTCTCATAAAGTTACACTTGTCAATTTGTATTTTTAAATTTTTTTTCTCTAAAATTTCAAATATTTCTTTAATAGATTGAATATGTTCTTGCAACTAAAGTGCTAAAAATAAGTATATCGTCTAAATATAACACACACTTGTTGTTAATGTGATCTCTTAAAATTTCATTCATAAGCCTTTGAAACGTGGCAGGTGCGTTTTTTAGACCAAAAGGCATTCTTAAAAATTCGTTTAACCCGTGTGACGTTACGAATGCCGTTTTCTTTCTATCTCCTTCCCTTACTAAAATCTGATGGTAGCCCTTAGCTAAATCTATTGTCGTGAAGTATTGTGCTCTTCCGAGTTTGTCAAGAATTGATTCGATATTGGGAATAGGAAATTTATCGTCAATAGTTATTTCGTTTAACTTTCTGTAATCTACTACTATTCGAAATTTTTTCTTTCCCGAATTGTCTAATTCCTTTTGTATTACTATTAGTGGGCTTGAATACCTTGAATTGCTTTTTCTAACTATTCCTTGTTCTTCCATATCTTTTATCTGTCTTCTAACTTCTTCCTCATGTTGAGGTGTGTATCTATATAATTTTGAATTTAGTTGCTCATCTGTAGTCGTCCGTATTTCATGTTCGATCTCGGTTGTGCTAGTCAATTGTTCCCCTTCTTTAAAGAAGAGTTCACTGTATCGATTAACTATGTTTTTAACTTCTTTAAGTTCTTCTGCATTTAAATGTCCCAATTCCAAGCTATCAAATTTTTCGTTATTACATTCGAGTGTACAAATTTCTTCGTATCGGTATGAATTATTTATTATAATATTTTCTTTATTATTCAAAGTTAAGATTTTCTCTTCAATGTTGATGAACGCGTTCAAAAAGTTTAAAAGATCTATTCCTATTATAAAATTCTATTTTCTTCCTTTTAACGGGGCCAACTTCCAGCGTACCCAAGCGTTATTTGGTAAATTGAATTCCCTAGGTGCATTTGTATGTATTTCGTACTCTATTGTATCTTTGCCGTTTATTGTGCTGTAATGTATGGGTCTGTTTAATTTTATTTTTCTGTAACTGTTTATTTGATTATTCACTAAACTTAATGTGGCACCTGTATCTATTAATGCTACATATTTCTGTCCTTCAATGTTAAGTTCCATTAATGGTAGGCATTCCGAGGCTGCTTCGTAAAAAAAAACAGAATTGTTTACCTCTGCCTCTTCGTAATAGTCTCCCTGATTCTGGTCGTTCTGTTCGTTTGAGTTGTTGTCGTTTTCATGGTAATTGTTATCATACGATTCATTGTGGCATGTGTTGTTACTCCTATTTCGTTCTGCTTCTACATTGTCTACTTCCATAGGTTCTGGGTTTCCAGACCTATATTGTCTTGTTTGTTGTGAGTTCGTTTGTTGATTATTCTGGTAATTCCTACTCTGTCCCGAGTTGTTACTTCTTATATTCTGTCTGTATTGTCCAGAGTTATGGTTTTTATAAATCTGCTGATGGTTCCTATTATTTTGGTTTAAATTCTGATTTGCGTTAAACTGCTGGTTGACTTGTTGATCGTATTGTTGATTCGTATTTTTATTTTGATAATTATTCTTATGATTTTGCTGTTGGGCGTTTGGGTTATAGCTATTGTTAATAACCCCTTGGTTTCTATTGTATGACCCTGCTTCCGTATTATTTCTGTTGGGTTTTGGTTTTTTATATTGAAATCTGATGCAACTATTTTCGTACCTACGTAACATCATTATTCTTAATATTCTGTTTAGATCCTTTTCTTCGTATATTTTATCTAGTTATGTCTCTTGCGTCATCTCTTTAGCTGCATTAACTAACAAACTCTCTACATTGCTTAAATCTATAAAATTATCATTTTTATGGTATACAATAAGCTCGTCTGTCTTATATTTAATATTTTGCAGTTCTACTGCTAGCTCGGTTACCGAGTTAACCTTCAGATCGCATATTCTCCTGTATATGTGGTGTGGTTCTGTATCCGGCCGGTACCGTAGTTTTAACGTTGCTTTTATTAATTCCCAGTTGTCCGGTTTCGGTACGTTGATGATGACATCCTTGGCTTGTCCTTGGATGGTTTTGTAGAATATCGTCCGGGTTGCCTCTCGCTTCAATTGTAGATCCTGTACTCCTTGGAGAAGGTACTCCACGCTGCTGAAGAATGAGTTGATTGATATATCTTCTGTCCCCGTAAACGTCGCTAGGTGGTTCACATTTTTAAGTATGCGCTCTTGCTGGGCCATGTTATGACTGGTGCCTTGCAACTGTAGATATGCTTGTCGCAATTGTTCTAGTTGAGTTTCTCTAAGGGCCAGTTGCTCTAAAATGTCCGCCTGTGGCATATTTTGGTTTTCTTGTGTCATCCTGTTTGAGTTGTTCTGTTTTTAATCGATTTGCGCTCGACTTATTGTTTTTGATACACTTTGTTAACTGATTTTAAGTTAATCTTTTAAAGTTTTGAATACAAGTAAGTAACTGATTTTTAGTTAATCCTTTAAAGTTTTTAATACAAGTTATTAACTGATTTTTAGTTAATCCTTTAAAGTTTTGAATACAAGTTATTAATTGATTTTTAGTAAATCCTTTAAAGTTTTTAATACAAGTTATTTACTGATTTTTAGTTAAGTCTTGGTTTGTATTTTTACTTTATAAGTTTACTTTTGTATTTGCACTTTATTAGTCTTGTGTTGTATTTGCACTTTACACTTTGTAAAACTGGAAACTGATTTTTAGTTCCTTTGTTTGTTCGTGCTTACTTTTTTCTACCGTTGTCCTTTGCCTCAATTTATTTATTTGGTTCGGATTATCACTGGATCTTATTTAAAAACAAGATCCTACCGGCTGCGCCAATTTCGTACAAAGGAAGGCATTTTATATAAAAAAAAAGACCTCGCGAATAAAAACACGACTGTATGTTCTGTGTATCGAGAATCAACTGAACTTCTTTATTTAAATTGGTTTACATGAAAGCTTAATTCTATCTTAAAATAGTTGTTGATACAAATGTCTGGCTATTGACCTACTCATTGGCGTGTGCAGGTACATTTCCTGTTATTGCCAAATATGCAATGCTTGCATTTCCTGTTATTGTTCTGATTGGACTTATGACTTATTAGGAATTTAAAGAGTTCAATAACTCTTGCACTTTCATACTTATGTTCTTATTTTCGACATTTTTACTGGTGGGATCATACATAACTCGCGCGCCTTTATCACATTTGCCGCAATGAGAGCTGCCACTGCTGCAGTTCACAAACTACAAGTGAAAAGGGCAGTAGTAGGGAACTCGTGGTTCTGGAACAGGAAGTAGCTGTCACTTTTATTACCCCCCAATCATAATTTATGACCCCATCAAATTTTATGACCCCTTTTTTTTGACACTTTTTTTTATGACCCTTTTTTTTGACACTTTTATTACCCCCCAATACTATAATTTATGACCCTTTTTTTCCCATGATCGCGCCCGCATTAATTAGACTAGGTATTAAGGACAAAGGCATGACATTCCTAGGCCGCATTGTTATGGTTGCGAGAATCAGTGATCATAGAATCTGGTGTCAAGTGTACATCTGTTTGCACGTGCGTTGTCTTTTACCCCCTGCAAGCAAGCCACGACATGCATTGTTATTGTCAAGAGCAACATCAACAACAGCATCCTTGAGAATCAGTGATCATAGGATCGGGTGTCAAGTGTGCTCCTGTTTTAAGTGCGTTGCCTTGAACACGTGCAAGCAAGCCACAGCATACATTGTTTTTGCCAACAACAACAACATTCATGTGGGTTTGTGAGCAAGGGATCGGGTGTCAAGTTGTGAAAATCAGTGTTCACACTATCAATTTTGGCTATGTAACCAATTTGTATTAGAGTCAAGTGTGCTCCTGTTTGACAAGCAGGCTATAAACATTGATCTTTATGGTTGTGATAATGACAGGATCAGTTTTAGCTATTTAACCATTAAGTGCTAGAGTCAAGCGTGCTTCAGTTTTAAATACGTTGCTCTGCACACGTGCATTGTTATTGTCAACATCATCAACAACAACGTTCGTGGGGGGGGGGGTTATGTGTGCAAGGATGGGAATTTTCTGTCGCAGCAGCAGCAGCAGCAAGATCAACACATTGTTTTTAAACAAGAGTATTGATTCTTGTAGATTAAGATTATAAAGAGTTAGAGGGAGAAAGTGATAGAGGGAGAAGGTGAAAGAGGGGGAGTGTTAGAGGGAGAAGGTGTTAGAGGGAGAAAGTGATAGAGGGAGAAAGTGTTGGAGAGAGAAGGTGTTAGAAGGAGAAGGTGTTAGAAGGAGAAAATGTTAGAAGACTTACAAGTTTGTGCATGCTTGAAGTGCGCTAGTCAAAGGTCAAGTACATTAGTTGGCTAATGTGTTATAGATATCACCGTCCGTGAGGATCAGTGAGCCAAGTACATTGCCTTTGAAACTATTAAGGTTTCTTAGCTACAAGTTAGTAGATAAGAGAGAGAGTGAGAGAGAGTCAACTGTGCGCAGGTTTCTTAGCTACGAATAAGTAGATAAGAAAGAGTCGAGAGGGCGCCTGTTTGACGTGCGTTGCCTTGCACACCTGCAGGAAAAACATAAACAATTAATGCTTATGATTATGATGAGCAGTGTGCAAAGTAAGAAAGGATAGAGAATAAAGAAAAGCGAGCGCTTGTTCGATGTACGTTGCATTGTTATGGTCAACAGCAACAACAACAACAAACTTCGTGGGGGGGTTATGTAAGCAAGGGATGGAAATTTTCCTACGCAGCATCAGCAGCAGCAGCAAGATCAACACATTGTTTTTAAACAAGAGTATTGAACAAGTGTATGAAACGCAGATGGGAATGTTAATTGTTTTGCCCCCTTCATCCTTAAGATGAATGCTTAGCGCCATCCTTTTCTAACCTCTGTTTTTTTATATATCTGTTTTAATTATTGCACTGACTTCTGTTACTTTTATAGAGCTAATTAGTATAACTTTTTAATTTTTCTTACTTTATTAATAAACTATCAAATTATGTTTTTCTTATAGATATGTTTTAATTTAATTTTTTTTTTTTTTTTCATAGATTTTTACAGTATATTAAATTTGAGAATTATATTAAGCTTGTTCCGTTGAGGGATTAAGCAAACACAAACACCGAACATTTATATTAATGACATATAGTTATAGCCGGTAGAACACACAAGTCATACTCCATGATTTTGTTTCGGCTTGATAAAAAGCTTTTTTAAGTCTATATTATAAGCCTAAGTTCTAGTACTCACTATATACATATCTAAGAATGCTTTTATGTATGTCACTATTCTGAAAGCTTAAAGAAGTTCATGTAGCTGGTATAATAAATCATGTTTCAACAAAATTATTTAGATCTTAATATTTATACTTTATCGTTTATTGAATTTATTATTATTTATTTTTTTTTTATTTTTTTAATACCCATATATGTATTCGATTCTGTTCTATCTGAGTAATAATTTATTTTGCTTTTACATTCTTTAAATTCTTTAAGGTAATCTTTTAGGCTTAACAAATAATCTTTTCCTTAACTTTCCGTCTGCTCGCTAAAAGATTTTCGTCAAATGACACTTTTCATATTTAAGATATCCGTCAAACTATTTATTATACTCGACTTAAATTATTTCATTAAACTCACATATCAAATAAATTTCTAAAATAAAGAAACTGAAAACAGTAAGATGTTCTAAGCAGCTGGATTGTTTTTTTTTTATACAAACGGTTTTTACTATTGTCTTTCCCAGTATGCTACTTACAATAAAATGTATAAAGAGTGTGTTTTGTACTCATTTACTGACTTCAAAAATTCTTCTATTGATGTTGTCTGATACCCTATCTTAATTTGTGTAATACTTAATCGTTTTCATCAACTTAGTATTCTTTTGATTTTTAAAATTTTTTTGTTATTTTGACTAGACTTTACGCTTAAAACGAGATAGATTCTATTGTTATCCTTAATACGTTAGCTTAATTTTAACAGGGAAATCGATCGGACATTGATTTTTAACTTTATAATCAATTGCTTTAATATATTTTAACTGTCAACCTACATACCTTTCTACTTTTTTAGTGATTATGTAAGATTTTTATATTTCCAAACTCATTGCTTAAACTAAGAAAATTTCGTTATTAATTTCTTTTAATTGATGGATGGTAATATTTTATTTCATAATTCTCCTCATTTTTATTACATTTAATAAGGAAGTGCATTGAACCAGCTTAACAGTTCGAGATATGAGTCCTACACTGTTTCGAAAAGTATATCTTCGTTAGCTGTTTTAATTTAAGGGTTAGGTATCTACTACTACTGTTCCCTAACTGTGATAGTTGCAGTTTTGTTACATCTCACCTCCATTTTTTTTTCTTTCTTTTATTTTATTTATTTATTTTTTTTTGTAGGTGCTTTATTAATTTTAATAAGTACAAAACCCTTTTGCTCTAGATGCCATGTTATTAGGTTTTATTTTTTCATTCAATTATTATAATTATTTCTTAAAGAGATTCATTTTCTTTAGTGCTCAAAACTTATTGTCGCTAAAGGATTTGTTTTTCATTGATCTGAGATATTTCGTAAATTCATGAAACCATTGTAAGGTGCTCTATTCTTCTTGAACCTTGCATTAATCTTAAATTTGGATGGCAAAATAAGGTTGTGATGTACTAAAGCTCGAGATGACGTAAAAGTCGGTATTTTACATAACGGGCATAAAATAATGTACGTTTACTATCACCGGATTGGTTTATACCCACTAAATATTGGTATTTTCAGTTTTTTTTCTTTCTTTGTTTTAATTGTTTTAAACACCCTAGCTCTTGATCTTGTGTTTTGATTTTAGATTAGGGTCTGATTTTATTGTATACTGTTTAATGAGGAGGCTCCAAAGAATAAGATTTGATTTGGTAATTGTATGGTATGATTTGTTCTTCTTTTTTTTGTGGTTGTATTGTAGAACACTTCTTGTGTGTATGTTAAACTAATAAAAAGAGCGCAAGCAAGCCACTTACAATAATTTTCACTAGCTTAGGATTCATGGTCTTAAGACCGTTTAGACTTCATGGTGAGTAGTTTTTGCTAGGCTATTTTCTATTATGATTCTTGTGGGCTATAATTCGTACATTAAAAGAACGAGATAAAGTTGTTTTTGTTTAGGTCCACAATCTATTTTCTTGGTCCATTTTCCTTGGCATATAATACAGCAGGAGTAAGATTTAAAAGTAGTATCTCATTAATTTTATTCTTTTATGTTATTTGACTTTATATATTGCCTTTAAATTTCAGGGTTTTGCCTCTTAATTTTTGAACCGAGACATAGTATTTTTATTTCTGTAATGCATAAACGAAAGCATCCTTGATCCCAGATAGTATGTTTATTCTTGATCAATATTTAGATCAGCACCGTAGGCTTCCTAGATCTGTATGTCTGTATCTATGCAAACTATTTTATCAGCTTTTAGGTATCGAGATTAAATTTTGCTCAGAATCTAATCGCTGCCTTAAACCCATGAGTGTTACAACTTTCACACTTAAGGAGCATTAGATCTTTTCGTTTTAAAGAGTTTACTATTTGACGATTTTAAGAACAATTTGCTTGCCTGAGCTTGGTAGGTTATACAGTTAAAACAATTAGTGGAAAGATGGAACTGTCTTATAGAATTTCTAATACATTATAAGTTGCTTCTTTCCCTATCGCTTATTCTCACGCACTTTGAGATTATAACATTACTTAATGGAATGTGCTGTATGTTCCTGATTGTTTGCTGATTATTGTTGTTAATTATTATTTTGTTTATTTATTTCTTTTACATCTCATATAGTATTTTTCTCTTATGTTTCTTTTTTCGCTTCACTTCTATACTTACTTTAATAATTTATCATATGTTTCCTCTAATTTATATTCAATCGCCTTTTAACTGACAAAAAATGAGTGGCGGTAAGCTGTTAAAAACGGAAGGCAATTAATCTATAAAACTGATGGAACGGAATAGTTGTGATTATTTTTCATTTAAAAATAAAAGTAGGCTGTTAAAATAAATATTTACTTATATTAAATTAAAATTTGAATTGATTTTTAGTAAGCCGGCTTTTTTTTCGAAAATGTAGTTTTTAAAAGAATATATTAAGCTCATATCATATTTATTTAGATTTTCACATTGAGGTAACACCAGCCCAACTCCCTCGATAGTGAGCTGCCGTTTACAGACGGTGAAGAAAATGGGATGCCGCTTTGTCATTTTTCATAATCACAATTAAGCTGCCCGACGATGAAAATGAGTTCCTTTACGATTTACGTACTGTCACTGTTTGCAGCAGCCTGGCGTCCTTCAAAGACTCAAACACTCATCATCATTATTTGCCCCCCTACGGCGAAGCGATCCTCACCTGAACCATCACTCGTACACACATAAGTAACTTTTACCTAGATTAGGTACGGTTTGCGGCTAGCCGTCTTATTTGAATAGTTCTGTTCTACTCTGCACCGATTTTGGATCCCCTGATTTCTATTATTCCCAGCTACTTTCCTAGGCTCACACCTTTAACTTCTAACACACCAGCCCACAAAACATATTATTTGGATATAAAAACATTAGACAATGACTATCAAGTACCAAGAGCTATTAAAAAAATTTATAAAGTATTCGGGGGAAATTTGATCGAACAATACAACACCCAAAATTATTATTAAATCGTGAAGTCATAGTCGAGTCTACTACATACTACACATTTTTCCATGAGTTGTTCACATTTAAAACCCCTATCAATTTATCCGTTTTTTCTTATTATTATTTTTTCAACCAAGTGTGTGCGTACCAGTGTTTTCAATTTTCTCTTTCTAGAAAATGTCTTTAACTTCGGCACCCTCATCGTCATTCAATATGTATGTTATAGGGATTTTTTTTTTTGTATTTCTATTATTGAAAAGTTTAAGTTTTCCGGTTTGGTGAGCAGCCCTTCTCATTAAAATATTATGTTTGCTTATACACACATAATCATTTGCATAGAGTTTTATATGACTAAAGACAATGTCTTAAAAATTTTTAACAATTATAAGATTAACTTTTATGTATGTAATTTTAGCTGTCCTATTATATTGCTGATTGTTCTAACTAAACAATTGATTGAACATTACCTCCATAATGTTTTTTAAACGTATCTTTGACTTAGTTTTCGATAATCACTACTTATTCAATTTTCTAGATCGAACCCGAGTCACGTTAATATAGCAGGGTACGACAAAATAAGCACGCAAGCAAGGTTGAGGGCAGTGACACTCCTAAAAGGGTTTGAGCCGAAGTGTGACGTAGAAAAAGGCACAATAAGGTAGGAGCTAACGAAAAGCGAGAGTCTTTAGCGGGAAGCGTGGCATCCCATGGCATCCTGTAGACTCAACCTAAGAGATTTCTTCGAGACGGAAGCCAACAGAGTATGGCAGCTCTCCACTCACAACTCACGTATTGCTCATCAAACCTGGCCAACCAGATGCCGGAAAAGATCAAATGAGCTCTGCCTCCTAAGCCGGAACAAGTGCTCTATTGTTACCAGAGTGATGACTGGGCACTGGCTTGTGGGGGGCACATGAGGCCAGATTACTGGTCCCACACAACGACTTCTGCAGAAGTTGTAGAGACGAGGAGGAAGAAGAAACAGTTCTTCACCTTCTTTGTACCTGTCCGGCCTTATGCAAAATTAGGTAAAGAATCCTTGGTGACTTTTTCTTCGAAGATCTATCTGAACTTGCGAGTAAAAGACCCAAATATGTAGCAAGGTACATCCAAGTAACAGGATGGACTCATGATGCGGGGTCATACCAAGAGTGATATAGGGGTCTCAGAGCCTTTTCGCGGCATCACAACGGGCCGAGTGCGGCCTAAGTGCGCCGAGGGGTATCCCTCCTTGGTAACCGCTCTAACCTAACCTAACCTAGCGGGAAGCGAGCTGAACGAAGACATCTGATCTCAGGCAAGACAAATGTTTATCGGGAGAGAGAATCCTCCTTTCACATTATAGCTGTATGCGTAGCCTTTACAGAAAACGAAGTTTCTTTTCTTAGAACAACATATCAACCGTATTAAAGTCTAAGAAACCCTCAACTCATCAAAAAATACTTGCTCTCGTACAGTGTCCATATCCGATGGAAGAGTTATAGAACTAGAAGGGGGCACAACAGACCTCTCAGGTACCAAATCATTCATCGACGATTAAGGTTTATACAGGCAGGAGACATATTATTCTATTATTAACTCCCCCTTTATATTTTTTTATTTTAAAAGAACATATCAATAAAATTGCTACTTTTTTCGGACGTTTTACTGATTTTTTATTAATTTTTTTATTATCTTGGCTCAAATTTAATTTCCGTTATTTTTTCCTTACAAAGTAATTTACATCTGTCAGCAATGTCAATTCGTGATTTTTTCGAAAAAATGTTTGAGAACCGAATCTATTTTTTAAAAAGTGCTATAAATTTTATTTATTTTATTATTTTTTTTCACCAAAAGCCAACGAATGTACTGACGCAATACTGCTCCGTTTCGTACTATAACTTTAATTTAACATCAAATGAAAGAACTAGTCCACAGTCGTGTCGATAAAAAACCGGGACTTAAAAGTACGCTATTGAATAGAGTAAAGTACTCCCTGCAAAGTGAGGCAGCGGTGGCCATCTGGCGTTTCCAGGCAAATATTTTCTCTTTCAACTCCAATTCTAGAACCCATCCAATAACCTTAAAAAGAGGTAAACCCAAGAAACATGGAACAGGTGGCAGTTTTGCTGTTAAAAACACGATTTTTCTGTTTTAGAAACCGGTTGTTGTTTAACTGTTTAAAACAGAGAGCTGTTATTTTTCCGGTTTTAAAAACCGGGGGCTGTTTTGATGTTATTTTTCATGTTTTCGGAACAGCTTGTTGTTTTACTGTTTTTTTCTGGTTTTAAATACCGGGTCTGTTAAGCTGTTATTTTTGTGGTTTTCAAGAAACATGTTGTTGTTTGACTGTTATTTTTTCCGGTTTAAAAACAGTTTGGGGGAGGGGGTGTCAGTTTTGCTGTTAAAAACAGGGATTTTTCAGGTTTAAAAACAGGTTGTTTATATATGTTTAAACGGAGAGCTGTTATATGTGCAATATGCAGATATAACAGCCCACCAGTTTACCATCTATCAACAACCTGTTTTAAAAACAGGTTGCTGTTTGAGTGTTATTTTTAAATAATAGTCAAACATCAACCTGTTTTTAAACCTGAAAAATCCCTGTTTTTAACAGCAAAACTGACACCCCCTCCCCCAAACTGTTTTTAAACCGGAAAAAATAACAGTCAAACAACAACATGTTTCTTGAAAACCACAAAAATAACAGCTTAACAGACCCGGTATTTAAAACCAGAAAAAATAACAGTAAAACAACAAGCTGTTCCTGAAAAACATGAAAAATAACATCAAAACAGCCCCCCGGTTTTTAAAACCGGAAAAAATAACAGCTCTCTGTTTTAAACAGTTAAACAACAACCGGTTTCTAAAACCGAAAAATCGTGTTTTTAACAGCAAAACTGCCACCTGTTCCATGTTTCTTGGGTTTACCTCTTTTCAAGGTTATTGGATGGGTTCTAGAATTGGAGTTGAAAGAGAAAATATTTGCCTGGAAACGCCAGATGGCCACCGCTGCCTCACTTTGCAGGGAGTACTTTACTCTATTCAATAGCGTACTTTTAAGTCCCGGTTTTTTATCGACACGACTGTGGACTAGTTCTTTCATTTGATGTTAAATTAAAGTTATAGTACGAAACGGAGCAGTATTGCGTCAGTACATTCGTTGGCTTTTGGTGAAAAAAAAAAATAATAAAATAAATAAAATTTATAGCACTTTTTAAAAAATAGATTCGGTTCTCAAACATTTTTTCGAAAAAAATCACGAATTGACATTGCTGACAGATGTAAATTACTTTGTAAGGAAAAAATAACGGAAATTAAATTTGAGCCAAGATAATAAAAAAAATTAATAAAAAATCAGTAAAACGTCCGAAAAAAGTAGCAATTTTATTGATATGTTCTTTTAAAATAAAAAAATATAAAGGGGGAGTTAATAATAGAATAATATGTCTCCTGTCTGTATAAACCTTAATCGTCGATGAATGATTTGGTACCTGAGAGGTCTGTTGTGCCCCCTTCTAGTTCTATAACTCTTCCATCGGATATGGACACTGTACGAGAGCAAGTATTTTTTGATGAGTTGAGGGTTTCTTAGACTTTAATACGGTTGATATGTTGTTCTAAGAAAAGAAACTTCGTTTTCTGTAAAGGCTACGCATACAGCTATAATGTGAAAGGAGGATTCTCTCTCCCGATAAACATTTGTCCTGCCTGAGATCAGATGTCTTCGTTCAGCTCGCTTCCCGCTAGGTTAGGTTAGGTTAGAGCGGTTACCAAGGAAGGATACCCCTTCAGCGCACTTAGGCCGCACTCGGCCCGTTGTGATGCCGCGAAAAGGCTCTGAGACCCCTACACCACTCTTGGTATGACTCCGCATCATGAGTCCATCCTGTGACTTGGATGTACCTTGCTACATATTTGGGTCTTTTTCTCGCAAGTTCAGATAGATCTTCGAAGAAAAAGTCACCAAGGATTCTTTGCCTAATTTTGCATAAGGCCGGACAGGTACAAAGAAGGTGAAGAACTGTTTCTTCTTCCTCCTCGTCTCTACAACTTCTGTAGAAGTCGTTGTGTGGGACCAGTAATCTGGCCGCATGTGCCCCCCACAAGCCAGTGCCCAGTCATCACTCTGGTAACAATAGAGCACTTGTTCCGGCTTAGGAGGCAGAGCTCATTTGATCTTTTCCGGCATCTGGTTGGCCAGGTTTGATGAGCAATACGTGAGTTGTGAGTGGAGAGCTGCCATACTCTGTTGGCTTCCGTCTCGAAGAAATCTCTTAGGTTGAGTCTACAGGATGCCATGGGATGCCACGCTTCCCGCTAAAGACTCTCGCTTTTCGTTAGCTCCTACCTTATTGTGCCTTTTTCATACGTCACACTTCGGCTCAAACCCTTTTAGGAGTGTCACTGCCCTCAACCTTGCTTGCGTGCTTATTTTGTCGTACCCTGCTATATTAACGTGACTCGGGTTCGATCTAGAAAATTGAATAAGTAGTGATTATCGAAAACTAAGTCAGAGATACGTTTAAAAAACATTATGGAGGTAATTTTCAATCAATTGTTTAGTTAGAACAATCAGCAATATAATAGGACAGCTAAAATTACATACATAAAAGTTAATCTAATAATTGTTAAAATGTTTTAAGACATTGTCTTTAGTCATATAAAACTCTATGCAAATGATTATGTGTGTATAAGCAAACATAAAATTTTAATGAGAAGGGCTGCTCACCAAACTGGAAAACTTAAACTTTTCAATAATAGAAATACAAAATAAAATCCCTATAACATACATATTGAATGACGATGAGGGTGCCGAAGTTAAAGACATGTTCTAGAAAGAGAAAATTGAAAACACTGGTACGCACACACTTGGTTGAAAAAAAATAATAATAAGAAAAACGGATAAATTGATAGGGGTTTTAAATGGGAACAACTCATGGAAAAATGTGTAGTATGTAGTAGATTCGACTATGACTTCACGATTTAATAATAATTTTGGGTGTTGTATTGTTCGATCAAATTTCCCCGAATACTTTATAAATTTTTTTAATAGCTCTTGGTACTTGATAGTCATTGTCTAATGTTTTTATATCCAAATAATATGTTTTGTGGGCTGGTGTGTTAGAAGTTAAAGGTGTGAGCCTAGGAAAGTAGCTGGGAATAATAGAAATCAGGGGATCCAAAATCGGTGCAGAGTAGAACAGAACTATTCAAATAAGACGGCTAGCCGCAAACCGTACCTAATCTAGGTAAAAGTTACTTATGTGTGTACGAGTGATGGTTCAGGTGAGGATCGCTTCGCCGTAGGGGGCAAATAATGATGATGAGTGTTTGAGTCTTTGAAGGACGCCAGGCTGCTGCAAACAGTGACAGTACGTAAATCGTAAAGGAACTCATTTTCATCGTCGGGCAGCTTAATTGTGATTATGAAAATGACAAAGCGGCATCCCATTTTCTTCACCGTCTGTAAACGGCAGCTCACTATCGAGGGAGTTGGGCTGGTGTTACCTCAATGTGAAAATCTAAATAAATATGATATGAGCTTAATATATTCTTTTAAAAACTACATTTTCGAAAAAAAGCCGGCTTACTAAAAATCAATTCAAATTTTAATTTAATATAAGTAAATATTTATTTTAACAGCCTACTTTTATTTTTAAATGAAAAATAATCACAACTATTCCGTTCCATCAGTTTTATAGATTAATTGCCTTCCGTTTTTAACAGCTTACCGCCACTCATTTTTTGTCAGTTAAAAGGCGATTGAATATAAATTAGAGGAAACATATGATAAATTATTAAAGTAAGTATAGAAGTGAAGCGAAAAAAGAAACATAAGAGAAAAATACTATATGAGATGTAAAAGAAATAAATAAACAAAATAATAATTAACAACAATAATCAGCAAACAATCAGGAACATACAGCACATTCCATTAAGTAATGTTATAATCTCAAAGTGCGTGAGAATAAGCGATAGGGAAAGAAGCAACTTATAATGTATTAGAAATTCTATAAGACAGTTCCATCTTTCCACTAATTGTTTTAACTGTATAACCTACCAAGCTCAGGCAAGCAAATTGTTCTTAAAATCGTCAAATAGTAAACTCTTTAAAACGAAAAGATCTAATGCTCCTTAAGTGTGAAAGTTGTAACACTCATGGGTTTAAGGCAGCGATTAGATTCTGAGCAAAATTTAATCTCGATACCTAAAAGCTGATAAAATAGTTTGCATAGATACAGACATACAGATCTAGGAAGCCTACGGTGCTGATCTAAATATTGATCAAGAATAAACATACTATCTGGGATCAAGGATGCTTTCGTTTATGCATTACAGAAATAACAAGTGGAAACGTTGCAGTCGGACGCAACCGACTGCGGCATACTCGATACCAGTATTAAAACCGGTAAAAAGAGGCCTGATTGCAAAGGGGTACGGATGCGGCAGGGGTGTAAGCTGCCTTAAAGATTCTCCGATGCAGATGGGGATGCCACCAGCTATATTCCTTCCGAATTTGGTGACTCTAGCTCAAAGTTTGTAAAATGTAGGGAAAGGGGGGCTGGGGGCGGTATGGGTGGGCGTGGCATCAAAATTTTTGTTGCAGATCTTTGTTAAATGTCAATTGCTATCTTCATACCAAATTTGGTGACTCTAGCTCGAAGTTTGTAAAAAGTGGGGAAAGGGGGGCTGGGGGCGGTATAGGTGGGCGAGGCATCCAAATTTTTGATGCAGATCTATGTGGAATGTCAATTGCTATCAACATACCAAATTTGGTGACTCTAGCTCGAAGTTTGTAAAAAAGGGGGGAAAGGGGGGCGGGGGGCGGTATGGGTGGGCGAGGCATCCAAATTTTTGATGCAGATCTATGTGGAATGTCAATTGCTATCTACATACCAAATTTGGTGAATCTAGCTCGAAGTTTGTAAAAAGTGGGGAAAGGTGGGCTGGGGGCGGTATGGGTGGGCGAGGTATCCAAATTTTTGATGCAGATCTATGTGGAATGTCAATTGCTATCTTCATACCAAATTTGGTGACTCTAGCTCGAAAATTGTAAAAAGTGGGGAAGGGGGGCGAAATGGGGGCGTGGCTCCAAAACTTTGATGCAGTTTTTTGGGGGTCGTTAACAGCTATCTTCCCACCAAATTTGGAGGCTCTAGCTCCACAACTCTGGAAGATACACGCATTCCCGTTTTTGACGAAGCGTTGGGGCGGATGGGGGCGGCTAGGGCAGTATTGGTGGGCGTGGCATCCAAACTTTTGGTGCAGTTTTTAGAGGGTCATCATCACCTATCTTGGCACCAAATTTGGTGGCTATAGCTCAAAAACTGTGGGAGATATAGCCATTTCTGATTTCAAAATGCGGGGGGCTGGGGGCGTAATGGGTGGGCGTGGCTCCAAAACTTTGATGCAGTTTTTTGGGGGTCGTTAGCAGCTATCTTCCCTCCAAATTTGGAGGCTCTAGCTCCACAACTCTGGAAGATACACGCATTCCCGTTTTTGACGAAGCGTTGGGGTGGATGGGGGCGGCTAGGGCAGTATCGGTGGGCGTGGCATCCAAACTTTTGGTGCAGTTTTTAGGGGGTCATCATCACCTATCTTGGCACCAAATTTGGTGGCTATAGCTCAAAAACTGTGGGAGATATAGTCTTTTTTGACTTTAAAATGCGGGGGGGCTGGGGGCGGAATGGGGGGGCGTGGCTCCAAAATTTTTGATGCAGTTTTTTGGAGGTTGCTAATAGCTATCTTCTTACCAAATTTGGTACTTCTAGCTGTAAGGATGTGCGAAATATGTGGATTTATCGGTTTTGGGTTATCGAATTTATCGATTTGCCAGCCCCCAGTTATCGTAGAACCCCCATCTTGACACTTTAATTTACTATCCCATAGATAAAGAGAATTGGAAAGTTTCAAGTCTCTAGCTTGAAGGGTGTGGAAAAAACTTGCATACATACGGACGGACAGACGGACAGACGGACAGACGGACAGACGGACAGACACCATGACGGACATTGCACAAAACCAATATACTCTTTACCTTCGGTATCGAGTATAAAAATACTATGTCTCGGTTCAAAAATTAAGAGGCAAAACCCTGAAATTTAAAGGCAATATATAAAGTCAAATAACATAAAAGAATAAAATTAATGAGATTATATGCCAAGGAAAATGGACCAAGAAAATAGATTGTGGACCTAAACAAAAACAACTTTATCTCGTTCTTTTAATGTACGAATTATAGCCCACAAGAATCATAATAGAAAATAGCCTAGCAAAAACTACTCACCATGAAGTCTAAACGGTCTTAAGACCATGAATCCTAAGCTAGTGAAAATTATTGTAAGTGGCTTGCTTGCGCTCTTTTTATTAGTTTAACATACACACAAGAAGTGTTCTACAATACAACCACAAAAAAAAGAAGAACAAATCATACCATACAATTACCAAATCAAATCTTATTCTTTGGAGCCTCCTCATTAAACAGTATACAATAAAATCAGACCCTAATCTAAAATCAAAACACAAGATCAAGAGCTAGGGTGTTTAAAACAATTAAAACAAAGAAAGAAAAAAAACTGAAAATACCAATATTTAGTGGGTATAAACCAATCCGGTGATAGTAAACGTACATTATTTTATGCCCGTTATGTTAAATACCGACTTTTACGTCATCTCGAGCTTTAGTACATCACAACCTTATTTTGCCATCCAAATTTAAGATTAATGCAAGGTTCAAGAAGAATAGAGCACCTTACAATGGTTTCATGAATTTACGAAATATCTCAGATCAATGAAAAACAAATCCTTTAGCGACAATAAGTTTTGAGCACTAAAGAAAATGAATCTCTTTAAGAAATAATTATAATAATTGAATGAAAAAATAAAACCTAATAACATGGCATCTAGAGCAAAAGGGTTTTGTACTTATTAAAATTAATAAAGCACCTACAAAAAAAATAAATAAATAAAATAAAAGAAAGAAAATAAATGGAGGTGAGATGTAACAAAACTGCAACTATCACAGTTAGGGAACAGTAGTAGTAGATACCTAACCCTTAAATTAAAACAGCTAACGAAGATATACTTTTCGAAACAGTGTAGGACTCATATCTCGAACTGTTAAGCTGGTTCAATGCACTTCCTTATTAAATGTAATAAAAATGAGGAGAATTATGAAATAAAATATTACCATCCATCAATTAAAAGAAATTAATAACGAAATTTTCTTAGTTTAAGCAATGAGTTTGGAAATATAAAAATCTTACATAATCACTAAAAAAGTAGAAAGGTATGTAGGTTGACAGTTAAAATATATTAAAGCAATTGATTATAAAGTTAAAAATCAATGTCCGATCGATTTCCCTGTTAAAATTAAGCTAACGTATTAAGGATAACAATAGAATCTATCTCGTTTTAAGCGTAAAGTCTAGTCAAAATAACAAAAAAAATTTAAAAATCAAAAGAATACTAAGTTGATGAAAACGATTAAGTATTACACAAATTAAGATAGGGTATCAGACAACATCAATAGAAGAATTTTTGAAGTCAGTAAATGAGTACAAAACACACTCTTTATACATTTTATTGTAAGTAGCATACTGGGAAAGAAAATAGTAAAAACCGTTTGTATAAAAAAAAAAACAATCCAGCTGCTTAGAACATCTTACTGTTTTCAGTTTCTTTATTTTAGAAATTTATTTGATATGTGAGTTTAATGAAATAATTTAAGTCGAGTATAATAAATAGTTTGACGGATATCTTAAATATGAAAAGTGTCATTTGACGAAAATCTTTTAGCGAGCAGACGGAAAGTTAAGGAAAAGATTATTTGTTAAGCCTAAAAGATTACCTTAAAGAATTTAAAGAATGTAAAAGCAAAATAAATTATTACTCAGATAGAACAGAATCGAATACATATATGGGTATTAAAAAAATAAAAAAAAAATAAATAATAATAAATTCAATAAACGATAAAGTATAAATATTAGGATCTAAATAATTTTGTTGAAACATGATTTATTATACCAGCTACATGAACTTCTTTAAGCTTTCAGAATAGTGACATACATAAAAGCATTCTTAGATTTGTATATAGTGAGTACTAGAACTTAGGCTTATAATATAGACTTAAAAAAGCTTTTTATCAAGCCGAAACAAAATCATGGAGTATGACTTGTGTGTTCTACCGGCTATAACTATATGTCATTAATATAAATGTTCGGTGTTTGTGTTTGCTTAATCCCTCAACGGAACAAGCTTAATATAATTCTCAAATTTAATATACTGTAAAAATCTATGAAAAAAAAAAAAAAAAAAATTAAATTAAAACATATCTATAAGAAAAACATAATTTGATAGTTTATTAATAAAGTAAGAAAAATTAAAAAGTTATACTAATTAGCTCTATAAAAGTAACAGAAGTCAGTGCAATAATTAAAACAGATATATAAAAAAACAGAGGTTAGAAAAGGATGGCGCTAAGCATTCATCTTAAGGATGAAGGGGGCAAAACAATTAACATTCCCATCTGCGTTTCATACACTTGTTCAATACTCTTGTTTAAAAACAATGTGTTGATCTTGCTGCTGATGCTGCGTAGGAAAATTTCCATCCCTTGCTTACATAACCCCCCCACGAAGTTTGTTGTTGTTGTTGCTGTTGACCATAACAATGCAACGTACATCGAACAAGCGCTCGCTTTTCTTTATTCTCTATCCTTTCTTACTTTGCACACTGCTCATCATAATCATAAGCATTAATTGTTTATGTTTTTCCTGCAGGTGTGCAAGGCAACGCACGTCAAACAGGCGCCCTCTCGACTCTTTCTTATCTACTTATTCGTAGCTAAGAAACCTGCGCACAGTTGACTCTCTCTCACTCTCTCTCTTATCTACTAACTTGTAGCTAAGAAACCTTAATAGTTTCAAAGGCAATGTACTTGGCTCACTGATCCTCACGGACGGTGATATCTATAACACATTAGCCAACTAATGTACTTGACCTTTGACTAGCGCACTTCAAGCATGCACAAACTTGTAAGTCTTCTAACATTTTCTCCTTCTAACTCCTTCTCCTTCTAACACCTTCTCTCTCCAACACTTTCTCCCTCTATCACTTTCTCCCTCTAACACCTTCTCCCTCTAACACTCCCCCTCTTTCACCTTCTCCCTCTATCACTTTCTCCCTCTAACTCTTTATAATCTTAATCTACAAGAATCAATACTCTTGTTTAAAAACAATGTGTTGATCTTGCTGCTGCTGCTGCTGCGACAGAAAATTCGCATCCTTGCACACATAACCCCCCCCCACGAAGGTTGTTGTTGATGATGTTGACAATAACAATGCACGTGTGCAGAGCAACGTATTTAAAACTGAAGCACGCTTGACTCTAGCACTTAATGGTTAAATAGCTAAAACTGATCCTGTCATTATCACAACCATAAAGAACAATGTTTATAGCCTGCTTGTCAAACAGGAGCACACTTGACTCTAATACAAATTGGTTACATAGCCAAAATTGATAGTGTGAACACTGATTTTCACAACTTGACACCCGATCCCTTGCTCACAAACCCACATGAATGTTGTTGTTGTTGGCAAAAACAATGTATGCTGTGGCTTGCTTGCACGTGTTCAAGGCAATGCACTTAAAACAGGAGCACACTTGACACCCGATCCTATGATCACTGATTCTCAAGGATGCTGTTGTTGATGTTGCTCTTGACAATAACAATGCATGTCGTGGCTTGCTTGCAGGGGGTAAAAGACAACGCACGTGCAAACAGATGTACACTTGACACCAGATTCTATGATCACTGATTCTCGCAACCATAACAATGCGGCCTAGGAATGTCATGCCTTTGTCCTTAATACCTAGTCTAATTAATACGGGCGCGATCATGGGAAAAAAAGGATCATAAATTATAGTATTGGGGGGTAATAAAAGTGTCAAAAAAAAGGGTCATAAAAAAAAGTGTCAAAAAAAAGGGGTCATAAAATTTGATGGGGTCATAAATTATGATTGGGGGGTAATTAAAGTGACAGCTACTTCCTGTTCCAGAACCACCAGTTCCCTACTACTAAGGGCGGTCAAGTTTTTATTAAAACTAATTGTGCTATATATTTGTTAACTTTTTATAATTATTATTTTATATTATGGCAAAACGAAGAGATGGCAGCAAGTGCGTTATCAAGACGTGCATTCGGAGTTATAGAAACAGCGTGGAGCACAATGCAGTGCGTCTTTTCAACTTCCCGAAAGACGCGTGTGCACGACGCTTGTGGCTGGAAAACTGCAATTTGGAAGAAGGCACGAAAATTGAAAACGCACGCATTTGCAACGCCCACTTTGAGGCCAAATATATTGGGAAAAAATATTTAAAGGCAGGAGCAGTGCCTACATTGAAGTTGAAGGATGACCCTCACAAATTCGATGTTTTCGAATTTGAGGAAGACGATGAGGCAATTATGGACTATGTGCCACCAACAAAGAAAAAAGTTCTTCAGGAAGTTGACAGGGTAAGCGAAGAATCTTTTGATATGGGAGAGTTTTTAAATTTTAAAGATTAAAAAAATGAAAACATTTGGGAATATGTGAACGATAGTCCAAGTCCGTCCAAAATTAGTCCATCCAAAAATTTCTTAAATTCTACTGCAGAAGTCAATGAATTTTGCTCCAACTGTCTTAAGAAAGAGCAAAATGAAGTGTATTATAGAAATTTAATTAATAACTGATCGCCGCCGAAGCGCAGAAGTAACAATATTTTTTATGTTTTGTAGTGTATTCATATATGTATGTTATTTCAAATATATATAAAACGTAACTTTTAACACTTTGTTGCAAGTATAAATTAACCTAAACACGCTCAGCATAAACATATATATGTATGCGCATACCAAAGCACATACATACATATGGTCTGCGCGTGTAAGTAATATGAAGCCTCTTTAGAAGGCCACGCAAGCGTGAGACCGTTGCCCTACGGGAAACGCCGCGCTTGCACTTTGGCCAAACGTATGAGTACAATCGCTCTCCCTCTCTTTGTAGCTGTTAACTGATAACAGCATAAGTTTATAAATGTAAACCATAAGCTAAGAATATATTTCAACTTCAAGTACAACAAGTACAGTAAAGTACTAAAACAATTAAATACAAACTTGCAATGAAATTATAAAACAGTGAAAAGTGTGGAAAATACCAAAAACTACTAACTGAGTGAAGCTAAAGAACTATGTACAAAAAACAATAAATAAATGGCGCAACAACAATAAACAGATGAAACTACAACTGTGCAACAAGAATTTTATGTGTTCAGCTCAACAACAAAACAACATCAACAACAATTAAACAACCATAAATAGATGACAACAACAACAGCATCAATGGATCGTCGAGGGAAACCAAAAACCAACAAACAATCTGAGTGAGTAGAGTGTATAGATATGGGAAAACGCAGTGGAGTAAAAAATAAAATAACAAAAAGGATAGCACACATAAAGTGGCTATTATTTACAAAAACTCCGCCACCCGCGTGGGAAACAGCTGCAAAATTGCAAGCTGAACTTGACTATTTAAAGTCAATTTCAAGAACCCCAAACTATACATCTCACTCAGCTCACGTTAAAAATATAAATAAAACAGCTATTAAAGAATATCGTCCAATTAAAGATCTACCAAAAAGGAAGAAGATGTGCCCTCAGGACTGCGCGGGACCATTGGAGTCGCCACATTGCCAATATACATGCACAACGAAAAAAATAAAGCGCAGAAGGCATAGGACCGCCATCTGCGCCATCGAGGAGCATCAGCTTGACGACTAGCTGATGCATTATCAGTAGCAGACAATAGAAAGTGCGGAAGGCATAGGATCGCCTTTTGCACCAACGTTGGAATACAGAGCGAAAGGCAAACCGTCTTTTGCTCAATCGAGGGAGCATCAGCATGCCATATCCGGCGAAGCCCAGCTGATGCAAACGATCAACGGCAGCAAAAATCATCGGAAGCAGCATATATGTATATTATAATTAAATTTGTTTTATAAAATTGTAAAATCGCGCGGAGATCATTGTAAAGATCGAAGTAGGCATCATTATTTGATATATAAATATATAAATATGTAATAAAAGTTAAGAAATTAAAATAATTTATGTTTATATATACATATATATATGAAAATATTGAAAAAAAAATATATGATAGGAACTTTACGCCATCCATGAGGTGTATAAGGATCGTGCATCTTAGATGCCGACATTAAAAAAAAAAAAACAAATAAGAAAAATTTGATCTGCCAGGTTTCATGTCAATATTCAAAAGTAATAAATTAAAAATTTCTGAAAAAAAAAAATTTAACATGAAGCAAACACATTTTTATAAATAAGAAAGAATAAAAGAAAAAAACATATAAGTATAAATTCCCTGACCGTTTTCGAATCGATAAAAAAAATAATATGACCACTAAGTGCCGAAAGAAGCGTATGCGAAGCTTGAGACGTAAGCGCAAAAAGATGCGTGCAAGGTCAAAGTAATCGCATCGCCCTCTGACCATTCTTTAAAAACATAACTGACATACTCAAATTAAGTACCGGCTATGACACTTGAAACCCGAAGTAAATTTGCAAAATAGTTTTCGAGCCAAAAGATAGGTGCTTTAGTAAAAACTTACAATAAAGTTAATCTCCCGACAAACACCTTCCGTGTTTTCTATTCACTTTACACAATGAAATGTCCAGTTCGACAAATAAAATTGTATTAAATAAAATAATTGATTGCAATAAAACATTTATTATTTGTCCCAAATAAAGCCTCTCCAGGCACAACAAGTAGAAAACAAAATTTTGTGGCAGATGCCCATTCTAGGATATTGTTATCCTAATTATATTTAAATCAAAAGACTTACGAAATAAAGTCCTGAAGTCGCTACCAGGCACCACAGTAGACAAAATAATCATGCGCATGAATATAACAAGAATCTTTGCTTAGGCAAAATCTTGAAAAGCTTCTAAGCCCAACGTCATCACAAATGACGGAATAAGAAAAGTAGTGACCTTCCGTATAACAAACTCCAAATTGTTTATTAAAACAAGGAAATAAAGTTATCGCAAGAAGTTAGCGATTTGTATACTAATGGAGTTATCGAGTTAGGTCAATTTTTCCAAAGGCTCGAAACGGGGGCCGGTATACTTACAATCAGCAAACTCAAGTGGCACCGAGCAGAAATATCATTGAATTAATTTCAATAGATAATTTCAAATAAATGGGCAATAATGTATAAAAGAGTAGCTACTCAAGCCGGTGATCCAAATAAATAAAAGTACAAGAAGCAATAATGTCTACAATTAATAAGTAATATTCCAACTTAAGGAATTCTTTTTATTCTAGTTTAGTCCAATGAAGACGTTCATCACGGACATAGAAACTGAAAATACAAATTCTACACTGACTTACTCGTGCAAAAATTAACAGTAAAACGTCTTCTACACAACACCACCAGACAGAAAAACAAAGTAAAATAAGTGGAAACGTTGCAGTCGGACGCAACCGACTGCGGCATACTCGATACCAGAATAAAAACCGGTAAAAAAGAGGCCTGAATGCAAGGGGTACGGATGCGGCAGAGTTTTACGCTGCCTTAAAGATTCTCCGATGCAGATGGGGATGCCACCGGCTATCTTCATACCAAATTTGGTGACTCAAGCTCAAAATTTGTAAAAGGTGGGGAAAGGGGGGGCTGGGGAGCGGTATGGGTGGGCGTGGCATCCAAATTTTTGATGCAGATCTTAGTGGAATGTCAATTGTTATCTTCATACCAAATTTGGTGACTCTAGCTCGAAGTTTGTAAAAGGTTGGGAAAGGGGGCGAAATGGAGGGCGTGGCTCCAAAACTTTGATGCAGATTTTTGGGGGTCGTTGCCAGCTATCTTCCTACCAAATTTGGTGGCTCTAGCTCTAAAATTCTGGAAGATACATGCATTCCCGTTTTTGACGAAGCGTTGGGGTGGATGGGGGCGGCTAGGGCAGTATTGGTGGGCGTGGCATCCAAACTTTTGATGCAGTTTTTAGGTAGTCATCATCACCTATCTTGGCACCAAATTTGGTGGCTCTAGCTCAAAAACTGTGGGAGATATAAGCATTTGTGATTTCACAATGCAGGGGGGCTGGGGGCGGAATGGGAGGGCGTGGCTCCAAAACTTTGATGCAGTTTTTTGGAGGTCGTTACCAGCTATCTTCCCACCAAATTTGGAGGCTCTAGCTTCACAACTCTGGAAGATACACGCATTCCCGTTTTTGACGAAGCGTTGGGGCACATGGGGGTGGCTAGGGCGGTATTGGTGGGCGTGGCATCCAATATTTTGATGCAGTTTTTGAGGGGTCATCATCACCTATCTTGGCACCAAATTTGGTGGCTATAGCTCAAAATCTGTGGGAGATATGGGCTTTTTTGACTTTAAAATTCGGGGGGCTGTGGGCGGAATGGGGGGCGTGGCTCCAAAATTTTTGATGCAGTTTTTTGGGGGTTGCTAGTAGCTATCTTCTTACCAAATTTGGTACTTCTAGCTGTAAGGATGAGTGAAATATGTGGATTTATCGGTTTTGAGTTATCGAATTTATCGATTTGCCAGCCCCCCAGTTATCGTAGAACACCCATCTTGACACTTTAATTTACTATCCCATAGATAAAGAGATTTGGAAAGTTTCAAGTCTCTAGCTTGAAGGGTGTGGAAAAAAGTTGCGTTCATACAGACGGACAGACGGACAGACACCATGACGGACATTGCACAAACTCAATATACTCTTTACCTTCGGTATCGAGTATAAAAAAAAAAAAAAAAACATAGGAGAAAGAGATAACATCATAATCTCAAAATAAAAATAAATAAATAAATAAAAACATAAAATGATATAAAAAAAATAAATGAAAATATATTTCAAAAAAAAAAACGAAAATATGTAATATAAAATAACAACCATCTGAAATACTTTTACCATCTTTTTAATTAATAATCATAAATAATTTAAGTAAAAATAAAATAAATAAAAACAAACATAAAATAAAAAAATTAATACATATATTTTTATATAAAATTAGGGTATATGTGTTATATACAAAATTAATACATACGAAAAAAAAAAATAAATAATTTAAGAAAAAAAAATCATTTTAAAACGGTCTGATCAGCCGTATACATATAAAACTTATTTAAGAAAAATAAACAATAAATCGTTTAAAAACATAGAAGCTAATTATAACACTAAATAACTACACTTTTATAGTTTTATATTATTCAATTTTTATATTTCTAATAATTACAATCATGTATACTATAAATAACTACATATTCATAATATTACGTTATTTTTTTAAAAAGGGAGGTGTAGTGTATTCATATATGTTATTTCAAATATATATAAAACGTAACTTGTAACACTTTTGTTGCAAGTATAAATTAACCTAAACACGCTCAGCATAAACATATATATGTATGCGCATACCAAAGCACATACATACATATGGTCTGCGCGTGTAAGTAATATGAAGCCTCTTTAGAAGGCCACGCAAGCGTGAGACCGTTGCCCTACGGGAAACGCCGCGCTTGCACTTTAGCCAAACGTATGAGTACAATCGCTCTCCCTCTCTTTGTAGCTGTTAACTGATAACAGCATAAGTTTATAAATGTAAACCATAAGCTAAGAATATATTTAAACTTCAATAAAGACATTCAATAAAGTGCCTTTCGAAATGACAGTCGAAGTGTTTCTCTTTAACCATTTCAGTTTCTCTTTTTTGTTTTTGGGGATTTAACTCAGTTACTCGTTTTGAATTTCCATGAAGTTTCTGAGAACTTTAGAATAAAACTTTAATGATAATTACAGGCAAAAGTAAGCTCAGAAAAATATGTTTATGGTACGAATATTGCGGGTACATACAGTCAAATTTCAGCTTAGCAATTGCTGGTCAGTCATACTCTTTCCTTTTTTTGACACTATGACACTAGACAAAAATTATGCCATAGCAATTTATGCAGCGATGGACACAAGTTTCGAAAGTGTATTAAGCAGTGAACTTGTCGATTTCATTTGCCGACACAGAAAAAACCAAAATATGAACAAGTAAATCACAAAAAACTGTTTGTATTATAACTCTTGTCTATTCCTGACCCGTTGGAAGTGTTTTATTTGCTCCTTGGTGAGCTGGCCAAGGAATAATAGAGTGTTTTGTCTTTTTATGGTGTCCGTCCGTCTCTCCGTCTGTCCGTCTGTATGTGTCCAATTTTTTTCCACACCCTTCAAGCTAGAGACTTGAAACTTTCCAAATCTCTTTATCTATGGGATAGGAAATTAAAGTGTCAAGATGGGGGTTCTACGATAACTGGGGGGCTGGCAAATCGATAAATTCGATAACTCAAAACCGATAAATCCACATATTTCGCACATCCTTACAGCTAGAAGTACCAAATTTGGTAAGAAGATAGCTACTAGCAACCCCCAAAAAACTGAATCAAAAATTTTGGAGCCACGCCTCCCCATTCCGCCCACAGCCCCCCCGAATTTTAAAGTCAAAAAGGCCTATATCTCCCACAGTTTTTGAGCTATAGCCACCAAATTTAGTGCCAAGATAGGTGATGATGACTACCTAAAAACTGCATCTAAAGTTTGGATGCCACGCCCACCAATACTGCCCTAGCCGCCCCCATCCACCCCAACGCTTCGTCAAAAACGGGAATGCGTGTATCTTCCAGAGTTATGGATCTAGAGACACCAAGTTTGGTAGGAAGATAGCTGTTAACGACTCCCAAAAAACTGCATTAAATTTTTGGAGCCACGCCCACCCATTACGCCCCCAGCCCCCCGCATTTTGAAATCAGAAATGGCTATATCTCCCACAGTTTTTGAGCTAGAGCCACCAAAATTGGTGCCAAGATAGGTGATGATGACCACCTAAAAACTGCACTTTGGATGCCACGCCCACCGATACTGCCCCAGCCGACCCCATCTACCCCAACGCTTCGTCAAAAACGGGAATGCGTGTATCTTCCAGAGTTGTGCAGCTAGAGGAAGATAGCTAGGAAGATAGCTGGCAACGACCCCCAAAAATCAAAGTTTTGGAGACACGCCCTCCATTTCGCCCCCCTTTCCCCACTTATTACAAATTTCGAGCTAGAGTCACCAAATTTGGTATGAAGATAGCAATTGACATTTCAGAAAGATCTGCAACAAAAATTTTGATGCCACAACTACCCATACCGCCCCAGGCCCCCCCCCTTTCCCCACCTTTTACAAACTTTGAGCTAGAGTCACCAAATTTGGTATGAAGATAGCCGGTGGCATCCCCATCTGCATCGGAGAATCTTTAAGCCAGCGTAAACCCCTGCCGCATCCGTACCCCTTTGCATTAAGGCCTCTTTTTACCGGTTTTAATACTGGTATTGAGTATGCCGCAGTCGGTTGCGTTCGACTCCAACGTTTCCACTTGTTTGTGTTGTTGTAGTTGAAGAATCCTTCGTCGGGGTCACCAAAATGTTTGTGTATATTATATAAGCATTCAGTACATAAACTGACTGCTAAAAGGCGTCGCAACTAGCACTTGTAACTAGGTGGACTACGGAGGGGGAATTCCTTGATGATGAGTAAAATACTTGGTTTGTTGGTACAAAGTAAAGAACTGATTCTTTATTCATGAAAGTAACAATATTTATAGGAAAAAGTAGCTTAGTTTGCATAAGTGTAATGTCAATGTAAATTGGGTTATTGTGAGCGCAACAATTGCTTGCCAATGCAGAATTGCATATTAACAATTTCCGCGTTGACTGACCGCTGTTTTGGTAACTCGTTATGTGTGTCGTTTTCGCTGTGATCAGCAGTTTTTGAAGTTAAGACAATTATACGTAGGGTGTAGTATTTAATTGACCTAGTTAAATTATAATTGTCTGTAATATATTGTGTGTGCTGTAACTTAAATGTATATACGCCTAAACAATAATGTTTATTAAAATTGTCTTAATCATATGCATAAATAAAAGGCATAATTAATGGTCTTGGATTTGTTATGTTAGAGAGTATAATTGTGAGGTGTTTTGCAGTAACAAGCATTCAAGATGTCCCATACAGTTTTGAAATCATGCTCTGCCTTGAAATTCTCAACTGGTTATAGCTCTGCCACAACTGTATAGGGCCTCCTGGATTGATTTCAATTGCTTGTGACAGAGCCGTGAGGTCTCTATGTAGCCAAGTTTTTTTTAAAAACTAATTTTTTTATACTGTCCATGTTGTGGATTTATTCACTGTTTTTTAAAATCTAATTTTTTTTATATTGTCTACAAGCGCATTGTCGATAAGTTGCATCATGAATCGCGCTGAGAAATCCAAGTACGGAATTAGCTCTAAAAGCTTCTCCAAATCGAAAACGATGGCATTAAAAACTATTTTGCTGTCTGCATGTCATTCGGATTGGGCTCACGCTTCAGATCGATAGATTCTTTTCCGTTCGGTATATAGCCGATCGCAGACTGCTTGATTACCGACCCCATGATACAAATTATTGCAGTCACTCGAATGGCAGTAGTATCCCCTGACCACAGTAGTAGTCTCACCATGCTGCGCCAAGCCTTCACAGTTTCGCTGATGTCGTACCGTTAATCGACATAACGATCAGCATGAATCTTTATGTTTCCGCTACTAAATTTCTGACGAAGGAAATAGTTGGCCATTTTAAGCATGCGATCCTCGGACGACCTAATTCCTATTATTTTGGTTTAAATTCTGATTTGCGTTAAACTGCTGGTTGACTTGTTGATCGTATTGTTGATTCGTATTTTTATTTTGATAATTATTCTTATGATTTTGCTGTTGGGCGTTTGGGTTATAGCTATTGTTATTAACCCCTTGGTTTCTATTGTATGATCCTGCTTCCGTATTATTTCTGTTGGGTTTTGGTTTTTAAACTCGATACCGAAGGTAAAGAGTATATTGAGTTTGTGCAATGTCCGTCATGGTGTCCGTCCGTCTGTCCGTCTGTATGTTCGCAACTTTTTTCCACACCCTTCAAGCTAGAGACTTGAAACTTTCCAATTCTCTTTATCTATGGGATAGTAAATTAAAGTGTCAAGATGGGGGTTCTACGATAGCTGGGGGCTGGCAAATCGATAAATTCGATAACTCAAAACCGATAAATCCACATATTTCGCACATCCTTACAGCTAGAACTACCAAATTTGGTAAGGAGATAGCTATTAGCAAACCCCCAAAAAACTGCATCAAAAATTTTGGAGCCACGCCTCCCATTCCGCCCCCAACCCCCCGCATTTTAAAGTCAAACAAGTAAGAAGGCTCTAGTCGGGAGAGCCCGACTAGAAGATACCCTGAACCCAGTTGCAACAAAAAATCGATTAAGCTCGATATCTCCGGTGTTTCTTAACCGATTTGGATGAAATTTTCAGAAAAGATTTATCGTTACCCATTCTTTCAACCCTCATTTTTACATTTTCCAAATTCGATATTTTTTTGTTATCGATCACATGTGTATATCGGAAACCAGAATAGTTATCGATAATTTGAAGCAAACTTGTTCTGCTCATGGTATAGGAGAACTTATATCCAAAATCTGAAGTCTCTAGCTCTTGTAGTCTCTGAGATCCACGCGTTCATACAGACGGACAGACGGACAGACGGACGGACAGACGGACATGGCTAAATCGACTCGGCTATTGATGCTGATCAAGAATATATATACTTTATAGGGTCGGAGAAGCTTCCTTCTGCCTGTTACATACTTTTGCACAAAACCATTATACCCTTATTTACCCATTTTATGGGTTAAGGGTATAAAAAGCCCATATCTCCCTCAGTTTTTGAGCTAGACCCACCAAATTTGGTGCCAAGATAGGTGATGATGACCCCCCAAAAAATGCATCAAAAGTTTGGATACCACGCCCACCGATACTGCCCTAGCCGCCCCCATCCACCCCAACGCTTCGTCAAAAACGGGAATGCGTGTATCTTCCAGAGTTGTGGAGCTAGAACCTCCAAATTTGGTAGGAAGATAGCTGGTAACGACCCCCCAAAAACTGCATCAAAGTTTTGGAGCCACGCCTACCCATTCCGCCCCCAGGCCCCCAGCATTTTGAAATCACAAATGGCTGTATCTCCCTCAGTTATAGAGCTAGAGCCACCAAATTTGGTGCCAAGATAGGTGATGATGACCCCCAAAAATCTGCATCAAAGTTTTGGAGCCACGCCCACCCATTTCGCCCCCCTTTCCCCACTTTTTACAAACTTTTAGATAGAGTCACCAAATTTGGTATGAATATAGCAACTGACATTCCACAAAGATCTGCATCACAAATTGAGATGCCACGCCCACCCATACCGCCCCCAGCCCCCCTTTCCCCACATTTTACAAACTTTGAGCTAGAGTCACCAAATTTGGTATGAATATGACAATTGACATTCCACAAAGATCTGCATCAAAAATTTGGATGCCACGCCCACCCATACTGCCCCCAGCCCCCCTTTCCCCACTTTTTACAAACTTTGAGCTAGGGTCACCAAATTTGGTATGAAGATAGCAATTGACATTCCACAAAGATCTGCATCGAAAGTTTGGATGCCACGCCCACCCATACCGCCCCCAGCCCCCCTTTCCCCACCTTTTACAAACTTTGAGCTATAGTCACCAAATTTGGTATGAATATAACAATTGACATTCCACAAAGATCTGCATCAAAAATTTGGATGCCACGCCCACCCATACCGCCCCCAGCCTCCTTTCCCCACCTTTTACAAACTATGAGCTAGAGTCACCAAATTTGTAGGGAAGATAGCTTGTGGCATCTCCATCTGCATCGGATAATCTTTAAGGCAGCGTACACCCCTGCCGCATCCGTACCCCTTTGCAATGAGGCCTCTTTTTACCGGTTTTAATACTGGTATCGAGTATACCGCAGTCGGTTGCGTCCGACTGCAACGTTTCCACTTGTTTGCAATATGTTTTGCGTTATCAGAAATGGGAGACTCGCCATTGATGCCAACTTTCGTTAACAGACGCTTTCTATAATTTAAGAACGGCTGCCACTTCTCCTTGCAAGTGCTATTCTCAACAGCCTTTCCGGTAAGATCATCCAAGTGAGCGATAATATCGTTCACCAAACTTTTTTAGTTATATGAACAAAACGTTCTAGGACTTGGAAAAAATCTCCATTTGGGGGCCCCACATTTTGATCATCCATCCGACATTTATCTAAGGCAAACTTAATGCCCTGATAATGCAATATTTTCACACCGCCACGTGCCTTCTCCAGGTTGTTTTCAAATACCTCGACATGCGATTCAGCCAGCACAAGTAGCTCGATAAACTCACTCGAGTTTGTGAACACATCAATACAGGCACGAATCACAATAAAACCAACGTTTCTCATTGATATTTTTCTAAGTGCATTTAACATTATGTCACCGTAGCTTTCACGGAACTGGAATTAGGTATAACTGAATAAATTAATGTTCATTGGGCCATCGACATAAGTGACGACTTACCTGTCGATAGAACCGGTAAATAATTGAGTAATAAGCATTGTTAAGGACCTTGTGAACTGCCAGCTGGCAGAATTTAAATAAAGCTTCTCGCTTTTGACTCTCATTATTTGGGTTGGTGTCATCAAATACATGTTCCATCACAAATTGTAGAAGCATTTCAATCTCCTCAAATTCAGGTTTGCATCGCATTCGTCGAAGATTTCCCGTAAAAGATTTGTATGACAGCAAATATAGATCGCAAACACCATTAAATGCCTTAAATGTAAAACTTAATCAACTGACGCTAATATCACTAGTTAGAGCTTAGTTATGTAATAAAAGTTAAATTAACTCAGATTGATCGATTGTCCTGTTTTTTGTTGTTTTTTTTTTTTACTGTCATTGATTGATAGTCAAAATAATAATATTAGTTTTTAGCCGCGTTTTTTTTGTTACTCACCATGTAAGCGACGCTCATGATGTTTGGGTGTTCGACTGCTTGGAATAAAATAAACTTGAGCTCAATGATGTGGTTACGCAAAGACTCGAGACCCTCGATGTCAATTGGGTCAGCCAAGGTGTTGGTCAGCTCCCATTCAACAGCTCCCATATAAAGCCGATCGCAGACTGCTTGATTACCGACCCCATGATACAAATTATTGCAGTCACTCGAATGGCAGTAGTATCCCCTGACCACAGTAGTAGTCTCACCATGCTGCGCCAAGCATGCGATCCTCGGACGACCTACCAGCGAAACGATATTCCAGCAGCTCGGCAGCGGCCCGACCAATGCTACGATTAACGTTAAACACCAAACGCTCAATATATCGTTTGTTATGGGTGCTCAGAACTTGTGTGTCAATTTTATAGTTCCGCACAAGCAATTTAACGGCCATCTCGCCCATGTCCGACTTAATCAGTTTCACCAGCGTCTCGCTATATTTGATTATAAACGACAGTCACCATATTTGCAACGAAGACAGCTGGTGGCATCCCCATCTGCAGCGGAGAATCTTTAAGGCAGCGTACACCCCTGCCGCATCCGTACCCCTCCGCAATCATGCCTTTTTTTTACCGGTTTTAATACTGGTATCGAGTATGCCGCAGTCGGTTGCGTCCGACTGCAACGTTTCCACTTGTTTATATTGAAATCTGATGCAACTATTTTCGTACCTATGTAACATCATTATTCTTAATATTCTGTTTAGATCCTTTTCTTCGTATATTTTATCTAGTTATGTCTCTTGCGTCATCTCTTTAGCTGCATTAACTAACAAACTCTCTACATTGCTTAAATCTATAAAATTATCATTTTTATGGTATACAATAAGCTCGTCTGTCTTATATTTAATATTTTGCAGTTCTACTGCTAGCTCGGTTACCGAGTTAACCTTCAGATCGCATATTCTCCTGTATATGTGGTGTGGTTCTGTGTCCGGCCGGTACCGTAGTTTTAACGTTGCTTTTATTAATTCCCAATTGTCCGGTTCCGGTACGTTGATGATGACATCCTTGGCTTGTCCTTGGATGGTTTTGTAGAATATCGTCCGGATTGCCTCTCGCTTCAATTGTAGATCCTGTACTTCTTGGAGAAGGTACTCCACGCTGCTGAAGAATGAGTTGATTGATATATCTTCTGTCCCCGTAAACGTCGCTAGGTGGTTCACATTTTTAAGTATGCGCTCTTGCTGGGCCATGTTATGACTGGTGCCTTGCAACTGTAGATATGCTTGTCGCAATTGTTCTAGTTGAGTTTCTCTAAGGGCCAGTTGCTCTAAAATGTCCGCCTGTGGCATATTTTGGTTTTCTTGTGTCATCCTGTTTGAGTTGTTCTGTTTTTAATCGATTTGCGCTCGACTTATTGTTTTTGATACACTTTCTTAACTGATTTTAAGTTAATCTTTTAAAGTTTTGAATACAAGTAATTAACTGATTTTTAGTTAATCCTTTAAAGTTTTTAATACAAAGTTATTAACTGATTTTTAGTTAATCCTTTAAAGTTTTGAATACAAGTTATTAACAGATTTTTAGTAAATCCTTTAAAGATTTTAATAAAAGTTATTAACTGATTTTTATACTCGATACCGAAGGTAAAGAGTATATTGAGTTTGTGCAATGTCCGTCATGGTGTCTGTCCGTCTGTCCGTCTGCATGAACGCAACTTTTTTCCACACCCTTCAAGCTAGAGACTTGAAACTTCCCAAATCTCTTTATCTATGGGATAGTAAATTAAAGTGTCAAGATAGGTGTTCTACGATAACTGGGGGGCTGGCAAATCGATAAATTCGATAACTCAAAACCGATAAATCCACATATTTCACTCATCCTTACAGCTAGAAGTACCAAATTTGGTAAGAAGATAGCTACAAGCAACCCCCAAAAAACTGCATCAAAAATTTTGGAGCCACGCCCCCATTCCGCCCACAGCCCCCCCGAATTTTAAAGTCAAAAAAGCCAATATCTCCCACAGTTTTTGAGCTAGAGCCACCAAATTTGGTGCCAAGTTAGGTGATGATGACCCCCTAAAAACTGCATCAAAAGTTTGCCACGCCAACCCATACCGCCCCCAGCCCCCCCTTTCCCCACCTTTTACAAATTTTGAGCTAGAGTCACCAAATTTGGTATGAAGATAGCCGGTGGCATCCCCATCTGCATCGGAGAATCTTTAAGGCAGCGTAAAACTCTGCCGCATCCGTACCCCTTTGCATTCAGGCCTCTTTTTACCGGTTTTTATTCTGGTATCGAGTATGCCGCAGTTGGTTACGTCCGACTGCAACGTTTCCACTTGTTAGTTAAGTCTTGGTTTGTATTTTTACTTTATAAGTTTACTTTTGTATTTGCACTTTATTAGTCTTGTGTTGTATTTGCACTTTACACTTTGTAAAACTGGAAACTGATTTTTAGTTCCTTTGTTTGTTCGTGCTTACTTTTTTCTACCGTTGTCCTTTGCCTCAATTTATTTATTTGGTTCGGATTATCACTGGATCTTATTTAAAAACAAGATCTTACCGGCTGCGCCAATTTCGTACAAAGGAAGGCGTTTTATATAAAAAAAAAAGACCTCGCGAATAAAAACAAGACTGTATGTTCTGTGTATCGAGAATCAACTGAACTTCTTTATTTAAATTGGTTTACATGAAAGCTTAATTCTATCTTAAAATAGTTGTTGATACAAATGTCTGGCTATTGACCTACTCATTGGCGTGTGCAGGTACATTTCCTGTTATTGCCAAATATGCAATGCTTGCATTTCCTGTTATTGTTCTGATTGGACTTATGACTTATTAGGAATTTAAAGAGTTCAATAACTCTTGCACTTTCATACTTATGTTCTTATTTTCGACATTTTTACTGGTGGGATCATACATAACTCGTGCGCCTTTATCACATTTGCCGCAATGAGAGCTGCCACTGCTGCAGTTCACAAACTACAAGTGAAAAGGGCGGTCAAGTTTTTATTAAAACTAATTGTGCTATATATTTGTTAACTTTTTATAATTATTATTTTATATTATGGCAAAACGAAGAGATGGCAGCAAGTGCGTTATCAAGACGTGCATTCGGAGTTATAGAAACAGCGTGGAGCACAATGCAGTGCGTCTTTTCAACTTCCCGAAAGACGCGTGTGCACGACGCTTGTGGCTGGAAAACTGCAATTTGGAAGAAGGCACGAAAATTGAAAACGCACGCATTTGCAACGCCCACTTTGAGGCCAAATATATTGGGAAAAAATATTTAAAGGCAGGAGCAGTGAAAAAAAATTTCTAAATTCTACTGCAGAAGTCAATGAATTTTGCTCCAACTGTCTTAAGAAAGAGCAAAATGAAGTGTATTATAGAAATTTAATTAATAACTGATCGCCGCCGAAGCGCAGAAGTAACAATATTTTTTATGTTTCTCTTTTTTGTTTTTGGGAATTTTACTCAGTTACTCGTTGTGAATTTCCTTGAAGTTTCTTAGAACTTTAGAATAAAACTTTAATGATAATTACAGGCAAAAGTAAGCTCAGAAAAATATGTTTATGGTACGAATATTGCGGGTACATACAGTCAAATTTCAGCTTAGCAATTGCTGGTCAGTCATACTCTTTCCTTTTTTTGACACTATGACACTAGACAAAAATTATGCCATAGCAATTTATGCAGCGATGGACACAAGTTTCGAAAGTGTATTAAGCAGTGAACTTGTCGATTTCATTTGCCGACACAGAAAAAACCAAAATATGAACAAGTAAATCACAAAAAACTGTTTGTATTGTAACTCTTGTCTATTCCTGACCCGTTGGAAGTGTTTTATTTGCTCCTTGGTGAGCTGGCCAAGGAATAATAGAGTGTTTTGTCATTTTTTGGTGTCCGTCCGTCTGTCCGTCTGTATGTGTCCAATTTTTTCCACACCCTTCAAGCTAGAGACTTGAAACTTTCCAAATCTCTTTATCTATGGGATAGTAAATTAAAGTGTCAAGATGGGGGTTCTACGATAACTGGGGGGCTGGCAAATCTATAAATTCGATAACTCAAAACCGATAAATCCACATATTTCGCACATCCTTACAGCTAGAAGTACCAAATTTGGTAAGAAGATAGCTACTAGCAACCCCCCAAAAACTGCATCAAAAATTTTGGAGCCACGCCCCCCATTCCGCCCCCCAGCCCCCCGAATTTTAAAGTCAAAAAAGCCTATATCTCCCAAAGTTTTTGAGCTATAGCAACTAAATTTGGTGCCAAGATAGGTGATGATGACTACCTAAAAACTGCATCTAAAGTTTGGATGCCACGCCCACCAATACTGCCCTAGCCGCCCCATCCACCCCAACGCTTCGTCAAAAACGGGAATGCGTGTATCTCCCAGAGTTGTGGAGCTAGAGCCACCAAATTTGGTAGGAAGATAGCTGTTAACGACCCCCAAAAAACTGCATTAAATTTTTGGAGCCACGCCCACCCATTACGCCCCCAGCCCCCCGCATTTTGAAATCAGAAATGGCTATATCTCCCACAGTTTTTGAGCTATAGCCACCAAACTTGGTGCCAAGATAGGTGATGATGACCACCTAAAAACTGCATCAAAAGTTTGGATGCCACGCCCACCGATACTGCCCCAGCCGACCCCATCCACCCCAACGCTTCGTCAAAAACGGGAATGCGTGTATCTTCCAGAGTTGTGCAGCTAGAGGAAGATAGCTAAGAAGATAGCTGGCAACGACCCCCAAAAATCAAAGTTTTGGAGACACGCCCTCCATTTCGCCCCCCTTTCCCCACTTATTACAAATTTCGAGCTAGAGTCACCAAATTGGGTATGAAGATAGCAATTGACATTTCAGAAAGATCTGCAACAAAAATTTTGATGCCACAACTACCCATACCGCCCCAATCCCACCCCCCCTTTCCCCACCTTATACAAACTTTGAGCTAGAGTCACCAAATTTAGTATGAAGATAGCCGGTGGCATCCCCATCTGCATCGGAGAATCTTTAAGCCAGCGTAAACCCCTGCCGCATCCGTACCCCTTTGCATTAAGGCCTCTTTTTACCGGTTTTAATACTGGTATCGAGTATGCCGCAGTCGGTTGCGTTCGACTGCAACGTTTCCACTTGTTTGTGTTGTTGTAGTTGAAGAATCCTTCGTCGGGGTCACCAAAATGTTTGTGTATATTATATAAGCATTCAGTACATAAACTGACTGCTAAAAAGGCGTCGCAACTAGCACTTGTAACTAGGTGGACTACGGAGGGGGAATTCCTTGATGATGAGTAAAATACTTGGTTTGTTGGTACAAAGTAAAGAACTGATTCTTTATTCATGAAAGTAACAATATTTATAGGAAAAAGTAGCTTAGTTTGCATAAGTGTAATGTCAATGTAAATTGGGTTATTGTGAACGCAACAATTGCTTGCCAATGCAGAATTGCATATTAACAATTTCCGCGTTGACTGACCGCTGTTTTGGTAACTCGTTATGTGTGTCGTTTTCGCTGTGATCAGCAGTTTTTGTAGTTAAGACAATTATACGTAGGGTGTAGTATTTAATTGACCTAGTTAAATTATAATTGTCTGTAATATATTGTGTGTGCTGTAACTTAAATGTATATACGCCTAAACAATAATGTTTGTTAAAATTGTCTTAATCATATGCATAAATAAAAGGCATAATTAATGGTCTTGGATTTGTTATGTTAGAGAGTATAATTGTGAGGTGTTTTGCAGTAACAAGCATTCAAGATGTCCCATACAGTTTTGAAATCATGCTCTGCCTTGAAATTCTCAACTGGTTATAGCTCTGCCACAACTGTATAGGGCCTCCTGGATTGATTTCAATTGCTTGTGACAGAGCCGTGAGGTCTCTATGTAGCCAAGTTTTTTTAAAAACTAATTTTTTTTATACTGTCCATGTTGTGGATTTATTCACTGTTTTTTAAAATCTAATTTTTTTTATATTGTCTACAAGCGCATTGTCGATAAGTTGCATCATGAATCGCGTTGAGAAATCCAAGTACGGAATTAGCTCTAAAAGCTTCTCCAAATCGAAAACGATGGCATTAAAAACTATTTTGCTGTCTGCATGGCATTCGGATTGGGCTCACGCTTCAGATCGATAGATTCTTTTCCGTTCGGTATATAGCCGATCGCAGACTGCTTGATTACCGACCCCATGATACAAATTATTGCAGTCACTCGAATGGCAGTAGTATCCCCTGACCACAGTAGTAGTCTCACCATGCTGCGCCAAGCCTTCACAGTTTCGCTGATGTCGTACCGTTAATCGACATAACGATCAGCATGAATCTTTATGTTTCCGCTACTAAATTTCTGACGAAGGAAATAGTTGGCCATTTTAAGCATGCGATCCTCGGACGACCTAATTCCTATTATTTTGGTTTAAATTCTGATTTGCGTTAAACTGCTGGTTGACTTGTTGATCGTATTGTTGATTCGTATTTTTATTTTGATAATTATTCTTATGATTTTGCTGTTGGGCGTTTGGGTTATAGCTATTGTTATTAACCCCTTGGTTTCTATTGTATGATCCTGCTTCCGTATTATTTCTGTTGGGTTTTGGTTTTTAAACTCGATACCGAAGGTAAAGAGTATATTGAGTTTGTGCAATGTCCGTCATGGTGTCCGTCCGTCTGTCCGTCTGTCCGTCTGTATGTTCGCAACTTTTTTCCACACCCTTCAAGCTAGAGACTTGAAACTTTCCAATTCTCTTTATCTATGGGATAGTAAATTAAAGTGTCAAGATGGGGGTTCTACGATAGCTGGGGGGCTGGCAAATCGATAAATTCGATAACTCAAAACCGATAAATCCACATATTTCGCACATCCTTACAGCTAGAACTACCAAATTTGGTAAGGAGATAGCTATTAGCAACCCCCAAAAAACTGCATCAAAAATTTTGGAGCCACGCCTCCCATTCCGCCCCCAACCCCCCCGCATTTTAAAGTCAAACAAGTAAGAAGGCTCTAGTCGGGAGAGCCCGACTAGAAGATACCCTGAACCCAGTTGCAACAAAAAATCGATTAAGCTCGATATCTCCGGTGTTTCTTAACCGATTTGGATGAAATTTTCAGAAAAGATTTATCGTTACCCATTCTTTCAACCCTCATTTTTACATTTTCCAAATTCGATATTTTTTGTTATCGATCACATGTGTATATCGGAAACCAGAATAGTTATCGATAATTTGAAGCAAACTTGTTCTGCTCATGGTATAGGAGAACTTATATCCAAAATCTGAAGTCTCTAGCTCTTGTAGTCTCTGAGATCCACGCGTTCATACAGACGGACAGACGGACAGACGGACAGACGGACGGACAGACGGACATGGCTAAATCGACTCGGCTATTGATGCTGATCAAGAATATATATACTTTATAGGGTCGGAGAAGCTTCCTTCTGCCTGTTACATACTTTTGCACAAAACCATTATACCCTTATTTACCCATTTTATGGGTTAAGGGTATAAAAAGCCCATATCTCCCTCAGTTTTTGAGCTAGACCCACCAAATTTGGTGCCAAGATAGGTGATGATGACCCCCCAAAAAATGCATCAAAAGTTTGGATACCACGCCCACCGATACTGCCCTAGCCGCCCCCATCCACCCCAACGCTTCGTCAAAAACGGGAATGCGTGTATCTTCCAGAGTTGTGGAGCTAGAACCTCCAAATTTGGTAGGAAGATAGCTGGTAACGACCCCCCAAAAACTGCATCAAAGTTTTGGAGCCACGCCTACCCATTCCGCCCCCAGGCCCCCAGCATTTTGAAATCACAAATGGCTGTATCTCCCTCAGTTATAGAGCTAGAGCCACCAAATTTGGTGCCAAGATAGGTGATGATGACCCCCCAAAAATCTGCATCAAAGTTTTGGAGCCACGCCCACCCATTTCGCCCCCCTTTCCCCACTTTTTACAAACTTTTAGATAGAGTCACCAAATTTGGTATGAATATAGCAACTGACATTCCACAAAGATCTGCATCACAAATTGAGATGCCACGCCCACCCATACCGCCCCCAGCCCCCTTTCCCCACATTTTACAAACTTTGAGCTAGAGTCACCAAATTTGGTATGAATATGACAATTGACATTCCACAAAGATCTGCATCAAAAATTTGGATGCCATGCCCACCCATACTGCCCCCCAGCCCCCCTTTCCCCACTTTTTACAAACTTTGAGCTAGGGTCACCAAATTTGGTATGAAGATAGCAATTGACATTCCACAAAGATCTGCATCGAAAGTTTGGATGCCACGCCCACCCATACCGCCCCCAGCCCCCTTTCCCAACCTTTTACAAACTTTGAGCTATAGTCACCAAATTTGGTATGAATATAACAATTGACATTCCACAAAGATCTGCATCAAAAATTTGGATGCCACGCCCACCCATACCGCCCCCAGCCTCCTTTCCCCACCTTTTACAAACTATGAGCTAGAGTCACCAAATTTGTAGGGAAGATAGCTTGTGGCATCTCCATCTGCATCGGATAATCTTTAAGGCAGCGTACACCCCTGCCGCATCCGTACCCCTTTGCAATGAGGCCTCTTTTTACCGGTTTTAATACTGGTATCGAGTATACCGCAGTCGGTTGCGTCCGACTGCAACGTTTCCACTTGTTTGCAATATGTTTTGCGTTATCAGAAATGGGAGACTCGCCATTGATGCCAACTTTCGTTAACAGACGCTTTCTATAATTTAAGAACGGCTGCCACTTCTCCTTGCAAGTGCTATTCTCAACAGCCTTTCCGGTAAGATCATCCAAGTGAGCGATAATATCGTTCACCAAACTTTTTTAGTTATATGAACAAAACGTTCTAGGACTTGGAAAAAATCTCCATTTGGGGGCCCCACATTTTGATCATCCATCCGACATTTATCTAAGGCAAACTTAATGCCCTGATAATGCAATATTTTCACACCGCCACGTGCCTTCTCCAGGTTGTTTTCAAATACCTCGACATGCGATTCAGCCAGCACAAGTAGCTCGATAAACTCACTCGAGTTTGTGAACACATCAATACAGGCACGAATCACAATAAAACCAACGTTTCTCATTGATATTTTTCTAAGTGCATTTAACATTATGTCACCGTAGCTTTCACGGAATTGGAATTAGGTATAACTGAATAAATTAATGTTCATTGGGCCATCGACATAAGTGACGACTTACCTGTCGATAGAACCGGTAAATAATTGAGTAATAAGCATTGTTAAGGACCTTGTGAACTGCCAGCTGGCAGAATCTAAATAAAGCTTCTCGCTTTTGACTCTCATTATTTGGGTTGGTGTCATCAAATACATGTTCCATCACAAATTGTAGAAGCATTTCAATCTCCTCAAATTCAGGTTTGCATCGCATTCGTCGAAGATTTCCCGTAAAAGATTTGTATGACAGCAAATATAGATCGCAAACACCATTAAATGCCTTAAATGTAAAACTTAATCAACTGACGCTAATATCACTAGTTAGAGCTTAGTTATGTAATAAAAGTTAAATTAACTCAGATTGATCGATTGTCCTGTTTTTTGTTGTTTTTTTTTTTTTACTGTCATTGATTGATAGTCAAAATAATAATATTAGTTTTTAGCCGCGTTTTTTTTGTTACTCACCATGTAAGCGACGCTCATGATGTTTGGGTGTTCGACTGCTTGGAATAAAATAAACTTGAGCTCAATGATGTGGTTACGCAAAGACTCGAGACCCTCGATGTCAATTGGGTCAGCCAAGGTGTTGGTCAGCTCCCATTCAACAGCTCCCATATAAAGCCGATCGCAGACTGCTTGATTACCGACCCCATGATACAAATTATTGCAGTCACTCGAATGGCAGTAGTATCCCCTGACCACAGTAGTAGTCTCACCATGCTGCGCCAAGCATGCGATCCTCGGACGACCTACCAGCGAAACGATATTCCAGCAGCTCGGCAGCGGCCCGACCAATGCTACGATTAACGTTAAACACCAAACGCTCAATATATCGTTTGTTATGGGTGCTCAGAACTTGTGTGTCAATTTTATAGTTCCGCACAAGCAATTTAACGGCCATCTCGCCCATGTCCGACTTAATCAGTTTCACCAGCGTCTCGCTATATTTGATTATAAACGACAGTCACCATATTTGCAACGAAGACAGCTGGTGGCATCCCCATCTGCATCGGAGAATCTTTAAGGCAGCGTACACCCCTGCCGCATCCGTACCCCTCCGCAATCATGCCTTTTTTTACCGGTTTTAATACTGGTATCGAGTATGCCGCAGTCGGTTGCGTCCGACTGCAACGTTTCCACTTGTTTATATTGAAATCTGATGCAACTATTTTCGTACCTACGTAACATCATTATTCTTAATATTCTGTTTAGATCCTTTTCTTCGTATATTTTATCTAGTTATGTCTCTTGCGTCATCTCTTTAGCTGCATTAACTAACAAACTCTCTACATTGCTTAAATCTATAAAATTATCATTTTTATGGTATACAATAAGCTCGTCTGTCTTATATTTAATATTTTGCAGTTCTACTGCTAGCTCGGTTACCGAGTTAACCTTCAGATCGCATATTCTCCTGTATATGTGGTGTGGTTCTGTGTCCGGCCGGTACCGTAGTTTTAACGTTGCTTTTATTAATTCCCAATTGTCCGGTTCCGGTACGTTGATGATGACATCCTTGGCTTGTCCTTGGATGGTTTTGTAGAATATCGTCCGGATTGCCTCTCGCTTCAATTGTAGATCCTGTACTCCTTGGAGAAGGTACTACACGCTGCTGAAGAATGAGTTGATTGATATATCTCCTCTCCCCGTAAACGTCGCTAGGTGGTTCACATTTTTAAGTATGCGCTCTTGCTGGGCCATGTTATGACTGGTGCCTTGCAACTGTAGATATGCTTGTCGCAATTGTTCTAGTTGAGTTTCTCTAAGGGCCAGTTGCTCTAAAATGTCCGCCTGTGGCATATTTTGGTTTTCTTGTGCCATCCTGTTTGAGTTGTTCTGTTTTTAATCGATTTGCGCTCGACTTATTGTTTTTGATACACTTTCTTAACTGATTTTAAGTTAATCTTTTAAAGTTTTGAATACAAGTAAGTAACTGATTTTTAGTTAATCCTTTAAAGTTTTTAATACAAGTTATTAACTGATTTTTAGTTAATCCTTTAAAGTTTTGAATACAAGTTATTAACTGATTTTTAGTTAATCCTTTAAAGTTTTTAATACAAGTTATTAACTGATTTTTAGTTAAGTCTTGGTTTGTACTTTTATTTTATAAGTTTACTTTTGTATTTGCACTTTATTAGTCTTGTGTTGTATTTGCACTTTACACTTTGTAAAACTGGAAACTGATTTTTAGTTCCTTTGTTTGTTCGTGCTTACTTTTTTCTATCGTTGTCCTTTGCCTCAATTTATTTATTTGGTTCGGATTATCACTGGATCTTATTTAAAAACAAGATCTTACCGGCTGCGCCAATTTCGTACAAAGGAAGGCATTTTATATAAAAAAAAGACCTCGCGAATAAAAACACGACTGTATGTTCTGTGTATCGAGAATCAACTGAACTTCTTTATTTAAATTGGTTTACATGAAAGCTTAATTCTATCTTAAAATAATTGTTGATACAAATGTCTGGCTATTGACCTACTCATTGGCGTGTGCAGGTACATTTCCTGTTATTGCCAAATATGCAATGCTTGCATTTCCTGTTATTGTTCTGATTGGACTTATGACTTATTAGGAATTTAAAGAGTTCAATAACTCTTGCACTTTCATACTTATGTTCTTATTTTCGACATTTTTACTGGTGGGATCATACATAACTCGCGCGCCTTTATCACATTTGCCGCAATGAGAGCTGCCACTGCTGCAGTTCACAAACTACAAGTGAAAAGGGCGGTCAAGTTTTTATTAAAACTAATTGTGCTATATATTTGTTAAATTTTTATAATTATTATTTTATATTATGGCAAAACGAAGAGATGGCAGCAAGTGCGTTATCAAGACGTGCATTCGGAGTTATAGAAACAGCGTGGAGCACAATGCAGTGCGTCTTTTCAACTTCCCAAAAAGACGCGTGTGCACGACGCTTCGAATTTGAGGAAGACGATGAGGCAATTATGGACTATGTGCCACCAACAAGGAAAAAAGTTCTTCAGGAAGTTGACAGGGTAAGCGAAGAATCTTTTGATATGGGAGAGTTTTTAAATTTTAAAGATTAAAAAAAATGAAAACATTTGGGAATATGTGAACGATAGTCCAAGTCCGTCCAAAATTAGTCCGTCCAAAAATTTCTTAAATTCTACTGCAGAAGTCAATGAATTTTGCTCCAACTGTCTTAAGAAGAGCAAAATGAAGTGTATTATAGAAATTTAATTAATAACTGATCGCCGCCGAAGCGCAGAAGTAACAATATTTTTTATGTTTCTCTTTTTTGTTTTTGGGAATTTTACTCAGTTACTCGTTGTGAATTTCCTTGAAGTTTCTTAGAACTTTAGAATAAAACTTTAATGATAATTACAGGCAAAAGTAAGCTCAGAAAAATATGTTTATGGTACGAATATTGCGGGTACATACAGTCAAATTTCAGCTTAGCAATTGCTGGTCAGTCATAATCTTTCCTTTTTTGACACTGTGACACTAGACAAAAATTATGCCATAGCAATTTATGCAGCGATGCACACAAGTTTCGAAAGTGTATTAAGCAGTGAACTTGTCGATTTCATTTGCCGACACAGAAAAAACCAAAATATCAACAAGTAAATCACAAAAAACTGTTTGTATTGTAACTCTTGTCTATTCCTGACCCGTTGGAAGTGTTTTATTTGCTCCTTGGTGAGCTGGCCAAGGAATAATAGAGTGTTTTGTCATTTTATGGTGTCCGTCCGTCTGTCCGTCTGTATGTGTCCAATTTTTTTCCACACCCTTCAAGCTAGAGACTTGAAACTTTCCAATTCTCTTTATCTATAGGATAGTAAATTAAAGTGTCAAGATGGGGGTTCTACGATAACTGGGGGGCTGGCAAATCGATAAATTCGATAACTCAAAACCGATATATCCACATATTTCGCACATTCTTAAAGCTAGAACTACCAACGCTTCGTCAAAAAAGGGAATGCGTGTATCTTCCACAGTTGTGGAGCTAGAGCCACCAAATATGGTAGGAAGATAGCTGGCAACGACCCCCAAAAATCTGCATCAAAGTTTTGGAGCCACGCCCACCCATTCCGCCCCCAGCTCCCCCGCATTTAGAAACATGAAATGGCTATATCTCCCACAGTTTTTGAGCTAGAGCCACCAAATTTGGTGCCAAGTTAGGTGATGATGACCCCCCAAAAACTGCATCAAAAGTTTGGATGCCACGCCCACCGATACTGCCCTAGCCGCCCCCATCTGCCCCAACGCTTCGTCAAAAACGGCAATGCGCGTATCTTCCAGAGTTGCGAAGCTAGAGCCACCAAATTTGGTAGGAAGATAGCTGGCAACGACCCCCAAAAATCTGCATCAAAGTTTTGGAGCCACGCCCACCCATTTCGCCCCCCTTTCCACACCTTTTACAAACTTTGAGCTAGAGTCACCAAATTTGGTATGAAAAAAGCAATTGACATTCCACAAAGATCTGCATCAAAAATTTGGATGCCACGCCCACCCATACCGCTTTCAGCCCCCCCCTTTCCACATTTTTACAAACTTTGAGCTAGAGTCACCAAATTTGGTGTGAAGATAGCAATTGACATTCCAGATAGATCTGCATCAAAAATTTGGATGCCACGTCTACCCATACCACCCCCAGCCCCCCTTTCCACTCTTTTTACAAACTTTGAGCTAGATTCAGCAACTTTGGTTTGAAGATAGCAATTGACATTTCACAAAGATCTGCATCAAAAATTTTGATGCCACAACTACCCATTTTGCCCTCAGCCCCCCTTTCCCCACCTTTTACAAACTTTGAGCTAGTCACCAAATTTGCAACGAAGACAGCTTGTGGCATCCCCATCTGCATAGGAAAATCTTTAAGGCAGCGTACACCCATGCCGCATCCGTACCCCTCTGCCATCAGGCCTCTTTTTACCGGTTTTAATATTGGTATCGAGTATGCCGCAGTCGGTTGCGTCCGACTGCAACGTTTCCACTTGTTTTTCTTGCTCATGGAGCATTTGAAACGCCTGTAGGTGCTTCTTTAAATAGTATGTGGCAGCTGGAGCCTCAGCTTTGCGCTTCATATTCTTTGTAGGTTTTGTATTATATTATTTATTTAAAATTTTAAAAACTTTTTACACTACCTTTTTATCCATTATTTGTTTTTATGCTTTTATTTCGAATGCTTTCGATTTCAAGCTCAAATTGAAAATGAATTTATTTTTTGTGCTTTGAGTTGTGTAGAGTTATAAAGAACAAAAACAATACTGGCTGACTAGATGCTTGCACAGCCAACGATAACACATGTATCGATATTCTAGCTATCGAAACTTTTTTTTTTTTGTGACGTAATATCCGGCTTCCGCAGCACCATGGACTTGCCACCACTGCCTAATATCACTAAGAATAAATATTATAGAGCAATCATTGCGTACGGGGCTTGTTGGGAACTCATGAGCTGTACATTTGTGAAAAAACTTTCTTTTTGAGTGCTCCCATAGCACTTCGGGTGTCGAGCCGAGCCATGGGAAGTGGTCTCGCGTTCTTGCTCAGAATTATTTTTGTTTGCGTTTAGACGCAGAGTGGCAGCCGAATGAGACGGTCGGTCCACGCAGCTCTGCTGTTTTGTAGTGTATTCATATATGTTATTTCAAATATATATAAAACGTAACTTGTAACACTTTGTTGCAAGTATAAATTAACCTAAACACGCTCAGCATAAATATATATATGTATGCGCATACCAAAGCACATACATACATATGGTCTGCGCGTGTAAGTAATATGAAGCCTCTTTAGAAGGCCACACAAGCGTGAGACCGTTGCCCTACGGGAAACGCCGCGCTTGCACTTTAGCCAAACGTATGAGTACAATCGCTCTCCCTCTCTTTGTAGCTGTTAACTGATAACAGCATAAGTTTATGAATGTAAACCATAAGCTAAGAATATATTTCAACTTCAATAAAGACATTCAATAAAGAGCCTTTCGAAAAGACAGTCGAAGTGTTTCTCTTTAAGCATTTCATGGCGACCGTGACAGCGATCCGTATCGCAGAACAAGTACAGTAAAGTACTAAAACAATTAAATACAAACTTGCAATGAAATTATAAAACAGTGAAAAGTGTGGCAAATACCAAAAACTACTAACTGAGTGAAGCTAAAGAACTATGTACAAAAAACAATAAATAAATGGCGCAACAACAATAAACAGATGAAACTACAACTGTGCAACCAGAATTTTATGTGTTCAGCTCAACAACAAAACAACATCAACAACAAATAAACAACCATAAATAGATGACAACAACAACAGCATCAATGGATCGTCGAGGGAAACCAAAAACCAACAAACAATCTGAATCTACCAAAAAGGAAGAAGATGTGCCCTCAGGACTGCGCGGGACCATTGGAGTCGCCACATTGCCAATATACATGCACAACGAAGAAAAATAAAGCGCAGAAGGCATAGGACCGCCATCTGCACCAACTTTGGAATACAGAGCGAAAGGCAAACCGTCTTTTGCACAATCGAGGGAGCATCAGCGTGCCATATCCGGCGACGCCCAGCTGATGCAAACGATCAACGGCAGCAGAAATCATCGGAAGCAGCATATATGTATATTATAATTAAATTTGTTTTATAAAATTGTAAAATCGCGCGGAACCATTTCCGCCCGATTAGAAGCATAGCCCGTAAAGCTATGCGACCCATTAGGGAGGAGATCATTGTAAAGATCGAAGTAGGCATCATTATTTGATATATAAATATATAAATATGTAATAAAAGTTAAGAAATTAAAATAATTTATGTTAATATATACATATATATATGAAAATATTGAAAAAAAATATATGATAGGAACTTTACGCCATCCATGAGGTGTATAAGGAGCGTGCATCTTAGATGCCGACATATAAAAAAAAAAACAAATAAGAAAAATTTGATCTGCCAGGTTTCATGTCAATATTCAAAAGTAATAAATTAAAAATTTCTGAAAAAAAAAAAAATTTTAACATGAAGCAAACACATTTTAATAAATAAGAAAGTGTTGAGCTATTGAGCTTTTTCAATAGCTATCGAATTTTCAAAAGTACAAATTTAATAAATATAAATGCACCGAAATTTTGCATTAATATAATTGTAATTAATTTGCCTTCGTGGCCGAACTTATTTATACTGTTACAATTGTTCAATTTTTAATGCAAACTCTGAATTGAGCTATGCAATAATTATATAACAAAATAATTTGGCAGGCATCGAATGCCTTGCCGCGACTTGAATTCTTGCGCGATCGAAAAGAACTAACTAGCTGCCAACTTGCAGCAGCAGCTTGAACTCAGCTGAAGGCCAAGGGCAAGCAATAGAAAACATGCAAGATAAAACGAACGATGATAGAATATGCAAACAAGAATTATGAGAGTTACGTTAATTTGCTCTTATGCTGCGCAGAGCATAATTGATTAAAGAGAACTAGTTTAAAATGAAACTGCGTGTGTTGTTGTTTGGCGCAGATAGCTGCGTAACCAAACATTCTCCCCCGTTGGAAGACACGGGCTTTCAGCAACATCCTCTTTCGGAAGCGCATATAATTTGCGCACAGCTCTCTTGATGATTCCTGTTGACGTCTTAAGAACAGCTACTCGAGAAACGCCGTCAGCGCCAGCAACAAGCTCAACCACACGAGCTAGTGGCCATTTAAGAGGTGGCAAGTTTTCATCCTTTGCAAGGACGACATCATTAATGAGAACGCCCGGCTGGGACGTTCTCCATTTGGATCGCTGCTGAAGAAGCGTTAAATACTCCTCACGCCAACGTCTCCAGAAAATTTGCTGATAATATGTTATACGCTGCCAGCGATCTAGGCGGCTAACGTTCAGAGCGGTGACGTCAGGCTCAGGATATAAAGCGAGTGGTGCAGTGCCAAGGAAGTGCGCAGGAGTTAGCACATCCAGATCTGCAGGGTGCTCTGAAAGTGGAAAAAGAGGTCGAGAATTTATTATTGCGCCAATGTGGCAGACGAGTGTACGCAGATCATCCAGGGGCAACAGAGAGGGCCCGACCGATCGATAAAAATGGTATTTGGCTGTCTTAACCGCGGCCTCCCAAAGTCCACCGAAGTGTGGGGATCGAGGTGGAATGAATTCCCATTCGATGTCATCAGCGACACAAAACTCTCGGACAGAGTCTATGTGTTTCTCGCTGAGGAAGAGTCGCTTGAGCTCAGCTAAGTCGTTTTTGGCTCCCAATGAAATTAGTGGCGTTGTCCGACCATATGCGAGCAGGTTTGCATCTGGTGAGCATGAACCGCTTAAGCGCATTGAGAAAGGCTGCTGTCGACAAGTCAGGAACCAGTTCGAGATGCACTGCCTTCGTTGCGAAGCAAATGAAGACTGAGATGTAGCATTTTACTGGTCCCTTGTTCCGAATCTCGCTCTTGTAGTAAAATGGTCCACAATAGTCCACTCCAGTCACAGCGAAAGGATGCGAGCCACTGATCCGCCATGATTGTCTCAGCCAGGACGGGTTTAGCTCGAAAACACATGACGCATTTGCTTGTTACGCTGGAGACAGCCTTACGGCCACCAATAGGCCAATAGCGGAGCCGTATGTGAGCGAGCAGTGAACGAGGTCCAGCATGCAGCTGACGCCTATGAAAATGCATAATGATAGCGCGGGTGACAGGATGACGACTCGGAAGAATAATGGGATGCTGAGCATCGAAATCCAGACTCGAATGCTTTAGACGGCCACCAACCCGAAGGAGTCCAAGCTCATCGAGGAATGTGTTAAGCTAGGCAATAGAGCTGGATGATTTGATCGCCCGTCCGCCTTGAAGAGCTCTATAATCATCACTCAGATCCGCCATCTGGATGCTCCGCAATAGTAAGTGGGTGCCTTTATGTATCCACTCTACTGTGAGGCTGGGATGTCTGATGCGATTTCGAAATTTGTAAATATATCCGAAAACACGACGCAGGCTTTGAAACGAATTTAAAAACTTGCATCCTATGCTGACATCAGAGCATCTAGAGACGCCAACTAGCGCCTTTTGTCGCAGCTCAGGAAGCGTCTGGGTGGGTAGACATGTTGTAGGCCATTCGCAATCTCCTTTGGTTAAAAAATCGGGACCACTCGACCATAACGATGACCTTATAAGTTCGCTTGGAAGTGCCCCTCTAGAAAGAATGTCTGCCGGATTGCATGCCGTCGGTACGTAGCGCCATTCCATTCCTGCTGTTAGCTGTTGGATTAACGATATTCTATTAGCCGTAAACGTTTGGAATCGAGAAGGCTCATCCTGTATCCAGGATAAGACAACTGCCGAATCTGACCAACAATAATATCTGCAATTAAACAAGTTCATGTGAGATATTTCCAGAATAAGCTGAGAGAGGAGTGCAGCAGCAGATAACTCCAGCTTTGGTACTGTAAGAGTTCGCAAGGGTGCCACTCGAGACTTAGAGCACAACAAATGAACTATGCGCTTTCCTTCGTTTATCGAAACGACGTAAATGCATCCACCGTACGCTTCAATGCTAGCATCGCTGAAACCATGCACTTCTATGACGCCCTTTGGAACGACGACCAGTCGAGGGAGTTTAATTTGGTCTGTATTACAAATGTCCGCACACAAACTAATCCAAGAACAGTGCAATGCAGCAGGAAGACTTTCATCCCAATCCAAATGCTCTCTCCAAAGGTGCTGCAAAAAGATCTTGGCCTTGGCTACCACGGGTCCGATAAGTCCAAGCGGGTCATAGAAACGAGCAATGGTAGACAGCACAGAACGTTTGCTAGGCTTGCCATGCGTTTTCATGGGAGAAAAGTTAAATAGAAGACTGTCAGAAGCTGGATCCCATGCAAGTCCGAGAGTCTTCGTGACATCCGTGCCATCATCAAACTTTAGAAAAGTCTCCTTGTCCTCATCGGGAACCTGCTGAAGCACGCGAGGATCATTGGAGCACCACTTCCTAAGCTTGAAATTTCCTTCCCAGAGCAGCCTGACTGTCTGATCCATAAGGTCAACTACTTCCTCGACAGAGTCGCCTCCCGTGATGAGATCATCTACATAAAAATCGCTCAAGACCACTTTGGATCCAGCAGGAAACGATCTTTTTTCGTCAATAGCCAATTGCTGCATGGAACGAACTGCCAGAAAGGAAGCTGGCTTCGTGCCATAGGTGACGGTGTCCAGTTTGAAGACTTGAATTTCCTGATGCGGCGAATCACGCCACAGGATACATTGCAGGTACGAATCGGGTTCAGCCATCCTAACGCACCTACACATTTTGCAAATATCGCCTGTCAGTGCTATTGGGAAAGTCCTAAACTGCAACAGCGTACTGAACAGCTTGCGTTGTATAGTTGGGCCTGCCATGAGGATTTCATTCAGGGAATAACCAGACGAAGACACGGCCGAACCATCAAACACAACTCTGAGCTTAGTTGTGGAGCTATCTTCCTTAAGAACGCAATGATGTGGAAGATAATATTTGCAGTGACTAAGCATTTGCGACTCAACCAAAGACATGTGATTTAAATCCACATACTCCTTGATAAATGCTGCATATTGAGACTTTAGCTCAGGATGACGCTCCAATTTGCGCTCCAGATTGCAGAACCGACGATAAGCTTGCTGATACGAGTCTCCAATTAGATCCACAGCATGCTTGAACGGAAGGCGAACCGAATATTCACCAGTGCCTAAACGAGCAAAAGTTTGTTGAAAATGCGCCTCACAATCAAGTTCCTCCTTGGTAGATCCGTTGACTGCACAAGAACAGGATTCTACCTCCCAAAACCGACGAACGATCTCATCAAGCTTGTGATCAGGGCTGGAGCTTGGCATCGAAACAGAATGAGTCACCATTAATGAGGCAGGGCTTGTCGAAGACGTTCTACCTGTCACTATCCAGCCGAGTTGAGTTTTTTGTAGAATAGGCAAACCAGGAGCGATCTTAATTTGACCAACACACAACAATTCAAAAAATAGGCCTGCTCCAATTAGCAGATCTATTTGTTGCGGCTTAAAGAACTCTGGATCAGCCAAGCGAATATTTGAGGGTATATTCCAGAGGTCAGTACTAATATCGTAGTTCGGCTGATTTCCAGTTATAGACGGAGCTATCAAAACTGAGATGTCAGCAGAGTAATCAGATGCTCGTGATTGAAAGCTAATTTCTGCTGAATAGCCTTCTGAGGCATCACTAGACTCCCCTAATCCAGAAATCAACGTAGGCGACCGATGTTTGCGAAGCTGGAGGTGTTGAGCTAATCGAGACGTAATAATGTGCACCTGCGAACCAGAATCGAGAAGAGCACGGCACGGGACCAAAACACCACTGTGACTCCTAACGTTAACAACAGCAGTTGCCAAGAGCACAATGTCGGGGCTGAGATTTTGGGCTACGAGTGATGCTGAAGGTTTTGCAGCAGGCAGATACGGGGCAGAATTAAATTGAGAACCGTAAATCTGATTCTCAAAGTGCAGAAGCGTGTGATGCTTGGCCTTACAACGGTTGCAGGCAGTTGAGCTGCATTCCTTAAGCCTATGACCCTTGCGCAGGCAATTGATACAAAGGGAAAGCTTTTTTACCTCGCGTAGACGCAGTTGAGGAGACAGATTGCCAGAACGGGAACAGTTGTATATAACATGGCCAGAGGTCTCACAAAACACACAATCATTTGTGTTGGAGTTAGTAGCGACAAAGGCCTTTCTACTGGTGTTAGAGATTTTGCTACTTTTTCCCACCTTAGAGCTAGGCGTATACGTTGCCATAGCGTGTTCCACATTTTCCAACCTTTGGCATCGTCGATCCAGAAATGCCATGAACTGCTCACAGGTCGGGATAGTATCCATCGGTGCTGTCTCCTCCCAACTGGTCTGCGTTGCCTTATCCACCTTTTGCAGCAAGCTGTGCACAATAATGCAGCCTGCAATCTGTTCCACGCTACCCAGCCTTTGTAGAGCGCGGATGTTGGAATTCACCGTATCCGAAAGAGCTCGAGGTTTTACAGCTGACGACGACTCGATGCAATCCAAACCCAAAATCTCAGTGACATGTGCCTGAAAAATAAGACGCTTATTATTAAACCGCTTTTTAAGGAGCTCTAATGCCACTGCGTAGTTTGCGCTGCTGATTTCCAATGAAGAAACACTATCTAGGGCTGGTCCTTTCAGGCACGATCGCAAATGCTGAAACTTCTCCACATCTGACAGGCCTGAGTCCCCGTCAATGATTGACGAGAACATTGCTATAAAATCAGCAAATTTTGTGTATCCTCCGCTAAACTCTGGAAGCTTGAGTTCAGGCAATCGAATCCGGCTTTGAGACAATGTGTGATTGTCAACAGAAGCATCTTGCCTCATAGTAGAGCACAAAGGTGAAGATAACTTTCGCTTATTTATTTCGCGACGAAAGCTAGCTTCCACTAAGACAACAAGTTCATCAAAAGATTCGCGTAAATCACTCCCGATTTCGTCGTAGTCCAGTTCTTCCAATGCATTATGCATATTGTCGAATGCCTGCTGAGCATTTTCTAGAGCCTTAAGCCGAACAGCCAACTCTTCTTCACTGAGATGCACAATTTGCTCCGGAGCGACTATTTTGGCCAACCGTTTTACCTGCTCGTTAATAGCTTTGGCTTTGGCTTTATAAAATGCTGCACCAGGCGACGGCACTGCAGCAGTATCTGGCATTTTGAAATATTTGTTTATATGTACACGCACTTGCAAAATATAGTTTGAGAGCCACTGAATGACATACACTTGAGGGATGCAGTTGCTTTGTCTTTATTGTTCAGTAAATGCCAAAACACTATCACTTTATTGCATTCACTTATGCTTCAGTACATTACAGTTTAAAATGCACTGACGATCAAACAACGTAATGTCACTGGCAATGCAGCTGGTAATAATGTACCACCAAACTGCACAAGTCACAATGTCAATTCGAGGGCAAACACTTAAACACAAGCGAATGCAACAGAAACGGCCAACAATAACAATGCAGAAACGGCTGCTGCAACTGTATTAGCGAAAAGCGATAAGAGAATCAATGCGCGGGAGCCAATGCAGGTCAAACACCTGAAGCAAAAGCGAGCGCGAAACGAAGCGAGATCAACGAAAACGATGTAGAAAACGCGGGCGCGCGCTTTTATCACTCTATAAATTAAATAGTTTTAAGTTGTTTAAACAATACAGAGTAATCACGTCGGGGTCACCAAATGTTGAGCTATTGAGCTTTTTCAATAGCTATCGAATTTTCAAAAGTACAAATTTAATAAATATAAATGCACCGAAATTTTGCATTAATATAATTGTAATTTATTTGCCTTCGTGGCCGAACTTATTTATACTGTTACAATTGTTCAATTTTTAATGCAAACTCCGAATTGAGCTATGCAATAATTATATAACAAAATAATTTGGCAGGCGTCGAATGCCTTGCCGCGACTTGAATTCTTGCGCGATCGAAAAGAACTAACTAGCTGCCAACTTGCAGCAGCAGCTTGAACTCAGCTGAAGGCCAAGGGCAAGCAATAGAAAACATGCAAGATAAAACGAACGATGATAGAATATGCAAACAAGAATTATGAGAGTTACGTTAATTTGCTCTTATGCTGCGCAGAGCATAATTGATTAAAGAGAACTAGTTTAAAATGAAACTGCGTGTGTTGTTGTTTGGCGCAGATAGCTGCGTAACTAAACAGAAAGAATAAAAAGAAAAAACATATAAGTATAAATTCCCTGACCGTTTTCGAATCGATAAAAAAAATAATATGACCACTAAGTGCCGAAAGAAGCGTATGCGAAGCTTGAGACGTAAGCGCAAAAAGATGCGTGCAAGGTCAAAGTAATCGCATCGCCCTCTGACCATTCTTTAAAAACATAACTGACATACTCAAATTAAGTACCGACTATGACACTTGAAACCCGAAGTAAATTTGCAAAATAGTTTTCGAGCCAAAAGATAGGTGCTTTAGTAAAAACTTACAATAAAGTTAATCTCCCGACAAACACCTTCCGTGTTTTCTATTCACTTTACACAATGAAATGTCCAGTTCGACAAATAAAATTGTATTAAATAAAATAATTAAAACAAGGAAATAAAGTTATCGCAAGAAGTTAGCGATTTGTATACTAATGGAGTTATCGACTTAGGTCAATTTTTCCAAAGGCTCGAAACGGGGGCCGGTATACTTACAATCAGCAAACTCAAGTGGCACCGAGCAGAAATATCATTGAATCAATTTCAATAGATAATTTCAAATATATGGGCAATAATGTATAAAAGAGTAGCTACTCAAGCCGGTGATCCAAATAAATAAAAGTACAGGAAGCAATAATGTCTACAATTAATAAGTAATATTCCAACTAAAGGAATCCTTTATATTCTAGTTCAGTCCAATGAAGACGTTCATAACGGACATAGAAACTAAAAATAAAAATTACAACTTGACTTACTCGTGCATAGATTGACAGTAAAACGTCTTCTACACACCCACCAGACAGAGAAAAAAAAAAACATAGGAGAAAGAGATAACATCATAATCTCAAAAAAAAAAAAATAAAAAATTAAAAAAATAAAATGATAATATAATAAAAAAAAAAAAATGAAAATATATTTCAAAAAACCAAACGAAAATAATATTAAATTAATACATACGAAAAAACAATTTAAATAATTTAAGAAAAACAAATAATTTTAAAACGGTCTGATCAGCCGTATACATATAAAACTTATTTAAGAAAAAGAAAAAAAAACTATAAATCATTGAAAAAAAGAAGCTAATTATAACACTAAATTTTTACACATTTATAGTTTTATATTATTCAATTTTTATATTTCTAATAATTACAATCATGTATACTATAAATAACTACATATTCATAATATTACGTTATTTTTTTAAAAAGGGAGGTGTAGTGTATTCATATATGTTATTTCAAATATATATAAAACGTAACTTGTAACACTTTGTTGCAAGTATAAATTAACCTAAACACGCTCAGCATAAATATATATATGTATGCGCATACCAAAGCACATACATACATATGGTCTGCGCGTGTAAGTAATATGAAGCCTCTTTAGAAGGCCACACAAGCGTGAGACCGTTGCCCTACGGGAAACGCCGCGCTTGCACTTTAGCCAAACGTATGAGTACAATCGCTCTCCCTCTCTTTGTAGCTTTTAACTGATAACAGCATAAGTTTATAAATGTAAACCATAAGCTAAGAATATATTTCAACTTCAATAAAGACATTCAATAAAGTGCCTTTCGAAAAGACAGTCGAAGTGTTTCTCTTTAACCATTTCAGTTTATATGCGTGTGAGATTTGCGTGTATGGTTTTGTTATTTTTGCGTGTGATGGTTTTGTTATTTTTGGGGTGGGATTTTTAAATTTGAACAGCGCTTGAATGTGTGCGCTCACATTTATGCATTAATGGTTATTTGTATGCATGTCAAGTGTACAAGAACCTGTCTCAGTTTTTATGATATTTTTATTTATTTTTACAGGTGTATATATTTAAGACTTTCTTATTTTGTTTATTAAAAAGCACATATGAAATAAATTTAAAATTTTGCCATATTTTTTATTTATTTAATTATATCTATGATTGATGATTACATAATAAATTTCTTTTCTATTAACATATAATTAATAATATATATATCAAAACAATACACCCAAAAGCCCTGCACCAGCATGCAAATGTATGTACATGTAAAAAATCATATTGTAGATGATGAGAAAGGTCAGGTTTTGCTATTGACGGGCACCAGCAGATCAACAAAGCGCACACATGCATACGCATAAAATATATATATTCATGTGCACGCACACATTAAACGAAATTCGTTCTTTTCTGCCTCTACCAAAATGACAAAGCCAGTGCAATTCTGTTTTGCTTCAACGTACAAACGCAACCGACTGCGGTATACTCGATACCAGAATTAAAACCGGTAAAAAGAGGCCTGAATGCAAGGGGTACGGATGCGGCAGGGGTGTACGCTGCCTAAAAGATTATCCGATGCAGATGGGGATGCCACCGGCTATCTTCATACCAAATTTGATGACTCTAGCTCAAAGTTTGTAAAAGGTGGTGAATGGGTTGGGGGGGGGTTGGGCGGTATGGTTGGGCGTGGCATCAAAATTTTTGTTGCAGATCTTTCTGAAATGTCAATTGCTATCTTCATACCAAATTTGGTGACTCTAGCTCGAAATTTGTAATAAGTGGGGAAAGGGGGGCTGGGGGCGGTTTGGGTGGGTGTGGCATCTAAATTTTTGTTGCAGATCTTTGTGGAATGTCAATTAATATCTTCATACCAAATTTGGTGACTCTAGCTCAAAGTTTGTAAAAAGTGGGGAAAGGGGGGCTGGGCCGGTAAGGGTGGGCGTGACATCCAAATTTAATATGCAGATCTTTGCGGAATTTCAATTGCTATATATATACCAAATTTGGTGACTTTAGCTCGAAGTTTGTAAAAGATGGGGAAAGGGGGGCTGGGGGCGGTATGAGTGGGCGTGGCATCCAACTTTTTGATGCAGATCTTTGTAAAATGTCAATTGCTATCTTCATACCAAATTTAGTGACTCTAGCTCGAAAATTGTAAAAATTGGGGAAAGGGGGGCGAAATGGGTGGGCGTGGCTCCAAAACTTTGATGCTGATTTTTGGGGGTTGTTTCCAGCTATCTTCCTACCAAATTTGGTGGCTCTAGCTCCACAACTCTGGAAGATACACGCATTCCCGTTTTTGACGAAGCGTTGTGGTGGATGGGGGCGGCTAGGACAGTATCGGTGGGCGTGGCATCCAAACTTTTGATGCAGTTTTTAGGGGGTCATCATCACCTATCTTGGCAACAAATTTGATGGCTACAGCTCACAAACTTTCGGAGATATAGGCTTTTTTGGCATTAAAATGCGGGGGGGCTGGGGCGGAATGGGGGGGCGTGGATCCAAAATTATTGATACAGTTTTTGAGGGTTTCTAGTAGCTATCTTCTTATAAAATTTGGTAGTTCTAGCTGTAAGGATGTGCGAAATATGTGGATTTATCGGTTTTGAGTTATCGAATTTATCGATTTGCCAGCCCCCAGTTATCGTAGAACCCCCATCTTGACACTTTAATTTACTATCCCATAGATAAAGAGAATTGGAAAGTTTCAAGTCTCTAGCTTGAAGGGTGTGGAAAAAACTTGCAAACATACAGACGGACAGACGGACGGACACCATGACGGACATTGCAAAAACTCAATATACTCTTTACCTTCGGTATCGAGTATAAAAATAAGTGGAAACAACATAATTACAACATAATTAAAGCTATTAACTGTATCAAATATACTCTCCGATTATACACAAACAGTTTACATAAGTAACAATGTTACATGAATAGAACCAATTTCATTCATACATACAAGACAACTTATAAAAAACAAGTGGAAACGTTGCAGTCGGACGCAACCGACTGCGGTATACTCGATACCAGTATTAAACCGATAAAAAGAGGCCTGATTGCAGAGGGGTACGGATGCGGCAGGGGTGTACGCTGCCTTAAAGATTTTCCTATGCAGATGGGGATGCCACAAGCTGTCTTCGTTGCAAATTTGGTGACTAGCTCAAAGTTTGTAAAAGGTGGGGAAAGGGGGGCTGGGGTCAGTATGGGTAGTTGTGGCATCAAAATTTTTGATGCAGATCTTTGTGAAATGTCAATTGCTATCTTCATTCCAAATTTGCTGACTCTAGCTCAAAATTTTTAAAAAGTGGGAAAGGGGGGCTGGGGGTGGTATGGGTGGACGTGGCATCCAAATTTTTGATGCAGATGTTTGTGGAATGTCAATTGCTATCTTCATACCAAATTTGGTGACCCTAGCTCAAAGTTTGTAAAAAGTGGGGAAGGGGAGCTGGGGGTGGTATGGGTGGGCATGGCATCCAAATTTTTGATGCAGATCTTTGTGGAATGTCAATTGCTATCTACATACCAAATTTGGTGACTCTAGCATGAAGTTTGTAACAAGTGGGGAAAAGGGTGGATGGGGGCGGGTAGGGCAGTATCGGTGGGCGTGACATCCAAACTTTTGATGCAGTTTTTAGGGGGTCATCATCACCTATCTTGGCACCAAATTTGGTGGCTATAGCTCAAAAACTGTGGGAGATATAGGATATTTTGACTTTAAAATGCGGGTGGCTGGGGGCGGATGCAGGATTTTGATGCAGTTTTTTAGAGGTTGCTAGTAGCTATTTGCTTACCAAATTTGGTACTTATAGCTGAAAGGATGTGCGAAATATGTGGGTTTTTCGGTTTTGGGTTACCGAATTTATCGATTTGCCAGCCCCCCAGTTATCGTAGAACCCCCATCTTGACACTTTAATTTCCTATCCCATAGATAAAGAGAATTGGAAAGTGTCAAGTCTCTAGCTTGAAGGGTGTGGAAAAAACTTGCATACATACGGACGGACAGACGGACAGACACCATGACGGACATTGCACAAACTCAATATACTCTTTACCTTCGGTATCGAGTATAATTACGAAATAAATTTTGTAGACTTTAACTTGGAATTTGCCTAAACGAATGCTCAATCCAAATTGTACAATTCAAGAAATTACAAGTGGAAACGTTGCAGTCGGACGCAACCGACTGCGGTATACTCGATACCAGTATTAAACCGATAAAAAGAGGCCTGATTGCAGAGAGGTACGGATGCGGCAGGGGTGTACGCTGCCTTAAAGATTTTCCTATGCAGATGGGGATGCCACAAGCTGTCTTCGTTGCAAATTTGGTGACTAGCTCAAAGTTTGTAAAAGGTGGGGAAAGGGGGGCTGGGGTCAGTATGGGTAGTTGTGGCATCAAAAATTTTGATGCAGATCTTTGTGAAATGTCAATTGCTATCTTCATACCAAATTTGTTGACTCTAGCTCAAAGTTTGTAAAAAGTGGGGAAACGGGGGCTGGGGGTGGTATGGGTGGATGTGGCATCCAAATTTTTGATGCAGATCTTTGTGGAATGTCAATTGCTATCTTCATACCAAATTTGGTGACTCTAACTCAAAGTTTGTAAAAGTTGGGAAAGGGGGGCTTGGGGGCGGTATGGGTGGTAGTGGCATCCAAATTTTTGATGCAGATCTTTGTGGAATGTCAATTGCTATTTTCATACCAAATTTGGTAACTCTAGCTCAAAGTTTGTAAAAGGTGTGGAAAGGGATGCGTGGCTCCAAAACTTTGATGCAGATTTTTGGGGGTCGTTGCCAGCTATCTTCCTACCAAATTTGGTGGTTCTAGCTCCACTACTCTCGAAGATACACGCATTTCCGTTTTTGACGAAGCGTTGGGGTGGATGGGGGCGGCTAGGGCAGTATCGGTGGGCGTGGCATCCAAACTTTTGATGCAGTTTTTGGGGGGATATCATCACCTAACTTGGCACCAAATTTGGTGGCTATAGCTCAAAAACTGTGGGAGATATAGCCATTTCTGATTTCAAAATGCAGGGGGGGCTGGAGGCGGAATGGGTGGGCGTGGCTCCAAAACTTTGATGCAGATTTTTGGGAGTCGTTGCCAGTTATCTTCCTTCCAAATGTGGTGGCTCTAGCATCTTAACTCTAGAAGATACACGCATTCCCGTTTTTGACGAAGCGTTCGGGCGGATGGGGGCGGCTAGGGCAGTATTGGTGTGCGTGGCATCCAAACTTTTGATGCAGTTTTTGTGGGGTCATCATCACCTATCTTGGCACCAAATTTGGTGGCTATAGCTCAAAAACTGTGGGAGATATAGGCTTTTCTGATTTCAAAATGCGGGGGGCTGGGGGCGGACTGGGGGGCGTGGCTCCAAAATTTTTGATGCAGTTTTTTGGGGGTTGCTAGTAGCTATCTTCTTACCAAATTTGGTACTTCTAGCTGTAAGGATGTGCGAAATATGTGGATTTATCGGTTTTGAGTTATCGAATTTATCGATTTGCCAGTCCCCCAGTTATCGTAGAATACCCATCTTGACACTTTAATTTACTATCCCATAGATAAAGAGAATTGGAAAGTTTCAAGTCTCTAGATTGAAGGGTGTGGAAAAAAATGGCGAACATACAGACGGACAGACGGACGGACACCATGACGGACATTGCAAAAACTCAATATACTCTTTACCTTCGGTATCGAGTATAAAAATAAGTGGAAACAACATAATTACAACATAATTAAAGCTATTAACTGTATCAAATATACTCTCCGATTATACACAAACAGTTTACATAAGTAACAATGTTACATGAATAGAACCAATTTCATTCATACATACAAGACAACTTATAAAAAACAAGTGGAAACGTTGCAGTCGGACGCAACCGACTGCGGTATACTCGATACCAGTATTAAACCGATAAAAAGAGGCCTGATTGCAGAGGGGTACGGATGCGGCAGGGGTGTACGCTGCCTTAAAAATTTTCCTATGCAGATGGGGATGCCACAAGCTGTCTTCGTTGCAAATTTGGTGACTAGCTCAAAGTTTGTAAAAGGTGGGGAAAGGGGGGCTGGGGTCAGTATGGGTAGTTGTGGCATCAAAATTTTTGATGCAGATCTTTGTGAAATGTCAATTGCTATCTTCATTCCAAATTTGCTGACTCTAGCTCAAAATTTTTAAAAAGTGGGAAAGGGGGGCTGGGGGTGGTATGGGTGGACGTGGCATCCAAATTTTTGATGCAGATGTTTGTGGAATGTCAATTGCTATCTTCATACCAAATTTGGTGACCCTAGCTCAAAGGTTGTAAAAAGTGGGGAAGGGGAGCTGGGGGTGGTATGGGTGGGCATGGCAGTAGTAGGGAACTGGTGGTTCTAACTCAAAGGGATGCCGACAATTTATGACCCCATTAATTTTTATGACCCTTTTTTCGACCCCTTGATTTTTGACCCTTACAATATTATAATTTATGACCTCATTAAATTTTATTACCCTTTTTTCGATCCTTGGTTTTTTGACTCCTACAATATTTTAATTTATGCCCATTTTTCCCATGATCGTGTCCCTCCTTTGATAAGACTAGGGGGAGAACAAAGGATTTACATTCCTAGGCCACCACATTATCAGCAGCATCTGTGAGAAGCAGTGATCATAGGATTTGGAGTCAAGTGCGCACCTGTTCAACCTGCGTCACATTGTACGCCTGCAAGCTAGCCACAATCATAGATGGCATTCTTAAGGACAACAACAACAAGATTCTTGAGAAGCAGTGATCAGCGGAACAGATTTGGCTATTTACCTAACTAGTGTTAGAGTCAATTGTGCGCCTCTTTGACGTGCGTAGCATTGTAAACCTGCAACACACGTCAAAAATTAATGTTTATGGTCATGAGAAGCAGTGTGCAAAGGAAGAAAGGAGAGAGATTAGAGACAAGCGAACGCTTGTTCGATGTACTGGAGTTCTGTGAACAAGGCATGGGAATTTTCCTACGCAGCAGCAGCACCAGCAGCAGCAGCAGCAGCAGCGGCAGGATCAATACAATGCTTCTAAGCAAGAGTATTGATACTTGTTGATTAAGATTAAAATGTGTTAGAGGGGGAAAAAGTTAGGGAGAGAAAGTGTTAGAAGGAGAATGTATGTTAGAGGGGGAAAGAGTTATAGGGGGAAAGTGTTAGGAGGAGAATGTGTGTTAGAGGGGGAAAGTGATCCTGCTTGTATTAATTTAATGAGCCACGCCCCCTTATACGATTTTGATTGGTCCCCACCATCCTTAATATGAAAACTATTTTCCAATCCTTTGGGCTTGATATTTAAATATTTAGCACCATCCCTTTCTAACCTTTGGTATTATATATATATATATATATTATATTTACCTGTTTTTATTTTGGTCAAGTGCTAGGAAAATCTTATATCCTGCATTGACCTCAAAACGAATAAAAGAGGTAGTTTGGTTTAAGTTGTATAGTTTATTTATTATTCTTTCTATGTATGCTATTTATTTATTTATTATTTATTTTATTCTTTATTCTTAAATCTAGTACTAATAAAATTGTTTTGCCTTATTGGCTTAAACGTTGTTTGTTAATTCTTTTGTTTAAATTTTTATATTTTGCCATTAGGCGTTCTAGCCTTTTCAGACGCATGCTGTAGTAAAAGCATCCACATGTGTCGACTCCCTCTGTAGTTAAATCGGATGACCAGCTGCACGCTGAAAGATGCTCGCCAAATTTGGATGTAACTAGATGGCAGTTTTCGTACGCCAAGAAAAATTCTCGATATTCTTCAAGCAATTCATGATGTTCAGGAAAAATCATTTCCTCAAACTCTTTTAAAAAATGATCGATTTTCTTGACAATTGTTTTAAATCCAAAGTTAGAATTCAGCTCCATATTGTAGTATACTCGGCAAACGTTTATTTAAGACTGACTTAAATGATTATTTTAACTTTCCTCAAAGCATTTCATTTTTTATTTAGTTTCATATTATGATGAAATTGTGTCCTAAAAATATTAACATCCCTTTTTATTTCTTTACCCATACCGAGTAAGATCAATTTCTGACTCATAATCATAAGTTGCTTCTAAATCTGAAAGTTGTATACTATATTTACGCATCTCTATACACTTTGGAATAATATAGTTATAATATATATTCTTTATTTGATTTTTCAATAATGTGTTCCAACACAAAAATGTTGTTAAAAAAATTCCTAATCTTATAAGCGTCCTCCATGAGTCGCTATCAAATTCAACTCTATTACCATACTGATTGAGTATTAATATTCGTTGCCTATCTGATTTTCGAATTTTAAAATTAGACTTAACGGTCTCAAGCATTGGATGTTCAATTATTGTATCTGGCATTAAGAAGTCAAAGTGCTCCAGTTTCATTTGGATGTACTCCTTAAAAGTTAATAATTGAATCCACTCCTCTTTTTGCAATCCAATAAAGTTACGTTTATGTTGCTGCAGCCAAACCATAGGTGTGAAATCTCTAGTCGTAGAAAACCCACACTTTAGTTTAAGCTCTAGACTAACAAAGTACTCAAATCCAAAAATTATTTCATGATCTTGAATTTTCCTTGAATTTTTAGTTTTTTTCAAGTGAAGCGTATCCATCCTCTCTTATCTGCTTTTTCAATTTAAACGCAAAATAAGATAAACCATAATATTTAAGGTTTTGATTTGTGAATAATTTCTCAGTTCATCATTAACGCTAGAGGAAAAATGGTTATTCTAGATAGAAACTCATGTATTTTAGTTGACTTTCAATATGTATTCGGAAACGAAAGACAGATGTTTGTCAAAGAGTTGGCATTTATGCAAGATCCGTCACACCCAATTTTTTCACTTTAAACCACCCTACCACATGAGGGAGCTGGATGAAGTGACTAGGAAAACCTTAAAGATAACCAAACAGTATGTGGACGGCTTAGATTGGTCTGAAGGTGACATCTCTTATCTAAGTCTTGGTGAAATACTAAAGCCATTGAATAGTTACGCAACTGTAGTAGTAAGAGGAAGAGCTAAAAAAGAGTTCTTAAATAAATTTTTACACACAAAAATAATAGATGTAAATCTTGAACAGAGCTTAGCGCAATATCCAAACTTCTTTACAAATTGTAGAATACACAAAGAAATAGTAAATCAATGTGCACTAAATAATTTATTTAAATTGTTTCTCATCTTAGAAAACTCTCAATTTGAGGTATCTGAAAATGTAAATGTTTATGCAAGTATACTTGAATAAAATAAAAATTATTTTCTTATTAATTTCATCATGTTTCTATTTATTATTTAATTAAGAGAGGGTACATAATATTTAGTATAATTAGTTTCAATGATTATCAACTACAACTTGATTCTATACTAAATTGGTTTTAAACGATGCGTTGAACTATTCCAGTCAAAGGCGAATACTCTGCTAATCGATCATGCATAAGCAGGCAATATACCTTAGTATTCCTCACACTAACACTATCGAGATCAATTGAAACTCTTACATCGATTGGCCCTGTTTTAACTGTTTCATTCTGATGTGACAAGTCTACAACAACCATTGGTGCTTTCTCTTTAAACTCTATAGGTGTTAGTAATGGCTCAGACTCCTTCATATAGTAGCTTGCTTGAAATCCTGTATACATATCATACAAACTTGCGTATCGTTCATGCTTAAAATTAATGTTCATGTCATCGTACGGAAAGTTCTCCGAGTTAAGATACACTTTTAAATTCCTCAAATGATTATGTGTTAGTTTATCGTCCACTACAAAAGCTATTATCGCAAATCGAGGGCGTTCTCTATTAGCTGCTAGCTTAACATTCAAAACATGTTGTGTGCCTTCGGGTAATGTTGGATTCAGGTAACAATCCCAACTGCGGAATGCAAGTGGAAGTGAGCCTCCACTCTTAGTCAGACTAAACATTTGTAACTTCTTTTCATCACTCAGAGTTACATGTGGTATTTTCCATACAATGTTAGAAATATTTAGCTTATACTCCTTAGTTCCAATTTTAGTGTAGTATACATCTTCCATATTTTTAGTCATGAGTAATATCAATTCATGTTTACAATTTAGTAAGACCTTGTTATAATCTTCAGCAAATCCAAGTAAATATTTAAGAGGTATAGAAAAATTAAAGTATCCGTTCGCCAACTCTCTATCATTTCCATTAAACCAGCCAGAATTCTCTAACATGCAGCTCTCCGTTTTGTTTAAGGAAGCGTAGTTTTTTAAGGTTGTTGAAATACCAACAAATCGAGTACGGTCAATTTCAATTCCATTTAATTCATAACGAACCTCGTCAAAGAGATAACTCATACAATTGTTTTTAAGTTTTCCATCTACAGCAAGCGAGTTATCCGCCAAACAAATTGTGCCCTCAACATTAATAAAACTCTCACAAGGCAATACATTTAAGTCCTGATTCTGAATAGTAATCCTAACTTCATCATTGCTTTTAAATGCTTGTAGATAGGGAGAGTAACTATGATATTCTTTCTTGATTATACTCTCATCCGAATAGGCTTTCTCTCGAACATTCAATACACTACTCATTATTTTTTGATTTTTAGACCCAGAGATTTTAAAAATAATTTGTTCTCAGGTGTTAGTACTTTTTTCGTCGACCTGTATCCTTCTGTAGTAGAACTCAAAGTGCTCACTGGGGGTGGATAGCGCACGTTTTTATTATTATAAATAATCATTATCGGCGCCTCAAGTGTAAGCGAAGTGTCACAACCTCTTTTCTTAAATTAACCAAGTTTCCGTTCTGATCAACGATCCGTATTATTAATGACTGTATCTCGCTCGTATTAACTGGCAAATAAATAAGATTATTTGGTTTCTCACTCAATTTATAGCCTGGCGGAACGTTGAGTGCAAACTCATGCAGAGCATGACTTGATACCTCATTTACATATGAACCGCTTACAATGTTACATTCTAGACGAATCGTATTTACTTTTAAAATGTCAACAGGTTGATCTGATATATGCGTTGCATTTGGTTTTAGTTTTCTTTTATTAAATCCAAATAATTGACCGATAGAACGCTCTTTGTTAAAATATATTGAATCTTTTTTAGATGAAATCACTACTTGAAGGGTATTATTATTGCTCTCGATTAGCGGGTGCTTTAATTCATTGGGCTCTATTTTCTTCATTTTCTCTTTAATAAATTCACTTATATCACTAAGCTCATATGATCCCACAGGTATCTCGAAAATATGCTCCCCAATATGGAATAAATTATTATCGTAGTCCACATTTGGGACCGAGTTGTACATATGAAAATCAATTAGTGCACATTCATAGCTCCCACTTAATTCTATGGGAGGATGATAATTAGCTATTAAAATCGAGTTGTTACCCGTCAACGTTAGTGTTGTTGCCATTTCGAAAGATTATTGATAAGTGAATTAATAGTACTAGTTTCTTGCATTTTATTTTATTTAAATTTGAATAAAATCAGCGAACCCCCTTCTATAACGTCCATTTTCCAGTGGATCATCTTTACTTATTAATAAAAATCCATATTTTTCTCTCCAACAAAATTGACAAATATTCTTAAATGCATCAAACGACATGTCTACGCCTACATGATCCTGATACACATGTTTCATATTGACTGCATCCTGCCTAAACATAATAATTAGGTTTGCATTGTCACGCACAAGATGCTTTGGGATGCGTGTATACGTTTGACACAAATAGAACGCATCTATACTTTTATGTCTGCCCATGCAGAAGTATGCTCGAATATTATCCTGTTTTTCACATGCTACGTCATCAAAAATCATTATAGAGTTCTTTTTGGCATCGCTGGGTGCAACAACATTTTCATTTTCAGAAAATGTAAAGTAACCCATTCCTTTTATTGGTTCTATAAGTGTTTTTAAGTATTCATATTTAGGCTGATATAATGACTTTGAATATAAGTAAATATTCTCAAACTTTAATCCGTTAGGGCTTTCAATTAAACTAATCATAACATTGGTTTTCCCACAATTTGAAGGTCCGTATTGAATTGGGTAACAAGCTACTATGTCTAAGTTGTTTGACATCACCATTTTTACAATCGATATTTTTACTTCTATGTCATTTTTTTGTTTGATCAAACGCATATTAATGTAACTCTTTTGAGTAGATCGTTACTTGCTAAAATCTCATTGAAGAATAAACAACAAATAAAATGGTGCTGCGCTTTTATAAAACTAGTAGTAACAAACCACTACTCTACCTAGGAAGAGGTATTGTCAATAAAATAATAAACTCCCTACCAGTTGAGCTGCACATACCGGGATATCAGTTTTGTGGTCCAGGAACAAAGCTTAAAGCTCGTTTAGCACGTGGTGACAAAGGAATAAATCCCTTGGATGCCGCTTGTAGAGAGCACGATATAGCCTATTCTAAATATAAAGATCTGGAAAGTCGTCATAAAGCTGACACAATACTAGCTGAAAGAGCGTAGGAGCGTGTAAAAGCATCTGATAGTACTCTCGGTGAAAAATCCTCTGCATATTTCGTAACAAACGCAATGAAAGCAAAGAAAAAATTTGGTATGGGACTTCCACAAAAGCAAAAGAAACGAAAACCATGTAAAAATAAAAAGAAATTTATGACTCTTGTTCGAGACGCAACACGAGTGTTAAAGAAAGAAAAACCACTTGACATTCAAGCTGCGATTAAAGTAGCCCGAAAAGCTATGTCTAAGACCATTGGAAATAAGAAAAATACTGTTGTTATTCCTAGAGTAATCAACGTTCCTAAAATTGGAGGTTTTTTACCACTTGTACCAATCTTGACAGCGCTCAGTGCATTAGGAGGAATGGCATCTGGTGGAGCAGCTATTGCTAGAAGCATTAATAGTGCTAAGAATGCAAAAAAGAGCTAGAAGAGAATAAACGTCATAATAGAAAAATGGAGGCCATTGCTTTAGGTAGTGGACTCTATTTAAAACCGTATCAAAAAGGTTTTGGTATAACCACAAATAAAAAAATTAATTTTTTATAAATGAGCTGCCCAATAAACCGCTTTCGAACATTGATATTATAAACTTCGCACGCAAACATATCCCACATTTTAGAGGAGTTTACATGAGAAACTCCTTACCGAAAAATGTAAGAAAAAGAGAATGCGGCATCGTTAATTTGGACTCGTCAACTGGAGCTGGAACTCATTGGGTAGCTTACTATAAGGCAGATGAGGAATGCAGATATTTTGATAGTTTTGGAAATTTGCCACCCCCTATAGAACTTATAAGATATTTGGGCGAGAACATTCAATACAATTATAATCAAGTACAACAATTTGGTACTTTTAACTGCGGTCACTTATGTCTTAAGTTTTTAATGCTCACCTCAAAATCTTTTTAAAATAATTTTTATATCAAAATAAATACTTTACATTTAAATAGTTCAATAAAGAAGGAAAAAAAGATTTATCATTTATGAGTATATATATATAAATATAGTTTGTAAACTATCTCAGTTTGTTTGGAGTATCTGATTAGTTCACATATAGCAGGCCCCCTGTTTCTTGAAAACCAAAAACATCAAACAACACCTTGTTTCGGAAAAAATCAAAAATAACAGCAAAAAAAAAAACACTGTTTCTAAAAAAAAAATAACAACAAAACAAAAAGCTGTATCTGAAAAACAACAAAAATAACAGGAAAACAACAAGCTGTTTATGAAAAATAACAACAAATAACAGAAAAAACACTGTTTCTGAAAAATAACAACAAATAACAGAAAAAACACTGTTTCTGAAAAACATAAAAATAACAGCAAAAAAAAAAATAACACTATTTCTGAAAAACATAAAAATAACAAGAAAAAAACACTGTTTATTGGCTTACTATCATAAATATACTAAAATGAATGAGCATATACTAAAGGAGCTAACAAAAACAAGAAACGCGTTAAAAAGAAAATTTCGAAGTATTAAATTAGGTAAAGCCGCAAATGAATACCAGTTGGAGGAAACATTTAAGCCTATAACAGAACCACTCAAAAAGATTATTAAAGGAAATAGGGAAATTAAGCCATACCCCCGAATCAAAAAAGAAGAGAAAGATAAAAGTTTAAATGAGGTGGCAGAGAATGGAAATAATACTAGTGAATTTTATGACGCAATAGATGGGGAATCCATGATTCGCTTATATCGAGTGATCAAAGCTATACTAACCTCGCTACAGCAAGCCAAAAAGATTATAATCAGTCAAATGTAGTACATGATGATAGTTTTAATCTCAGTCTAAATGAGTTAGAGCGTGAGGGACAGTTAGATAAAGCGTTTGGACCAAGTAAAAATAAAGGAGAAACTAAATTAGGCAGCTCTAAAATAAACGTAAACAACAAAAGACTTGAACTGGAAACGGGTGAAAAGTGGAATCTTACTCCTGGATTGTATTCTTTAATCTTTTTAAAAAATCCACAGGCTTATAACCAATTGGATCTGGATGCATATAAGGAAATCTTGTCAAAAACAAATGCTCACAGAAGAAATCATCAGCCAAATGAAGCACTAAAGGGTAATCGCTCCAAAAAGTATACTGATATAATAAAAAAACTTTTCCCGAAAGTTGTTGAGCCAAGTGCAGTGTCTACACCTTTGAATAATAAAAAATCTACACATAAAGGCGGAACTCTTATGATGCTCAACAAGCATAAACCAAATTATGTATACTGGGATAATCCTAATGAAATTGTTAATAGACTTAAGCTTTTGATCGCTTCACAGGCAGCTGGTAACAGTAGTCATAATAATGAAATTGTATCGATAATTGAAGAGTTGCGAGAGGCAAACATAATTTTTTAATAAATATGATATACACTCATTAAATATTCTTATTATTAATATGTCTCTTGACAAGTTTGGTCATTTCTCGAACGATAAAGAACGCTCGGAGAAGTTGAAAAGGGGGATTGAAGCTGTGAGTGGGATTCATATTGATGAGGATGGTAACCTAAATGCCCAAAACAAACGCATAAAAAATTCAATCAGTCCAATTAATAACGATGATTTGGTAATCAAAGAATACGTTGATGTTGAAGTATTTGAATTAAAAAAAGTCAAACGACTTATATTACTCAGTTAGTCGAACAAAGAAATAATAAGTTAAAGGATATGGAAAGCAAAATGAATGAAATAACTAACGAAGTAACTAAGTTATTAGATGATGTTAACAAAGTTAGCAATGAAATCATTTCAAGAATAAACAGTAATAATGAGTTTGTGAGCAAGCAGTTACATCAAGAAAAAAACCAATTGTGAAATCAGATCGCTGTTAAGTCAATATGAGTCTAGATAAGTTTGGACACTACTCGAGCGATAGGAAGCATTTTGAGTATTTGCACAGAAATGGAAAAAGATTGGTGGGTTTTATCGTTGATGAGGATGGAAATTTAAATATACAGAAAAAACGAATCAGATGTTGTATACAACCGCAGGAGGCGAATGACTTGGTAATAAAAGAATACGTTGATCGAGTATTAATTCTAGTGAAAAATGATATAAGTCACACCATATCATTATTATTAATAAGGCAGAGAAACCAAAAAATTGATTTGTTTCAAGAGAACTTAAACAATATTATAAAGAGTATCGAAAATTTAAAAGAAATACTTAATAAATATTTTACATTTGTAATTGGCTGTTTTGAGAATCCTACCATTTTAAAAATAAATAATAACAGCGGATGAGGTGCCTGTACCCCTACGTAACAAAAACGAAAGAAAAATATTAATAAATAAATAAAAATTATATATAAGTAAATGCAATTTATCAAAACCCGTTAAATGCTGATTGACCCCCACCACTGTTGGTTATATCTCATGTAATTATTACTATATCAAGAAACATGGGACTTAAATCGTGGAAGTGTATATGGATAGTATGGATTACGATACTGATGGAGAAGGCACCTATGGTGAAAAAGATGTGTTTCTCAAAATTTTTCTCTCGACACAATAAAAAAAGACGTCGTCAACAACAACATTGTACTACGTTATAAAGGAAATAAATAAATAAAAAAATAAAAAAATAAAACCAACAAGACGTGCTACATTCCAATATGAGCAAACGGGAATTAGTGAAAGAATTACATGCTCCTGCACGTAAAAATTTTAAGCGAAGAAGAGTTGTAATGAAGGGAATCGATGATCATTGGCAGGCAGACTTAGTAGAAATGGGAAAGTACTCCTCATCTAATAAGGGATATCGATTTCTATTGACAATCATTGATACGTTTTCCAAATATGCGTGGGGAGTAGCATTGAAGTCAAAATCTGGAAAAGAAGTTACACAAGCGTTCGCGGACATTTTTAAAGGGAATAGAATTCCTAAGAATTTACAAACGGATGATGGAAAAGAATTTTTTAATACTGATTTTAAAAACTTGTGTAAAAAACATGACATTAATAATTACTCAAGCTATAGTGTACTTAAGGCATCGATTGTTGAGCGTTTTAATAGAACTTTAAAGGAAATGATGTGGGGAGAGTTTAGCTTCAATGGAACATACAATTGGATCGAAATGTATAAGCGGTTGATTAAAGAGTACAATAATCAATATCATAGAACAATTAAAATGCCACCTATAAAAGTGAATTCCTCAAATGAACAGATGTTATTAAATACTGTTTACAGTCACTTAAAAATATTTGGTGGTAGCAAATTCAAAGTAAATGACTATGTGCGTATAAGTAAACATAAACATTTATTTGAGAAAGGGTATACCCCAAACTGGACAAGTGAAATTTTCCAAGTTATAAAAATACAAAATACATACCCTACTACATACATATTGAAAGACTATGAGGGTATCGAAGTGAAAGGCGGTTTTTATAAAGAGGAACTATCAAAAACAAAGTTTCCGCACACTTACCTAGTTGAGAAAATAATAGAAAAACGAAAAGGGCAGGTACTTGTTAAATGGTTAGGGTTCTCGAATGCGCACAACTCTTGGAGAAATAAAAATGACGTTCTTTGAAGCAGCAGGTATTGGTCGCATCACTCCATTGCAAGCAACAGGTATTGGGCGCCTCGTCACTCTATTGGTTGCTACAGTTATTGGGCGCGTCACTCTTTTTGTGACACTTTCATATTTTAAATGTGGGCAGGATAATTGTTACCTGTATTGCGCATGTGTATGTGTGTGTGTGTGTGTGTGTGTGTGTGTGTGTGTGTTTGTGTGTGCTGCTGATGGGTATAAAAGGCAGTGCAGAGCATAGCTCAATCATACAACGTCAAGAAAGACAACAAGCCAAGCATCATGCCAAAAATTAAGAAGCAGCACCAGAAGAACACCATGCTCAGCTGGCTGAAGCCGGCGGTAGAGCTCGTTGGTGTGCCGGAGAGGATGCCGGCACCAATGGAGGTGTACGATCCCATCAATCAGGGAAGAAACCGGAGATGCCGCCGCCCGTTTCCCGGAATGGCCCGCTGGGTCATTAGACTCAAATCCCCTGCCCCGTTTGACGCACCCTGGAGGAGACCACGAAGGACGCCAACACCCGAGCAGAGGATCTGGGCTCCACGAGAGTCAACCCCATCGCCCTATTGGGAGTCGAGTGAAGGCGAACCGGAACCCCTGTTCCCGGAGCTGGACTCCACATTTAGGAGCTCGCTGGATATCATCCTCAACGGGATGGATTTTCCAGAGGATTTTTAAACTGAACTAGATTTTTTTTTTTTTATATATAAATATACATATATATATATACATAATATACATATACATAAACATACACAAATATATAATAAAATATAAAATATACTTTTTTAAATTGAATTTTAAATGTTTTTTATTTATTTTTTGTTTCAAAAATTATTATTATTTAAAGGGTTTTTTTACAGGTTTTGATATTATTATTATTACTTAAAGATAATTATTTATTTCGTTAGTTTTAAATAAAGAAGAAAGTTTTAAACTATAACACCAATATGTTTTTTATATTTTTTTTTATTTTTTTATTATTTACAGGTTTTTTTTAATGGTTTTTTTTTTTTTTTTTTTTTTACAGGTTTTGTACAAGTTTTTACAGGTTTTTTTTATAGGTTTTTCATATTATTATAACTTACAGATTATTTTTACTAATGTTTTTTTTTTTTTTTATACATAATTAAGGTATATGTGCTTTTTTTCTGTTATTCTTATTCTTATTTTTATTTTTATTTATTTTCATTTAACAATATAAAGCTATTAATATATGTAGGATTCAATTTTATAATGACCCCAGGCATAGGTATTTATACCGTCAGACCTTATTTTTCTTTTGTCGTGATTAGAGCTTAAAGTAGTTTTTTTTATCTTATGTGTATACAAGTTTTGGATCTTAGATCTAAACAACATCATTTCATCATTAAATATTTTATTATTAAAAAGGCATTCTTTATAACTATTTATAGTAAGCTTATCTAATGCAGACTTCTTTACACCCTTTGATTTTTTAACACAGCCACCCCCCTCAAGAGACAATGAATACATTTTCGCTCTGTGACCAACAAACTCCAGCATTCGTTTGCCACAGTTCTCATCCTTCATCATACCCAAGACTTTTTATTGCACCTCTTAATCCCGTATAACTTAGCTAACTCCTCAGGGTACTCGGACGTATCAAACTTCATTTCTACATCTTCAGCAATATCTGCGTAAAAGTCATTAGTCTGTATTGAATATATGAACGAGTCTGTATCCATATAACTCAATGTGACTTTTTCTTGAAATTTTGGTTTAATATAATCGTAATGGAAATCATACATCTGCCATTTGGACAGTTCTAAAACTGTAAACCCTAAGTACATTGGCTTGTCATAAACATTATGGAGCCGCTGCATCTGAATAGCATACATGTCTTCAGCAAATTGCGCAGAGCTGTGAAAACTAGCCTTTGCAATAAGCGAACGTGCACCTAATCGATTGCATGATGTGGTTTCCCACGAAGTGACAATCTTAACATCTTTACGTTTTTCAACGTTCTCCATTGTCTTCCCATATACTGCGTTATTTAAAAGTTTAAAAAAGTCTTTTTCAAAATTATTTTTCGCGAGTGTTCTATGGGAAGTGTTTAGATCAATATACTTTTTAAGCCAAGGTGCCTGTTTAAATTTTAAAACTCGATGTATTTTCGACAATATTAAACCATTACGTAAACATTGCTGAAGGTTTTTGTAATGAATTGGGTATTTATTTTTTGACCTAAGGTCAGCAACAAGTTTACACACTTTTGCTTCTGGTGTAGGTTTTTGGTTGAGCGGACAAAAGGGTAGATCATTGTGATAATCATGTAAGGTATCAGGATATATAAGGTCTACTTCTAAAATGTAGCCATACTCAGAATTTGCGTCTATTTGAGCAACATCTAGTGACGCGATCTCATCATCATTCATCCACTGAAAACCAGTGTATGGAAGGCTCTGAGACATTGCCCAGCCATACAAATTATTTGCATCTAGATACATTAAGTATTCAGATGGTTTGCTTGCGTCATACGCATCCATATACATATGGTTGGCTTTAGAGTACCGTTTACAGCACTGAACCAAACCACCCCTAATACCATTCTGAATAAATCTATACATATCAATATCAGTTAGCAGATCTAATTCTATTTCGGTCGTTTTAAGCATAGCATCCCATGACAAACCGGGTGTGGTGTAATAATGTGCAGGATCTAGAGAATAAATTTTCTTACATATTGCGCGAAAATTTTGAAAAACGTCAGTCAATAAAAGAACATCTGTTTTGAGATAAAGCTCCATATATTCTTTTAATGATTGACAATTGAAAACTTTCCATACATGCTGTGCATGTAAATAGTCCTCAGGCGAACATTCTTTATTGGTTAAACTATTAAAGAACTTCTCCCTTGGAGGTAGACAGGTTTCGGCCAGTCGGGTTTCTGAGTCCAAAAACTCATATGGAAAAACTCCCTTTCTACGCAATAAGTTAAACTCCTCCTCAGAGGGATAAAAACGCTTAACGCTCTCAAAGCATTCTGTACTCAGATTACTACTTAAAGCATCTAAGCTGGTTGCCATAAAGCGAAACGTATCCAAAAATCTAATTTCTAAATTTTTGTCATGGGACGCTATGTATGTTAATTTGGAGAGTGATATATACAACTCCTTATTTAGTGGGAGTACTTTTATATCACCCTCCACTTTGTTAAGTTCCCTAACGAAAAGATGGGAGTCATACCGCGAAAAATTGTGAAAGAAAACGGGGACAAAAGGTGCAATTTGAAAATTAATATTGCAAGCATTATGGGCTGGACCCCTGTACTGGCCCGTTAAATGACAATGGTCACGCACTCGGTCGGTCCCCAGAATTTTCTTGCAGATATGGCAATTAACTGCTTTTCGAAAACTGGTTTCCTCCTCTGCACTCATTGTCATTGGTTTAATATTAGAGAGGTAGGTCGTGTAAATTTCACTTACATCTCTAATGAGAGATGTGACAAATTTGACACCTGCATCTTTACCAGTCTCTAAAACAAACTTGTCTAAGGATGGGTCAAAGGAGCACTTAATGTAGTACGAGAATGCTATAGGTACATGCAATGATGTAGCTGTAACATTTTCGCTCACTTTCGTATTGAGGGGGGTTAGTATGCATTCGAAGTCTGCATACACTACAAACGGAACATCTAAACTACGATTAAAATTCTTAAATTTAAGACTTGCTTTTTCTGATGAGGGTAACGTTGAAACCATTTTGCCACAATTCATCCGGTGCTCCAAAGATAACTTCTCGCTATGTGAAAAGTTGAGGCAGGTGTTGCAAAAGAATAGCTTATTAACATGTCCGGTTACCTGTGAGCGAACCAGTCTGTAAATTTCAAAACAAAAGAAAATGTATTAGTAAGTACTAAGTATTAAGAAAATTGAAATTTTTACTTACCTTGATAAACTTTTTATCCACACAAAATGCGCCCGTCCATCGCTCTCCAAAAGCAATAAACTTATATGCCGTTCCCTTTCGACCTCCGTTAAATACAGCGGGCCAACCACTTTTCCCTTCTCCTCTTCGAATCCAAAAACGTTGATACTGATAGTGGAGTTCCGTCTTTCGAACACTTTAATTTGTGTGAGCGGAAGCGGAAACTCCAACTCCTCAAAATCTAATGTAAGTGTATCACTTACATAGATTTTTGAGTTGTCAATATTCACATTGTAGCTCGAACACCTCTCTTTATTTTTGTCTAATGCTTTAAGGGCCGATATTAAAGCCCATTTTAAACAATATTCGTCCCTGTTTTGCACATTCACAATCGCCTTTTTATCTCTCAGCACCTTTGGAGTTTCAATATAATTTGAAACTTTTAAAGGAGTGTATTTATTTATATTGCACTCCAATCTTATTATTTGGGACATTGTCCATCCGCTGTCCCTTTCCTGGAACTCATCCATTTTTTGTAGGATGATTTCTGCATGCTGATTATAGACTTCTTCTATATTTCTTCCAGCAGTTAGAACGCACATAGGCGTTTGATGCGACTTGACTTGCATCACCATCTCGTCTTGCTGGAATTTTATGTATTCCGCAAATAGCTCAAATAGCTCGATGTGTGTAAAGACAAAACATTGGCTATTATTGGAATGAGCTCCGATGAGGCATCAGTGAGGAATTCCTGAGGATCAAGAATTTCCTCACGCCTATTCTCAAACGACAACGTGAGGATGCGATTTTTAAACCCACCTGAAATCTGCTTCACAGCACTATTCAGAGGTATAAAAACACGCATTTTGTGGATACTGGACCGTAAATGTCCATTCCACTTTGAAAAAGTACATAAACCTTACAAAATGTTACACCACTTTGTCGTCGGTTTGGGGGTGTCGGCGAAGATGTTGGTAGCGGCGTAGGGTGTATTGTTGTAGGTGGTGGTGCAGGTTGAGTTGTTGTATGTGGCGGCGGAGTGTGTGATGGTGGAGGTGGTGGTGTAGGCTGTGTTGTTGTAGGTGGTGTATGCTGTGTTGCTGTATGTGGTGTTGACGGGGGTTTTGGGGAAGGTGGCGTTAAACATCTTCATGAGGCTGGTGGCTTTGTTAGTGATGCTAGAGGTGGCTGTACATGTTTGAGATCCTGGAGTGTGGGGTCTCGTTTCGGTGCCGAAAATCTCAGCTAAGTCGTTCGCTGTGGCGGTGGTGTAGACAACGTTGTAGTTCCCGTTTGCAGCCATTTTATTTTTTTTTTTTTTAATTTATTTTTTATTTTTTCAAAAATTTAAAAACACAAACGTTTAAAAACACCGAAGAAAAATTTTCAAAATTACACTTGTAAATTTTCAGAGCTACTGATGGTTTTTCAGTCAAAAGTACCTCTTTTATTCGTTTTGAGGTCAATGCAGGATATAAGATTTTCCTAGCACTTGACCAAAATAAAAACAGGTAAATATAATATATATATATATATAATACCAAAGGTTAGAAAGGGATGGTGCTAAATATTTAAATATCAAGCCCAAAGGATTGGAAAATAGTTTTCATATTAAGGATGGTGGGGACCAATCAAAATCGTATAAGGGGGCGTGGCTCATTAAATTAATACAAGCAGGATCACTTTCCCCCTCTAACACACATTCTCCTCCTAACACTTTCCCCCTATAACTCTTTCCCCCTCTAACATACAATCTCCTTCTAACACTTTCTCTCCCTAACTTTTTCCCCTCTAACACATTTTAATCTTAATCAACAAGTATCAATACTCTTGCTTAGAAGCAATGTATTGATCCTGCCGCTGCTGCTGCTGCTGCTGCTGGTGCTGCTGCTGCGTAGGAAAATTCCCATGCCTTGTTCACAGAACTCCAGTACATCGAACAAGCGTTCGCTTGTCTCTAATCTCTCTCCTTTCTTCCTTTGCACACTGCTTCTCATGACCATAAACATTAATTTTTTGACGTGTGTTGCAGGTTTACAATGCTACGCACGTCAAAGAGGCGCACAATTGACTCTAACACTAGTTAGGTAAATAGCCAAATCTGTTCCGCTGATCACTGCTTCTCAAGAATCTTGTTGTTGTTGTCCTTAAGAATGCCATCTATGATTGTGGCTAGCTTGCAGGCGTACAATGTGACGCAGGTTGAACAGGTGCGCACTTGACTCCAAATCCTATGATCACTGCTTCTCACAGATGCTGCTGATAATGTGGTGGCCTAGGAATGTAAATCCTTTGTTCTCCCCCCTAGTCTTATCAAAGGAGGGACACGATCATGGGAAAAATGGGCATAAATTAAAATATTGTAGGAGTCAAAAAACAAAGGATCGAAAAAAGGGTAATAAAATTTAATGAGGTCATAAATTATAATATTGTAAGGGTCAAAAATCAAGGGGTCGAAAAAGGGTCATAAAAATTAATGGGGTCATAAATTGTCGGCATCCCTTTGAGTTAGAACCACCAGTTCCCTACTACTCATGGCATCCAAATTTTTGATGCAGATCTTTGTGGAATGTCAATTGCTATCTACATACCAAATTTGGTGACTCTTGCTCAAAGTTTGTAATAAGTGGGGAAAGGGGGGGCTGGGGTCGGTATGGGTGGTAGTGGCATCCAAATTTTTGATGCAGATCTTTGTGGAATGTCAATTGCTATCTTCATACCAAATTTGGTGGCTTTAGCTCAAAATTTGTAAAAGGTGGGGAAAGGGGGGCGTGGCTCCAAAACTTTGATGCATATTTTTGGGGGTCGTTGCCAGCTATCTTCCTACCAAATTTGGTGGCTCTAGATCCATAACTCAGGAAGATACACGCATTCCCGTTTTTGACGAAGCGTTGGGGTGGATGGGGGTGGCTAGGGCAGTATTGGTGGGCGTGGCATCCAAACTTTTGGTGCAGTTTTTAGGGAGTCATCATCACCTATCTTGGTACCAAATTTGGTGGCTATAGCTCAAAAACTGTGGGAGATATAGGCTTTTCTGATTTCAAAATAAGGTGTGACTGGGGGCGGAATGGGGGTGGCTCCAAAATTGTTGATGCAGTTTTTTGGGGGTTGCTTTCTAACCAAATTTGGTAGTTCTAGCTGTAAGGATGTTCGAAATATGTGGACTTATCGGTTTTGAGTTATCGAATTTATCGATTTGCCAGCCCCCCAGTTATCGTAGAACCCCCATCTTGACACTTTAATTTACTATCCCATAGATGAAGAGAATTGGAAAGTTTCAAGTCTCTAGCTTGAAGGGTGTGGAAAAAAGTTGCGAACATACAGACGGACAGACGGACAGACGGACGGACACCATGACGTACATTGCAAAAACTCAATATACTCTTTACCTTCGGTATCGAGTATAAAAATACAAAAATAAACAACATTCTATTAATAATAGTATAAACCATACTCGCAACAAGTTTATATATCTAATATTTAAGTTCAAACATATTCCACAAAGAATGGTCATAAAATACAAGAAAGATTAAGAACAAGAACCGACAAACGATCAAGAAAATAAAATTATATAAGACACAGACACTAAAATGTACCCAACACTAACTGCTTGAGAACAAGCCATTTTCTACACAGAGAAAAAAAATCCGTTCTTGCTAGTGCAAAATCCAGAACATCCGTTGACAATTACTGCCTAAGCACGGATTTTCTTGATATGAGTTCTTAAATTAAGAATGGAATTTTTAAGACCGAAAATCTTGCTTTAAGGCCTCTACGCAGATGCTAGTACATCGCCCGTACCGTAGAAACTTCATATAAAAACAAGTGGATACGTTGCAGTCGGACGCAACCGACTGCGGCATACTCGATACCAGTATTAAATCGGTAAGAAGAGGCCTGATTGCAGAGGGGTACGGATGCGGCAGGGGTGTACGCTGCCTTAAAGATTTTCCTATGCAGATGGGGATGCCACAAGCTGTCTTCGTTGCAAATTTGGTGACTAGCTCAAAGTTTGTAAAAGGTGGGGAAAGGGGGCTGGGGGGCAGTATGGGTAGTTGTGGCATCAAAATTTTTGATGCAGATCTTTGTGAAATGTCAATTGCTATCTTCATACCAAATTTGTTGACTCTAGCTCAAAGTTTGTAAAAAGTGGGGAAAGGGGGGCTGGGGGTGGTATGGGTAGACGTGGCATCCAAATTTTTGATGCAGATGTTTGTGGAATGTCAATTGCTATCTTCATACCAAATTTGGTGACCCTAGCTCAAAGTTTGTAAAAAGTGGGGAAGGGGGGCTGGGGGTGATAAAGGTGGACGTGGCATCCAAATTTTTGATGCAGATGTTTGTGGAATGTCAATTGCTATCTTCACACCAAATTTGGTGACCCTAGCTCAAAGTTTGTAAAAAGTGGGGAAGGGGAGCTGGGGTGGTATGGGTGGGCATGGCATCCAAATTTTTGATGCATATCTTTGTAGAATGTCAATTGCTATTTTCATACCAAATTTTGTGACTCTAGCTCAAAATTTGTAAAAAGTGGGGAAAGGGGGGAGGGGCTGGGGGTGGTATGGGTGGTAGTGGCATCCAAATTTTTGATGCAGATCTTTGTGGAATGTCAATTGCTATCTTCATACCAAATTTGGTGACTCTAGTTCAAAGTTTGTAAAAGGTGGGGAAAGGGGGGCGTGGCTCCAAAACTTTGATGCAGATTTTTGGGGGTCGTTGCCAGCTATCTTCCTACCAAATTTGGTGGCTCTAGCTCCACAACTCTGGAAGATACACGAATTCCCGTTTTTGACGAAGCGTTGGGGTGGATGGGGGCGGCTAGGGCAGTATTGGTAGGCGTGGCATCCAAACTTTTAGTTCAGTTTTTAGGGAGTCATCATCACCTATCTTGGCACCAAATTTGGTGGCTATAGCCCAAAAACTGTGGGAGATACAGCCATTTCTGATTTCAAAATGCGCGGGGCTGGGGGCGTAATGGGTGGGCGTGGCATCCAAATTTTTGATGCACATCTTTGTGGAATGTCAATTGCTATCTATATACCAAATTTGGTGACTCTAGCTCGAAAATTGTAAAAAAAAGGGGAAAGGGGGGCGAAATGGAGGGCGTGGCTTCAAAACTTTGATGCAGATTTTTGGGGGTCGTTACCAGCTATCTTCTCACCAAATTTGGAGGCTCTAACTCCACAACTCTGGAAGATACACGCATTCCCGTTTTTGACGAAGCGTTGGGGTGGATGGGGGCGGCTAGGGCAGTATTGGTGGGCGTGGCATCCAATCTTTTGATGCAGTTTTTGTGGGGCTATCATCACCTATCTTGGCACCAAATTTGGTGGCTATAGCTCAAAAACTGTGGGAGATATAGGCTTATCTGATTGCAAAATGCGGGGGGCTGGGGGCGGAATGGGGGGCGTGGCTCCAAAATTTTTGATGCAGTTTTTTGGCGGTTGCTAGTAGCTATCATCTTGCCAAATTTGGTAGTTCTAGCTGTAATGATGTGCGAAATATGAGGATTTATCGGTTTTGAGTTATCGAAATTAACGATTTGCCAGCCCTCCAGTTATCGTAGAAGATATGGGTTTTACGAGAATTTTGGAGCCACGCCCCCATTCCGCCCCCAGCCCCCGGCCACCCCGAATTTTAAAGTCAAAAAAGCCTATATCTCCCACAGTTTTTGAGCTATAGCCACCAAATTTGGTGCCAAGATAGGTGATGATGACCCCTCAAAAACTGCATCAAAAGATTGGATGCCACGGCACACCAATACTGCCCTAGCCGCCCCCATCCACCCCAACGCTTCGTCAAAAACGGGAATGCGTGTATCTTCCAGAGTTGTGGAGCTAGAGCCACCAAATTTGGTAGGAAGATAGCTGGCAACGACCCCCAAAAGTCTGCACCAAAGTTTTGGAGCCACGCCCTCCATTTCGCCCCCCCTTCCCCATTTATTACAATTTTCGAGCTAGAGTCACCAAATTTGGTATGAAGATAGTAATTGACATTTCAGAAAGATCTGCATCAAAAATTTGGATTCCACGCCCACCCATACCGCTTGCAGCCCCCCTTTTCCCCACTTATTACAAATTTCGAGCTAGAGCCACCAAATTTGGTATGAAGATAGCAATTGACATTTTACAAAGATCTGCATCAAAAATTTGGATGCCACGCCCACCCTTACCGCCCCCAGCCCTCTTTCCCCATCTTATACAAACTTCGATCTAGAGCCACCAAATTTGGTATGAAGATAGCAATTGACATTTTACAAAGATCTGCATCAAAAATTTTGATGCCACGCCCACCCATACTTCCCCCATTCCCCCTTTCCACACATTTTGAAAACTTTGAGCTAGAGTCACCAAATTTGGTATGAAGATAGCAATTGACATCCCACATAAATCTACAGCAAAAATTTGGATGCCACGCCTACCCATACCGCCTCCAGCCCCCCTTTCCCCTCTTTTTACAAACTTCGAGCTAGAGTCACCAAATTTGGTATGAAGAAAGCAATTGACATCCCACATAGATCTACTGTGGCATCAAAATTTTTGTTGCAGATCTTTCTGAAATGTCAATTGCTATCTTCATACCAGATTTGGTGAATCTAGCTCAAAATTTGTGAAAGGTTGGGAAAGGGGGGCTGGGGGCGGTTTGGGTGGGCGTGGCATCCAAATTTTTGATGCAGATCGTTGTGGAATGTGAATTGTAATCTTCATACCAAATTTAGTGACTCTAGCTCAAAATTTGTAAAAAGTGAGGATAGGGGGGGCTAGGGGCTGTATGGGTGGGTGTGGCATCCAAATTTTTGTTGCAGATCTTTGTGAAATGTCAATTGCTATCTACATACGAAACTTGTTGACCCTAGCTCAAAGTTTGTAATAAGTGGGGAAAGGGGGGCTGGGGGTGGTTTGGGTGGGCGTTGTATCCAAAATTGTGATGCAGATCATTGTGGAATGTCAGTTGCTTTCTTCATACCAAATATGGTGACTCTAGCTAAAATTTTGTAAAAGGTGGGGAAAGGGGGGCGAAATGGGTGCTGGTTTTGGTTAATAGCTAATAACTTTACCAAATACCTTTAATATACTAGAGAAATATTTTAAATATAAATTAAATTCATTTGTTTTTCTTACCGATAACAAAATTTCAATGCCCTTTTCTGTTACCGAACTAAATTCGTTCGCAGTTAAGTTTAATGTTAACCAATGAAACTTCGGCTCTGCTTCGGGTAGTAAATGCGTTCATATTTAATGAACAGTGTTCTTAATTTGGTACAAATAGAACGAAATTTATTTATTTATTTGTTTGTTTATTTGAAAAGGAGGCCTGCCTGGGGGCACTTCGCCTTCAAAACATCACTAACATAAAAAGTGGTGATCTTACCGGGCATCTTCGGGTTCTTGAACCCCTAATAAATGAGCCCATTCTGCGCGTAACTGACGAACAGAAAACAAAACTTGTTTTCCACAGAAACTTCTCTGTAGTCTTGCACACCAGACATGATTGGAAAACAAAATCACTATCTCTGCCCAGTGGATCACAAACGTGGTACACTGACGGGTCAAAACTGGAAAACGGCGACACCGGGGCTGGTATTTTTGGACCAAGGTTCAACAAGTCCATAGCCATGGGAAAGTCTCCAACCATTTTCCAAGCAGAGATATACGCTATAGAAATCTGTGCTCGTGAATGCCTTCGCAGGAAAATGCAAGGTGCACGGATTTACATCAGGCGGCGCTAATAGCGCTAAGATCATTCACGATCTCCTCAAGACTTGTAGAGAACTGTTTCTAGCAGCTGAACGCCCTTGCCTCAAAAAACTTCTTAACGATGGGCTGGGTGCCGGGGCATGAAGGCCACATAGGAAACGAGGTAGCAGACTCCCCAGCAAAACGCGGGGCGATGTCATCACTAATCGGCCCTGAACCGTTCTATGGACTCTCGAATGGACACAGAAGAGAACTGGTCAGGAAATGGGAGGGAAAGGATATAAGTCGCCATTGGACCAACAGTGCAGGGCTGAGACAAGCCAAACAATTTCTCGTCCCTCAGATGACGGGATCAAAACGCATCATCAATCTAAACAAGTGGAAACGTTGCAGTCGGACGCAACCGACTGCGGCATACTCGATACCAGAATTAAAACCGGTAAAAAGAGGCCTGAATGCAAAGGGGTACGGATGCGGCAGGGGTTTACGCTGCCTTAAAGATTCTCCGATGCAGATGGGGATGCCACCGGCTATCTTCATACCAAATTTGGTGACTCTAGCTCAAAGTTTGTAAAAGGTTGGGAAAGGGGGGCTGGGGCGGTATGGGTAGTTGTGGCATCAAAATTTTTATTGCAGATCTTTCTGAAATGTCAATTGCTATCTTCCTACCAAATTTGGTGACTTTAGCTCAAAATTTGTTAAAGGTGGGGAAAGGGGGGGGCTTGAGGCGGTTTGGGTGGGCGTGGCATCAAAATTTTTGATGCAGATCTTTGTGGAATGTCAATTGCTATCTTCATACCAAATTTGGTGACTCTAGCTCGAAGTTTGTAAAAGGTGTGGAGAGGGGGGCTGGGGCCGGTAAGGAAGGGCGTGACATCCAAATTTTTGATGCAGATCTTCGTGGAATTTCAATTGCTATCTATATACCAAATTTGGTGACTCTAGCTCGAAATTTGTAAATGATGGTGAAAAGGGGGCTGGGGGCGTTAAGGGTGGGCGTGGCATCCAAATTTTTGATACAGATCTTTGTAAAATGTCAATTGCTATCTTCATACCAAATTTGGTGACTCTAGCTCGAATTGTGTAAAAAGTGGTGAAAGGGGGGCTGGGGGCGGTATGGGTGGGCGTGGCATCCAAATTTTTGATGCAGATCTTTGTGGAATGTCAATTGCTATTTATATACCAAATTTGGTGACTCTAGCTCGAAGTTTGTAAAAAGTGGAGAAAGGGGGGCTGGGGGCGGTAAGGGTGGGCGTGGCATCCAAATTTTTGATGCATATCTTTGTAAAATGTCAATTGATATCTTCATACCAAATTTGGTGACGCTAGCTCGAAAATTGTAAAAAAAAAAGGGGAAAGGGGGGCGAAATGGAGGGCGTGGCTCCAAAACTTTGATGCAGTTTTTTGGGGGTCGTTACCAGCTATCTTCCCACCAAATTTGGAGGCTCTAGCTCCACAACTCTGGAAGATACACGCATTCCCGTTGTTGACGAAGCGTTGGGGTGGATGGGGGCGGCTAGGGCAGTATTGGTGGGCGTGTCATCCAATCTTTTGATGCAGTTTTTGAGGGGTCATCATCACCTATCTTGGCACCAAATTTGGTGGCTATAGCTCAAAAACTGTGAGAGATATAGGCTTTTTTGACTTTAAAATTCGTGGGGGCTGGGGGCGGAATGGGAGCGTGGCTCCAAAATTTTTGATGCAGTTTTTAGGGGGTTGCTAGTAGCTATCTTCTTACCAAATTTGGTACTTCTAGCTGTAAGGATGAGTGAAATATGTGGATTTATCGGTTTTGAGTTATCGAATTTATCGATTTGCCAGCCCCCCAGTTATCGTAGAACCCCCATCTTGACACTTTAATTTACTATCCCATAGATAAAGAGATTTGGAAAGTTTCAAGTCTCTAGCTTGAAGGGTGTGGAAAAAAGTTGCGTTCATACAGACGGACAGACACCATGACGGACATTGCACAAACTCAATATACTACACAGGTTGAAGACGTCGGCCAAATTCCTGAACATATGCTTTTCAGAGCATCCGATCACAACTAAATCATCCATATATAAAAATGCTTGCGAAGGCTGTTAGCCTGAAAATGCAAGAGTCATCATGCGTTGAAAGGAATTAGGAGCAATTTTTAGTCCAAACGGTAATCGCGTGTAGCGATATGAGCCTGTTGCTGTGGAAAATGAAGTAATATTTCTGGACTTTTCGTCTAGCTCGATCTGGTGGAATCCAGACATTAAATCTCGACATGAAAAATATTTAGCTCTGCCTAATTGATCAAGAATATCGTCTATTCTTGGAAGTGGGAATTTATCTGCTAACAGCATTTTATTGATCTACCGATAGTCAACTACTAATCGCCATCTTTTTTCTGCCGAATTAGGCAATGATTTCTTGGGTACCAAGAGAAGTGGGCTAGTATATTCAGATATTGATGGTTCTACAATACCATCTTTTATTAACTTTTCTACCTGCTTTTGTATCTCAGGCCTTTTGCTTTCTGGCATTCGGTAGTTCTTTATATAAACAGGTGTTCTGTCGTTCAACCTCAATTTTTGTCTATAAAAATTGTTAGCTGATATGGTCTCTGTTTCGAGGCCAAAATATCGCTGAACTCGGTGCATAACTGTTTTATCTCGTTTTTAAAGACAGCTGGAAATTTTAATTTTTTGAATACTTCTTCTAGTCGGTTTTCTTTATATTCTGTTGCTTCGTATATATCATAATTGCTTGTTGATTCGCTAGTAATCTTCGCACTGTTCACCACAGTGTTTTCATCTTTTGTATTGATAATGCGAATCATAGCATTTGTGGTATCTACTAAAGCACTGGCTATTATTATCCCTGGTGACAACTCCTGATTTGGAATCACGAGATATTTTTCTTTCGATTTAATTTTTATGTATTGGACAACTTCCGATCTAGCTGGTAGTAATATCTGGTCTTCTAAGGAGTGTACCATTGGGATATCGACTTGTTTGAAGTTTTTGGGTCTGATTGTGAACCAATATTCTTCGTCTTGAAATTCCAATATACAATTGTATTTTTTTAGGAAATCCAATCCGATTATGCCATCACCCGGTATAGGAAAGTTGTCTGGCACTACGTGGAACTCATAATGTATAATCATATTTTTAACACTTATATTCAACTCTATTGTTCCAAGAGACTGTATCGTTCCATGCCCAATTCCGGTTATATTGGCCTTTACTAATGAGTTTACTGAGTCTATATTATTATTTCTACATTTAAGCAGTGAAATGTCTGCACCTGTGTCTATTAATAGCGTTAATTGTGTATTTGTTTGGATATTTAAAACTTTAACAAAAACGCTTAAATTGAAATTGATCTTACACACCTTTACTGTTGGGTGTTGCTGAAGGGGGATTGCGCGTTTTCCGCTTGTATGTTACGCACATTGCGGTTGTTATCATTTCCATCCTGGTTTTGGTTTCTGCGGAAGCCTCTACCTCGATTATTGGAATTGCCGCTACGGCTTCTATTGCCTCCGCGATAACCTCCGTAACCATGATTGTTATTATTGCCTCTGCCATTACCTCTATTGTGGTAATTACCCCGGTAGTTATTTCTTTTGGCATAACTTTGTCCTCTATTGTTGTAGAAAAAGACAGTATTAGTATTGCCAGTCATGTCTGTACAGCAGTGTATGTACTTTTCGATAACACTATTCATTGAAATTGCCTGCTTCCAATATGGTTTTTAATTTTTCGTTGTCGCAGTTTCTAGTCATTGCAGATATTGCTTCTTTTGTAGCGAATTTATCTGCATTGTCTGCGTCAAGACCATCATCTATGTAGGCAGCCTCAAGCGACCTACGTAGAGCTTCGATCTCTGTCGTATATTGGGAAGCTGTTTTACCTCGCTGTTGTGTGTTTAAAAGTTTAGCTTTAAGTACGTCAGGTGACTCACCCTTAACTGCTGTATTCAGAATATCTATGATCCTGGAAATAGTTGTTTCACTCTGTACCTTATATGACAGAAGGCCTATTATTTTTGTTTTAATTACTTCTACGGCCAACAATTCATATTCACCTTTGGTGAGATCGGTTAATTTCAATGCTGTCAAAAACCTGTTTGGATTGATTCTTTTACCATCGAACTCTGGTATTGTGGACGAAATTTGTCGCACATATTCCCGCTTATCTGCTGCTGAGTTCGTCATTTTATTTTCGTTATGTGGTAAGATTTCCAAATCTTGGTAAAGAAGTTCTTCGATATTACCCTGAGGTTCTTGCTTTGATGTAGACGGTTCGTCGTCAAGCTTCATTGATGGGTCAAATGTCACTGGTGCTGTCAACACCGAAGGTAAAAAAGAGATGCAAGCTATGTTTGTTGTTCAAATGAACAAGTCCTGATCTCAATATTCTAATATTTTCCTCAGCCTGTAATTTATGCTCACTAGTTAGTCTACCATAATTTTGTTGAACGAGCTCTCTTAGCTTGTTGAACTGTTCGACTAATATGTTAGTATGTTTAACTATTATTATGGTTTTAATGGGTACGTTCTTGTTCAGACATTTATATGACTTATAATATTCTGTCCGTATCTGAATGATCTGTTTAAGTATTTCTGACCATTCCATGAGCTACTAACTTTTATCGATGCAATCGCACCATTAGTATAGTAACTCGACCCAAGAAGACGTTATCTTCTGATATTTCTTTTACCATCACATATGGCAAAGTGGATAGCACTATACCTTTTTTTGTTTTATTGAGTGGTATAGGGGGCTAGTTTCTTCTATTGTACGATTCCATATTGGCGTTCTCGAAATAAGTTGTCGAAATAAATTCGCGGAATTGATTTAGTACGCGTATTGCTCGTATAATAAAATATGGATCTCTTTCGAACGTGTGTGCTATTGCCTCATGCATTTCAAATTATTTATGTAGTTTTATTTATTTATATTATTTTATTTTTTTTTTTAAAGTATCAAGATTTTATCCAGATCGTTACCTCGACTTATGTACTTCTTTTTTAAACTTCTGCTGTGTATTTTGTATATTTTGAATGCTATATTTAACAGCATAAGGCCTACGATAATGGCTACTAAAGGAGCATGTACTGCAAATCCGGTGATGACACGTCAACTTTATTGATAACGTTGGCGGTCGAATCTACCGATTTTACGTCTACTATACCCATTATGTTTCCCTGTGGTTTAACCTTTATATCAAAATATGGACTTAATGGTTCTCTTTGATTGTCGTTTGAGCCTATTTTGTTCTAAATTGCGCAAGCAGAGCTCTATATTTTGTTACCACTATTTTGTATGAATACGAGTGTACTCGCAAGATACTTCGTAGAGAGGTCAATTACAATCCTCTTTACATTTAGGAATATCTTCATTTGGGGAATATTTGTATTCCCTCTTTTTATAGAGCTCTAATTTTCTATAAGTTGTCTAAAGTTCTTCAGCTATTTTTACATTTTCATTCCATTCTACCGGTTCACTATTATAAAGTTGTTTATTTAATCTATTAATTTTTTATACTCGATACCGAAGGTAAAGAGTATATTGGTTTTGTGCAATGTCCGTCATGGTGTCTGTCCGTCTGTCCGTCTGTCCGTCCGTATGTATGCGAGTTTTTTCCACACCCTTCAAGCTAGAGACTTGACACTTTCCAATTCTCTTTATCTATGGGATAGTAAATTAAAGTGTCAAGATGGGGGTTCTACGATAACTGGGGGGCTGGCAAATCGATAAATTCGATAACCCAAAACCGATAAATCCACATATTTCGCACATCCTTACAGCTAGAAGTACCAAATTTGGTAAGAAGATAGCTATTAGCAACCCCCAAAAAACTGCATCAAAAGTTTTGGAGCCACGCCCACCCATTACGCCCCCAGCCACCCCGCATTTTGAAATCAAAAATGGCTATATCTCCCACAGTTTTTGAGCTAGACCCACCAAATTTGGTGCCAAGACAGGTGATGATGAAAACTGTTTCAAAAGTTTGGATGCCACCCCCACCGATACTGCCCTAGCCGCCCCCATCCACCCAACGCTTCGTCAAAAACGGGAATGCGTGTATCTTCCAGAGTTGTGGAGCTAGAGCCACCAAATTTGGTAGGAAGATAGCTGGCAAAAACCCCCAAAAATCTGCATCAAAGTTTTGGAGCCACGACCTCCATTTCGCCCCCCTTTCCCCAATTTTTACAATTTTCGAGCTAGAGTCACCAAATTTGGTATGAAGATAGCAATTGACATTTCAGAAAGATCTGCATCACAAATTTGGATGCCACGTCCACCCATACCGCCCCCAGCCCCCCTCTCCACACTTTTTACAAATTTCGAGCTAGAGTCACCAAATTTGGTAGGAAGATAGCAATTGACATTTCACAAAGATCTGCATGAAAAATTGGGATGCCACGCCCACCCATACCGACCCCAGCCCCCCTTTCCCCACTTTTTACAAACTTCGAGCTAGAGTCACCAAATTTGGTATGTAGATAGCAATTGACATTCCACATAGATCTGCATCAAAATTTGGATGCCACGCCCACCCATACCGCCCCCAGCCCCCCCTTTCCCCACTTATTACAAATTTCGAGCTAGAGTCACCAAATTTGGTATGAAGATAGCAATTGAAATTTCACAAAGATCTGCAACAAAAATTGTGATGCCACAACTACCCATACCGCCCCAGCCCCCCCCCCCCTCTTCTTTCCCTTCATTTTACAAACTTTGAGCTAGAGTCACCAAATTTGAAAGGAATATAGCTTGTGGCATCCCCATCTGCATCGGAGAATCTTTAAGGCAGCGTACACCCCTGCCGCAACCGTACCCCTTTGCAATCAGGCCTCTTTTCACCGGTTTTAATACTGGTATCGAGTATGCCGCAGTCGGTTGCGTCCGACTGCAACGTTTCCACTTGTTTATTTATGAAATTTTTCGGTCCACCTCTTGATCTCCTTTTTTTTTGTGTTGTTTGTGATCTGTATATATTCCCTACTTGTCATTATATATGTTTACATATAAATTTTTTTTTTTTTTTTAATTTGACGCCTTTCGGCGGAGAGAAAATATTTTGAATGTGAATGTGCATGTACATAATATCCCTGCCTATTTGAAGCTACTAATCCCGCAGAGTCATCTGCTTGGTCTTTACAAAAGATTCTTTACATTGCATTTTGGGGAGTGTACATTTTGAGACAGTATTTTTATATATGTCTATTATTTTACAATTAATAACGGCTCCCTCGTTGCTGTAGAGGACTTTTATCCCTCGTCGCTGTAGAGGACTTTTATCCCTCGTTGTTGTAGAGGACTTTTATCATCGTTGTGTTAGTGTGAAGATGTTAATGTCCCTCGTCGCTGTAGAGGACTTTTATCCTTCGTTGTTGTAGAGGACTTTTATCCCTCGTGGATGTAGAGGACTAGCAGACCGCTGTCCTCCGAATTAAATTTAAGTGGCTGGTGCTGGCTACACAGGCATCTCTTCATTCGTTTTTTTTTTTTTTTTTTTTTGATTTTCGTTTAATTATTAATTATTGAGTAATAGTTTGTTAAATTTTGTTTGCTTTCATCCATTATAGTTCATAATATTATGTATTGCACTTTTAAGTTGTTGAACATGAACATGAACATGAATGTATAACCAAAATGTTTTATATTTTGTTTGTTTGTTTGTAAAACTTAATTATTTAATTTACAAGACCTTTTTGATCTCACATGAATGTATTAACCAAAATGTTTTATATTTTGTTTGTTTGTTTGTAAAAGTTAATTATTTAATTTACAAGACCTTTTTGATCTCACATCGTTATCGTTTTATTTTCGTGCATAACAAGCACTGTATTATTTATTATTACATTTTTATTTTATACTTCGCCGTTCGAAGTCACATGTCACGGTCGCCATGTAGGAATTACTCGTGGAGACACATTATAACGATTATGTTGGAGTTCTTTTATTGAATGAATGGTACAATATATCTTAAAGTATATTTTAGCCTATAGCCGCGGAGCTGCGCTGCCAGTGACGCCGGCAGCGGAGCGGCTCTCTGCACTATATAATAATAAGAATATGGAGAGAGTGTGCGTGGTATATGCATGCATTGCGAGTACATATATATTATTCGTGGTATGCGCTACATAAGCGTAGCGTGGGATATGCGCCGTCAACTGAATGGCCGGCTAGTGTACTAGCGGTCCGCGCTGGGTAATACTTATGAGCCTGAGTCAATAAACTCACGTGGCTCGCGCTTTTGGCTATATGTTTGTTATTATATGCAACAAAGTGTCGCATACTTATGTATGTAAATACAGGGTGTTATTTAATGCATATACACACTACAATAGTTTCCCGTATATTTGTTTTCTAGCTTGTGCGCTGTTTCATTTCTTATTAATATATCTTGACCTATTTTGAGTTCTGGGTTTTTTGTTTTGTTGTTTTATTTTAAAAAGTTCTACTAATTGTTGTGCCTGATAGTTAGCTACTTGAATTTTATATTTTAATTCTTTATTGTAATCTTCTATATTATAGATTGGATCAATAGCTTTTGTTGAGAATGCAAAATTTCTTGGTTGCTTACCAAACACAAGTTCGAAAGGGCAATAGCCATGGGCCGTTGAGGGCGTTACGTTAAAGCAGTATGTAAAGTATTGTATGTATTCGTCCCAATTGTTTTTTTGTAGGGAGATATATGATCTTATGTATTCGTTAAATGTTCTATGACTTCTTTCTACCGTTCCAAGAGTTTGATGATGATGAGCAGTAGAGTTTTGTTTATTTATGTCACAAATTTCACATAATTCTGTTAAGATTGAATTCATGTATTCTGTCCCCATGTCTGTTAGAATAGTATTCATTGGCCCGTAAGTTAATACGAAGTTTTCAAAAATTGCCCTTGCTACTGTTTTGGCACTTTTGTTTGGGGTGGGAATTGACACTAGATATTTAGTAAGGTCGCATATAATTGTTATTGCATATTCGTAGCCTTTTTCTGTTCTAGGTAGGGGTCCTATTGTGTCAATTATTGTGACGTCAAAGGCTGTAGCTGGGGTTGGTGTTATGATTGTTGTAGTTTTTGGATGTTTAAGGACCTTAGCCTTAAGGCATTTTTCGCATGCCTTTATGTAATTTGTAATGTCTTTTGTCATGTTTTTCCAGTAAAACTCTCTTTTTATTTTATTCACCGTTCTGTTAATGCCACTATGGCCTCCTTCTATAGGGCTATCGTGGTATCTTTTTAAGATTTCGCGTATTTTTGGGTCTTTTTTTTCTAAATGAATTTCGGGCGGCATAAAAGCTAAATTAATTGTTTTTAAATGTTCATTGCCCTTACTTTTGAAGTCTATTGTTTTTATTGTTTTAAAAAATTTTTCATCTGTGCGTACCTGTAGTTTGTTGACATTAGAGTCACCGGCTTCTTTTTCAAGCCTTGGAAAGAATAAATCTAGATCTATTATCCCATTAATGGCTATGTCGTTAATTTTAAATGTTGTTATCCTTGCTTTTCCTTGTTTTATTAAACATGACTTTTTATTAAAAGTGAGTTGTGGATACTTTTTTACCTCGTACGGGCTTACTGCTTCGAACACCCTTGGTGTATCTTCTATTTCGTTTTTGTTTTGTGTTGATTTGCTTATGTCCTTTTTTGATGTCGATCTTGTGGTAACTTTAAGTATATTACTATTATTGTTATAATTAGCTAGGTTTTTTATATCCTTAAATTCTATTCGTGATAATGCGTCTGCTGCCGTATTTTCTAGTCCCTTGATGTGCTGAATTGTAAACTCATATTCATCTAATTCTTATCTTATTCTAAATAGTTTTGATGTTGGATTTTTTGCGAAAATAGGTTAACTAATGGTAGATGGTCTGTCTGTATGAGAAATTTTTTTCCATATATGTATGGTTTAAAGTGTTGAATTGCCCAATGTATTGCAGTTAACTCTTGTTCGATTGTTGATTTATTGCTTTCACCAGGTGTGAAAGTTTTAGATGCGTAAGCGATTGGCAATTGTTTGTCTCCATGTTTTTGGCTTAGGACTGCTCCGCAACCTATTTTACTTGCGTCAGTGGTAATACAGAATTCTTCTTCGAAATCAGGGTATTGTAGGATCCTTGGACTGAGTAACTGCTTTTTCAAGTATTCAAATGCGGTTTGACAGTTGTTGTCCCAGTTAAAAACAAGTGGACGCAACCGACTGCGGCATACTCGATACCAGTATTAAAACCGGTGAAAAGAGGCCTGATTGCAAAGGGGTACGGATGCGGCAGGGGTGTACGCTGCCTTCAATATTCTCCGATGCAGATGGGGATGCCACCAGCTATATTCCTTCCAAATTTGGTGACTCTAGCTCAAAGTTTGTAAAATGTAGGGATAGGGGGGAGGGGCTGGGGGCGGTATGGGTAGTTGTGGCATCAAAATTTTTGATGCAGATCTTTGTGGAATGTCAATTGTTATCATCATACCAAATTTGGTGACTCTAGCTCAAAATTTTTAAAAAGTGGGGAAAGGGGGCGGCTGGGGGGCGGTATGGGTGGGCGAGGCATCCAAATTTTTGATGCAGATCTTTGTGGAATGTCAATTGCTATCTACATACCAAATTTGGTGACTCTAGCTCGAAGTTTGTAAATAGAGGGGAAGGGGGGCTGGGGGCGGTATGGGTGGGCGTGGCATCAAAATTTTTGATGCAGATCTTTGTGAAATATCAATTGCTATCTTCATACCAAATTTGGTGACTCTAGCTCGAAATTTGTAAAAAGTGTGGAGAGGGGGGCTGGGGGCGGTATGGGTGGGCGTGGCATCCAAATTTGTGATGCAGATCTTTGTGGAATGTCAATTGCTATCTTCATACCAAATTTGGTGGCTCTAGCTCGAAAATTGTAAAAATTGGGGAAAGGGGGGCGAAATGGAGGGCGTGGCTCCAAAACTTTGATGCAGTTTTTTGGGGGTCGTTAACAGCTATCTTCCTACCAAATTTGGAGGCTCTAGCTCCACAACTCTGGAAGATACACGCATTCCCGTTTTTGACGAAGCGTTGGGGTGGATGGGGGCGGCTAGGGCAGTATCGGTGGGCGTGGCATCCAAACTTTTGGTGCACTTTTTAGAGGGTCATCATCACCTATCTTGGCACCAAATTTGGTGACTAAAGCTCAAAAACTGTGGGAGATATAGGCTTTTTTGACTTTAAAATGCGGGGGGCTGGGGGCGGAATGGGTGGGCGTGGATCCAAAATTTTTGATGCAGTTTTTTGGGGGTTGCTAATAGCTATCTTCTTACCAAATTTGGTACTTCTAGCTGTAAGGATGTGCGAAATATGTGGATTTATCGGTTTTGGCTTATCGAATTTATCGATTTGCCAGCCCCCCAGTTATCGTAGAACCCCCATCTTGACACTTTAATTTACTATCCCATAGATAAAGAGAATTGGCAAGTTTCAAGTCTCTAGCTTGAAGGGTGTGGAAAAAACTTGCAACCATACGGACGGACAGACGGACAGACGGACAGACACCATGACGGATATTGCACAAAACCAATATACTCTTTACCTTCGGTATCGAGTATAATTATGTTTTTCCTGGATAGTCTATTTATACAATGTGCCATTTCGGCAAAATTTGGGATAAATCTGCGATAATAGTTACAGAACGCTATAAACCTTTTAGCTTCATCCCCGTTTTTGGGTATGGGGTAATCTTTAATTGTTTTGAACTTGGTTTCGTCTGGTAGTATCCCTTTGTTTGTACACTGGTGGCCTAGAAACGTTACTTCATGTTTGAAGAACGCGCATTTGTCTGGGTGTAGTTTTAAATTATACTTTTTGCATGTGGTAAACACGTCTCTTAAATTATGCAACATGTGTTTCTCGTAACATCCTAATATTATCAGGTCGTCCATGTAAAGGAATGCTTGTGAAGGTGTTAGGCCTGCGAAGGCTAGGGACATCATTCGTTGGAATGAGTTTGGCGCTACTTTGAGGCCATATGGTAACCTTTTGAATCTAAATGAGCCTTTTTCCGTAGAAAATGACGTTACATTGCGTGAATTTTCTTCTAACTTAACTTGCTGAAATCCTGACATTAAATCTAAACAGGAGAAGAATTTTGCCCGTCCTAACTGATCTAGTATGTCATCTATTCTGGGAAGAGGAAACTTATCTGCAACTAACTGTTTGTTAATTTTTCTATTATCTACTACCAATCGCCACCTTTGTTCTGTGCTTCCCGGTAAGGATTTTTTGGAACTAATAAAATTTGACTATTGTACTCAGATATAGATGGTTCAATAATATCATCATCGATCAATTTGTCCACTTGTTTATTAATTTCTTCTTTTTGACTGTGTGGGATTATATAGTTTTTAATGTATACTGGGTTAGGATTGGTTAGTCTTAGTTTTTGTTTGTAGAAATTGTTTGTTGATATTTGGTCTGTTTCTATTGCGAATATTTCGTGAAATTCTTCGCATAGTTGAGAAAGTTTTTGTTCTATAAGCTTTGGAAAATTTTTCCTTAATTTTTCCATTATAATTTCTTAATTTCCTGTATTTATGATTTTTGGTTTTATAGGAACTATATTGTAGTTTGACAAATTTTCGTGTACTAGGTGGATTTTGGTAATATGTGCCTCCGTAGTGCTTGTGTTGATGATTCTTACGTATGGGGAAAGTTTTGATATTATGGTATTTGCTATAAAAACTCCTGGTTGAAGTTCCTGGCTTGGTACAAAAACATCCGTTTCTTTTTTTTGAGTGTACTTTTTCGATATTTTCTGTTCGTGCTGGTATAACTAGTGTTCTATTTGAATTATGCGTATCGATGGGTATGTTGATGTTATATTTTATGCTGTGTGGTTTTATGGTTAACCAGTTTGTTTCGTAATTGATGGTGCACTTAAATTTTTTGATGAAGTCAAGTCCTACTATACCATTGCAGGGGACTGGGAAATCGTTTTGTACAACTTGAAAGCCGTGTTGCAACGGTTGGTTCTTAAAGTTTAATTTGATTTCTCCTAATGTGTACAGTATATCTTTACCAATGCCATTAAGTCTTGTTTTCTTTTCTATATTAATTCATTGTATGTTTGGCACAGCTTTGAGTTTTATGAGGGATATATCCGCTCCTGTGTCAACTAACAGATTAGTGTTAGTAGTAGGGAACTGGGGGTTCTAACTCAAAAGGATGCCGACAATTTATGACCCCATTAAATTTTATGACCCTTTTATCAACCCCTTTTTTTGACCCTTTTATCACCCCTTCAATATGATAATTTATGACCCTTTTTTTTCATGATCGTGCCCGCTTTAATTAGACTTAGGTGGAGAACAAAGGATTAACATTCCTAGACCACCACTTTACCAGCAGCATCTGTGAAAGCAGTGATCAGAGGAACAGATTTGTTTATTTACCTAACTAGTGTTAGAGTCAATTGTGCGCCTCTTTGACGTGCGTGGCATTGTAAATCTGTTTATGGTCATGAGGTGCAGTGTGCACAGGAAGAAAGGATAGATAAGAGAGAGTCGAGAGGGCGCCTGTTTGACGTGCGTTGCCTTTTACCCCCTGCAAGCAACCCACAGCATGCATTGTTATTGTCAAGAGCAACATCAACAACAGCATCCTTGAGAATCAGTGATCATAGGATCTGGTGTCAAGTGTGCTCCTGTTTTAAGTGCGTTGCCTTGAACACGTGCAAGCAAGCCACAGCATACATTGTTTTTGCCAACAACAACATCAACATTCATGTGGGTTTGTGAGCAAGGGATCGGGTGTCAAGTTGTGAAAATCAGTTTTCACACTATCAGTTTTGGCTATGTAACCAATTTGTATTAGAGTCAAGTGTGCTCCTGTTTGACAAGCAGGCCATAAACATTGATCTTTATGGCTGTGATAATGACAGGATCAGTTTTAACTATTTAACCAATTATTGTTAGAGTCAAGTGTGCTCCTGTTTTTAAATACGTTGCTCTGCACACGTGCATTGTTATTGTCAACAACTACAACCTTCGTTATGTAAGCAAGGGATGGAAATTTTCCTACGCAGCAACAGCAGCAGCAGCAAGATCAACACATTGTTTTTAAACAAGAGTATTGATACTTGTAGATTAAGATTAAAATATGTTAGAGGAGGAAAGGATAGAGGGAGAAGGTGTTAAAGGGAGAAAGTATTAGAGGCGGAAAGTGTTAGAGGGGGAAAGTGTTAGAAGACTTAGAGACAAGTTTGTGCATGCTTGAAGTGCGCTAGTCAAATGTCAAGTACATTAGTTGACTAATGTGTTATAGATATCACCGTCCGAAAGGATCAGTGAGCCAAGTACATTGCCTTTGAAACTATTAACCCTCTAAGACTACTTTCTAAAATACTTAAACAAATGTTGTCGAATAATTTTTTTTAAGTAATATTGTTGTCACTGAGTTCAAAAATGACTTCAGAAATTGTGTAGAAGCTTTCGTTTACCTGTAAGGTGAGAAAGAATGAATAAGTGCCTCAAGGCACTTTTGGGACTTCAAGCGAAAAAAAATCGTTATTGCGTAACTGAGAAAGAAATTATGTTTTATTGTGATATTCGTAAAAACAATTTTTGTTAGCTGTGCAGCATAAGTGCAAATTACATTTTGAGCATATACACTGAGTTTGTGAAGTTTTGCAGTGTTTGCACCACTTTCGCCCACTATCTCGACCCAACCAATGAGGAAAATGATTAAGCTGGTCATGCCGCAAATCTGAAATGGGATGTTTACATTTTTCACCACGCTTTAAAGCTGGTTGGAAGGGTTAGATAATGGAGATCGACCCGGTGAAGGTCGCTGACAGGATGGAGACCGCGTTGTCCATTGAGCACTGCGTGGGCGACCTTGCATTTGCTTGTTTTTAAGTGCTACCAATCCAGCTGCAATCGCTTCTGAAATTCGGGGAGTTCGAGCGTCTTGCTCGCTTTTCCAGTTTCCTGTTTTTCTTTGAATATACGCTTATATAAAATATAAGCGTTTGTTGCTGCCATATCAATACAATGATAAAATATTCGAGTGGCGCAATCCTGAGTTTTGGCTCTAATGTGGTAACGGCCCATGAGTCCATCCATTAGATCTACGCCGCCCATATGGGCGTTGTATTCGCGAATAACTTGCGGACAATCAATGTCTAAGTACTGCTTAGATTTTCTTTCGTATCTAGCAATCTTTGATACTCCATCATGCGAACTGTTCGTTATAAATGGCTTGACTCCAACATAGGTGGACATCAAGCGGACGGCTTTGTTGTCTTTCCACAACACATTGCTTAATTGGACACCATAAGATGTGCCCACATACTCATCCGAAAATCCTCTAGTCTCCTTTTTAATGGAATTATCATTGGGCAGCTTACAATTCGGTATACGATTTTCACGCACAGTGCCAAGGCTATAAATACCTCTGGCACGCAGATAGACCATCAAAGGTAATGACGTGTAAAAATTGTCGAAATAAATTATGTGGTGCTTGAAAGTATTTACCATATTTGTTAAACGTACAACAATGTTAGCCGCAGCACCAAGATCTGGGTGACCAGGCAGGATTACATTATCACCTGCGCCAGTGTAGACCTCAAAGCGGTAAGCGTATCCAAAAGAATCGCACAGTACGAATAACTTTATACCCCATTTGTGGGGCTTATTATGCATATATTGCCGCAGGTGGTGCTTCATTTTCGTGCTACACATCTGTTCGTCGAGACAAAGACGTGATTGCTTTGGGATGGAGTCAAACCTTTGGTTAAGATAGTCTACAAAGTCACGCATACGGAACAGGGGATCATATCCAGGTTCGGCCTTTTTGATACGTTTGCTTTCGTCACGCATTGAGAAATATTGTTTAATCAGTTCGAATTTGCTTCGTGTCATGCAGTATCGTATGGGATCAAACGCATTTCTTCCCCAGTAGCTTTTCAAATTCGGGTAACGATATATTGACATATATATCAATATCCCAATGTAATTATACATTTCGTCAATGGTCGTTTTGAATTGATTAGCAATGTTAGCTGTGAAAGCTGCGCGAATAGTCTCCTCCACAATCATATTCATGATATTTGTATCGAAAAAGCAACAAAAGATCTTTAATGGAGTTTCGAGATCCATTATATAAGCTGGCAGCTTTGAGTCTCCCTGAAAGGCTATGTCATTGATATGCATCTGCATCGATTGCTTTCGCCATATAATTTTGATTCGATCTTTCAAAATTGATTCAATGCCTATACAAATAAATAAATAAGTTGAATATCATTTTACGGTTTAGCGCCGCTTACCCAAACCATTGAAGCCACCAGAAGACGGCAAAAGTATAGGTGCACCATCTTCAAATGATGGCAAGAACGATCGAGTTCTTTTTAATGTTTTCTGAGTAGGCTCCTCCAGCGTAGTTTCAACATTTTCGACAGTGTCCAAGTTAATGTCAAGGGTCAAGTCCACAGCCGAAGCGTCGTTCAGTGCTGCGTTTAGTGCATTTTCCAAATTTAAGTCGTCACCATCCTCGTCACTTGAAACGTTTGACAATTCATCGTCGGTATTGACAGAATCGAACATGTCCAAAAGTTGTTCATCCGTCAAATCCGACAATTTGTAGCGTTTTTGCATTGAATGAGACATTTTTTCTTTTCAAACTCAATTTCTGTAAAGAAAAATTATGCACTAAACAAAACTTGCCATGTAAAAACGCCTTGTCGATGTGAAATATTTTCGGCAAAAAGTACGCCCAACGGCCCAAGAGTGTCTCAAAGCACTTATCGCTATTTCACTGCTCTAACGCACAACTTTTATAGATTCACAAATGTGAAACTTGATTTTGACTAAGAATGAACATACCTTTAACGGAAAAAAATACAGATTACTTATATATAAGTCTTAACACTTTAATAAAACCAGCAATCTGCGGCACGTTCCACGTACAATTTTTCGCGCGGAAAAATATATGTTCTGTGCAAGTCAAAGTAAAAGTACCGTTAAAGCTTCAAAAAGCTCTGAAAGCTTTTAAACATATGATTGCCACGATCTTAGGGACCCGCCAAAAGTATTTAGCTTAAATCAAACCCAACCACTTTTTTTTTAAAGAATATAATGTGATAAGTGTCTTGAGGCACTCTTAAGTGCTTGAGGGTTAAGGTTTCTTAGCTTCAAGTTAATAGATAAGAGGGAGAGAGAGTCAACTGTGCGCAGGTTTCTTAGTTACGAATAAGTAGATATGAGAGAGTCGAGAGGGCGCCTGTTTGACGTGCGTTGCCTTGCACACCTGCAGAAAAAACATAAACAATTAATGCTTATGGTTATGAGGAGCAGTGTGCAAAGGAAGAAAGGATAGAGAATAAAGAAAAGCGAGCGCTTGTTCGATGTACGTTGCATTGCTATGGTCAACAGCAACAACAACAACAAAATTCGTGGGGGGTTATGTAAGCAAGGGATGGAAATTTTCCTACGCAGCAACAGCAGCAGCAGCAAGATCAACACATTGTTTTTAAACAAGAGTATTGATACTTGTAGATTAAGATTAAAATATGTTAGAGGAGGAAAGAGTTAGAGGGGGAAAGTGTTAGAAGGAGTATGTGTGTAAGAGGGGGAAAGAGTTAGAGGGGGAAAGTGTTAGAAGGAGTATGTGTGTAAGAGGGGGTAAGAGTTAGTGGGGGAAAGTGTTAGAGGGAGGAAGACTTAGAGACAAGCTTGTGCATGCTTGAAGTGCACTAGTCGAAGGTCAAGTACATTAGTTGGCTAATATGTTATAGATATCACCGTCCGTGAGGATCAGTGAGCCAAGTACATTGCCTTTGGAACTATTAAGGTTTCTTAGCTATAAGTTAGTAGATAAGAGAGAGAGAGTCAACTGTGCGCAGGTTGCTTAACTACGAATAAGTAGATAAGAGAGAGTCGAGAGGGCGCCTGTTTGAGGTGCGTTGCCTTGCACACCTGCAGGCAAAACATAAGCAATGAATGTTTACGGTTGTGAAAACCAGTGATCCGAAGGATAAAAGGGTTGAGACAAGATTGTGCGTGTTTGAAGTACACTTGTCAAAGGGCAGTACATTCGTAGGCCGCATTCTTATGATCAAAAGCAACAACAACATTCGTGAGGGTTATGTAAGCAAGGGATGCGAATTTTCCTACGCAGCAGCAGCAAGATCAAAACATTGTTTTTAAACAAGAGTATTGAGACTTGCAGATTTAGATTGGAGATTTAGATTGGAAAGCGTCTATGAAATGCAGGTGGTATGTTAATTGAATGTCCCTCTTTCTAACGCACACCCAACTTGTTCGCTACTTACGTTTCTAACCTTTATTTGCATACATCTGTTTTGATTATTTCACTGACTTCTGTTACTTGTTTAGAGCTAATTAGTATAACTTTTTTAAATTTTTTTACTTTGTTAGTAAACTATCAAATTATGTTTTTCTTATAGGTATGTTTTAATTTAATTTATTTAGTTTTTTTTTTCATAGATTTGAACAGTATGTTAAATTTGAGAATTATATTAAGCTTGTTCCATTGAGGGATTAAGCAAACACAAAAACCGAACATTTATATTAATGACATATAATTATAGCCGGTAGACCACACAAGACATACTCCATGATTTTGTTTCGGCTTGATAAAAAGCTTTTTTAAGTCTATATTATAAGTCTAAGTTCTAGTACTCACGATATACATATCTAAGAATGCTTTTATGTATGTCACTATTTTGAAAGCTTAAAGAAGTTTATGTAGCTGGTATAATAAATCATGTTTCAACAAAATTATTTAGATCTTAATATTTATACTTCATCGTTTATTGAATTTATTATTATTTATTTTTTTTTTTTAATACCCATATATTCGATTCTGTTCTACCTCAGTAATAATTTATTTTGCTTTTACATTCTTTAAATTCTTTAAGGTAATCTTTTAGGCTTAAGGCCTGTACGCAGACGCCTGTACAGCTCCCGTACAGCAAAAACTTCATATAAAAAAAATGGTCCCGTACAGCTTCAGTACAGTACGTACATTTAAGGTCTGCAGTTCTGTTAGCTACTGCTGGTACGGTAGTGTTGAACAATGAAAATGTTAAAATGTTATGTTAAAATGCTACGGGCAGTAAATAGCTTTCAGCAGCTATTTACGGTTGTAAAATATGCAACAACATGTCGGGCAAGAGCCGGCTTATACATTTTTCGGATAATATTAACAAAGTTGACCTAATTCAGGCTCCAATAGGGCCATACTTATTGTTTTGGCAGTCAATGCTGCACAAGAAGTAATGAATAAAATTATATTTATTAATTAATAAGATACAATTTAAATAACATATAAACTGGATTGTACTGCCACTGATCTATGGCAGGGTATAGATTATTAGAAGCAGGGCGTTAGCTGTACTCAAACACAAAAGAAGCGAGCGAATCATTATTTTGAAATCAAGTGTACAAAACACAGTTGCATTTCCGATTTATTTACAAAAAACAATTAGCCTACCGCCACAATATGTGAATTTTTCAACACTTGTCGTTACAGCCGTAAAACTCATGTATACTTTACGGGAGCTGTACGGGGCTCATGCGTACAGGCCTTTAACAAATAATCTTTTCCTTAAAAAATTTTCGCTGAATGTGTTTTGTACTCATTTACTGACTTCAAAAATTCTTCTATTGATGTTGTCTGATACCCTATCTTAATTTGTGTAATACTTAATCGTTTTCATCAACTTAGACCCCTTTTACACGATGAAGTTTTTTCATGAAGTTTTTTTTCATTCTGTTTTAAAACATCTTCGCAAATCTGGTCGCATTTACACGATGAAGTTTTTTCATGCAACATTTTCTTTGTAAATGCAACTCTGTTTTAAATTTATGGTCGATAAACATACGTCTTTGCCATTGATTGTATTATTTGTTAACATATAATTGGTTTAAGAAGCAACAAGTAAATAAAATGGAATCAGTGAACATTACTATTAATAATTTCTTAACCAAAACAATGTATTTACTATTGGCGCTAAAAATTGCTTGTGCGGTATTTCGTATCGATAACTTTATTATTCACATCAAACATTGTGCAACTCTGTGTTTACATGCAATCGGAATAAGGCAAAGCAAAATGAGAAAAATAAATCACTGCTTCACAAGTCATGAAGCATTGCATGCAGCTGTTACCCCACTACTCCCTTTGCCTACAAAAAAAAAAACTTCATGAAAAACTTCATCGTGTAAAAGGGGTCTTAGTATTCTTTTGATTTTTAAAAATTTTATGTTATGTTGTTAGCTATTTTGACTTATTTATTTTGACTTTATTGTCCTTAATACGTTAACTTAATTTTAACAGGGAAATCGATCGGACATTGATTTTTCACTTTATAATTGATTGCTTTAATATATTTTAACTGTCAACCTATATACCTTTATACTTTTTTAGTGATTATGTAAGATTTTTATATTTCCAAACTCATTGCCTAAACTAAGAAAATTTCGTTATTAATTTCTTTTAATTGATGGATGGGAATATTTTATTTCATTATTCTCCTCATTTTTATTTCATTTAATAAGGAAGTGCATTGAACTAGCTTAACAGTTCAAGATATGAGTCTTACACTGTTTCGAAAAGTATGACTTCGTTAGCTGTTTTAATTTAAGGGTTAAGTATCTACTACTACTGTTCCTTAACTGTGATAGTTGCAGTTTTGTTACATCTCACTTCCATTTTTTTTTTCTTTCTTTTATTTTATTTATTTATTTAATTTTTATTTTTTTGTAGGTGCTTTATTAATTTTAATAAGAACAAAACCTTTTTGTTTTAGATGCCATGTTATTAGGTCTTATTTGTTCATTTAAATATTATAATTATTTCTTAAAGAGATTCATATTCTTTAGTGCTCAAAACTTATTGTCGCTAAAGGATTTGTTTTTCTTTGATCTGAGATATTTCGTAAATTCATGAAACCATTGAAATGTGCTCTATTCTTCTTGAACCTTGCATTAATCTTGAATTTGGATGGCAAAATAAGGTTGTGATGTACTAAAGCTCGAGATGACGTAAAAGTCGGTATTTAACATAACGGGCATAAAATAATGTACGTTTACTATCACCGGATTGGTTTATACCAATACTAAATATTGGTATTTTCAGTTTTTTTTTTCTTTCTTTGTTTTAATCGTTTTATACACCCTAGCTCTTGATCTTGTGTTTTGATTTTAGATTAGGGTCTGGTTTTATTGTATACTGTTTGTGGAGGAGGCTCCAAAGAATAAGATTAGATTTGGTAATTGTATGGTATGATTTGTTCTTTTTTTTTTTTTGTGGTTGTATTGTAGAGCACTTCTTGTGTGTATGTTAAACTAATAAAAGAGCGCAATCAAGTCATTTACAATAATTTTCACTAGCTTAGGATTCATGGTCTTAAGACCGTTTAGACTTCATGGTAAATAGTTTTTGCTAGGATATTTTCTATTATGATTCTTGTGGGTTATAATTCGTACATTAAAAGAACGAGATAAAGTTGTTCTTGTTTAGGTCCACAATCTATTTTCTTGGTCCATTTTCCTTGGCATAGAATACAGCAGGGAGTAAGATTTAAAAGTAGTATGTCATTCCATTCTGGTAATATTATTATTTTGTTTTTATTATGTTGTTATTTCATTTTTAATTTTATTCTTTTATGTTATTTGACTTTATATATTGCCTTTAAATTTAAGGGTTTTGCCTCTCAATTTTTGAACCGAGACATAGTATTTTTATTTCTGTAATGCATAAACGAAAGCATCCTTGATCCCAGATAGTATGTTTATTCTTGATCAATATTTAGATCAGCACCGTAGGCTTCCTAGATCTGTGTGTCTGTATCTATGCAAACTATTTTATCAGCTTTTAGGTATCGAGATTAAATTTTGCTCAGAATCTAATCGCTGCCTTAAACACATGAGTGTTACAACTTTCACACTTAAGGAGCATTAGATCTTATCGTTTTAAAGAGTTTACTATTTGACGCTTTTTAGATCAATTTGCTTGCCTGAGCTTGGTAGGTTATACAGTTAAAACAATTAGTGGAAAGATGGAACTGTCTTATAGAATTTCTTATACATTATTAGTTGCTTCTTTCCCTATCGCTTATTCTCACGCACTTTCAGATTATAAATTTACTTAATGGAATGTGCTGTATGTTCCTGATTGTTTGCTGATTATTGTTGTCAATTATTATTTTGTTTATTTATTTCTTTTACATCTCATATAGTATTTTTCTCTTATGTTTCTTTTTTCGCTTCACTTCTATACTTACTTCAATAATTTATCATATGTTTCCCCGAATTTGAGGCGGGTGAGGTGGAGAAAGACCTGGCGGAGGTCACACTCGCAACCAAGAGCCTGGAAATAGAAGATGACGAGGATGCGGACAGTACCGTGGTGGAAGTCCCATCCGTGGAAGATGCCACAGCCAATCATGGAGCTGAGGGTCATCCAAATCAACTTACATAAGAGCAAGTTGGCATCGGCGGAGCTCCTGTTAACCCTGGAGACAGGGCTCGCCGATGTAGCCTTGGTCCAGGAGCCCTGGATAGCCTCAGGCAACAAGGTTTCTGGACTAAAGACTCCCAACTACAACATATTCCACCCAACAACAGTGAGTAGAGCAAGGACCGCAATCCTAGTAAGGAAAGGTATCTATGCTTACTTATTGTCTAATTACAGCACTGACGACCTCACTGTGGTCGCACTAGAAGGTGGCAAAGATGAGCCAATCCTAATGGCATCCTGCTACATGGCGCACGACACCGAAGCGCCCCCTCAAGAGCTCACTCGACTGGTGACAGAGGCCGACTCTAAGAAGCAGGCCCTCACCATCGGAGCTGACGCCAACGCTCATCACACGGTATGGGGAAGCAGAGATATTAACGAAAGAGGTGAGTCACTGCTTGATTTCATATTACAGACTAATCTTAAGATAGTAAACGAGGGAGATGAACCAACATTTGTTGGCCCTACCTCATCTAACGTCTTAGATATAACTCTTGCGTCGGTAACGAATACCGTGGCTCAGGATTGGAGAGTCCTTAGTAGACATTCCTTCTCGGACCACAGGTACATTCAATTCCGGGTAAACTTTGAACGAATAGTGAAGAAAAATGTGTTTAGAAAACCCGCGAAATACGGACTGGGAGCAGTTCGTTAAAGAGGTTGAAGGAAATCTTCCACGACCACCCAATATAGTCTCCACAAAAATTTAGAGAAGTCCCTAGAGACACTCAATAAAAATCTAGTGGCAGCCTACAATAAAACGTGCAGACCATCCCAAGAGAAGAAGAGACACGCCCCCGTGGTGGACTCCAGAGCTCAAAGGAATAAGGAAAGACGTACTAGAACTCTTCAAACTCGCAAAACAAGCGGAAGAAGAGCTAGTATGGATCGAATACAAAATACGGCTCCGTGACTTTAAGAAAAAGTACGAGTAGCCAAAAGACACGCATGGCAAAACTTCTGCTCAGGCATTGAGAAGACAGCCGACACCGCAAGGTTAAGGAAACTGCTAGCTCGCCAACAGACTGTACAAAGCCAACTAAAAACCGAAGACGGCAGATGGACGGAAAGCAGTGAAGATGCGGCAAATGTGCTCCTGGAGGCGCATTTCCCTAACTGCACTGAATTCAACGCAAACACGCAATCGATACACCCAACCACAACAGTGGAAATTCCGGAAGGTATCACGACAACGCGACGGATAATGTGGGCGATAGACTCCTTTGAGAGCTACAAATCACCAGGTCCAGACGGAATATTCCCGGCCATGATGCAGAAGGTCAAACATGTGATCACTCCATGGCTGAGGGAAATTTTCAGAGGTTGTCTTAGGTATGGCTATGTGCCGGAGGCCTGGAGGACAGCACGGGTAATTTTCCTGCCAAAAGCTGGAAAATGTAGCCACGTGCTGCCGAAGGACTTCAGACCCATTAGCCTGACTTCGTTCCTCCTGAAAACGCTTGAAAAGCTGATAGATCTCCACATCAGAGAGAATACAGAAATGACTCTAGAGCAGAACCAACACGCATACACAAAGGGCAAGTCGGTGGAAACAGCGCTACACTCCCTTGTAGCTACCATAGAGGAAGCACTACACCACAAAGAATACGCCCTAGGCGCATTTCTCGACATCTCAGGCGCATTCAACAATGTGTCGACGGAAGCAATAATGCACAGCCTAAGAGCTGTGACCCCAGCAGTAGCAGTATACTCTTGGGTTCAGAGCTTACTGAGCAGCAGGAGAATACTAGCGGAATGGGGAACCACTACCGCAATCAGGGAAGCCAAGTGTGGCACTCCCCAAGGAGGAGTGCTCTCACCCCTACTGTGGAACTTGGTGGTAAACGGACTTCTAAAAAAATTCAAACGGAAAGCCCCGAAGATAACTGCCTATGCAGACGACATAAGCATTATTATCACAGGCAAGTGTCCATCGACAATCAGCTCTGTCATGGATCACACACTTAAAGAGATACTAGAATGGGCCATGGAAGCCGGTCTAAGTATCAACGCGGACAAGACGGACCTCATTCTCTTCACAAAGAGATACAAGGTACCTCGCTGGACTCCACCAAAAATAAACGATAAGGCACTGATACCGAAAGAGAGTATCAAATACCTAGGGATAGTATTGGATAGCAAGTTGAGTTGGAAGCTCAATGTGGAGGAAAGGGTGAAGAAAGCCACCAATGCACTTTATACATCGCAAAAGATGTTGGGTAGCACTTGGGGACTCTCACCACGACTGACACACTGGATTCTCATCTCGATTGTGCGCCCCATACTACTCTACGGAATACTGGTATGGTGGGAAGCCACAGAGAAATCCACATACCTAAAACGAATGGAAAAAACTTAGCGACATGCACTTATATGCATCACAGGGGCGCTGAGGACAACACCAACCAAAGCACTACAGACAATACTTAATGTCAACCCCGTGGACATACAGGCACGCCTAACAGCAAAAAAGACTGCTCAACGTCTTTGCACGATAGGCAACATGAAGACACTCAATTACGGGCATAGTATAATTGGAAGAGGGATCCAAGTCGAAACAGACTATATGATCCAAAGAAACAATTTTAACTATACGCCCACGCTCCTAGGAAAAGATGATTGGCGCTCAGGAGCTGAGCAGACGGCCATCAACGTATATACAGACGGCTCAAAAATGATGGAGGGAGTCGGCGCAGCAGTATACTGCGCCGAACCACCCATGAGCCTGTCTTACAAACTCCCGGACCACTGCAGCATATTCCAAGCGAAGATATTCGCAATCAGGAAAGCAGCAGAAGTAGTCTTAAAAACGAATACAACGCAGGACATGGTGAACATATTCGTAGATAGCCAGGCGGCAATCAAAGCCCTACAGGCTCACCACATAAGCTCTCGGAATGTCCTGGCGTGCAGGGAAACGCTAGATGCACTCGGCACCGTTAAAAAAGTGCGCATTTACTGGATTCCAAGCCACCAGGGCTTCGAGGGCAACGAAACAGCGGACACTCTGGCTAAGCAAGGTGCAACGGGACTCAACAGTGACATTGTTGATGTCCCGATTTCCCTGCGAACGTTACACTCCTATATGGAGACACAGGCACGGGACACAGCAGTACGAAGGTGGGCATACACCTCCGACTGCAGAATCTCAAGAATAATGTGCAAAACCTACGACGAGAAACTAACGAAATATGCACTAATGCTAAAAAGGCATGACTGCCGAAGGCTGGTAGGTCTCTTCACAGGCCACTGCCTAACCGCAGTACACGCGAAAAGGCTAGGCATAACTGACAACGACGAATGCCGGAAATGTAACGTTTCTGGTGTCAAAGAAACGCTTGAGCATCTCCTGTGCAGCTGCCCCGCACTGGCAGCACAAAGACTACGCTATCTACATGCTCCCTTTCTAGCTTCACTCGATGAAGCCAGTAAGCGGGAACCCAACAAGCTTCTGGCATTTGCCCGAAGTACGCTTACCCAGCTGGACACCACTTGGTCACCATCGGGATAGCCCTCAACACCTCTAAACACCGGCCTCACTAAGGACCCTTCAGCGGTCTATGTGTGGCGCTCCCCCTGGGAGTGCCAGCCGGCATAACCTAACCTAACCTTCCCCGAATTTATATTCAACAAGTAGAAACGTTGCAGTCGGACGCAACCGACTGCGGCATACTCGATACCAGTATTAAAACCGGTAAAAAGAGGCCTGATTGCAAAGGGGTACGGATGCGGCAGGGGTGTACGCTACCTTAAAGATTCTCCGATGCAGATGGGGATGCCACCAGCTATATTCCTTCCAAATTTGGTGATTCTAGCTCAAAGTTTGTAGAATGTAGGGAAAGGAGGGGGGGGCTGGGGGCAGTATGGGTAGTTGAGGCATCAAAATTTTTGTTGCAGATCTTTCTGAAATGTCAATTGCTATCTTCATACCAAATTTGGTGACTCTAGCTCGAAATTTGTAATAAGTGTGGAAAGGGTGGCTGGGGGCGGTATGGGTGGGCGAGGCATACAAATTTTGATGCAGAACTATGTGGAATGTCAATTGCTATCTACATACCAAATTTGGTGACTCTAGCTCGAAGTTTGTAAAAAGTGGGGAAAAAGGGGTTGGGGGTGGTATGGGTGGGCGTGGCATCCAAGTTTTTGATGCAGATCTTTGTGGAATGTCAATTGCTATCTTCATACCAAATTTGGTGACTCTAGCTCGAAAATTGTAAAAAGTGGGGAAAGGGGGGCGAAATGGAGGGCGTGGCTCCAAAACTTTGATGCAGATTTTTGGGGGTCGTTGCCAGCTATCTTCTTACCAAATTTGGTGGCTTTAGCTCCACAACTCTGGAAGATACACTCATTCCCGTTTTTGACGAAGCGTTGGGGTGGATGGGGGAGGCTAGGGCAGTATCGGTGGGCGTTGCATCCAAACTTTTGATGCAGTTTCTTAGGGGTCATCATCACCTATCTTGGCACCAAATTTGGTGGCTCTAGCTCATAAACTTTGGGAGATATAGCCATTTCTGATTTCAAAATGGGGGGGGCTGGGGGCGTAATGGGTGGGCGTGGCTCCAAAACTTTGATGCAGTTTTTTGGGGGTCGTTAACAGCTATCTTCCCACCAAATTTGGAGGCTCTAGCTCCACAACTCTGGAAGATACACGCATTCCAGTTTTTGACGAAGCGTTGGGATGGATGGGGGCGGCTAGGGCAGTATCGTTGGGCGTGGCATCAAAACTTTTGGTGCGGTTTTTAGGGGGTCATCATCACCTATATTGGCACCAAATTTGGTGGCTATAGCTCAAAAACTGTGGGAGATATGGGCTATTTTGACTTTAAAATGCGGGGGGGCTGGGGGTGGAATGGAGGGCGTGGCTCCAAAATTTTTGATGCAGTTTTTTGGGGGTTGCTAATAGCTATCTTCTTACCAAATTTGGTACTTCTAGCTGTAAGGATGTGCGAAATATGTGGATTTATCGGTTTTGAGTTATCGAATTTATCGATTTGCCAGCCCCCCAGTTATCGTAGAACCCCCATCTTGACACTTTAATTTACTATCCCATAGATAAAGAGAATTGGAAAGTTTCAAGTCTCTAGCTTGAAGGGTGTGGAAAAAACTTGCAACCGTACGGACGGACAGACGGACAGACGGACAGACACCATGACGGACATTGCACAAAACCAATATACTCTTTACCTTCGGTATCGAGTATAAAAAGAAGAACAATTATACCATACAATTACCAAATCAAATCTTATTCTTTGGAGCCTCCTCCACAAACAGTATACAATAAAATCAGACCCTAATCTAAAATCAAAACACAAGATCAAGAGCTAGGGTGTATTAAAACAAAGAAAGAAAAAAACAAGTGGAAACGTTGCAGTCGGACGCAACCGACTGCGGCATACTCGATACCAGTATTAAAACCGGTAAACAGAGGCCTGATTGCAAAGGGGTACGGATGCGGCAGGGGTGTACGCTGCCTTAAAGATTCTCCGATGCAGATGGGGATGCCACAAGCTATATTCCTTCCAAATTTGGTGACTCTAGCTCAAAGTTTGTAAAATGTAGGGAAAGAGGGGGGGAATCTGGGGGCTGGGGGCGGTATGGGTAGTTGTGGCATCTAAATTTTTTTTGCAGATCTTAGTGAAATGTCAATTGCTATCTTCATACCAAATTTGGTGACTCTAACTCGAAATTTGTAAAAAGTTGGGCAAGGGGAGCTGGGGGCGGTATGGGTGGTTAAATAACAGTCAAACATCATAAAAAATCAGTAAAAAACCGTAAAAAAGTAACAACTTTATTGATATGTTCTTTTTAAATAAAAAAATATAAAGGGGAATTAATAATAGAATAATATGTCTCCTGCCTGTATTAACCTTCATCGTCGATGAATGATTTGGTACCTGAGAGGTCTGTTGTGCCCCCTTCTAGTTCTATAACTCTTCCATCGGACATGGACACTGTCCGAGAGCAAGTATTTTTTGATGAGTTGAGGGTTTCTTAGCCTTTAATACGTTTGATATGTTGTTCTAAGAAAAGAAACTTCGTTTCCTTGTAAAGGCTACGCATACTGCTATAATGTGAAAGGAGGATTCTCTCTCCCGATAAACATTTGTCTTGCCTGAGATCAGATGTCTTCGTTCAGCTCGCTTCCCACTAAAGACTCTCGCTTTTCGTTAGCTCCTACCTTATTGTGCCTTTTTCTACGTCACACTTCGGCTCAAACCCTTTTAGGAGTGTCACTGCCCTCAACCTTGCTTGCGTGCTTATTTTGTCGTACCCTGCTATATTAACGTGACTCGGGTACGATCTAGAAAATTGAATAACTAGTGATTATCGAAAACTCAATCAAAGATACGTTTAAAAGACATTATGGAGGTAATGTTCAATCAATTGTTTAGTTACAACAATCAGCAATATAATAGGACAGTTAAAATTACATACATAAAAGTAAATCTTATAATTGTTAAAATGTTTTAAGACATTGTCTTTAGTCATATAAAAATCTTTGCAAATGATTATGTGTGTATAAGCAAACATAATATTTTAATGAGAAGGGCTGCTCACCAAACCGGAAAACTTAAACTTTTCAATAATAGAAATACAAAATAAAAACCCTATAACATACATATTGAATGACGATGAGGGTGCCGAACTTAAAGACATTTTCCAGAAAGAGAAAATTGAAAAAAAAAACAGGTACGCACACACTTGGTTGAAAAAATAATAATAAGAAAAAACGGATAAATTGATAGGGGCTTTAAGTGGGAACAACTCATGGAAAAATGTGTAGTACGTAGTAGACTCGACTATGACTTCACGATTTAATGTAAGCCATAATAACGTTTTTGGTGTTGCATTGTTCGATCAAATTTCCCCCGAATACTTTATAAATTTTTTTAATAGCTCTTGGTACTTGATAGTCATTGTCTAATGTTTTTATATCCAAATAATATGTTATGTGGGCTGGTGTGTTAGAAGTTAAAGGTGTGAGCCTAGGAAAGTAGCTGGGAATAATAGAAATCAGGGGATCCAAAATCGGTGCAGAGTAGAACAGAACTATTCAAATAAGACGGCTAGACGCAAACCGTACCTAATCTAGGTAAAAGTTACTTATGTGTGTACGAGTGATGGTTCAGGTGAGGATCGCTTCGCCGTAGGGGGCAAATGATGATGATGAGTGGTTGACTCTTTGGAGGACGCCAGGCTGCTGCAAACAGTGACAGTACGTAAATCGTAAAGGAACTCATTTTCATCGTCGGGCAGCTTAATTGTGATTATGAGAAACGAAAAAGCGCCATCCCATTTACTTCACCGTCTGTAAACGGCAGCTCACTATCGAGGGACTTGGGTTGATGTTACCTCAATGTGAAAATCTAAATAAATATGATATGAGCTTAACATATTCTTTTAAAAGCTACATTTTCGAAGAAGAAATAAAAGCCGGTTTAATAAAAATCAATTCAAATTTTAATTTAATATAAGTAAATATTTATTTTAACAGCCTACTTTTATTTTTAAATGAAAAATAACCACAACTGTTCCGTTCCATCAGTTTTATAGATTAATTGCCTTCCGTTTTTAACAGCTTACCGCCATCCAGTTTTTGAATATAAATTAGGGGAAACATATGATAAATAATTGAAGTAAGTATAGAAGTGAAGCGAAAAAAGAAACATAAGAGAAAAATACTATATGAGATGTAAAAGAAATAAATAAACAAAATAATAATTGACAACAATAATCAGCAAACAATCAGGAACATACAGCACATTCCATTAAGTAATTTTATAATCTCAAAGTGCGTGAGAATAAGCGATAGGGAAAGAAGCAACTAATAATGTATAAGAAATTCTATAAGACAGTTCCATCTTTCCACTAATTGTTTTAACTGTATAACCTACCAAGCTCAGGCAAGCAAATTGATCTAAAAAGCGTCAAATAGTAAACTCTTTAAAACGAAAAGATCTAATGCTCCTTAAGTGTGAAAGTTGTAACACTCATGTGTTTAAGGCAGCGATTAGATTCTGAGCAAAATTTAATCTCGATACCTAAAAGCTGATAAAATAGTTTGCATAGATACAGACACACAGATCTAGGAAGCCTACGGTGCTGATCTAAATATTGATCAAGAATAAACATACTATCTGGGATCAAGGATGCTTACGTTTATGCATTTCAGAAATAAAAATACTATGTCTCGGTTCAAAAATTGAGAGGCAAAACCCTTAAATTTAAAGGCAATATATAAAGTCAAATAACATAAAAGAATAAAATTAAAAAATGAAATTACAACATAATAAAAACAAAATAATAATATTACCAGAATGGAATGACATACTACTTTTAAATCTTACTCCCTGCTGTATTCTATGCCAAGGAAAATGGACCAAGAAAATAGATTGTGGACCTAAACAAGAACAACTTTATCTCGTTCTTTTAATGTACGAATTATAACCCACAAGAATCATAATAGAAAATATCCTAGCAAAAACTATTTACCATGAAGTCTAAACGGTCTTAAGACCATGAATCCTAAGCTAGTGAAAATTATTGTAAATGACTTGATTGCGCTCTTTTATTAGTTTAACATACACACAAGAAGTGCTCTACAATATAACCACAAAAAAAAAAGAAGAACAAATCATACCATACAAAATCTTATTCTTTGGAGCCTCCTCCACAAACAGTATACAATAAAACCAGACCCTAATCTAAAATCAAAACACAAGATCAAGAGCTAGGGTGTATAAAACGATTAAAACAAAGAAAGAAAAAAAAAAAACTGAAAATACCAATATTTGGTGGGTATATACCAATCCGGTGATAGTAAACGTACATTATTTTATGCCCGTTATGTTAAATACCGACTTTTACGTCATCTCGAGCTTTAGTACATCACAACCTTATTTTGCCATCCAAATTCAAGATTAATGCAAGGTTCAAGAAGAATAGAGCACATTTCAATGGTTTCATGAATTTACGAAATATCTCAGATCAAAGAAAAACAAATCCTTTAGCGACAATAAGTTTTGAGCACTAAAGAAAATGAATCTCTTTAAGAAATAATTATAATATTTAAATGAACAAATAAGACCTAATAACATGGCATCTAAAACAAAAAGGTTTTGTTCTTATTAAAATTAATAAAGCACCTACAAAAAAAAATAAAAATTAAATAAATAAATAAAATAAAAGAAAGAAAAAAAATGGAAGTGAGATGTAACAAAACTGCAACTATCACAGTTAAGGAACAGTAGTAGTAGATACTTAACACTTAAATTAAAACAGCTAACGAAGTCATACTTTTCGAAACAGTGTAAGACTCATATCTCGAACTGTTAAGCTAGTTCAATTCACTTCCTTATTAAATGAAATAAAAATGAGGAGAATAATGAAAGAAAATATTCCCATCCATCAATTACAAGAAATTAATAACGAAATTTTCTTAGTTTAGGCAATGAGTTTGGAAATATAAAAATCTTACATAATCACTAAAAAAGTAGAAAGGTATATAGGTTGACAGTTAAAATATATTAAAGCAATCAATTATAAAGTGAAAAATCAATGTCCGATCGATTTCCCTGTTAAAATTAAGCTAACGTATTAAGGACAACAAAGTCAATATAAATAAGTCAAAATAGCTAACAACATAACATAAAATTTCAAAAATCAAAAGAATACTAAGTTGATGAAAACGATTAAGTATTACACAAATTAAGATAGGGTACACTGAAAAAATTAATCAAGATTTTCCACCTTGAATCAACACTTTTCGGTCTTATTTCTCGTGTAAGACCGAAAAATCTTGAATCAAGTATGAAACGTTCTTAACTGTTAAGATCGCGCATTCTTAAATTTAGATCGTTTTGAGAATGAAAAGTACTTATTTCGAGATTGTTTATTCTTGAATTAAGAAGCAAAATTCTTAGAATTTGAGATCTGACAAACTGTAAATACGATTGAAGTGAACTTAAAATCAAGATGTTAGATCTTGAATTTTAAGTTTATTAATTCTTGATTTAAGAACTGACAAATTCCCATTTAAAAAAATGTAAAAAACGGCAAGTATCCGTACTTTAACGCAGTTAGCCGTGTGTAAGTTGCGTAAGGTTGTTATTTTTTAAACAGTAATTCTGACTTCGTGATTATTGATCCAAGTATGACAATACTTGATTTAATTTCCTGAAATTCTAAGATTTAGATATATAGAGCAGAATAGCATTTATACAGCTGCCAATCATTCTCATGCTTATGCTAGAAATGTATGAAATTAGAAACAACCACTACAAATTCATCTGTTTGTGCTTACCGTGACGGAGATTTGAACCTTAGATCTGTTGCCAACTGCGTCGAGTGCTTTAGCTGTTGAGCCACTTCCTATTACATTTAGAATGCAGTTAATGTTTATGTTAAGTGAACTTGATTAAGATCAGTTTATTTGGCATTTTTATACTAATTAATGACTTTTAAAAAAAATAAGAACAAAATAAACTATTTTCATATTATTTTTAGGAGAAAAAATAAATCGTAAAATGCCGCTGAGATTTGAACACGCGACTCGTACTTTATTCAAGAATTTTCGTACTTGATTCGTTCTGAGGATCAACTTGATTAAAGTTCACTCAGTACTTGATGTAAGTATTTCGAACTTAGATTGCCGGTCTTAAGTATTTTGGACTTATAATACTTAATTGAAGCCTCCTTCCGACAAAATTTGGTTTAAAAACTACAACTTTTAAAAATAAATCAAGATTTTTATTCTTGTAATAATAACGTTTACTACTTATTAAATTGCCAAGTTCGTTTCAGTTTTATTATAAGAATTTTTAATGTTGGATCAAGAATTATATTTTTATATTAATAACGTTCAGTACTTAAATAAAATAGTAAATTTTCTAGACCGTTTAAGGCCTGTTTTGAGATTTTTTAAGAAAATTAATTCTTAATTCAAGTACGTTTGGGATTAAATCAAAATTTTTAATCTTAAAGTACTCGTTAAGTTCGTTTAAGGCTTAATTTAAGATTTCCTAAGTACGGATCGTACTTAAATATTTCAAGTACGAATCGGGATAATTTTAGATTAAAAATCTTAAATTTAGATCGTCATTTTTTTTTCTGTGTATCAGACAACATCAATAGAAGAATTTTTGAAGTCAGTAAATGAGTACAAAACACATTCTGCTTAGAACATCTTACTGTTTTCATTTTCTTTATTTTAGAAATTTAATTGATATGTGAGTTTGATGAAATAATTTAAGTCGAGTATTAGAAATAGTTTGACGGATATCTTAAATATGAAAAGTGTCATTTGACGAAAATCTTTTAGCGAGCGAAAATTTTTTAAGGAAAAGATTATTTGTTAAGCCTAAAAGATTACCTTAAAGAATTTAAAGAATTTTTTTTTTTTTTTTTTTTTTTTTTTTTTTCTCTGATTTTTATTAAGGCATACGGAGAATCGATGAACCCCTTTGTGACCTTGTTTTCTATTAATTCAGCCCAATTTGGGCGCGCCGGCTAACTTAGTTAGCTGTCACAGCATAGCTTTAAACACTAAATAACAATAATAACAATAATAACAATAACAAATATAACAAATACTGCAATGGTGTGTCAGCTTCTGCTGACCCTCAACAGTGGAGATCGAAGAATGAGATCCCTCGGTGTTCGCTTTTTGAGTCTTCTTTGTGGGTGGGATCTGACTAGACAATTTGCCAGCCGGTTTCTATGTCGCTCTAGTCTGTCATGGTAGCGACTCGAGTGCTTGTTGATCTCGTCGAAGACCATGACAAGTTTCAGGTCTCGGTGAAGCGTGCTATTACGTACAAACCAGTCGCAACCGGTGATTGTTCTCGCAACTCTATTTTGGTCGACCTGGATTCTGCGAATTTGGCTATCGCAGGCCAGTCCCCAGATTTGACACCCGTACCTCCATATTGGTGCAATAATTTGCTTGTAAATTGTCACTTTGTTGGAAAGTGACAACTTACTGCGTGAGCAGAGTAACCAATAATGCTTCCTCACCGAAGCACGTATACGCGTTCTAATGGAAGTCACATGCTTAGAGAACGTTAGCCTGCGATCTAGAGTCACTCCAAGGTACTTTGCTGCGCTCATCTGTGGTACAGGGGCCCCCTCAATAAAAACGGCCGGTGGTGTTCTCCTCTTAAGTGTGAAACAAACGTTGTTCGACTTGTCACTATTGATGCCGATGTTCCAGCGCCTTGCCCATTCCGCAAACTTAGTGGCATAGTCCTGGATGCCGTCGGCTGCATCGTGTTCGCATAGAGACCTGTAGGTGACGCACACGTCATCGGCAAATGTGGCTAGCATTGATGTCCCGTACAGGCTTCCATCTGGCTGCGGCATGTCGTGGCTATAAAGGCAGTATAGCAGGGGACCAAGGACACTTCCCTGTGGTACTCCAGCTGCCACATCGTGCTCAGTAGAGAGTGCCGAGTGAAATCTGACCGCAAATCGTCTTCCCTCAAGATACGACTTTAGTAGACCGAAATATGGCGCAGGCAGCGTATGTTTGATTTTTACTAAAATTCCGGTGTGCCAAACCCGATCAAACGCTTCTCGAATGTCCAAAAGAAGGGCGTTGCAATACTCCTTTTTATCGAAGGCAGTCAGGATTTGCTCGACAACCCGATGTAGCTGCTCGACAGTGCAGTGGCCGGCACGGAATCCAAACTGGTGCTCAGGAATGATCCCTCGAGCTTCCATTAACTTGACCATCCGGGCGGCAATCAATCTCTCAAACACCTTTGAAATCGAAGGGAGAAGGCTGATAGGCCGATAGGAAGAAGGTTCCCTCTCAGGCTTGCCAGGTTTGTGGATCATTGAGATAATCCCGAGCTTCCACTGCGGAGGGAAGTACTGCAACCTCACAATAGCGTTAAACACCAACGCTATGAAGCGGATAGCACAACTGGGCAGTGCCTTTAACGTGGCATTGCAGATGGTGTCATGGCCTGGTGCCCTTTTGATGTTTTGGAGTGCAATGACATAATAACATAACAACATAATTTGATAGTTTACTAACAAAGTAAAACAAAATTAAAAAAGTTATACTAATTAGCTCTAAACAAGTAACAGAAGTCAGTGAAATAATCAAAACAGATGTATGCAAATAAAGGTTAGAAACGTAAGTAGCGAACAAGTTGGGTGTGCGTTAGAAAGAGGGACATTCAATTAACATACCACCTGCATTTCATAGACGCTCGTGTATAGAATCGCATAAACGAGCGTGTTTTAATATAATAATATAAGCAGGATCGCTTTCCCCCTCTCTCTTTCTCCCTCTAACACTTTCCCCCTCTTACACCTTCCTCCTATAACATTCCAATCTAAATCTGCAAGTCTCAATACTCTTGTTTAAAAACAATGTTTTGATCTTGCTGCTGCTGCTGCGAAAGAAAATTCCCATCCCTTGCTTACATAACCCTCACGAATGTTGTTGTTGCTTTTGATCATAAGAATGCGGCCTACGAATGTACTGCCCTTTGACAAGTGTACTTCAAACAAGCACAATCTTGTCTCAACCCTTTTATCCTTTGGATCACTGGTTTTCACAACCATAAACATTCATTGTTTATGTTTTGCCTGCAGGTGTGCAAGGCAACGCACCTCAAACAGGCGCCCTCTCGACTCTCTCTTATCTACTTATTCGTAGTTAAGAAACCTGCGCACAGTTGACTCTCTCTCTTATCTACTAACTTATAGCTAAGAAACCTTAATAGTTCCAAAGGCAATGTACTTGGCTCACTGATCCTCACGGACGGTGATATCTATAACATATTAGCCAACTAATGTACTTGACCTTCGACTAGTGCACTTCAAGCATGCACAAGCTTGTCTCTAAGTCTTCCTCCCTCTAACACTTTCCCCCTCTAACTCTTACCCCCTCTTACACACATACTCCTTCTAACACTTTCCCCCTCTAACTCTTTCCCCCTCTTACACACATACTCCTTCTAACACTTTCCCCCTCTAACTCTTTCCTCCTCTAACATATTTTAATCTTAATCTACAAGTATCAATACTCTTGTTTAAAAACAATGTGTTGATCTTGCTGCTGCTGCTGTTGCTGCGTAGGAAAATTTCCATCCCTTGCTTACATAACCCCCCACGAATTTTGTTGTTGTTGTTGCTGTTGACCATAGCAATGCAACGTACATCGAACAAGCGCTCGCTTTTCTTTATTCTCTATCCTTTCTTCCTTTGCACACTGCTCCTCATAACCATAAGCATTAATTGTTTATGTTTTTTCTGCAGGTGTGCAAGGCAACGCACGTCAAACAGGCGCCCTCTCGACTCTCTCATATCTACTTATTCGTAACTAAGAAACCTGCGCACAGTTGACTCTCTCTCCCTCTTATCTACTAACTTGAAGCTAAGAAACCTTAATAGTTTCAAAGGCAATGTACTTGGCTCACTGATCCTTTCGGACGGTGATATCTATAACACATTAGTCAACTAATGTACTTGACATTTGACTAGCGCACTTCAAGCATGCACAAACTTGTCTCTAAGTCTTCTAACACTTTCCCCCTCTAACACTTTCCGCCTCTAATACTTTCTCCCTTTAACACCTTCTCCCTCTATCCTTTCCTCCTCTAACATATTTTAATCTTAATCTACAAGTATCAATACTCTTGTTTAAAAACAATGTGTTGATCTTGCTGCTGCTGCTGTTGCTGCGTAGGAAAATTTCCATCCCTTGCTTACATAACCCCCACGAAGGTTGTAGTTGTTGACAATAACAATGCACGTGTGCAGAGCAACGTATTTTAAAACAGGAGCACACTTGACTCTAACAATAATTGGTTAAATAGTTAAAACTGATCCTGTCATTATCACAGCCATAAAGATCAATGTTTATGGCCTGCTTGTCAAACAGGAGCACACTTGACTCTAATACAAATTGGTTACATAGCCAAAACTGATAGTGTGAAAACTGATTTTCACAACTTGACACCCGATCCCTTGCTCACAAACCCACATGAATGTTGTGGTTGTTGTTGTTGGCAAAAACAATGTATGCTGTGGCTTGCTTGCACGTGTTCAAGGCAACGCACTTAAAACAGGAGCACACTTGACACCAGATCCTATGATCACTGATTCTCAAGGATGCTGTTGTTGATGTTGCTCTTGACAATAACAATGCATGCTGTGGCTTGCTTGCAGGGGGTAAAAGACAACGCACGTCAAACGGGCGCCCTCTCGACTCTCTCTTATCTATCCTTTCTTCCTGTGCACACTGCACCTCATGACCATAAACAGATTTACAATGCCACGCACGTCAAAGAGGCGCACAATTGACTCTCTCTTATCTATCCTTTCTTCCTGTGCACACTGCACCTCATGACCATAAACAGGTTTACAATGCCACGCACGTCAAAGAGGCGCACAATTGACTCTAACACTAGTTAGGTAAATAAACAAATCTGTTCCTCTGATCACTGCTTTCACAGATGCTGCTGGTAAAGTGGTGGTCTAGGAATGTTAATCCTTTGTTCTCCACCTAAGTCTAATTAAAGCGGGCACGATCATGAAAAAAAAAGGTCATAAATTATCATATTGAAGGGGTGATAAAAGGGTCAAAAAAGGGGGAGATAAAAGGGTCATAAAATTTAATGGGGTCATAAATTGTCGGCATCCTTTTGAGTTAGAACCCCCAGTTTCCTACTACTAGTGTTAATATTTTCGCTAAAATTTATATTTATGAAACTAGTTAAGTTGAGGTTAAAGCTATATATTTTATGAATTATTGTTCTACTATCAAGGGACCTTCGGAGTTTTCCGGCTGTGTATCTTCGTTTGTTACTCTTATATTGTTATTGTTATTAAATCTATCGTTTTCTCTATAGTAATTGTTGTTATTGTAGGATCTAAAGTTTGGGTTGTTTCTATTATTGTGTTGGTAATTTTGGTTATTGTAATTCCTATTCGCGTTGTAGTTTCTGTTGTTTCTGTTATTGTTTTGGTTATTTTGGTTGTAGTAGCTTCTATTATTGTAGGCCTTATTATGATTTCTGTATGAGTTTCTATTAGTCAGAAATATACTTTTTTCCTGCTCTATGTTTGTATTTGTGCTTACAAATTTTGCTATAACTTCGTTCATGTCTTTAAACTGGCCCGCTTTCATTATAGTGCGAACTTTGCTGTTTGTGCAACTTTTTGTTATTGCTTTTACGGCTGTATTTGTGGCATACTTTTGGGCTGTATCCATACAAAGGCTATCTAAGATGTAAGGTCTTTTTAGAGCTTTGGTTAAATTGTCTATTTCTGTTGCATACGCGCTGGCTGACTTTTCGTTTTGTTATATATTCATTTATTTTGCTTCAATAACCGCTACTGTTTCGCCTTTTATATTGTTCTGCAAAGTTTTGATTATACAGCTAATTTTGTTTTCATTAGTAACTAGTAGTCTAGCGTCACCTTTTAACTTTGTTTTAATTATTTTAATTGCTATTGTTTCGTGTGTGTCTTTTATGTCATCTAATAGTTCTAGCGAGTCGATGAAACTTTGCAAGTTTTCGCTCCTTCCGTCAAACTCTTGGACCAGTTTTGAAGCTGAGCTCATGAATTCAATACTTGTTTGCCCCATTTTGTGGTCTTTTTTCGAACGTGTGTTTTGTTCTGTATTATTTTCTTCTTTTTCTGTCATTGGTGTAAACGTGGCTTCTGTTTCAAGTTCTGTTGGTAATGTGTATTCTAGATTGAATTTACTAGCGATTATGTTTATTTTATCTTCCAAGTATTTAATGTCTTCAATATATTTTGTTTTTGTTTCTAAGTCAAAGTTATTTAGGTTTGAGTAGAAATATTGTTTCATATAAATAAAATTATAAAAAATTATTTCTAAGTGTTTATTCGTAGTATGTGTTTAAATATTTATTGACTTATTAATGCATTTGTATGACTTAAAAAAATTTTCTTTTCTAATTTTTAACTCATTTAAATTTGTATCCATATATGTCTATATTTCTCAAGTACCCACTGTTATGTAGCGTATTAGGTATGTTTAAACTTAATATTATTATTTTTTTTGTTATACTCGATACCGAAGGTAAAGAGTATATGGAGTTTGTGCAATGTCCGTCATGGTGTTTGTCCGTCTGTCCGTCTGTATGAACGCAACTTTTTTCCACACCCTTCAAGCTAGAGACTTGAAACTTTCCAAATCTCTTTATCTATGGGATAGTAAATTAAAGTGTCAAGATGGGGGTTCTACGATAACTGGGGGGCTGGCAAATCGATAAATTCGATAACTCAAAACCGATAAATCCACATATTTCGCACATCCTTACAGCTAGAAGTACCAAATTTGGTAAGAAGATAGCTACTAGCAACCCCCAAAAACTGCATCAACAATTTTGGAGCCACGCCTCCCATTCCGCCCCCAGCCACCCCGAATTTTAAAGTCAAAAAAGCCTATATTTCCAACAGTTTTAGAGCTTTAGCCACCAAATTTGGTGCCAAGATAGGTGATGATGACCCCTCAAAAACTGCATCAAAAGATTGGATGCCACGCCCACCAATACCGCCCTAGCAACCCCCATGTTAGAGCTAAAGCCTCCAAATTTGGTGGGAAGATAGCTGATAACGACCCCCCAAAAACTGCATCAAAGTTTTGGAGCCACGCTCTCCATTTCGCCCCCCTTTCCCCACTTTATACAATTTTCGAGCTAGAGTCACCAAATTTGGTATGAAGATAGCATTTGACAAATTTGACATTTCAGAAAGATCTGCATCAAAAATTTGGATTCCACGCCCACCCATACCGCCCCCAGCCCCCCTCTCCCCACTTTTTACAAATTTCGAGCTAGAGTCACCAAATTTGGTATGAAGATTGCAATTGACATTTTACAAAGATCTGCATCAAAAATTTGGATGCCACGCCCACCCAAACCACCCCCAGCCCCCCTTTCCCCATCTTTTACAAACTTCGAGCTAGAGTCACCAAATTTGGTATATAGATAGCAATTGACATTTTACAAAGATCTGCATCAAAAATTTGGATGCCACGCCCACCCTTACCGCCCCCAGCCCCCCTTTCTCTTTTTTTTACAAACTTCGAGCTAGAGTCACCAAATTTGGTATATAGATAGCAATTGACATTTTACAAAGATCTGCATCAAAAATTTGGATGCCACGCCCACCCTTACCGCCCCCAGCCCCCCGTTCCCCATCTTTTACAAACTTCGACCTAGAGTCACCAAATTTGGTATATAGATAGCAATTGACATTTCACAAAGATCTGCATCAAAAATTTGGATGCCACGCCCACCCATACCGCCCCCAGCCCCCCTTTCCCCACTTATTACAAATTTCGAGCTAGAGTCACAAAATTTAGTATGAATATAGCAATTGACATTTCAGAAAGATCTGCAACAAAAATTTGGATGCCACGCCCAACCAAACCGCCCCAGCCCCCCCTTTCCCCACCTTTTACAAACTTTGAGCTAGAGTCACCAAATTTGGTATGAAGATAGCCGGTGGCATCCCCATCTGCATCGGAGAATCTTTAAGGCAGCGTAAACCCTTGCCGCATCCGTACCCCTTTGCATTCAGGCCTCTTTTTACCGGTTTTAATTCTGGCAACGTTTCCACTTGTTTTATTTTTTGTTTTTCTTTTGTTTTAACTAATTATTCTTATAAGCATACGTTGTATAATTCTTAATTTTGGGTGAAATAAGAATATATACTTTTTTTTTCGTGGGTTATTAATATTTATTTTTATATATGTATTTTTTTCATATTAGTATGGTGGCGGTCTACGCCTTTTACCACTAAGGTGCAAAAATTAATAGCACTCTTATTTAATATTTATTAATTTAATTTGTGGTGCTGCTTGTCATCTCTGTGGTGCTGCTGATCATGTCAGCATCCAGCTGTTGGCTGCGTCTTTGCTGCTGGCGTTGTCTTCTTTTAGTCTCTTCGTCTTCCAGAGCGGCGATGTGCAACCAAATTGCGCTCGCAATTTTCCAGGGAGGTGGGGGATCAGCGTTAACCTTCTCTATGAGTGCTGCCCTTTGTCGTCTGAAGTTGACCAATTGTCCTCCTCTTCTTTATGGTTTTTGTACCACCGGGATTCTGGTTAGCTGTGCCTCTTCTTGCTCCTTTTTGGCACGAGCGGATATAATTTGTGGTTGGCGCCTTTTGTAGTCCTCAATGGAGAGGGGTTTTGGTCCAGCTATTGGGCACCTTTTTATTGCCTCTTTTATTTTTTGTGTATGCTCGCTCATTATTTTTCAGCTTTGCCGTTTTGTATTTGGCAAGAGCTGGCAGGATCGCCATATAATGAAAGGCGAGAGCTAGACTGTAAGTGATTTATTATGGACTCAGCGTCCGTATTTATAGCAAAAGTTTACATGTGTTCTTATGGCTAGGTAAAGTGAACATAGGTGTGAAGAGTTACTTATCTAGTTCTTAAGCATAACTTATTTAACGGTGAATAGGATTGTCAGTGTAACTCTTACGCATTGGTTTAGTTGTGCGTGCAAGCTTAGATTAGCTTAAGCTTAGAGGCTTAAAAGCTCCTAACTGTATTTGACACGTGTGGGTACTTAAGCTTGAAAGCTAAAAGCTTTGGCACCGTGGGTTTACGTTTATTTGCCTAAGGCCAATTCTATTAATATATTATTGTCTATTGTCTATTATCTATTACAGAACAAGCATTGTCCACTTGAGTAAACATACGTATAATCTTAAGCACGCACACTTATGATTTCGGCTTCTTTTAATAGAACCATATATAATTACAATGCGAACAGAATAAACAACACTACAACTATGCACCCTAAAAAATAACAAAGCTATTAGAATCAATCACGCCACCCGAAAAACAAAGCCAATAAAATCGATCACGCCACTTTAAGAATTATATGAGCAAAGTCCAATGTATTTTGATCCTTGAGCGCAACCCCAGTTGACGACTCCTTAGAATAAATCCACTCCAGAGAGTTGAGCATAAATAATTTAAGCAAAGGAATAAGTCGCAAAACGAGGTTTTCTTTTTACATGTTTAATTGTAAAGACGCGTTCAATAAAGATATATAATATTTTTTTAAATAAACACGACTCCAACGATTTAATTATATGTATACTGTGTTGAAACAATATGTAAATATTGAATCCACACATCCCAATCGCTTTTGTCAAGAGAAATATATGAACGAATACATTCGTTAAGTGTTCTGTGACTACGTTATGCTGTCCCTAAAGTCTGGGGATGATGTGCCGTAGATGTAACATTAGTAATGTTCAGTTAATTGGACAAATCTGTTACAAGTGATTTTTATACTCAGTCCCCAAGTCCGTAATGAAGTTTTTCATTGGACCATATTTACAGCGTTAGGGGTGTTTTTGTATGAGTCAATGTTTTGGCTTGTTGACATTTTAAACAAGTCTTTACGTATTTGGTTATTTTCTTTGATATTTTTGGCCAGTAATTAAAGTTTTGAATTTTTCTCATGGTTCTAGAAATTACTCAGTGGCCTCCTTCTGACGGATCGTCATGGTACCTATTTGGACAGGATTGCATTTATTTGAACCTCGTCCTATTTGTTTATCATTTTCACCTTGTTAAGTAGCGCTACTTTTAACTTTTTCAATTTTTACCGCTCATTTCTTTAAAATTATATATTGTGACAAATATTCAAATTCAAATATTTGTTCACATGGTGACATTTGTAATTGTGTGATTTTATATGCTCCGGCTTCTTTAATAAGCCTTTGGAAAAATTTATCTAAATAGAATTTTCCATAAGAGTATTGTAGTATACACTTATATCGAGGGTCTACTGTACTCAAAATACTTGAAATATATTGAAATTTATTGAACTGCAACACTTTGTTGCTGCATTTAACATAACGTAAACATTCACCAAAGAACGACACTTTGTTGTTATATGTATAAACATCCAGCACAGTTCGAGTGGCTTGTAATATGATTGCACGAGAATGCAGCGGGCAAAATCAAAGCTGCGTCAGCATTCTCAAGCTTTGAACGCTCGTGATATATATGTATATACTCTTGCTCTCCGTCAAATAGGCTTAATACATAATGTACTTTTATGTACGCCTTTGACGCTGACTTTTCTGCTGAAGCAGCGCCAGGCCTTTTTAACTAAATCATAAGCCAAGTGAATTCATTCAATAAAGAAACACAAAAGTAACAAGACGTGTCTATTAATGACGAGGATACATTTGATCGTTTTATATGGCGACCGTGTCACTCGAGCTTGAAAATAAACTACTTCAAAAGTAACTATGTACTAAGCTATTGCAACAACTTCTGCAACAAGTACAACATTGACAACAGAATCAACGGCAACAAGATATACGCAACAAATAAGGAATCAACAAAAACAACACCAGCAGCAGTACCAATGACAACATGGAGGATAAAACAACATAATCTGAGTGAGTAGAGTGTGTTTAAAATGGGCAAACGTGGTGGTGTCAAAGATAAAATTAAACAAGTAGAAACATTGCAGTCGGACGCAACCGACTGCGGCATACTCGATACCAGTATTAAAACCGGTAAAAAGAGGCCTGATTGCAAAGGGGTACGGATGCGGCAGGGGTGTACGCTACCTTAAAGATTCTCCGATGCAGATGGGGATGCCACCAGCTATATTCCTTCCAAATTTGGTGGCTCTAGCTCAAAGTTTGTAGAATGCAGGGAAAGGAGGGGGGGGCTGGGGGCAGTATGGGTAGTTGAGGCATCAAAATTTTTGTTGCAGATCTTTCTGAAATGTCAATTGCTATCTTCATACCAAATTTGGTGACTCTAGCTCGAAATTTGTAATAAGTGTGGAAAGGGGGGCTGGGGGCGGTATGGGTGGGCGAGGCATCCAAATTTTTGATGCAGATCTATGTGGAATGTCAATTGCTATCTACATACCAAATTTGGTGACTCTAGCTCGAAGTTTGTAATAAGTGGGGAAAAGGGGGCTGGGGGCGGTATGGGTGGGCGCGGCATCCAAATTTTTGAGGCAGATCTTTGTGAAATATCAATTGCTATCTTCATACCAAATTTGGTGGCTCTAGCTCGAAATTTGTAAAAATTGGGGAAAGGGGGGTTGGGGGTGGTATGGGTGGGCGTGGTATCCAAACTTTTGGTGCAGTTTTTAGGGGGTCATCATCACCTATCTTGGCACCAAATTTGGTGGCTATAGCTCAAAAACTGTGGGAGATATAGCCATTTCTGATTTCAAAATGCGGGGGGCTGGGGGCGTAATGGGTAGGCGTGGCTCCAAAACTTTGATGCAGTTTTTTGGGGGTCGTTAACAGCTATCTTCCCACCAAATTTGGAGGCTTTAGCTCCACAACTCTGGAAGAAACACGCATCCCCGTTTTTGACGAAGCGTTGGGGTGGATGGGGGCGGCTTGGGCATTATCGGTGGGCGTGGCATTCAAACTTTTGGTGGTCATCATTACCTACCTTGGCACCAAATTTGGTGGCTATAGCTCAAAAACTGTGGGAGATATAGCCATTTCTGATTTCAAAATAAGGGGGGCTGGGGACGGAATGGATGAGCGTGGCTCCAAAACTTTTGATGCAGTTTTTTGGGGGTTGCTAGTAGCTATCTTCTTACCAAATTTGGTAGTTCTAGCTGTAAGGATGTGCGAAATATGAGGATTTATCGTTTTAGAGTTATCGAATTTGTCGATTTGCCAGCCCCCCAGTTATCGTAGAATCTAATCTATCCCATAGATAAAGAGAAGTGGAAATTTTCAAGTCTCTTCGGTAACGAGTATAAAAAATAAAAGCGCACATAAAGTGGCTATTGTTCGCCAGCACGCCACCACGCGCGTGAGGAACAGCAGCTAAATTGCAAAATGAACTTGACTTTTTAAAATCAGTAAAACCACAAACAACCCAATTAAACACAACTCACTCATCTCTCAATAACTTTATTAAAAACAAAGTAATAACCAAACCTCCTACCGTCAGAAAAATTCCGAAATTAAGGAAAACCTGCCCTAAGGACTGCGAGGGATCAATGATATCACCACATTTCCAGTATACTTGCAATAAGAACAAGGATCTACAAGTGTAAGAGGTTAATGACCGCCTATTGCACATATGAGGGAGCATCAGCGTGCCACATCCGGCGCCGACAAGCTGATGCGTCATCAAGCAGAAGGTCATCAAACAGAATATCATCAAACTGAATATATATATATATATATATATATAGTAGGTTGGCGAAAATCCTCAACTGAACCCTCCACGAGGGTGCCGGCTGGGCAATGGGCATCGTGCTACCTCGAGACAGACGAGGGGTACCAGGTGCTATTTGCCTTGCGGAGGGACAGGACGGCGTCTAGCTAAAAGTGAACCCCAAACCATTCAAAGGCTTCGGCACTGCGAAGGCGAGGGGCTAACCGAAGCAGATGCCGTCATGCCCCAAAACAAACGAATGTACTACGAACCTACTTGCCTGTGGAGAGGTAGTACTATGTCTAGCTAAGGTGAACTCTACACCACTCAAAAGCTTCGGCACAGCGAGGGCGTAGAGCAAACCATGGTTCGAGGTCCTTGGCAGTAAGGATAAAATGCTATGGGTAGACTTCCCAAAAATAAAAATCAAATGGAGGTGACTAAGGGTCAAACACGGGTTGGGATGTCAACCCAAACGTCGGTGGAAAAGGGTGCTACCACCGGCGGGCACGGGGGGGAGAAATCCTCTCTGCGTGTCGCCAGCAACCCACCCTCCGTACTGGTTGGAGCAGGCCAGGACGGTTGCATAGCTACTGCCAAAAATACACCCAAAATGTGGCGCGATACCGCAGTCCAGAATCACAGGAAGGGACTCGAAAACCGGTTTCTCAATGTCTTCCAGGCCCGGCGAGCACCAGCACCCCCAGTAGGGTCGGGCTCAAAAGGTCAAAGGAGGGATTGAAAGCCAAAGCTCAGTACAAGTCCGCCTTAAAAATCCGGGCTCGGCTCGCTAACTGCAAGCGAGAACTCACACAAGATGAGATCCGCCAGCAGAAGTGGGCCGACGAAAGGATTGAAGAGGGCAGGGCTCATTTCGAACAGAGGAAAAACATGGCGTCTGAGAACGCCAGTTTTGCCAACAAGGTGGAGGAGAGTTTGGCCGTCAAACGCCAGCGCTCCGCTGAAACCGCGAAAGCAGAGGTGCCAGCCAGCAAGCGGCCCTGCAAAAAGCCAGTGACGCAAGCAAAACTGACGGCCAGTGATGTGGCGAGGCGACATCTTGTCGTCGCGCTCATCGACCGGAGCGACCCAAATGGCAGGAAAGCAGCAGAAGTAGTCTTAAAAACGAATACAACGCAGGACATGGTGAACATATTCGTAGATAGCCAGGCGGCAATCAAAGCCCTACAGGCTCACCACATAAGCTCTCGGAATGTCCTGGCGTGCAGGGAAACGCTAGATGCACTCGGCACCGTTAAAAAAGTGCGCATTTACTGGATTCCAAGCCACCAGGGCTTCGAGGGCAACGAAACAGCGGACACTCTGGCTAAGCAAGGTGCAACGGGACTCAACAGTGACATTGTTGATGTCCCGATCTCCCTGCGAACGTTACACTCCTATATGGAGACACATTCACGGGACACAGCAGTACGAAGGTGGACATACACCTCCGACTGCAGAATCTCAAGAATAATGTGCAAAACCTACGACGCGAAACTAACGAAATATGCACTAATGCTAAAAAGGCATGACTGCCGAAGGCTGGTAGGTCTCTTCACAGGCCACTGCCTAACCGCAGTACACGCGAAAAGGCTAGGCATAACTGACAACGACGAATGCCGGAAATGCAACGTTTCTGGTGTCAAAGAAACGCTTGAGCATCTCCTGTGCAGCTGCCCCGCACTGGCAGCACAAAGACTACGCTATCTACATGCTCCCTTTCTAGCTTCACTCGATGAAGCCAGTAAGCGGTAACCCAACAAGCTTCTGGCATTTGCCCGAAGTACGCTTACCCAGCTGGACACCACTTGGACACCATCGGGATAGCCCTCAACACCTCTAAACACCGGCCTCACTAAGGACCCTTCAGCGGTCTATGTGTGGCGCTCCCCCTGGGAGTGCCAGCCGGCATAACCTAACCTAACCTATATAGTAAGATATCCAATATGCACACATATTCATATCTCAAATATGTTACACATAGCACGCACCCCAGCAACCCTAGCACAGGAAACATACTAGACATAAAAATAAAACATAAACATATTTCTAAAATCACACCACAAGCGTGTGACATAAACATATTTCCAAAACAAGTGGAAACGTTGCAGTCGGACGCAACCGACTGCGGTATACTCGATACCAGTATTAAAACCGGTAAAAAGAGGCCTGATTGCAAAGGGGTACGGATGCGGCAAAGGTGTACGCTGCCTTAAAGATTTTCTGATGCAGATGGGGATGCCACCAGCTATATTCCTTCCAAATTTGGTGACTAGCTCAAAGTTTGTAAAATGTAGGGAAAGGGGGGGGCTGGGGGTGGTATGGGTAATTGTGGCATCAAAATTTTTGTTGCAGATCTTTGTGAAATATCAATTGCTATCTTCATAACAGGCAGTATTGGTGGGCGTGGCATCCAAACTTTTGATGCAGTTTTTAGGGGGTCATCATCACCTATCTTGGCACCAAATTTGGTGGCTTTAGCTCAAAAACTGTGGGAGATATAGCCATTTCTGATTTCAAAATGCGGGGGGGCTGGGGGCGTAATGGGTGGGCGTGGCTCCAAAACTTTGATGCAGATTTTTGGGAGTCGTTTCCAGCTATCTTCCCACCAAATTTGGAGGCTCTAGCTCCACAACTCTGGAAGATACACGCATTCCCGTTTTTGACGAAGCGTTGGGGCACATGGGGGTGGCTAGGGGGGTATTGTTGGGCGTGGCATCCAATCTTTTGATGCAGGTGGCTCTAGCTCAAAAACTGTGGGAGATGTAAGCTTTTTTGACTTTAAAATTCGGGGGGGCTGGGGGCGGAATGGGGGGGCGTGGCTCCAAAATTTTTGATTCAGTTTTTTGGGGGTTGCTAGTAGCTATCTTCTTACCAAATTTGGTACTTCTAGCTGTAAGGATGTGCGAAATATGTGGATTTATCGGTTTTGAGTTATCGAATTTATCGATAAGCCCCCCAGTTATCGTAGAACCCCCATCTTGACACTTTAATTTACTATCCCATAGATAAAGAGAATTGGAAAGTTTCAAGTCTCTAGCTTGAAGAGTGTGGAAAAAAATTGGACACATACAGACGGACAGACCGACAGACGGTCAGACGGACGGACACCATGACGGACATTGCACAAACCCAATATACTCTTTACCTTCGGTATCGAGTATAACCATATAATCAACAACAAATCAACAAAAACAAATAATCAAATCAACATGGCAGTCGTTTTAAGTGATGTGGAACTTAACTAGGCATTGTCACAAATCCGACAAGTGCCCCAGTTCTCGGGAAACAAACAGGAGCTAAGCGCCTTCATCAGGAGGACAGAATTCTTACTACAATTATACCCTACCACAAACCAAAGGCAACAAAGTATAATATACGGTGCGATCGAACTACAAGTCATCGGAGAAGCGCAAAGGATTTCGCAGCTATCACATGCCAACAATTGGGGAGAATTAAAACGAGCACTCATCGAGGAATACACCACCCAGATTAAAGTGGAAGAATTATAGCGACAGCTTTACAACACCATCTATCAAGGAAATCTCCGTAAGTTCATAGAAGTGTAGTGATCTCGTTGTGGTGTCAAATAAAATACTCTTACACTGGCACGTCCGTGCCTTTTGACTTTGGTTTTATTAATGTGTCTTTATTTCAAATCAAAAGAATTCTTAGCCTAAATACATAATTGGGCTACTTATGTATAAAACTCTGTCGCAGCAGAGCGGCCGCTGCAGCGGTCAAGAGAGAGAGAGAGTTGTAGTATATTTATGAATGTATATGCAGAAGGCAAAGAATGCATATACATTGAATATACATACATAAGGCAAGCACTGGCTCGTAAGGGCTAAATCACTTACGTTGCGGATCCCACACTTCGTGGTGGTTGATCAGATTTCAAGTGCGCTGACCGTTTGTGTAGTTGCGTTATATTTGTATATACGTAGCAACAAAGTGTTGCTATGTCTGAAGGTTACATACCCTGCAATATAGTGGGCGTATGACAGATTGTCATGCATACTACATCTCCCTCCTTTTGGAAAATAACGTAACTTAGTGCAATTATTTTAGTTCCTATGTGGCTATATATATATATTATTATTATTTTTTTTTTTATAATTTTTATTTATTATTATTTATTTTTGTGTAAGTAAAAGTTTTTTTTCATTTTATTTATATATATACAGTGACTCACAGCTTAAATGATGCAGGGTCAAATAAAAAGTTTAAGGTGCTATATATTTTAAACCAGAGGAAAAACAAAAAATGTTTAAACGCCAATTTGTTTTATGTTTTATCACATTTAAAAAAGGAACTTTATTTGTTTCTAAAATATTGCTAAGTTTTATATATACACTAAAAACTAAAAATACATCTAAAATATAGGTCACAGCTTAAAAGATGCAGACACAAACCAGTTATATTTTTGCCGAATAAAAGGTTAAATAAGGATTTTAGTACTTAGTATGTAATCCCTTAACCTTTACAATAGCCCTTAACCTATTATTTATCGAAGAGACCATCTTCCAAGTGGTTTCCGGGCATATTTTGCTCTATTCCTCCAGCAGAGCATTTTTAAGGTCCTATTTGCTGGAAATCCGATGATTCCGGATGTTGTTCTCCAGCATAGTCCACAAATTTTCAATAACATTTAAATCTGGAGGCTGGGCCGGATGAATCATGACGTTGGGGCTTTTCCAGGTAAGCCAGGACTGCACTATTCGGACGTATGTTTGGGGTCGTTGTCGTGGTAGAACCGAAAATCACGTCGGATTCTAACTTTTGGCGCTTTGGAGCAAATTTTCTTTAAGAACATTGAGGTACATAGTCTTATCCATCGTCGACTCAAAAATCGCCAAGTTTCCGACGCCGGCTGCCAACTTACATGCCCATACCATCACACTTCCTCCGCCATGCTTAACTGTTGCTTTTACGTTTTTTGGATCCAGCTCTGTGTTGGGCTGTCGCCACACCAAATTTCTTTTGGAACACAGTAATTTTTGCAGACGAGTCCAAATTCAACCATTTTGGGTCGAACGAGTGAAATTTGGTGTGGCGACAGCCCAATACTGAGCTGGATCCAAAAATGTTAAAGCAACAGTTAAGCATGGCGGAGGAAGTGTGATGGTATGGGCATGTAAGTCGGCAGCCGGCGTCGGAAACTTGGCGATTTTTGAGTCGACGATGGATAAGACTATGTACCTCAATATTCTTAAAGAAAATTTGCTCCAAAGCGCCAAAAATTTAGGAATCCGACGTGATTTTCGGTTCTACCACGACAACGACCCCAAACATACGTTCGGAATAGTGCAGTCCTGGCTTACCTGGAACTGCCCCCACGTCATGATTCCTCCGGCCCAGTCTCCAGATTTAAATGTTATTGAAAATTTGTGGACTATGCTGGAGAACAACATCCGGAATCATCGGATTTCCAGCAAATAGGACCTTAAAATGCTCTGCTGGAGGAATGGAGCAAAATATGCCCGGAAACCACTTGGAAGATGGTCTCTTCGATGAATAATAGGTTAAGGGCTATTGTAAAGGTTAAGGGATTACATACTAAGTACTTAAATCCTTATTTAACCTTTATTCGGCAAAAATATAACTGGTTTGTGTCTGCATCTTTAAGCTGTGACCTATATTTTAGATGTATTTTTAGTTTTTAGTGTATATATAAAACTTAGCAATATTTTAGAAACAAATAAAGTTCCTTTTTTAAATTTGATAAAACATAAAACAAATTGGCGTTTAAACATTTTTTGTTTTTCCTCTGGTTTAACATACATTGCACCTTAAACTTTTTATTTGACCCTGCATCATTTAAGCTGTGAGTCACTGTATATTTATTATTAATATGGGTAATAAAATATAAAGATGTATGAAAATATAATAGTATAAAAATTTATTATTGTGTTTTTAATTTTCACATTTTTTTATTTATTTATTTTTTTTTCAATGTTCGGTTGATCAGACCGTTGTTGACAAGAAATTTTTTTTTTTGTTTTATTTTTTTTAATATTTTTTTTTTAATATTTATATTTTTTTTCATGTTGGACTAATAAAGTAGCTTTTATGAATTGAAAACTTTTAATCTATCCTTATGAACTGTTTGTTTTTTTCCTTTTTTATTTTTTATTATTTTATTATCCTGTTCTATTATGTTTACTACTGTGTAAGGTCCTATATATTTGCTTTCTAACTTATGACCTGTTTCATTTTTGACGTAGAATACGTCTTACCTTACGATAATGAAGTCTCAACACAAAAAAGTTGTTGTTCTAATAAGAGAGGTTCACAAAATCGCTTATTGCTCATGAACTAATGGATCAATTTTCCTCAAATTAGTTTCATTTAAAAGCCAAGGCTTCAAGCTTTCAATAAATGTATATTAATATATGTATTGATTCCATTTTCTATTAAAAATTGAAACCAAAAATATGTATATTTTTGCTTCATTTTGAAGACTTTAAATTGGTCTAGCGCTCTCAATAATTCATCAATTACTTTAGAGTTTTGGAATATAAGTTGAGATAAGTTAAACAAACATTCCTACATTCAAATTTTATATACTTTTGCCAAATTTATAACTTTTTAAGGCAAAAAACCAGTGCAAAAATCATTACTTTTTTTTTAATTGCAAATTGCTTAAATTGAATTGCTTAAATGAATTTGTTTAATTTTTTCTCAATATAAAATAGACTCGATTTCCTTTCGTTTGATATATATGCGGTCATGATTGATATCCTCTAAGTGCTGAAATTTCATTAAGATGTTTGGTCATAATTTAATTTATTTCAAATGTGTGTATATAAGTATTAGTGATGTAACCAATAAGTGTGAGTGAGTGCGATAGCTGATAGCATGTGCATATGCTTGCACTGTTCGTCTCAGCTCTGCAAACAATCGATGTAACTATCGGACAATCTATGGTCTTACACTATCGCTGCCACTATCGAGGGCAGCAGTGGCTACTAACTAACGGGAAATAAACTATCGATAGTGTTGACTATAAGAAAGTTTGTCTTTACGGTAGCAGCTTTGATTTTTGCAACTCATGCATGAACTTACTTCATAAAATAAATTTTAAAAAATGCCGCCTGTGAAAATATCAAAAATCAAATATTCATCATAAAACAAAAATTACTTAGTTTTAAGTACTAATTTTAATAAAACTGTTTAAATTCTATGCATTCTATTCAATATACAATAATAAAAAACTTTTAATAAAAGATTGAACAGCTTTTATTAACGCTTTTGCTATGTAAGGCATAAATATGCATTTCAGCTTTTTCAAATGTTTAATGTATTTAAATTTCAAATCATATAAATACTATGTTTACTTTCATAATTTTTGTTGCACAAAATGACGTATTCTACGGTTAACCTATGCGCCCGTGTGATCTAACACAGGCCGTAAATTTTTAAAAGTACTTTATCTCCTATGTTCAAATTAAAATCTATTGTTTTCCTATCATAATATTCTTTATTTTTAGATTTATGTTTTTCTAACATAATTCTTGCTCTTTATAAGCCTGTTCTAATCTAAACTTACTTTCTTTAGCGTAATCGTCTACATTATATAAGGGGTTAATGTTATCTATTTTATTAAAATGTTGGGGCAAATTGCTTTGCTTGCCAAAAACTAATTCGTATGGACAATAATTATGTGCCATAGAAGGGGTCGTGTTGAAACAGTATACGAAATATTGGAGCCATACATCCCAATCGGTTTTATCGACTGAGATGTAAGAGCGTATATATTCGTTGAAAGTTGTGTGACTTCTTTCAACTGTTCCAACGGTCTGGTGGAGGTGTGCTGTAGACGTTATATTATCTATTTTTAAATATTTGCACAAGTCAGTTATAATAGTATTTTTATATTCGGTGCCCATGTCCGTAATAAACGTTTTCATGGGGCCAAATTTTAAAATGAATTGCTCAAATATTGCTTTTGCAACAGTGTTGGCATTCTTGTTTGGTATTGGAATGGCAACGAGATATTTAGTTAAATCACAAATAAGTGTAACTGCATATTCGTTACCATTTTCGGATCTGGGTAATGGACCTATAGTGTCAACAATTACTCGATCAAAGGCACTCAGTGGTGTGTCTTTTATTGTCAAAGGAGTTTTAGTATGAACTAATGTTTTTGACATCTGGCATTTTGGACATCTACGTACGTACTCTTTTATATGACGAGTCATATTTTTCCAATAGTAGTGTGTTTTTACTTTGGCCAAAGTTTTTGTTATGCCAGTATGTCCTCCTTGTGTGGGACTATCATGAAATGTAGACAATATTGCTTCTTTTTCTATATCTTTTGAGATAATGGTCACCGGCTTGAGTAGCGCTACTCTTAATAAATTCAATTCATTTTTGCCCATGTTTTTGAAATTATCTATAGAAACTTGTTCAAAGATTTTTTCATGCGGTGCCAATTTTAGTTCGCGTATATCATGCATACCGGCTTCCTTTTCGAGCCTTTGGAAAAACTGACCTAAATCAATAACTCCATTAGTATACAGATTGCTAACATTTATTCTTGCAATGACTTTATTTCCGTGTTTAAAATAACACAACTTTTCTTTCATATGCAAGGCCACTACTTTTCGTACGCTGTCATTCGTGATGACTTCATATACGTTGGGCTTAGAAGCTTTTTCAAGATTTTGCCTAAGCAAAAGTTCTTGTTTATTTCCTGCGCAGGAATTATTTTGTCTACTGGTTTTCCTGGTCGTGACTTTCAGGACTTTATTTTGAATGTCTTTTAATTCGGATATGGTTATCCGGGATAGGGCATCTGCCACGAAATTATCTTTACCCTTTAGATACTCGACTGTAAAGTCGTACTCTTCTAATTCGAGCCGCATACGCGTTAATTTGGAACTAGGGTTGACCATAGAAAATAAATATGTTAAAGGCCTGTGGTCAGTTTTCACTGTGAAGTGTTAGTAGTAGGGAACTGGGGGTTCTAACTCAATTTATGACTTTTTTTTTGACAGTTTAATTACCCCCATTAAATTTTATGATCCTTTTTTTTTGACACTTTTATTACCCCCCAATACTATAATTTATGACCCTTTTTTTCCCATGATCGTGCCCGCATTAATTAGACTAGGTATTAAGGACAAAGGCATGACATTCCTAGGCCGCATTGTTATGGTTGCGAGAATCAGTGATCATAGAATCTGGTGTCAAGTGTACATCTGTTTGCACGTGCGTTGTCTTTTACCCCCTGCAAGCAAGCCACAGCATACATTGTTTTTGCCAACAACAACAACAACATTCATGTGGGTTTGTGAGTAAGGGATCGGGTATCAAGTTGTGAAAATCAGTTTTCACACTATCAGTTTTGGCTATGTAACCAATTTGTATTAGAGTCAAGTGTGCTCCTGTTTGACAAGCAGGCCATAAACATTGATCTTTATGGCTGTGATAATGACAGGATCAGTTTTAACTATTTAACCAATTATTTTTAGAGTCAAGTGTGCTCCTGTTTTTAAATACGTTGCTCTGCACACGTGCATTGTTATTGTCAACAACTACAACCTTCGTGGGGGGTTATGTAAGCAAGGGATGGAAATTTTCCTACGCAGCAACAGCAGCAGCAGCAAGATCAACACATTGTTTTTAAACAAGAGTATTGATACTTGTAGATTAAGATTAAAATATGTTAGAGGAGGAAAGGATGGAGGGAGAAGGTGTTAAAGGGAGAAAGTGTTAGAGGCGGAAAGTGTTAGAGGGGGAAAGTGTTAGAAGACTTAGAGACAAGCTTGTGCATGCTTGAAGTGCGCTAGTCAAATGTCAAGTACATTAGTTGACTAATGTGTTATAGATATCACCGTCCGAAAGGATCAGTGAGCCAAGTACATTGCCTTTGAAACTATTAAGGTTTCTTAGCTTCAAGTTAGTAGATAAGAGGGAGAGAGAGTCAACTGTGCGCAGGTTTCTTAGCTACGAATAAGTAGATATGAGAGAGTCGAGAGGGCGCCTGTTTGACGTGCGTTGCCTTGCACACCTGCAGAAAAAACATAAATAATTAATGCTTATGGTTATGAGGAGCAGTGTGCAAAGGAAGAAAGGATAGAGAATAAAGAAAAGCGAGCGCTTGTTCGATGTACGTTGCATTGCTATGGTCAACAGCAACAACAACAACAAAATTCGTGGGGGGTTATGTAAGCAAGGGATGGAAATTTTCCTACGCAGCAACAGCAGCAGCAGCAAGATCAACACATTGTTTTTAAACAAGAGTATTGATACTTGTAGATTAAGATTAAAATATGTTAGAGGAGGAAAGAGTTAGAGGGGGAAAGTGTTAGAAGGAGTATGTGTGTAAGAGGGGGAAAGAGTTAGAGGTGGAAAGTGTTAGAAGGAGTATGTGTGTAAGAGGGGGAAAGAGTTAGAGGGGGAAAGTGTTAGAGGGAGGAAGACTTAGAGACAAGCTTGTGCATGCTTGAAGTGCACTAGTCGAAGGTCAAGTACATTAGTTGGCTAATATGTTATAGATATCACCGTCCGTGAGGATCAGTGAGCCAAGTACATTGCCTTTGGAACTATTAAGGTTTCTTAGCTATAAGTTAGTAGATAAGAGAGAGAGAGTCAACTGTGCGCAGGTTTCTTAACTACGAATAAGTAGATAAGAGAGAGTCGAGAGGGCGCCTGTTTGAGGTGCGTTGCCTTGCACACCTGCAGGCAAAACATAAACAATGAATGTTTATGGTTGTGAAAACCAGTGATCCAAAGGATAAAAGGGTTGAGACAAGATTGTGCTTGTTTGAAGTACACTTGTTAAAGGGCAGTACATTCGTAGGCCGCATTCTTATGATCAAAAGCAACAACAACATTCGTGAGGGTTATGTAAGCAGGGGATGGGAATTTTCTTTCGCAGCAGCAGCAGCAAGATCAAAACATTGTTTTTAAACCAGAGTATTGAGACTTGCAGATTTAGATTGGAATGTTATAGGAGGAAGGTGTAAGAGGGGGAAAGTGTTAGAGGGAGAAAGAGAGAGGGGGAAAGCGATCCTGCTTATATTATTATATTAAAACACGCTCCTTTATGCGATTCTATACACGAGCGTCTATGAAATGCAGGTGGTATGTTAATTGAATGTCCCTCTTTCTAACGCACACCCAACTTGTTCGCTACTTACGTTTCTAACCTTTATTTGCATACATCTGTTTTGATTATTTCACTGACTTCTGTTACTTGTTTAGAGCTAATTAGTATAACTTTTTAATTTTTTTTACTTTGTTAGTTTTTTTTTCATAGATTTTTACAGTATGTTAAATTTGAGAATTATATTAAGCTTGTTCCATTGAGGGATTAAGCAAACACAAAAACCGAACATTTATATTAATGACATATAATTATAGCCGGTAGACCACACAAGTCATACTCCATGATTTTGTTTCGGCTTGATAAAAAGCTTTTTATACTCGATACCGAAGGTAAAGAGTATATTGAGTTTGTGCAATGTCCGTCATGGTGTCTGTCCGTCTGTCCGTCTGTATGAAGGCAACTTTTTTCCACACCCTTCAAGCTAGAGACTTGAAACTTTCCAAATCTCTTTATCTATGGGATAGTAAATTAAAGTGTCGAGATGGGGGTTCTACGATAACTGGGGGGCTGGCAAATCGATAAATTCGATAACTCAAAACCGATAAATCCACATATTTCGCACATCCTTACAGCTAGAAGAACCAAATTTGGTAAGAAGATAGCTACTAGCAACCCCCAAAAAACTGCATCAAAAATTTTGGAGCCACGCCCCCCATTCCGACCCCAGCCCCCCCGAATTTTAAAGTCAAAAAAGCCTTTATCTCCCACAGTTTTTGAGCTATAGCCACCAAATTTGGTGCCAAGATAGGTGATGATGACCCCTCAAAAACTGCATCAAAAGATTGGATGCCACGCCCACCAATACCGCCCTAGCCACCCCCATGTGCCCCAACGTTTCGTCAAAAACGGTAATGCGTGTATCTTCCAGAGTTGTGGAGCTAGAGCCTCCAAATTTGGTGGGAAGATAGCTGGTAACGACCCCCAACTGCATCAAAATTTTGGAGCCACGCCCACCCATTACGCCCCCAGCCCCCCGCATTTTGAAATCAGAAATGGCTATATCTCCCACAGTTTTTGAGCTAGAGCCACCAAATTTGGTGCCAAGATAGGTGATGATGACTACCTGAAAACTGCATCAAAAGTTTGGATGCCACGCCCACCAATACTGCCCTAGCCGCACCCATCCACCCCAACGCTTCGTCAAAACGGGAGTGCGTGTATATTCCAGAGTTGTGGAGCTAGAGCCACCAAATTTGGTAGAAAGATATCTGGCAACGACCCCCAAAAATCTGCATCAAAGTTTTGGAGCCACGCCCTCCATTTCGCCCCCCTTTCCCCCACTTTTTACAATTTTCGAGCTAGAGTCACCAAAGTTGGTATGAAGATAGCAATTGACATTTCAGAAAGATCTGCATCAAAATTTGGATTCCACGACCACCCATACCGCCCCCAGCCCCCCTCTCCACACTTTTTTACAAATTTCGAGCTAGAGTCACCAAATTTGGTATAAAGATAGCAATTGACATTTTACATAGATCTGCATCAAAAATTTGGATTCTACGCCCACCCATACCGCCCCCAGCCACCCTATCCCCATCTTTTACAAACTTCGAGCTAGAGTCACCAAATTTGGTATGAAGATAACAATTGACATTCCACAAAGATCTGCAGCAAAAATTTGGATGCCACGCCCACCTTAACCGCCCCCAGCCCCCCTTTCCCAACAAACTTACAAATTTTGAGCTAGAGTCACCAAATTTTGTTTGAAGATAGCAACTGACATTTCAGAAAGATCTGCAACAAAAATTTTGATGCCACAACTACCCATACCGCCCCAGCCCCCCTCTTTCCGCACCTTTTACAAACTTTGAGCTAGAGTCACCAAATTTGGTATGAAGAAAGCCGGTGGCATCCCCATCTGCATCGGAGAATCTTTAAGGCAGCGTAAACCTCTGCCGCATCCGTCCCCGTTTGCATTCAGGCCTCTTTTTACCGGTTTTAATTCTGGTATCGAGTATGCCGCAGTCGGTTGCGTCCGACTGCAAAGTTTCCACTTGTTTAAGTCTATATTATATGTCTAAGTTCTAGTACTGACGATATACATATCTAAGAATGCTTTTATGTATGTCACTATTTTGAAAGCTTAAAGAAGTTTATGTAGCTGGTATAATAAATCATGTTTCAACAAAATTATTTAGATCTTAATATTTATACTTCATCGTTTATTGAATTTATTATTATTGATTTATTTTTTTTTAATACCCATATATTCGATTCTGTTCTACCTCAGTAATAATTTATTTTGCTTTTACATTCTTTAAATTCTTTAAGGTAATCTTTTAGGCTTAACAAATAATCTTTTCCTTAAAAAATTTTCGCTCGCTAAAAGATTTTCGTCAAATGACACTTTTCATATTTAAGATATCCGTCAAACTATTTCTTATACTCGACCTAAATTATTTCATCAAACTCACATATCAATTAAATTTCTAAAATAAAGAAAATGAAAACAGTAAGATGTTCTAAGCAGAATGTGTTTTGTACTCATTTACTGACTTCAAAAACTCTTCTATTGATGTTGTCTGATACCCTATCTTAATTTGTGTAATACTTAATCGTTTTCATCAACTTAGTATTCTTTTGATTTTTAAAAATTTTATGTTATGTTGTTAGCTATTTTGACTTATTTATTTTGACTTTATTGTTCTTAATACGTTAGCTTAATTTTAACAGGGAAATCGATCAGACATTGATTTTTCACTTTATAATTGATTGCTTTAATATATTTTAACTGTCAACCTATATACCTTTCTACTTTTTTAGTGATTATGTAAGATTTTTATATTTCCAAACTCATTGCCTAGACTAAGAAAATTTCGTTATTAATTTCTTTTAATTGATGGATGGGAATATTTTATTTCATTATTCTCCTCATTTTTATTACATTTAATAAGGAAGTGCATTGAACTAGCTTAACAGTTCGAGATATGAGTCTTACACTGTTTCGAAAAGTATGACTTCGTTAGCTGTTTTAATTTAAGGGTTAAGTATCTACTACTACTGTTCCTTAACTGTGATAGTTGCAGTTTTGTTACATCTGTAAAGTAGTGAATTATGCCGAAGTACAGATCTCAGTCTGGCCAAGGCCCGCGTTACAAGTAATTTATAAATTGCCGAAACGCGTTAGCTATCTTAGAGGCGAGTTTCAATGAAACGATACAACCCCGGGGTGCGTGGCCAAAAGGGTGAAGGGGGGGCGTCAGGGGTTGACGTACTCTTGCGCAGTCTCCGCTGACTCCACCAATACCGCTCCGTACGAATCGGGGCTCGATCCACCGATTAGTAGGAATGCGGGGGAGGAAAGGGGAAACGCGTCGAAGGACAGGGATGTCAGGGTTTGACGCACATTCGTACAGTCTCCACCAACTCCGCTAATGTTGCTCCATACAAATCGGGGCTTGATCCGCCGATCAGTAGGTATGCTGGGGAAAGAAAGAGGGAGAACGTATCGCGAGTTGACGCCGTGCGCGTGCATATATACATATATGATCGCATATATATATGTATGCGGCGATTCTCGCTCGTCTTACACAAAACTAATATGACACGTGGGATTTCGTTTCAGTTTTAGATTGCTTTTTTATTCCCTCTTCATCGGGCTCATTTATACTTACTAATTCCTTTTAAACAATATACTGGGTTTTTGTTCTAATAATTCGTACAATGTCTCTTTCACTAAAAAAATCGCTTCATCCGTTTCCTTTCACTTTGCGCAAAACTTCTCGACCGTTCTCGGCAACTACGCGTCCGTCTGCTTGTCACGCTACTGGGCAACTACCTTGCCGGTCTCGCGCTCGACCTGAGCTTGCCTTCGTCCCTGCCTTCGTCGCTTGTGGATCGCGACATTTGAGGTTGTGGGTCGCGAGAGCGGGCACGACCTATGTTCTCTTTCTACTGATCTGGTCGCTCGGCCCTTCTGTTAATTCTGTCTTAATTATGTTACGAGTTAATGTTATATTTGTAGCTTATGTTTACTTATACAGTGAGTAATATTCTGTCTCCTTGACTCTTAACAGTAATCCGTTATGTTATTAATACTCTTAATATTAAGATGCGCCGCATTCGAATGTGGGGAGGCCCGTGGGCGGCCTACCTCACACCCCCCCTTTTCCTCGAGACTGTGACCTTCCCGTCGGGGTGTTTTGTCACGTGTTAGACTTGCTGTCCCGCTTTTATACTCGCCCTCTCTCGTCTTCCTGGGCCTTTCCCGATGAGCCATCTTTCGACCTTCCACATTGCTACTAGCGGCAGCTCTTCGCCCGCCGGTAGTACCTGCCAAGTGTGTGGCGGCTGTGGATCCGGTGTTTCCGCTGTTTGTCGGGATTCGGGCTTTATTTTCCCACTATTGGCGGGTTCGGTGTTTGTTTCCGCGGCCTGTGGCTTTGCGCACTCTTCGGTTATTGTAACCCAGCCGGGTTTGCGGGGGTTTATTATGTAATGCTGTCCTCCCGCGGTTAACTTGAACCATCCGTGCTTGCCCCTCCTTCTTCAGCTTTCTAATTCCCGCGTGATGGCTGGTATCGCCATAGCCGACAGGATGTTCTCATATGGGAGAACTTCCCACTCGTCCGGGAATTCCCACCTGATTGCGGGGCACACATTTCGTGGGCGTGAATTATGGCTGCTGGACGGCGTGTTGTCTGTCTCGACTTGTGCCTCTAATCCCTCCTCCCATCCGCACACTCCTTCGAAAAGTTCCTCTGACCGGTCCGTGTCGCTCCGCATGCGTTTCCCGTTGTTGGGCGTCGGGCTGTCTATTGTGCTGGGTGTCGCCAGGTTCTCGGTGTATGCGTTCCCGTCTTCGATCGCCTGGGGTCGCTCTGGTGATGCCGGCTCTTCTACGTATGGAGATGGTGCCTTTGCGTGCGGCGCCGTGATGATGACCGTTGTTGTTTTTGTCATCTCTAGGATGACCGCACCGTCAACCCTGTACGCAACTACCTCTTCGTTCTCGTACATCGTGTGTAAGAAGGTGGGAGGCGAGTTTTCTCTATTATTTTGTTGATATCTCGGGTGATTTCTGCATGGATCTCGCGAACGCTGGTATGCGCTCGGGTCGTCGCTTTCGGCTTCGCTATCCTCTTCATCCTCCTCCGCACGGACGTTGTGTCCGTGGCCACCCGTTTTAGCTTCTCGCCGATCCGTGGTATCCGACTCCTCGTCGGTGACGTCTTCCACACGGGCGTCTTGCTCGTGGGTTCTTGTGTCGTCGTCTGTCGTCGACTCCTCTCCGCTCTCCGCACGTGACTCTCGTCCGTGGGCGCCCGTTTCGTCGACACGCTCGACTGTCGTGTCCGACTCTTCTCCGCTCTCCGCACGTGACTTTCGTCCGTGGGTACCCGTTTCGTCGACACGCTCGACTGTAGTGTCCGACTCTTCTCCTTCCTCGTCTTCATCCGTACGTGACTGTCGTCCGTAGGCATCCGTTTCGTCGACATGCTCGACTGTCGTGTCCGACTCTTCTCCGCTACTAATCGATATGATGTTGTCCATCTTTATCTGAAATGTTGATGAAATTGTTACAAATCTTATACATTTGGCAAGATTAGTTGTTAGTGACTTTTTTTTTTTTTTTTGATATAGAGAAAAAAAAATCGCGAAAGCGACGAGAAAAAAAAAACCCGCTACTGACGATTTTCGTAGTGTTTTTAGGTCGTTGAGTGGCTTTCGCCTGATTCCTTCTCTTGTTGTTGACTCGTTTCGAAGTCGTCGCTTTCTCGGTGGAAGGGTTTTAGTTGTGAGATGCTGGCAGTTTTCCTCTTGCGTTCTCCGACTTTTGCGAGACGTACAACGTTGGGTGACACGAATTTCTTCACGATGAAGGGTCCGTCGTATTTCGCGGCCAATTTCGCTGCGAATCCATCACTAGCTTTGGACAACTGGTGTGTTCTCAACAATACCAGCTCGTTAAGGACAGGGCGCCATTCTCTCCTCCTTAGGTTATAACTCCTACCCTGGTCTTTTGATGCTCGCTGCTGGTTACTTCGCGCTATGTCGAACACTTCCTTCAGCCTATTTGCTTTCTCCTCCGGCGTTTGCGGTGTATTTCCTGTGCCTGGTGTCTTTTCCTCATATAATGTGGCTGGCAGACGCGGTTCCCTTCCTTGCATCAAAAATGCTGGGGAGAATCCAGTCGAATCCGCAATGCTTGAGTTGACGGCTAGTGAGATTTCTGGAATTAACTGATCCCACGAACTTTGATTTCCAGATATGTATTGGGCAATCATCGTCTTTACCGTCCTGTTAGTCCTCTCAGTCGGGTTTTCCTGCGGGCAGTACGGGGCGGTATGTTCCATTTCCACTCCCAGCGAACTCAAAATTCTTTGAAATTCCGACTTGCGAACTGCACTCCGTTGTCGCAGACAAACTTTTTGGGTACCCCGAACCGGCATAAAATGCGCTCGCGAAAGGCCTTTTGCAACGTGGCCGCTGTCGCCCGTCTCAGGGGAACCAATTCTACCTACTTCGTAAACGCGTCGTGAAACACCAACAACATCGTGTTGCCTTGTTTTGATCGCGGTAGGGGGCCCACAAAATCCACGCACAGAATGGCCATTGGTTCTGCCACCTGGCGGGTCAGCATGTATCCGGCTGGCCTCCTCTGCTCCGTCTTGAATTTCTGACATGTCTCGCAGCATTTGACGTATTTGGCTGCGTCCCGAAACATACCCGGCCAGTAGTAACGCTGCGATAGCCTCATTATCGTCTTGCGGATCCCTTGGTGTCCTGCCGTCGGTGCATCGTGGCATTCGTTTAACACTCTTTTCCTTTGCTCTTCGTCGACGCACAACTTCCTGTTCATTCTCCTCGACGTAATCTGCATACTTAGCTGGTTCCTTAGCGATTTTGTCCCTCATTCCTTGAATCCACTTCCCTGGGGATTGTTGGAATACGACTTGCTGGAGTTTTTCTAAAGGATCTCGCGACAATGCATCCGCTACCACGTTGAGCTTTCCTTTCCTGTACCGTACATCGAATTGGTACTGCTGAAGCTCTAACGCCCAGCGTGCGGTTCTTCCCGACGGGCTCTCTATTGAATCCAACCACTTTAGTGCCATATGGTCCGTCACTACATCGAACCGATATCCTTCTAGATAGCATTTCAGCTTCCGAATCGACCAAACTATTGCCAAGCATTCCTTCTCGGTTGCCGAATAGTTTTCCTCGGCCTTGGATAACTTCCGGCTTGCATAGGCGATGACTCGCTCTTGCTGGTCGATGGTCTGCGTCAACACTGCTCCTAGGCCGTAGTCGCTGGCATCCGTTTGCAACGTAAACTTCTCGGAAAAATCGGGACATGCGAGAACGGGAGCGGTCGTTAGACAGTGTTTTAAGCTGTCTAATGCCGTTTGCTGTTCCGCATTCCACGACCATCTCTTAGCCTTCTTCAGCAGGAGTGTCATCGGCTGTACCACCGTCGTGAAGTTGGGCACGAAGCGCCTGTACCAGGACGCCATCCCTAGGCAACGTCTGAGCTCCTTTAAGTTCGTCGGGGCCTTCAGATTGCTTATTGCTTCGACCTTCGATGGATCCGTCTGAATCCCTTCGGCGCTTACCAAGTGCCCTAGGTAGACCAACTTCCTGCGGAAGAACGAGCACTTTTTCCTGTTCAGCTTCAAGTTTGCTGCCCTCAGCCGGCGAAAGACTTCCTTTAAATTCTCTAAATGTTGTTCCTTCGTTGCGCTTATCACTATGATATCGTCCAGGCAGGCGAACGCGTGAGGCTCCATCTCTGGGCCAATTACCGTATCCAATGCTCTCTGGAAAGTTGCACCGGCCGAGTGCAGTCCGAATGGCATGACCCGCCATGAATAGCCCTCGACCGGGCACCGTAAATGCCGTGCATTCTCGACTGTCCGCTGCCATGGGGATCTGCCAATAACCGTGTTTCAAATCCAATGTTGAAATGTAACGGGCGTGTCTCAACTTTTCCAGGATGTGATTTATTCTTGGCACAGGGTACGCGTCTGGTATTGACTGTGCATTGAGCTGCCTATAATCCACGCACATCCTCCAGTCGTTCGTCTTCTTCCGGACGAGTACGATCGGGGCACTGTGCGGGCTTCTTGATGGCTCTATGGCTCCCGCTTCTATCAATTCATCCACTTGCTGGTCGATCACGCGCTGCATTGCGGGATTCTTGGGATAATACCTCTGTTTGATAGGTTTATTATCCTTCAAGATAATTCGATGCTCAGCCACGTGGGACACTCCTTTTAGCCCTTCGAAAAGCTGTAACTCCGCTTTCAAAAACTCCTGTGTGGCTGGCTCCAAATCCGCTGGCCACTCCGCTTCTGCCACGGTGGTGCCTTCTGGCCTCGATCCTGCCCGGGATTTGGGGTCTCCACCCTGAGGTGCCTCTGCTCCTGTACTTCCCAACTGGCCCAGCGATGGCTCCTTGACGACTGTAACTGCGTCTCGGCCGCCCTCTTGCTTGGCTGGCGTGGCATTTTCCTTCCGATATGTCCCCAGGACATTCCATCGTTTTCCGTCTCTCGTACCGCGTGTCTTTTCCCCCTCAGGCTTCACTTCGGCTCTGCAACTCGGCTCGGCCGGGGCGTCAACGCTTTGTAAGACTAATTTCGCCTCACCGCACTTTATGGTCGTACCCATCTTGCATAGAAAGTCCATCCCTAGGATCAAACTGTCTAACATGGATGGCATTACGAGCATGTCCATCAATATTTCTTCGCTAACTAGCCCCACCTTCGTCCGCAATAGCTTATCTACGATTACCTTCGAACCGTCCGCTAAGTGCGTGTTCGCAGTTATTGCCAACACTTCCCCCTTTGTCTCAATTTCTCTGAAAAATTTCTCACTCATGAAGCTTCTCGTGGCTCCGGTATCGACCGTCGCCTTCGCCATCCGATCGCCTATCCTCACCGCGGCGACTATGCGATTTTTTTCGACGCTGAGTGGGTATATCAATTCCGGGACTGACTCGCGCCGGCGCCCATCCGATCCCGTTCCGGATGACGCGGCTGTCCGTTTCCCGTCCTTCTCCCACAACACGCCTCACTACTTACGCCCCGTGTGCCACATCTCCTGCAGAACAACACTTTCGGGTTCGCGCATTCCCTAGCGAAATGTCCCCCTTGTGCGCAGTTATAACACACGCGACTCGCTTCTGTCGACCTCATTTGTTCATGACCCACCATGTTGTTTGAGATGTCTTCACGCTCAGCGACTGGACAGCTACCCGGCTCGCTCCTCACCAGCGGAGCTTGAGCTGGCGGGATCCGAAAAGGATTCGGTTGCCTTGCGGGATCAATTACGCTTCCTAGTCTGCCCGGGTGTCCGAAACTCATGGCCTGGCCACGTGTCGCTTCCCCGTGACCCTGACCCGGTATATTCTCAAACTCCGCGGCTATCTGTGTTAATTGGGCTAGGCTCGTTAAATCTCTCCTACGAATATACAAGCGGTACTCCCGTGCGAGGTTCTCGTACACCCTATTCAGCTCTTGTTCTGGACTATAATTGGCATGCCGCATTAGTCTTTTCAGGCTGACCAGATACTCTTTATAACCTTCCCCTACGCGTTGCCGCCGGGCCCTTATCTCGTCTTCTAGTTTGTCAAAATACTGGGGAGGTAGGAAGAAATCCAAAAAGTTTATCCTAAACACCCCCAGGTTGCGTCTCTCAGGTCGCTCGTCGAAAACCAATCCGCCGCCATGCCGGTGAGTGCTTCACTCATTGCTCTGGGGATGCGATCTAGTTCTATCTCGTACGTCCTCGCACGCTCCTCCAGTGATTCTACGAACACGAGCGGATCACCATACCCATCGAATTTTATTCCCCATTTCCTAACCTGCTCAGGAACTAACACGTAATGTCCACTAGGGTTGACGAACGCGTTATCGGTGCTCATACCGGGTCTATGGCTCGCTTGCTCCGCCTGGGTACTATTCACAGGTGAGTTAACAGGCAGCCCTATTCGTATGCCAGGGGGTGGTTCTTTACTGAACTTCTCGTCGCTGGCCGGCCTATATTCCCTGAGGCTGGGTGGCGGGAGAAATTCTCTGGATTGCCCCGATGGAGCTAGACAATCGGATTCCGATTTCTGCTGTGACTGCGCCCCTTCAGCATGAATGCTGGGCGGGGCTGGCGATTCCGGCCTTCTGGCGGATTTACGCTCCCAATCCCTCAGCAAGTTCCATATTAACGGACTATGATTCCCCTCCTTAATCGACGTACATACCCGCTTTCTTAACTCTTCTACCTTTCCGAATCTGTCCAGGCCGAGTTCTTGTGCGATGTCCTCCAATTCCTCTTTTCGGCAATAGTACACCCAGCGGGTGCCCACCCCTGGGTTGCCGCTCTCCTGTGTTCCGGTATCGTTAGTGTCATCCATTGTTGCTGCTTGTAGTTCCTCTGGTGTTTGGCGTTATTTTATTTTGTTTTATATATATATATTATCTCTTTTATTTCCTTTTATTTTTATTATTCATTTAATGATTATTAATATTTTATTTTTATTTTATTTTTATTTATTATTTATTCAATTATTATTAAATTTTTATTTTATTATTATTTAATTATTATTAAATTTTTATTTTATTTTTATTTATTATTTATTTAATTATTATTAAATTTTTATTTCATTATTATTTAATTACTATTAAATTTTTATTTTATTTTTATTTATTATTTATTTAATTATTATTAAATTTTTATTTTATTATTATTTATTTAACTTTTGTCACTGTGTTTAATTATTGTTTCTTAATCGTGCTCGTCCCACTGTTCGTTCTCCACTTTTCGTGTGCACTTGTCCCACCGTACCCTGCCGATCACCACGCCCAAAACCAATTTCGCTTTGTACTTTTCACTATTTTGCGCATACGCCGACGAACCGCCTTGCACGTGCGCAATTCCCGTTCCTTTTATCAGCTCGTCCCTTTCTACCGACACGTTCGTTGCGCCGCGACAACTCGAATCGTGCGCTCGCCTGGCCAGATCCCGTTTTATTAATCGTGGTACAGTAGACGCTCGCAAATTAGAACCAGTTGGTTCCTGGGGTAGTTCTAATTTCTGAAAAGTTATAATTTCTGGACGCATTTTTGAAATGTCGTATAAGGCAAGAAATGGCTTCTTTTCTGCTAAAAATGCTTCGAAGGGAATGTTATTTTAATTAAAATTAATTTGTTTTCAACATTCAAGAAAAATAATGTTTTGTTCATTCATAATTGAGAAAAAAAAATTCTTAAATAACTTTCATTTAGATATATTTTTCTTTTATTATTTAAAGTAATCTTGCTTACTATAGTAGTCTGTTATGTTAGTTTGTTTTTTAGTTTTCTTTAAAGTAGACAGCACAATGTCTTTACGGAGCTCCAAAAGATTAGCCATGTGCTTACTACTATGCGTCTCACTATTTTTGCACCATTTCAGCAAATTATTGACGCTTTCCATTGCCGTACCATCTGAAGGTGTTTGAGTGCCATCGACGTCGGCGTCTTCCTGGTCATCTGAAGCCTCATCTTCGCTACTGACTTCCTGTACCCCAAACGCGTCTTCATTCCACATTTCGATTTCCTCTATTCCGATGGAATTTCGCTGTTCAATAGCTTCTAAGAGGGTTTGGTTAGTAAGCAGAAGTTCATTACATTCCCGATTACTTTCTGTCAATTGTGCTAGCGGCAGATCATCGTCGCTGTCGTAGTGGTCTGCGTCCCAGTTTAGTAGCTTGGACCATGCATTTTTTATTACTCTTTGTGGCACTTCATCCCAAGCTTGTTTGAGTAATGGGATTGCATCACGGATTGAGTGCTGCTTCAAAAAATTATTTACTCCGCCACCTTCAGCAACTAATTGAGCAAGTAGTTTGCTTCTGTATATAAGTTTTGTTAGTTTTATGGGGTTTTGGTCCATTGGCTGCACAGCTGCTGTCACGTTTGGTGGGAAGAAATAGGCAACTATGTTTCCATCGGCACTTTGTAGTTTTTCTATTGGTGTATGAGCAGAGCAGTTGTCAATGAGCAAAAGTGCCTTCGGTGGCAAATTATTTTCTTCTGAAAATCGGTTGACCTGCAAATGGAAAATATATATTTTTTAAATCCACTCAAAGACTTGTCAAGGACTCGTGACAGGCGGGGAGACCTCTGTTATGTATTTGTAAATTCTATTCACCTCTTTAATAAATATGTCGTGAAACCAGTCATGAAATATTCGCGACGTCATCCAAGCATTTTTTGAGAAGTCGTAATGCAGTGGGTTGACATATCCTTTGAAGCATCTTGGTTGTTTTGCTTTTCCAATCACCAATGGCTTTAATTTATGTGAGCCATCACTATTTGCTCCGAGTAGAATTGAAATGCGTTCCTTTTGTATTTTGCATCCAGGGGCATTCTTTTCGCAAGCGGCAACGTATGTTCTGTCTGGTAGGCAACGGAAAAGAGTCCACTTTCGTCGACATTATATATTTGTGTCTCCATTAGCTCCATTTCAGTGACCTTTGCTCGAAATCTGTGTATAAAAGGAGCAACCGCCATTACATCACTAGACAGTATCTCGCCACTAATTTTTAAAAAACGAATGCCATGTCGATTTTTGAATTTGGTGAACCAGCCATCGCTTGCACAAAATGATCGTTCATCCTTATTGGGATACACTTCACTAAATATGGTTTTAGCCTTCGCTTGTAAAATTGGTCCAGTCATAGTGCACTTCTTTTGCCGTTGATTTAAAAACCATTCATATAGACGTGTTTCCATTTCAGGATATTCAGCATTGTGCAAGGATTTATTTTTTGCCTCCTGGTATGTGTTTGATACGGCATTCAAGATTAACTCCTTTTTCGATTTAATATAACTGATGGCAGATTTTGCCACATTGTAATCTAAGGCTAAACGGTTTGCTGGAACGCCTTCATCGAGTTGTTTTACTATTTTTGCTTTAGTTTCCAAAGACAAAGTGTTTTTCTTACGCTTATTCGACATTTTAAATTAGTTTTCTCTTAATCCCCGAATATGTGCTTGCTTGTCAAAAGTTTGCATGTGAATGACCAAATATGAGTGCACACAAATAGAATCGGAACACACGCAGTTGGGTGACTCCCCTTTTTATATGCAATTTGTTAAAAGGTAAACCAAAACAAAAATTCACCAGAAAAAAAAACGCTCTTAAACACACGCAGTTGGGTGAATCCCCTTTTTATATGCAATTTGTTAAAAGGCAAACCAAAATAAAAGTTCACCAAAAAAAAAAAAAAAAAACGCTCTCAAATTAGAACCGCGGTTCTAATTTCAGAGCGTTCAATGCAATTAAAACACGGGTTCTAATTTCTGGAAGATTCTAATTTCCGAGAGTTCTAATTAGTGAGCGTCTACTGTATTTGCTTCTACCGTCACTTTCGTTGCGCCGCGACAACTCGAATTGTGCGCTCAGCTTAACTCGATCCCGCTACAAAAACCAAAACGTCGCGACACTTGCTTATTTTTGTGAGCGACAAATGACCATCTGGCGTGCGTTTTTTTTTTTTTTTCTGGCACCGTTACCTTTTCGTCGATTTCGATGCGCGTGTTCAGAACAGGGTATGATGGGGTATAGCGGTTTTTTTTTTTTTTTTGAAACTTTAAACTTTGGTAATATGTTCGGGGCTTTATTACCGATTTATATTACCTCTCTTTAGCTAACAGGTCCCTGCTCGGGCGCCACTTGTAAAGTAGTGAATTATGCCGAAGTACAGATCTCAGTCTGGCCAAGGCCCGCGTTACAAGTAATTTATAAATTGCCGAAACGCGTTAGCTATCTTAGAGGCGAGTTTCAATGAAACGATACAACCCCGGGGTGCGTGGCCAAAAGGGTGAAGGGGGGCGTCAGGGGTTGACGTACTCTTGCGCAGTCTCCGCTGACTCCACCAATACCGCTCCGTACGAATCGGGGCTCGATCCACCGATTAGTAGGAATGCGGGGAGGAAAGGGGAAACGCGTCGAAGGACAGGGATGTCAGGGTTTGACGCACATTCGTACAGTCTCCACCAACTCCGCTAATGTTGCTCCATACAAATCGGGGCTTGATCCGCCGATCAGTAGGTATGCTGGGGAAAGAAAGAGGGAGAACGTATCGCGAGTTGACGCCGTGCGCGTGCATATATAAATATATAATCGCATATATATATGTATGCGGCGATTCTCGCTCGTCTTACACAAAACTAATATGACACGTGGGATTTCGTTTCAGTTTTAGATTGCTTTTTTATTCCCTCTTCATCGGGCTCATTTATACTTACTAATTCCTTTTAAACAATATACTGGGTTTTTGTTCTAATAATTCGTACAATGTCTCTTTCACTAAAAAAATCGCTTCATCCGTTTCCTTTCACTTTGCGCAAAACTTCTCGACCGTTCTCGGCAACTACGCGTCCGTCTGCTTGTCACGCTACTGGGCAACTACCTTGCCGGTCTCGCGCTCGACCTGAGCTTGCCTTCGTCCCTGCCTTCGTCGCTTGTGGATCGCGACATTTGAGGTTGTGGGTCGCGAGAGCGGGCACGACCTATGTTCTCTTTCTACTGATCTGGTCGCTCGGCCCTTCTGTTAATTCTGTCTTAATTATGTTACGAGTTAATGTTATATTTGTAGCTTATGTTTACTTATACAGTGAGTAATATTCTGTCTCCTTGACTCTTAACAGTAATCCGTTATGTTATTAATACTCTTAATATTAAGATGCGCCGCATTCGAATGTGGGGAGGCCCGTGGGCGGCCTACCTCACACATCTCACTTCCATTTTTTTTCTTTCTTTTATTTTATTTATTTATTTAATTTTTATTTTTTTGTAGGCGCTTTATTAATTTTAATAAGAACAAAACCTTTTGTTCTAGATGCCATGTTATTAGGTCTTATTTTTTCATTTAAATATTATAATTATTTCTTAAAGAGATTCATTTTCTTTAGTGCTCAAAACTTATTGTCGCTAATGGATTTGTTTTTCATTGATCTGAGATATTTCGTAAATTCATGAAACCATTGAAATGTGCTCTATTCTTCTTGAACCTTGCATTAATCTTGAATTTGGATGGCAAAATAAGGTTGTGATGTACTAAAGCTCGAGATGACGTAAAAGTCGGTATTTAACATAACGGGCAAAAAATAATGTACGTTTACTATCACCGGATTGGTTTATACCCACTAAATATTGGTATTTTCAGTTTTTTTATACTCGATACCGAAGGTAAAGAGTATATTGGTTTTGTGCAATGTCCGTCATGGTGTCTGTCCGTCTGTCCGTCCGTATGTATGCAAGTTTTTTCCACACCCTTCAAGCTAGAGACTTGAAACTTTCCAATTCTCTTTATCTATGGGATAGTAAATTAAAGTGTCAAGATGGGGGTTCTACGATAGCTGGGGGGCTGGCAAATCGATAAATTCGATAACTCAAAACCGATATATCAACATATTTCGCACATCCTTACAGCTATAAGTACCAAATTTGGTAAGAAGATAGCTATTAGCAACCATCAAAAAATTTGGAGCCACGCCCCCCATTCCGCCCCCAGCCCCCCGCATTTTAAAGTCAAAATAGCCCATATCTCCCACAGTTTTTAAGCTTTAGCCACCAAATTTGGTGCCAAGATAGGTGATGATGACTCCCTAAAAACCGCACCAAAAGTTTGGATGCCACGCCCACCGATACTGCCCTAGCCGCCCCCATCCACCCCAACGCTTCGTCAAAAACGGGAATGCGTGTATATTCCAGAGTTGTTGAGCTAGAGCCTCCAAATTTGGTGGGAAGATAGCTGTTAACGACCCCCAAAAACTGCATCAAAGCTTTGGAGCCACGCCCACCCATTACGCCCCAGCCGCCCCGCATTTTGAAATCAGAAATGGTTATATCTCCCACAGTTTTTGAGCTATAGCCACCAAATTTGGTGCCAAGATAGGTGATGATGACCCCTAAAAACTGATCCAAAAGTTTGGATACCACGCCCACCGATACTGCCCTAGCCTCCCTCATCCACCCCAACGCTTCGTCAAAAACGGGAATGCGTGTATCTTCCAGAGTTGTGGAGCTAGAGCCTCCAAATTTGGTGGGAAGATAGCTGGCAACGACCCCCAAAAATCTGCATCAAAGTTTTGGAGCCACGCCCTCCATTTCGCCCCCCTTTCACCACTTTTTACAATTTTCGAGCTAGAGTCACCAAATTTGGTATGAAGATAGCAATTGACATTCCACAAAGATCTGCATCAAAAATTTGGATGCCACGCCCACCCATACCACCCCCAACCCCCTTTCCCCAATTTTTACAAATTTCGAGCTAGATTCACCAAATTTGGATTGAAGATAACAATTGATATTTCACAAAGATCTGCCTCAAAAATTTGGATGCCGCGCCCACCCATACCGCCCCCAGCCCCCTTTTCACCACTTTTTACAAACTTCGAGCTAGAGTCACCAAATTTGGTATGTAGATAGCAATTGACATTCCACATAGATCTGCATCAAAAATTTGGATGCCTCGCCCACCCATACCGCCCCCAGCCCCCCTTTCCACACTTATTACAAATTTCGAGCTAGAGTCACCAAATTTGGTATGAAGATAGCAATTGACATTTCACAAAGATCTGCAACAAAAATGTTGATGCCTCAACTACCCATACTGCCCCCAGCCCGCCCCCCCCCTGTCCCTACATTTTACAAACTTTGTGCTAGAGTCACCAAATTTGGATGGAATATAGCTGGTGGCATCCCCATCTGCATCGGAGAATCTTTAAGGCAGCGTACACCCCTGCCGCATCCGTACCCCTTTGCAATCAGGCCTCTTTTTACCGGTTTTAATACTGGTATCGAGTATGCCGCATTCGGTTGCGTCCGACTGCAACGTTTCTACTTGTTTTTTTTTGTGGTTGTATTATAGAGCACTTCTTGTGTCTATGTTAAACTAATAAAAGAGCGCAATCAAGTCATTTACAATAATTTTCACTAGCTTAGGATTCATGGTCTTAAGACCGTTTAGACTTCATGGTAAATAGTTTTTGCTAGGATATTTTCTATTATGATTCTTGTGGGTTATAATTCGTACATTAAAAGAACGAGATAAAGTTGTTCTTGTTTAGGTCCACAATCTATTTTCTTGGTCCATTTTCCTTGGCATAGAATACAGCAGGGAGTAAGATTTAAAAGTAGTATGTCATTCCATTCTGGTAATATTATTATTTTGTTTTTATTATGTTGTTATTTCATTTTTAATTTTATTCTTTTATGTTATTTGACTTTATATATTGCCTTTAAATTTAAGGGTTTTGCCTCTCAATTTTTGAACCGAGACATAGTATTTTTATTTCTGAAATGAATAAACGTAAGCATCCTTGATCCCAGATAGTATGTTTATTCTTGATCAATATTTAGACCAGCACCGTAGGCTTCCTAGATCTGTGTGTCTGTATCTATGCAAACTATTTTATCAGCTTTTAGGTATCGAGATTAAATTTTGCTCAGAATCTAATCGCTGCCTTAAACACATGAGTGTTACAACTTTCACACTTAAGGAGCATTAGATCTTTTCGTTTTAAAGAGTTTACTATTTGACGCTTTTTAGATCAATTTGCTTGCCTGAGCTTGGTAGGTTATACAGATAAAACAATTAGTGGAAAGATGGAACTGTCTTATAGAATTTCTTATACATTATTAGTTGCTTCTTTCCCTATCGCTTATTCTCACGCACTTTGAGATTATAAAATTACTTAATGGAATGTGCTGTATGTTCCTGATTGTTTGCTGATTATTGTTGTCAATTATTATTTTGTTTATTTATTTTCTTTTACATCTCATATAGTATTTTTCTCTTATGTTTCTTTTTTCGCTTCACTTCTATACTTACTTCAATAATTTATCATATGTTTCCCCTAATTTATATTCAAAAACTGAATGGCGGTAAGCTGTTAAAAACGGAAGGCAATTAATATATAAAACTGATGGAACGGAACAGTTGTGATTATTTTTCATTTAAAAATAAAAGTAGGCTGTTAAAATAAATATTTACTTATATTAAATTAAAATTTGAATTGATTTTTATTAAACCGGCTTTTTTTTTTCTTCGAAAATGTAGCTTTTAAAAGAATATATTAAACTCATATCATATTTATTTAGATTTTCACATTGAGGTAACATCAACCCAAGTCCCTCGATAGTGAGCTGTCGTTTACAGACGGTGAAGTAAATTAAGCTGCCCGACGATGAAAATGAGTTCCTTTACGATTTACGTACTGTCACTGTTTGCAGCAGCCTGGCGTCCTCCAAAGAGTCAACCACTCATCATCATCATTTGCCCCCCTGCGGCGAAGCGATCCTCACCTGAACCATCACTCGTACACACATAAGTAACTTTTACCTAGATTAGGTACGGTTTGCGTCTAGCCGTCTTATTTGAGTAGTTCTGTTCTACTCTGCACCGATTTTGGATTCCCTGATTTATATTATTCCCAGCTACTTTCCTAGGCTCACACCTTTAACTTCTAACACACCAGCCCACATAACATATTATTTGGATATAAAAACATTAGACAATGACTATCAAGTACCAAGAGCTATAAAAAATTTATAAAGTATTCGGGGGAAATTTGATCGAACAATGCAACACCAAAAACTGTTATTATGGCTTACATTAAATCGTGAAGTCATAGTCGAGTCTACTACGTACTACACATTTTTCCATGAGTTGTTCCCATTCAAAGCCCCTATCAATTTATCCGTTTTTTCTTATTATTATTTTTTCAACCAAGTGTGTGCGTACCTGTTTTTTTTTTCAATTTTCTCTTTCTAGAAAATGTCTTTAAGTTCGGCACCCTCATCGTCATTCAATATGTATGTTATAGGGTTTTTATTTTGTATTTCTATTATTGAAAAGTTTAAGTTTTCCGGTTTGGTGAGCAGCCCTTCTCATTAAAATATTATGTTTGCTTATACACACATAATCATTTGCAAAGATTTTTATATGACTAAAGACAATGTCTTATAACATTTTAACAATTATAAGATTTACTTTTATGTATGTAATTTTAACTGTCCTATTATATTGCTGATTGTTCTAACTAAACAATTGATTGAACATTACCTCCATAATGTCTTTTGAACGTATCTTTGATTGAGTTTTCGATAATCACTAGTTATTCAATTTTCTAGATCGTACCCGAGTCACGTTAATATAAAACGACAAAATAAGCACGCAAGCAAGGTTGAGGGCAGTGACACTCCTAAAAGGGTTTGAGCCGAAGTGTGACGTAGAAAAAGGCACAATAAGGTAGGAGCTAACGAAAAGCGAGAGTCTTTAGTGGGAAGCGAGCTGAACGAAGACATCTGATCTCAGGCAAGACATGTTTATCGGGAGAGAGAATCCTCCTTTCACATTATAGCAGTATGCGTAGCCTTTACAAGGAAACGAAGTTTCTTTTCTTAGAACAACATATCAAACGTATTAAAGGCTAAGAAACCCTCAACTCATCAAAAAATACTTGCTCTCGGACAGTGTCCATGTCCGATGGAAGAGTTATAGAACTAGAAGGGGGGCACAACAGACCTCTCAGGTACCAAATCATTCATCGACGATGAAGGTTAATACAGGCAGGAGACATATTATTCTATTATTAATTCCCCTTTATATTTTTTATTTAAAAAGAACATATCAATAAAGTTGTTACTTTTTTACGGACTTTTACTGATTTTTTATTAAATTTTTTATTATCTTGGCTCAAATTTAATTTCGGTTTTTTTTTTTCCTTACAAAGTAATTTACATCTGTCAGCAATGTCATTTCGTGATTTTTTTCGAAAAAAATGTATGAGAACCGAATCTATTTTTTAAAAAGTGCTACATATAAATTTTATTTATTTTTTTTTCACCAAAAGCCAACGAATGTACTGACGCAATACTGCTGCGTTTCGTACTATAACTTTAATTTAACATCCAAATGAAAGAACAAGTCCACAGTCGTGTCGATAAAAAACCGGGACTTAAAAGTACGCTATTGAATAGAGTTTAAATCAGTCAGCAATATCAATTCGTGATTTTTCGGTAGCCAACTGGAGTTACCCAGGCAAATATTTTCTCTTTCAATTCCAATTCTAGAACCCATCCAATAATATTGAAAAGAGGTAAGCCAAGAAAACATAGAACAGGTGGCAGTTTAGCTGTGAAAAACCGGTTTTTCGGTTTTAGGAACAGGTAATTGTTTTGCTGTTTAAAACAGGGATCTGTTATTTTTTTTGTGGTTGTCAAAAAACAGGTTGCTGTTTAGCTGTTAAAAACAGGTTGTTTCGGTATTAGAAACCGGTTGTTGTTTAACTGTTTAAAACAGGGAGCTGTTATTTTTTTTCTGGTTTTAAATACCGGGTCTGGTTGGCGAAAATCCTCAACTGAACCCTCCACGGGGGTGCCGGCTGGGCAATGGGCATCGTGCTACCTCGAGACAGACGAGGGGTACCAGGTGCTATTTGCCTTGCGGAGGGACAGGACGGCGTCTAGCTAAAAGTGAACCCCAAACCATTCAAAGGCTTCGGCACTGCGAAGGCGAGGGGCTAACCGAAGCAGATGCCGTCATGCCCCAAAACAAACGAATGTACTACGAACCTACTTGCCTGTGGAGAGGTAGTACTATGTCTAGCTAAGGTGAACTCTACACCACTCAAAAGCTTCGGCACAGCGAGGGCGTAGAGCAAACCATGGTTCGAGGTCCTTGGCAGTAAGGATAAAATGCTATGGGTAGACTTTTCCGAAATAAAAATCAAATGGAGGTGACTAAGGGTCAAACACGGGTTGGGATGTCAACCCAAACGTCGGTGGAAAAGGGTGCTACCACCGGCGGGCACGGGGGGGAGAAATCCTCTCTGCGTGTCGCCAGCAACCCACCCTCCGTACTGGTTGGAGCAGGCCAGGACGGTTGCATAGCTACTGCCAAAAATACACCCAAAATGTGGCGCGATACCGCAGTCCATGGAGACTCGGATTGCGAATCACAGGAAGGGACTCGAAAACCGGTTTCTCAATGTCTTCCAGGCCCGGCGAGCACCAGCACCCCCAGTAGGGTCGGGCTCAAAAGGTCAAAGGAGGGATTGAAAGCCAAAGCCAAGTACAAGTCCGCCTTAAAAATCCGGGCTCGGCTCGCTAACTGCAAGCGAGAACTCACACAAGATGAGATCCGCCAGCAGAAGTGGGCCGACGAAAGAATTGAAGAGGGCAGGGCTCATTTCGAACAGAGGAAAAACATGGCGTCTGAGAACGCCAGTTTTGCCAACAAGGTGGAGGAGAGTTTGGCCGTCAAACGCCAGCGCTCCGCTGAAACCGCGAAAGCAGAGGTGCCAGCCAGCAAGCGGCCCTGCAAAAAGCCAGTGACGCAAGCAAAACTGACGGCCAGTGATGTGGCGAGGCGACATCTTGTCGTCGCGCTCATCGACCGGAGCGACCCAAATGGCAAGATGAAGCCAGAGCAGTGGAAGAAGGTGGAGGAGCTACTGTTCAACGCGCTTCTGAGCCGTATGGGCAAACCGGACTCGTTACCCATCTCTTTTGATGGAGCGGGCTGGCTCTCAGGCGTTAAAATCCTGAGCTGCAAGGATGACCACACTCTGAAGTGGGTCACCGGTGTCGTGGCTGCTCTGGACGCTCCGTGGGAGGGTGCCAAGCTGGAGGTAGTGGACAGAACTTGCATTCCGTCCCTACCAAAGGCAAAAGTACTTTTCCCGCGGGTCGTACCAGCGGACCAGGCACTGCAGCTACTGCGATGGCAAAATCCGGACGTGCCAACTGTCGATTGGAAGGTGATCCACGTTGCGAAGCCCGATAACAAGGGTCAGCAAATGGTGATCAAGATGAATAAGGAGGCCGACGATTTGCTATACGGAAGGTTCGGGAAGATGGCGTGGGGCGTGGGTAGCGTATACCTAAGTCTCAAAAAGCGCCACCCCGACGACAAAAATACGAATACGCTGGAGGCGGGTGAGGTGGAGAAAGACCTGGCGGAGGTCACACTCGCAACCATGAGCCTAGAAATAGAAGATGACGAGGATGCGGACAGTACCGTGGTGGAAGTCCCATCCGTGGAAGATGCCACAGCCAATTATGGAGCTGAGGGTCATCCAAATCAACTTACATAAGAGCAAGTTGGCATCGGCGGAGCTCCTGTTAACCCTGGAGACAGGGCTCGCCGATGTAGCCTTGGTCCAGGAGCCCTGGATAGCCTCAGGCAACAAGGTTTCTGGACTAAAGACTCCCAACTACAACATATTCCACCCAACAACAGTGAGTAGAGCAAGGACCGCAATCCTAGTAAGGAAAGGTATCTATGCTTACTTATTGTCTAATTACAGCACTGACGACCTCACTGTGGTCGCACTAGAAGGTGGCAGAGATGAGCCAATCCTAATGGCATCCTGCTACATGGCGCACGACACCGAAGCGCCCCCTCAAGAGCTCACTCGACTGGTGACAGAGGCCGACTCTAAGAAGCAGGCCCTCACCATCGGAGCTGACGCCAACGCTCATCACACGGTATGGGGAAGCAGAGATATTAACGAAAGAGGTGAGTCACTGCTTGATTTCATATTACAGACTAATCTTAAGATAGTAAACGAGGGAGATGAACCAACATTTGTTGGCCCTACCTCATCTAACGTCTTAGATATAACTCTTGCGTCGGTAACGAATACCGTGGCTCAGGATTGGAGAGTCCTTAGTAGACATTCCTTCTCGGACCACAGGTACATTCAATTCCGGGTAAACTTTGAACGAATAGTGAAGAAAAATGTGTTTAGAAACCCACGAAATACGGACTGGGAGCAGTTCGTTAAAGAGGTTGAAGGAAATCTTCCACGACCACCCAATATAGTCTCCACAAAAAATTTAGAGAAGTCCCTAGAGACACTCAACAAAAATCTAGTGGCAGCCTAAAATAAAACGTGCAGACCATCCCAAGAGAAGAAGAGACACACGCCCCCGTGGTGGACTCCAGAACTCTAAGGAAAGACGTACTAGAACTCTTCAAACTCGCAAAACAAGCGGAAGAAGAGCTAGTATGGATCGAATACAAAATACGGCTCCGTGACTTTAAGAAAAAGTACGAGTAGCCAAAAGACACGCATGGCAAAACTTCTGCTCAGGCATTGAGAAGACAGCCGACACCGCAAGGTTAAGGAAACTGCTAGACCGCCAACAGACTGTACAAAGCCAACTAAAAACCGAAGACGGCAGATGGACGGAAAGCAGTGAAGATGCGGCAAATGTGCTCCTGGAGGCGCATTTCCCTAACTGCACTGAATTCAACGCAAACACGCAATCGATACACCCAACCACAACAGTGGAAATTCCGGAAGGTATCACGACAACGCGACGGATAATGTGGGCGATAGACTCCTTTGAGAGCTACAAATCACCAGGTCCAGACGGAATATTCCCGGCCATGATGCAGAAGGTCAAACATGTGATCACTCCATGGCTGAGGGAAATTTTCAGAGGTTGTCTTAGGTATGGCTATGTGCCGGAGGCCTGGAGGACAGCACGGGTAATTTTCCTGCCAAAAGCTGGAAAATGTAGCCACGTGCTGCCGAAGGACTTCAGACCCATTAGCCTGACTTCGTTCCTCCTGAAAACGCTTGAAAAGCTGATAGATCTCCACATCAGAGAGAATACAGAAATGACTCTAGAGCAGAACCAACACGCATACACAAAGGGCAAGTCGGTGGAAACAGCGCTACACTCCCTTGTAGCTACCATAGAGGAAGCACTACACCACAAAGAATACGCCCTAGGCGCATTTCTCGACATCTCAGGCGCATTCAACAATGTGTCGACGGAAGCAATAATGCACAGCCTAAGAGCTGTGACCCCAGCAGTAGCAGTATACTCTTGGGTTCAGAGCTTACTGAGCAGCAGGAGAATACTAGCGGAATGGGGAACCACTACCGCAATCAGGGAAGCCAAGTGTGGCACTCCCCAAGGAGGAGTGCTCTCACCCCTACTGTGGAACTTGGTGGTAAACGGACTTCTTAAAAAATTCAAACGGAAAGCCCCGAAGATAACTGCCTATGCAGACGACATAAGCATAATTATCACAGGCAAGTGTCCATCGACAATCAGCTCTGTCATGGATCACACACTTAAAGAGATACTAGAATGGGCCATGGAAGCCGGTCTAAGTATCAACGCGGACAAGACGGACCTCATTCTCTTCACAAAGAGATACAAGGTACCTCGCTGGACTCCACCAAAAATAAACGATAAGGCACTGATACCGAAAGAGAGTATCAAATACCTAGGGATAGTATTGGATAGCAAGTTGAGTTGGAAGCTCAATGTGGAGGAAAGGGTGAAGAAAGCCACCAATGCACTTTATACATCGCAAAAGATGTTGGGTAGCACTTGGGGACTCTCACCACGACTGACACACTGGATTCTCATCTCGATTGTGCGCCCCATACTACTCTACGGAATACTGGTATGGTGGGAAGCCACAGAGAAATCCACATACCTAAAACGAATGGAAAAAACTTAGCGACATGCACTTATATGCATCACAGGGGCGCTGAGGACAACACCAACCAAAGCACTACAGACAATACTTAATGTCAACCCCGTGGACATACAGGCACGCCTAACAGCAAAAAAGACTGCTCAACGTCTTTGCACGATAGGCAACATGAAGACACTCAATTACGGGCATAGTATAATTGGAAGAGGGATCCAAGTCGAAACAGACTATATGATCCAAAGAAACAATTTTAACTATACGCCCACGCTCCTAGGAAAAGATGATTGGCGCTCAGGAGCTGAGCAGACGGCCATCAACGTATATACAGACGGCTCAAAAATGATGGAGGGAGTCGGCGCAGCAGTATACTGCGACGAACCACCCATGAGCCTGTCTTACAAACTCCCGGACCACTGCAGCATATTCCAAGCGGAGATATTCGCAATCAGGAAAGCAGCAGAAGTAGTCTTAAAAACGAATACAACGCAGGACATGGTGAACATATTCGTAGATAGCCAGGCGGCAATCAAAGCCCTACAGGCTCAGCTGGACACCACTTAGACACCATCGGGATAGCCCTCAACACCTCTAAACACCGGCCCCACTAAGGACCCTTCAGCGGTCTATGAGTGGCGCTCCCCCTGGGAGTGCCAGCCGGCATAACCTAACCTAACCTAAATACCGGGTCTGTTAAGCTGTTATTTTTGTGGTTGTCAAAAAACAGGTTGTTGTTTGACTGTTATTTTTCCAGTTTAAAAACAGTTTGGGGGAGGGGGGTGTCAGTTTTGCTGTTAAAAACAGGGATTTTTCAGGTTTAAAAACAGTATTGCGTCAGTACATTCGTTGGCTTTTGGTGAAAAAAATAAATTCATAAAATTTATAGCACTTTTTAAAAAATAAATTCGGTTCTCTCAGATGTAAGTTACTTTGTATGGAAAAAAAAAACCGAAATTAAATTTGAGCCAAGATAATAAAAAATTTAATAAAAAATCAGTAAAAGTCCGTAAAAAAGTAACAACTTTATTGATATGTTCTTTTTAAATAAAAAAATATAAAGCGGAATTAATAATAGAATAATATGTCTCCTGCCTGTATTAACCTTCATCGTCGATGAATGATTTGGTACCTGAGAGGTCTGTTGTGCCCCCTTCTAGTTCTATAACTCTTCCATCGGACATGGACACTGTCCGAGAGCAAGTATTTTTTGATGAGTTGAGGGTTTCTTAGCCTTTAATACGTTTGATATGTTGTTCTAAGAAAAGAAACTTCGTTTCTTTGTAAAGGCTACGCATACTGCTATAATGTGAAAGGAGGATTCTCTCTCCCGATAAACATTTGTCTTGCCTGAGATCAGATGTCTGCGTTCAGCTCGCTTCCCGCTAAAGACTCTCGCTTTTCGTTAGCTCCTACCTTATTGTGCCTTTTTCTACGTCACACTTCGGCTCAAACCCTTTTAGGAGTGTCACTGCCCTCAACCTTGCTTGCGTGCTTATTTTGTCGTACTTTGCTATATTAACGTGACTCGGGTACGATCTAGAAAATTGAATAACTAGTGATTATCGAAAACTCAATCAAAGATACGTTTAAAAGACATTATGGAGGTAATGTTCAATCAATTGTTTAGTTAGAACAATCAGCAATATAATAGGACAGTTAAAATTACATACATAAAAGTAAATCTTATAATTGTTAAAATGTTTTAAGACATTGTCTTTAGTCATATAAAAATCTTTGCAAATGATTATGTGTGTATAAGCAAACATAATATTTTAATGAGAAGGGCTGCTCACCAAACCGGAAAACTTAAACTTTTCAATAATAGAAATACAAAATAAAAACCCTATAACATACATATTGAATGACGATGAGGGTGCCGAACTTAAAGACATTTTCTAGAAAGAGAAAATTGAAAAAAAACAGGTACGCACACACTTGGTTGAAAAAATAATAATAAGAAAAAACGGATAAATTGATAGGGGCTTTAAATGGGAACAACTCATGGAAAAATGTGTAGTACGTAGTAGACTCGACTATGACTTCACGATTTAATGTAAGCCATAATAACAGTTTTTGGTGTTGCATTGTTCGATCAAATTTCCCCCGAATACTTTATAAATTTTTTTAATAGCTCTTGGTACTTGATAGTCATTGTCTAATGTTTTTATATCCAAATAATATGTTATGTGGGCTGGTGTGTTAGAAGTTAAAGGTGTGAGCCTAGGAAAGTAGCTGGGAATAATAGAAATCAGGGGATCCAAAATCGGTGCAGAGTAGAACAGAACTATTCAAATAAGACGGCTAGACGCAAACCGTACCTAATCTAGGTAAAAGTTACTTATGTGTGTACGAGTGATGGTTCAGGTGAGGATCGCTTCGCCGTAGGGGGCAAATGATGATGATGAGTGGTTGACTCTTTGGAGGACGCCAGGCTGCTGCAAACAGTGACAGTACGTAAATCGTAAAGGAACTCATTTTCATCGTCGGGCAGCTTAATTGTGATTATGAGAAACGAAAAAGCGCCATCCCATTTACTTCACCGTCTGTAAACGGCAGCTCACTATCGAGGGACTTGGGTTGATGTTACCTCAATGTGAAAATTTAAATAAATATGATATGAGTTTAATATATTCTTTAAAAAGCTACATTTTCGAAAGAAAAAAAAAGCCGGTTTAATAAAAATCAATTCAAATTAAATTTAATATAAGTAAATATTTATTTTAACAGCCTACTTTTATTTTTAAATGAAAAATAATCACAACTGTTCCGTTCCATCAGTTTTATATATTAATTGCCTTCCGTTTTTAACAGCTTACCGCCATTCAGTTTTTGAATATAAATTAGGGGAAACATATGATAAATTATTGAATTAAGTATGGAAGTGAAAAGTAAAAGAAATAAATAAACAAAATAATAATTGACAACAATAATCAGCAAACAATCAGGAACATACAGCACATTCCATTAAGTAATTTTATAATCTCAAAGTGCGTGAGAATAAGCGATAGGGAAAGAAGCAACTAATAATGTATAAGAAATTAAGTGTGAAAGTTGTAACACTCATGTGTTTAAGGCAGCGATTAGATTCTGAGCAAAATTTAATCTCGATACCTAAAAGCTGATAAAATAGTTTGCATATATACAGACACACAGATCTAGGAAGCCTACGGTGCTGATCTAAATATTGATCAAGAATAAACATACTATCTGGGATCAAGGATGCTTACGTTTATTCATTTCAGAAATAAAAATACTATGTCTCGGTTCAAAAATTGAGAGGCAAAACCCTTAAATTTAAAGGCAATATATAAAGTCAAATAACATAAAAGAATAAAATTAAAAATGAAATTACAACATAATAAAAACAAAATAATAATATTATCAGAATGGATTTTAAATCTTACTCCCGTATTCTTACTGCTGTATTCTATGCCAAGGAAAATGGACCAAGAAAATAGATTGTGGACCTAAACAAGAACAACTTTATCTCGTTCTTTTAATGTACGAATTATAACCCACAAGAATCATAATAGAAAATATCCTAGCAAAAACTATTTACCATGAAGTCTAAACGGTCTTAAGACCATGAATCCTAAGCTAGTGAAAATTATTGTAAATGACTTGATTGCGCTCTTTTATTAGTTTAACATAGACACAAGAAGTGCTCTATAATACAACCACAAAAAAAAAGGAGAACAATTATACCATACAATTACCAAATCAAATCTTATTCTTTGGAGCCTCCTCCACAAACAGTATACAATAAAATCAGACCCTAATCTAAAATCAAAACACAAGATCAAGAGCTAGGGTGTATTAAAACAAAGAAAGAAAAAAAAAAACTGAATATACCAATATTTAGTGGGTATAAACCAATCCGGTGATAGTAAACGTACATTATTTTATGCCCGTTATGTTAAATACCGACTTTTACGTCATCTCGAGCTTTAGTACATCACAACCTTATTTTGCCATCCAAATTCAAGATAAATGCAAGGTTCAAGAAGAATAGAGCACATTTCAATGGTTTCATGAATTTACGAAACATCTCAGATCAAAGAAAAACAAATCCTTTAGCGACAATAAGTTTTGAGCACTAAAGAAAATGAATCTCTTTAAGAAATAATTATAATATTTAAATGAAAAAATAAGACCTAATAACATGGCATCTAGAACAAAAAGGTTTTGTTCTTATTAAAATTAATAAAGCGCCTACAAAAAAAAATAAAAATTAAATAAATAAATAAAATAAAAGAAAGAAAAACAAGTGGAAACGTTGCAGTCGGACGCAACCGACTGCGGCATACTCGATACCAGTATTAAAACCGGTTAAAAGAGGCCTGATTGCAGAGGGGTACGGATGCGGCAGGGGTGTACGCTGCCTTAACGATTTTCCGATGGAGATGGGGATGCCACAAGCTATCTTCCTTACAAATTTGGAGACTCTAGCTCAAAGTTTGTAAAAGGTAGGGAAAGGGGGGCTGGGGGCGGTATGGGTTGTTGGGGCATCAAAATTTTTGATGCAGATCTTTGTGAAATGTCAATTGCTATCTTCAAACCAAATTTGGTGAATCTAGCTCAAAGTTTGTAAAAAGTGGGGAAAGGGGGGCTGGGGGTGTTATGGGTGGACGTGGCATCCAAATTTTTGATGCAGATCTATCTGGAATGTCAATTGCTATCTTCATACCAAATTTGGTGATTCTAGCTCAAAGTTTGTAAAAGTGTGGAAAGGGGGGGCTGGGGGCGGTATGGGTGGGCGTGGCATCCAAATTTTTGATGCAGATCTTTGTGGAACGTCAATTGCTATCTTCATACCAAATTTGGTGACTCTAGCTCAAAGTTTATATAAGTGGGGAAAGGGGGGCTGGGGGCGGTATGGGTGGGCATGGCATCCAAATTTTTGATGCAGATCTTTGTGGAACGTCAATTGCTATCTTCATACCAAATTTGGTGACTCTAGCTCAAAGTTTGTAAAAGTGGGGAAAGGGGGGGCTGGGGGCGGAATGGGTGGGCGTGGCTCCAAAACTTTGATGCAGATTTTTGGGGGTCGTTGCCAGCTGTCTTCCTTCCAAATTTGGTGGCTCTAGCATCACAACTCTAGAAGATACACGCATTCCCGTTTTTGACGAAGCTCTGGGGCGGATGGGGGCGGCTAGGGAAGTATTGGTGGGCGTGGCATCCAAACTTTTGATGCAGTTTTTGGGGGGTCATCATCACCTATCTTGGCACCAAATTTGGTGGCTATAGCTCAAAAACTGTGGGAGATATAGGCTTTTTTGACTTTAAAACGCGGGGGGGCTGAAGGCGGAATAGGGGGTCGTGGCTCCAAAATTTTTGATGCAGTTTTTTGGGGGTTGCTAGTAGCTATCTTCTTACCAAATTTGGTAGTTCTAGCTGTAAGGATGTGCGAAATATGTGGATTTATCGGTTTTGAGTTATAGAATTTATCGATTTGCCAGCCCCCCAGTTATCGTAGAACCCCCATCTTGACACTTTAATTTACTATCCCATAGATAAAGAGAATTGGAAAGTTTCAAGTCTCTAGCTTGAAGGGTGTGGAAAAAAATTGGACACATACAGACGGACAGACGGACGGACACCATTACGGACATTGCACAAACTCAATATACTCTTTACCTTCGGTAGCGAGTATAAAAATGAAAGTGAGATGTAACAAAACTGCAACTATCACAGTTAAGGAACAGTAGTAGTAGATACTTAACCCTTAAATTTAAACAGCTAACGAAGTCATACTTTTCGAAACAGTGTAAGACTCATATCTCGAACTGTTAAGCTAGTTCAATGCACTTCCTTATTAAATGAAATAAAAATGAGGAGAATAATGAAATAAAATATTCCCATCCATCAATTAAAAGAAATTAATAACGAAATTTTCTTAGTCTAGGCAATGAGTTTGGAAATATAAAAATCTTACATAATCACTAAAAAAGTAGAAAGGTATATAGGTTGACAGTTAAAATATATTAAAGCAATCAATTATAAAGTGAAAAATCAATGTCCGATCGATTTCCCTGTTAAAATTAAGCTAACGTATTAAGAACAATAAAGTCAAAATAAATAAGTCAAAATAGCTAACAACATAACATAAAATTTTTAAAAATCAAAAGAATACTAAGTTGATGAAAACGATTAAGTATTACACAAATTAAGATAGGGTATCAGACAACATCAATAGAAGAGTTTTTGAAGTCAGTAAATGAGTACAAAACACATTCTGCTTAGAACATCTTACTGTTTTCATTTTCTTTATTTTAGAAATTTAATTGATATGTGAGTTTGATGAAATAATTTAAGTCGAGTATAAGAAATAGTTTGACGGATATCATAAATATGAAAAGTGTCATTTGACGAAAATCTTTTAGCGAGCGAAAATTTTTTAAGGAAAAGATTATTTGTTAAGCGTAAAAGATTACCTTAAAGAATTTAAAGAATGTAAAAGCAAAATAAATTATTACTGAGGTAGAACAGAATCGAATATATGGGTATTAAAAAAAAATAAATCAATAATAATAAATTCAATAAACGATGAAGTATAAATATTAATATCTAAATAATTTTGTTGAAACATGATTTATTATACCAGCTACATAAACTTCTTTAAGCTTTCAAAATAGTGACATACATAAAAGCATTATTAGATATGTATATCGGAGTACTAGAACTTAGACTTATAATATAGACTTAAAAAAGCTTTTTATCAAGCCGAAACAAAATCATGGAGTATGAAATGTGTGGTCTACCGGCTATAATTATATGTCATTAATATAAATGTTCGGTGTTTGTGTTTGCTTAATCCCTCAACGGAACAAGCTTAATATAATTCTCAAATTTAACATACTGTAAAAATCTATGAAAAAAAAATAAACTAAATAAATTAAATTAAAACATACCTATAAGAAAAACATAATTTGATAGTTTACTAACAAAGTAAAAAAAAATTAAAAAGTTATACTAATTAGCTCTAAACAAGTAACAGAAGTCAGTGAAATAATCAAAACAGATGTATGCAAATAAAGGTTAGAAACGTAAGTAGCGAACAAGTTGGGTGTGCGTTAGAAAGAGGGACATTCAATTAACATACCACCTGCATTTCATAGACGCTCGTGTATAGAATCGCATAAAGGAGCGTGTTTTAATATAATAATATAAGCAGGATCGCTTTCCCCCTCTCTCTTTCTCCCTCTAACACTTTCCCCCTCTTACACCTTCCTCCTATAACATTCCAATCTAAATCTGCAAGTCTCAATACTCTTGTTTAAAAACAATGTTTTGATCTTGCTGCTGCTGCGTAAGAAAATTCCCATCCCTTGCTTACATAACCCTCACGAATGTTGTTGTTGCTTTTGATCATAAGAATGCGGCCTACGAATGTACTGCCCTTTGACAAGTGTACTTCAAACAAGCACAATCTTGTCTCAACCCTTTTATCCTTTGGATCACTGGTTTTCACAACCATAAACATTCATTGTTTATGTTTTGCCTGCAGGTGTGCAAGGCAACGCACCTCAAACAGGCGCCCTCTCGACTCTCTCTTATCTACTTATTCGTAGTTAAGAAACCTGCGCACAGTTGACTCTCTCTCTCTTATCTACTAACTTGTAGCTAAGAAACCTTAATAGTTCCAAAGGCAATGTACTTGGCTCACTGATCCTCACGGACGGTGATATCTATAACATATTAGCCAACTAATGTACTTGACCTTCGACTAGTGCACTTCAAGCATGCACAAGCTTGTCTCTAAGTCTTCCTCCCTCTAACACTTTCCCCCTCTAACTCTTTCCCCCTCTTACACACATACTCCTTCTAACACTTTCCCCCTCTAACTCTTTCCTCCTCTAACATATTTTAATCTTAATCTACAAGTATCAATACTCTTGTTTAAAAACAATGTGTTGATCTTGCTGCTGCTGCTGTTGCTGCGTAGGAAAATTTCCATCCCTTGCTTACATAACCCCCCACGAATTTTGTTGTTGTTGTTGCTGTTGACCATAGCAATGCAACGTACATCGAACAAGCGCTCGCTTTTCTTTATTCTCTATCCTTTCTTCCTTTGCACACTGCTCCTCATAACCATAAGCATTAATTATTTATGTTTTTTCTGCAGGTGTGCAAGGCAACGCACGTCAAAAAGGGGCCCTCTCGACTCTCTCATATCTACTTATTCGTAGCTAAGAAACCTGCGCACAGTTGACTCTCTCTCCCTCTCATCTACTAACTTGAAGCTAAGAAACCTTAATAGTTTCAAAGGCAATGTACTTGGCTCACTGATCCTTTCGGACGGTGATATCTATAACACATTAGTCAACTAATGTACTTGACATTTGACTAGCGCACTTCAAGCATGCACAAACTTGTCTCTAATAGCGTTTTCGATTGTAAAAAATAATGCAACCCTATAATAATGTTACACTTAAAAAATGCTGCCAAAACTTTTTTTCAGTGCTGCACTGGTTTTGCATTTTTAATGGGCACAATCGAACAAAAAAAGTGCAGTATGAAAAATGCAGCACTCTCGATTTTGACAGTGTTGAAAATGTTGCCTTCTGCACTGTCAAAAGGCAACACTGAATAGAATCGAACACGATAACACTTCAGAAGGGCTGCCTGAAAATCGAAAATGAAAAAAGTGCATTTCGGAATGAATGTATCAAAAATGCTATATTTTTTGGTAAAATCGAAAACGCTATAAGTCTTCTAACACTTTCCCCCTCTAACACTTTCCGCCTCTAACACTTTCTCCCTTTAACACCTTCTCCTTCTATCTTTTCCTCCTCTAGCATATTTTAATCTTAATCTACAAGTATCAATACTCTTGTTTAAAAACAATGTGTTGATCTTGCTGCTGCTGCTGTTGCTGCGAAGGAAAATTTCCATCCCTTGCTTACATAACCCCCCACGAAGGTTGTAGTTGTTGACAATAACAATGCTCGTGTGCAGAGCAACGTATTTAAAAACAGGAGCACACTTGACTCTAACAATAATTGGTTAAATAGTTAAAACTGATCCTGTCATTATCACAGCCATAAAGATCAATGTTTATGGCCTGCTTGTCAAACAGGAGCACACTTGACTCTAATACAAATTGGTTACATAGCCAAAACTGATAGTGTGAAAACTGATTTTCACAACTTGACACCCGATCCCTTGCTCACAAACCCACATGAATGTTGTTGTTGTTGTTGTTGGCAAAAACAATGTATGCTGTGGCTTGCTTGACCCCAGATTCTATGATCACTGATTCTCGCAACCATAACAATGCGGCCTAGGAATGTCATGCCTTTGTCCTTAATACCTAGTCTAATTAATGCGGGCACGATCATGGGAAAAAAAGGGTCATAAATTATAGTAGTGGGGGGTAATAAAAGTGTCAAAAAAAAGGGTCATAAAATTTAATGGGGGTAATTAAACTGTCAAAAAAAAAGTCATAAATTGAGTTAGAACCCCCAGTTCCCTACTACTAGTGTTTTCCATAAATATATGGTCTAAAATGTACTATAGCCCAATGAATTGCTGCTAATTCTTGTTCCGTTGTACTCTTATTACTTTCACCCTTTGTAAATGAACGTGATGCGTATGCAATTGGAAGTTGGAGTCCATTGTAGTTTTGAGTTAAAACTGCTCCACACGCTTGATTACTTGCATCCGTTATTATGCAAAATTCTTTGCTGAAGTCTGGGTATTGTAATAGTGTAGGCTGCATTAGCTTATCTTTTAGGTATAGGAATGCATTTTGGCACTCAACTGTCCATTCAAAAGGAACATCTTTTTTACATAATCTTGTTATGTGCCGTGAATAGTCGGCGAAGTTATTTATGAAACGTCTATAATAATTGCAAAATGCAACAAAACGTCTAGCGCTGTCCGCATCGTGTGGGACTGGGTAGTTTTTAATGACGTCGTACTTTTTGTCGTCTGGCAAGATTCCTTTATCAGTGCATTTATGACCAAGAAAGGTCACTTCATGCATAAAAAATGAGCATTTTTGTGGATGTAACTTAAGGTTGTATTTCCTACATTTGTCAAAAGATCTGTTAAGTTTTTGAGCATATGTTTTTCGGAACAACCAATAACTATTAAATCGTCCATATAAAGGAATGCTTGGGAAGATTCAAGGCCAGAGAATGCAATAGTCATCATTCTCTGAAATGAATTTGGCACTATTTTTAAACCAAATGGTAATCGCGTGAAGCGATATGAGCCATTGCTATCCCTTGAACTTTCTTCAAGTTCGATTTGATGAAAACCTGACATTAAGTCAAGGCATGAAAAGTATTTTGCTCTGCCTAGTTGATCTAATATGTCATCAATTCTAGGCAGTGGGAATTTGTCGGACAGTAATTTTTTATTTATTTGACGATAGTCAAAAAAATGACTAATCGCCATTTTCTATTTTCTGAGCCTGGAAGGGCTTTCTTTGGAACTAATAAAAGTGGGCTATTGTATTCTGACACAGATGGTTCGACTATTTTGTCGTTGATCAACTTTCCAACTTGTTTTTGGATTTCAGCTGTTTGGCTGTGCGGGCTTCGATAGTTTTTAATATACACTGGTTAATTGTCTTTTAGTCTCAAGTTTTGTTTATAGAAATTATTTGTTGTGATCGATTCGGTTTCTAGACCGAATACGTCACTATACTCGGTGCATAACTTTTTAGTTGAGGTTTGAATTGAGGCGGAAAATTTTTGGCTAGCTGAGATAAGACAATCTCTTTTCTACTTTCTGGATTTGTTTGAACTACATCGTAGTTCGAAAGTGATTCATGTTGCAAATTATTAATTGTAACTAATTGATCTGAATTAGTTGTATTTAGTAAACGGACGAACGTATTTTGGGATGTTGCAATTGTGTTTGCAACATATACATGGATTTCTTGGTTTGGAATAAATATGCTATTTTCTTTTGAAGTTAGCGTAATTTTTCGGACAATTTGAGATCTTGCTGGTAGAAGTATTGAGTTTCTACCAGAATCATATGTTATGGGAACATGAATTGGATATTGTAAATTATTGGGTCTAATTGTAAACCAATCTTCTGATGGTTTGAAGTCCAGTTGGCAATTGTATTTTTTAATAAAATCAATGCCTAGTATTCCATCACATGGTATAGCGAAATCTAAATCAACTATATGAAAGTTGTGTGGAATTATATATTTTCCTGTCTGAATCTCTATTGATGCTAGACCTTTGGATTTTAAAATCTCTTTACTTATGCCTTGAATGTTTATTACATTATTAGGCTGGATGTCATGAAAGACATCAGAAGTTTCTTTAAGTATTGAGATGTCTGCACCTGTATCTATTAAAAAGGTAAGTTTTTTACCTGTTGACACGTGGTCAAATGAAACAAATATATTGAGACTAAAATTTATTGTGTGAACTCTGGTGTTTATTGTGGGGTATCTAAAGGTGATTGGGAGTTTCCCGAGGCTTCTTGGGTTACTCTGACATTATTTGTGTTGTGGCCTCTGTTTGAGTTGCCACGGCCATGGCCTCTAGAGTTCCCTCTATTTTGACCTCTGTTTTGGCCTCTATAATTATTATTATAGTTATTGTTATAGCCGTTATTATAATTGTTGTAATTATTATTATAGTTACCGCGGCCATTGCCTGTACCCTGTCGGGGATTACGGTAACCGTTTCCTCTAATATTTTGACCTTGCTGGTAGAATACTGTGCTGATACTACCAGTCATTTTAGTGCTGCAATGGATATATTTACCCATCGCATCATCGAAATTACTGTAGTTACATGCTTCTAGTATCATGCGTAATTTTTCATGGTCAGTATTGTCTGTCATGGCTGATATCGCTTCTTTTGTTGCGAATTTTTCTGCATTGTCAGGGTCTAGGCCATCGTCAATGTAAGCTGCTTCAAGTTGCTTACGCAAGTTGTCGATGTCAGCTGTATACTGGGATGCTGTTTTACCTTTTTGTTTGGTATTTAACAGTTTAGCCTTAATTACGTCAGATGATTCACCTTTAACGTTTCCCTTTAGTTTTTGTATAATAGCAGAAATTGTTGTTTCATTTTGCACTTTGTACAAAACTGTGCCAGTTATTTTTGATTTTATTACCTCGACAGCTAGGTCCTCTTGGGTTCCCTTCGTTCGTTCAACAAGCTTGATAGCTGTCAGAAAACGATTCAATGACAGTTTTTTACCGTCGAATTCTGGGACCGTCGACGAGACTTGTCGAACGTATTCCTTGTCTAAAGTTGTCTGGTCAGGCATTTTGTTTTCTATTTCTTTGGTAGTTTTATTGTCTGAGTCAGAACACTCCTGTTCTGAATCCGAGTCAATGGCCGGTTTTGATTCGTCTAAATCCGCGAGTTGACTTGGGTCGAACTCAACTGGGAAGTAGGGATTATTCGGTATGGTAAATATTATATTACGCCGAAAACTTATAGTGCCTAGCTTTGAAGCTAATGCACGTAAAATTTTCAAACATTGCTCGTTATGTGCGTGTGTAAGTTTACTTTTTTGCGAAGATGCTAACTCACTGATTTTATTGTATTCAGTGGTCAATATTGTTATGTGGGACAATAGCGTTTCGACTCGTATTGTTGTATTATTATTAATACATTTATATGATTTTTCAAATTTTTCTTTTGAATCGTTGATTTTTTCGCTATTGCTTGCCATTCCATAACTATTACTTACACAATCGCATATTTGTTTGACTATTCTATTACTTGGACGCCTGAATTGTCACTTTCGGAACTCAATGGTTCGACTCTAACGATTTGACTGCGAAACAAATCATGTATTGATTTATGCATGTGTACGTTTTTGTTTTTTTTGAATTTCATACTGAAGTATAATTATTCGTCTTATTTGTTCGAACATATGCGACTTAACTGATTTATTTGTTAGTATCCCTTGTAGTATAAGTTTCAGTTTTGGGTTGGTGGGGCCGTTGCCGACCAAAAACTTTAAGAACGGGACGAATGTAGCCAAATACTTAAGCTCAACCATTTTATATGTTTATCGGTGCAAACGCACCATTAGTATTGTGGTTGTGCCTAGAATTGTATGATCTTCAGTATTAATTTTTACTGTGACATATGGCAAGGTGTTTAAGACCATCCCTTTTTCTGCTTTTGAACAGTGTATTAAGGGGCTAGAATGAGTATTAAACGTTTCTATGTATTCGTTTTCAAATTCATTTATTGTAATAAATTCAAAATGTGAACACAAAACATTTAAAGCTCTAATTCTGAAATCTGGGTTCTTTTTTGTAAGTCTGGTGAATTTTGGAATCAATGTTATTCATTGCTATTATTTTTGCCTTTTCTTTTTGAATTTATATCTGGTCCAATTCGTTAGCTACACTAGCGCCATATTTTTTTTGCATGCACCTTTGGTGCATTTTGTAAAGACTTACAAGTGCTTTAACAACCATGATTATGGCAATTATAAGAACCAAAATGAGCATGTATAGCGTATCCGGCGGAGTAACGTCAACTTTATTAATAACGTTGGCGGTTGAATCCCCCGTTTTTACATCAACAATGCCCATGATGTTTCTTTGGGAACTGAATTAATTGTAAACGTATCAATATTGTTTTGATTACTTTTAACTTTTGTATTCCAACATAAAAAAAATTTTTTTTTTTTATAAAAAAAAATTCCTTGTTTTATAGTTTAAAAAAATTTTTTTTTTTTTTTTTTTAGATCATATTTGTTTTGGATTAAATTTTTAATTTTTATATATTTGCATTTGTTAATGTATACGAATGGTTTGCTTTACATGTTTAGCATTACCATTTTTTTTTGTTTATGTGTATAAGTTGTGTATTTTAATTTTAAGAATATCGGCATCTAAAATGCACGATCCTAGTACACCGCGTAGGTGGCGAAAAGTTCTTATCATTTACAGATTCCTACCTAGTTGTGTTCAGCCTTATGGGCCGTACGCTACCGTGCTAATTAAAGCCCAGTTTAACAATATTTTTATGTTATATATATATATATGTGTATATCTATATATATAAAAGAGTTTGTCCTAAGTGATTGTTGACATTGCCACAGCCTAAACGAAAAGAGCTACAAGGCTGAAATTTTCACACAATATTTTATGCAGGTCGAAAGTGAGCACTAAGAAAGGAATTTTTATTTGGACAACTCCTTCAAGTACCTCCCATACGATTTGGAGCACTTTTACCCATTTTAAAAATCAAATTACAATTACAACAATTACCCATTCCACTACTGTCGCCAGATTGTCGGACAAGCTGAGAGCTCGATCGCGAGCGAGAATACAAAAACAAAACAATGGGCAATGACGCCTTTGAGTCCCGCAAGCAAAGTGTCACAAAAAAAGGTTCGTACACTTGCAAGAAGCGTTTGTTGTTGTTGTTGTTGGGCCCGCACTGCTACTTTTTGTTGGTGTGATTGATTTAAAAAAACAAAAACAACAAAACAAAACTTGGTGCGTCTAGAAAAATTACCCACACCAGAATATTTTATGGGGGTGGATTTGCCTACTTGCTGCTTATATAACTTAGACAAAACTAACTAACATTATTAATATGTTATTGATATGCAATTTCGAACAAGCATAGGGCGTTCACATAAGTGCGCGTGTTGCTCTTAAGGGCCTGTACGCAGACGCCTGTACAGCTCCCGTACAGCAAAAACTTCATATAAAAAAAATGGTCCCGTACAGCTTCAGTACAGTACGTACATTTAAGGTCTGCAGTTCTGTTAGCTACTGCTGGTACGGTAGTGTTGAACAATGAAAATGTTAAAATGTTATGTTAAAATGCTACGGGCAGTAAATAGCTTTCAGCAGCTATTTACGGTTGTAAAAAATGCAACAACATGTCGGGCAAGAGCCGGCTTATACATTTTTCGGATAATATTAACAAAGTTGACCTAATTCAGGCTCCAATAGAGCCATACTTATTGTTTTGGCAGTCAATGCTGCACAAGAAGTAATGAATAAAAATATATTTATTAATTAATAAGATACAATTTAAATAACATATAAACTGGATTGTACTGCCACTGATCTATGGCAGGGTATGGATTATTAGAAGCAGGGCGTTAGCTGTACTCAAACACAAAAGTAGCGCGCGAATCATTATTTTGAAATCAAGTGTACAAAACAGAGTTGCATTTCCGATTTATTTACAAAAAACAATTAGCCTACCGCCACAATATGTGAATTTTTCAACACTTGTCGTTACAGCCGTAAAACTCATGTATACTGTACGGGAGCTGTACGGGGCTCATGCGTACAGGCCTTAAGATAATAAAATAATTACAACAATTACCCATTCCACTACTGTCGCCTGATTGTCCCACAAGCTGAGAGCTCGATCGCGAGCGAGAATACAAAAACAAAACAATGGGCAATGACGCCTTTGAGTCCCGCAAGCAAAGTGTCATAAAAAAAGGTTCGTACACTTGCAAGAAGCGTTTGTTGTTGTTGTTGTTGTTGTTGGGCCCGCACTGCTACTTTTTGTTGGTGTGATTGATTTAAAAAAACAAAAACAACAAAACAAAACTTGGTGCGTCTAGAAAAATTACCCACACCAGAATATTTTATGGGGGTGGATTTGCCTACTTGCTGCTTATATAACTTAGACAAAACTATTAATATGTTATTGATATGCAATTGCGAACAAGCATAGGGCGTTGACATAAGTGCGCGTGTTGCTCTTAAGATAATCAGGTAATTACAAATCTCGCTCCGATCATGTTCCTTTGATGTTGCTCATTTACGTTCACTCTCTATTTTATGTGCGCGCTTTGCATGTCAATCATAAAGTTTAATAACCCTAACTCCTCCGCACACACTAAATTAAAGCTAAAGGCAATATGCAATTCACTTAGCTGCAGCCTCTTAGATATGTTTTGCGTTAATTCAGTGCGTGCGAAGAAGGTAGCGTTACTACGCTCTTTGTTAGACTTGCATACATAAGAGAGTTAACCGAAATAGCCAACAGCGAAGGCGCATGATCGGAGCGAGATTTAAAAATAATTTGTCTTCTAGCGCCGAACATGAAGAGCGATGCGCGAGCGTGTTCAAGTTTTAAGCTGCCTCTTTGGGTTTGGGGACCAGCAGCGCTGAGCCCGTGTATTAAAATGACTTGCAGAAGTGAGTTTTTCTTGACTTCATTTTAATATATGAATAGGGGTAAGCGCATAGAAGCATCAAAAAGATTTCAGGTTAATAATTCTGAAGCTCATAGAGTTGCAGTGAGAAGACATCAGGCTAATAATCCTAATGCACGTCAAGAAAGGCGTTTGCGTGCATGGAGTGTTAAAGCCATGTCTGGCTTAAGCTAAGATTTTGAAATAATTTACAAGTCAGATAAAGTTACTCAACTTGGTAGTATGAATTTTATATGCAAACATTGTAATGCTTTAAAATGGAAAAATGACCCCTGGGTATCTGTTACAAAGCAAAAAAAGGTAAGCTTTCCCAAAATGAAAGTTTGCCTGATCCACTTAAAAGCTTAATAATTTGTGGACATCCCAAGCATGATAATTTCTTTGATCGTGTAAGAAAGTATGCTTTCAAATGAATTCTTTTGGAAGTACAAAAACTATAAATGAAAGTTGGTCATCCTTTAAAGTCCAAGGACAAGTGTATCACTTAATTGGTAGTGTCCGACCTTTGCCAAATGAAGAAATGCAGTTTCTTCAAATTTATTTTGTTGGTGATGATGAAAAGGAAGCTCAACTACGTTGCAAAAATATTCCAAATGTTGATTTAAGCGTAGTAAAGGATCTTCAATGTATGTTTCATTATCATAATCGTTATGTTAAACATCTAAAAATGGCTCTCAATAAAATACCAACAAGTACTAAAGATTATAAATTGGTTATACATGCTGATCGAACACCCGCTGGTGCACATAAAGCGCTTTACAATGCACCTCTATTAAGCGAAGTAGCTATAGTTATTGTTGGTCAGCAATTTGCAAAGCGCGATATTATTATTGAAAGCCATAATAATAAATTACATCGCATTAGTGAGGTGCATCGATCATACGTTGCCTTACAGTACCCTTTGCTATTTCCTTATGGCGAAGATGGCTATTCAGTGGATATAACACAATGGAATCCATTATTAAAAAGGGAGGATCCAAAAAAATGATATCTGCGTTAAGCTTTTACAGCTATAAAATAATGATTCGTCAATCCGAGATAAATCATTTAATTTATTGTCGTTCCCTTTATAGTCAACTTTTAGTTGATATGTATGCTAAAATCGAAACAGAAAGGTTAATTTATATTGGCTACAATCAAGCGATAGCAGATAGCTATATACATCTACAAGATGCAATAGGCCAACAAGATGTTGAAGCAGCTCAACTTGGTCAGATGGTAATTTTACCGTCTTCTTTTACAAGCTCTGCATGATATATGTGTCGGAGGAGGCTCTGGATTATGCTCCTCATCCATTATTGCGCAGTAGTATTTTCTAGTTATGTATATGTGTATTAATATATTTAGTTTATTTCTGCATTCTGCTCCATTTGGGGGTCATCCTTTGCTGATGTTTTGTTCTATATGTTCCAGCGGTGGCACAAAAGGCGGTCCTTTGCCTTTCGTACTTGTGATCCAGCGTTGGCACAAAAGGCGGTCCTTTGCCTTTCGTACTTGTGATCCAGCGTTGGCACAAAAGGCGGTCCTTTGCCTTTCGTACTTGTTATCCAGACGTGCAATGTTTGCATGTGTATTCGCAATAGACTGAAACCAGTGGTCCTTCGCAGTCTTGTGGGCACTCCTTCTTCTGTGTTGGTATATTTTGTTTGATTTGTGGATTAGTTGATTGATTTATTGTTTTTATTGTGGAAAATGAGATAGTGTGTTGTAATTTTTTACGTGCCAGTGTTTCATTGACGAATGACTCTAGAAAGTCAATTCTGTTTTGCAATTTATTTGCTTTGTTCCAACTTGGGGGATTAGGTGCGGTTAGTAGGTTTTTCAGCTGAGCAATTTCTTGTTTTGCTCGAAATATTACGCCACTGCGTCTTGTTTTCGGCATTATAGTTTTTATTTTTCGCACATTTTGCTTTATTTTATTACACTGGCTAAATTTACAACAACACTACTCACTCAGTTATTTCCGCTGTTTTAGTTGGTGCTCCTTGGTTATTTTTCCTTGTATTTCCCAGATAATTAATCCGATCCTGCTGCTCCTGCAGCCTTCGTGACACTTGTCACGGTCGCCATGTAGTGATCTCGTTGTGGTGTAAAATAAAATACTCTTACACTGGCACGTCCGTGCCTTTTGACTTTGGTTTTATTAATGTGTCTTTATTTCAAATCAAAAGAATTCTTAGCCTAAATACATAATTGGGTTACTTATGTATAAAACTCTGTCGCAGCAGAGCGGCCGCTGACCGTTTGTGTAGTTGCGTTATATTTGTACTAGGGGGTCCCCCCCTGCTTGCTTCGCTCGCCAACCCCCCTCGCGCTGCGCGCTCGATTTTCGAATGCAAGCAATTATAACGTTTGAAAATAACCGTGTGTTGAAGCCCCTGTGTATTCACTTGCACATCTGATGAAATCCTACATTTCCGTTTATACGACATAGTAAGTGCCCCGCTTACTTCGCTGCGCAGATAGTTTATATTATTTTAGCAATAAAAGATAGATGTAAAATAAATAAATTAGAAAATATTTAACAACAAATTAAAGCAAAGTATTTAATATTCTCTTTTCCACGCCACCATTGAGGTAGTAATTTTTTATCGTGGTTTCCCCAGTAGGCCTTATCCACTTGTTGAATTTAATTTGCAATTATTAACAACTGTTAAGAGCTTATTGATAAACGACATTGGTTGTTTTTCCGTCAGGTGCTAATACAACTAAACTTTTTGGTGAACTGACTCTTGAGCAGGCTACATAAAATTGGACATGAGAGAAGCAATCGTGTCTTAAATCTAGTCCGGCTAATTTGAGAGTTTGTCCCTGTGATTTATTGATTGTTAGGGCAAAGCAAACTTTTAAAGGAAATTGCAATCTTTTAAATTGAAATGGCAATTCAGAGTCAGAAGGTATTAATGGAATTCTCGGTATAAAAACCGTTTCCCCTATACCACTGCCAGTAAAGACCATTGCTTCGACAACATTCTTATGAAGGGCTTTAACTTGCAATCTTGTACCATTGCACAGTTTTGGCGGCTTCAAGTTGCGAATCAACATTACAGGTGAACCAATCTTTAAAGTTAATTTATGTTGATGTTATTGTTGTTAACAACAAAATTATCGCAATTTTCATAATTTGTTTCTCTATGATATTCATTATTTTGAACAATTTCCTCGGATCTGATTGGTAGTGGAAGTCCATAGTTAGTCAAGTTTTGACCACCAATAGACAGTACTATATCTTCAATGTACAAAAGACATTTATTAAATACATTATTCAGAATACTTTGATCAATATTTCTGTCTTGTGAAATATGAAAGACTCTTAAAATATCTTCTGAGAAACTCTCTTTATAAATATTCCAAAGTTTAAGAGCATCCGAAGTTTGACAAAATACTTACATTTTTGCAAAAGGTTCCCTCAGTTTTGTAGGATTTTGACATATGACAGCTTCGGCTATAGTTGAATCCCAGTGCTTATCATCTTCTAGTAATCCTAGAGCTTTACACGCCAATTGAAATGATGCGTATGCTATACCATTAACGGTTTTTAAATTTGAAAATGAAGTTGGCCCTCTTACAAAATGTAGTAAAAGTCTTAAATAAAAACATTCTGTATTATTGGGATGAATAGTGTAAACTCTTCCCAAAGCTGAATCTCTTTTAACTCCAGGAAAATTTGGCACATCATGCCCTCGTTTTCTTCTTTGAAATTCTTTATTGTTCCATGTAAAATACGATGGAACTTCACAATATAGAAGCGTTCTTGCAAACTCATCACGTGTGCATAGCTCAAAGAAGGCTAGCAAAGTGGTTTTGGGTGTAGTGCTTAATCTGTCAAGTTATTGTTGCGGATTATTGGGGTTAAAATATATCCGTTGACCATTCTCTAAATGAACAGCTAAGTGTGTTATAGCCGGAAAACGTTCATGTATGGGAAATGCAAAAATTCTCCATACCGCTTCTGAACTACTTATATAACGGCCACTTTCGTACATATTAATTTCATTACGTTGGTCTTCAAGAGTAAATGATGCTTGATCACTGCCCTTGTTAACATATTTACAGATGTATTTAATAGACTTTACAGAACTACAATACTCAACATTTATGTGAGCTTCAAATGTTCTCAAAAGTACACAGTTGTAAGGCACAACCCAACGATTATCTATGCAATTACCATTTATATTAATTGCATTACCTCCATCTTCTATCGCTCTTCTACGATATAGAGGGTAACTATCTTTTCCAGTCACAGTTTCTTTAAGTAGTTGTCGAGGAAACCTTTTGGTACACTTTCCATTTTTCATGCATGGCGATTTATTATTAAATGCACCGCAAGGACCATGAATCATATTTGACTTAACAATGTTAAATAACAAAGGATCCTCATCTGCGTTTGGTATTTTGGCACAGATAATCTTATCGATTTTATCTGGTCTTATTTTATTTTCTAACCAAAGTAAAATATGAATATGTGGTAAGCCCCGCTTTTGCCATTCCACAGAGTACATGAAACGTTGCACGCTTCCAAACAAAGCTTTAACTTTTAAATGAAAAACTCGAGCTATAATATCGTGACTATCATGTGGCTTTTGACCCGGTATCAAAACACTTTTGATGTCATTCCATTGTGGATTGCAGGTGAATGTTATGAAAAGATCTGGTCGCCCATAATGGCGAACATATGTCATAGCATCTTGAGTCTTTTCATGCATATATCGTGCAGAGCTTGTAAAAGAAGATGGTAAAATTACCATCTGACCAAGTTGAGCTGCTTCAACATCTTGTTGGCCTATTGCATCTTGTAGATGTATATAGCTATCTGCTCTGAGTTTCGCTTGATTGTAGCGAATATAATTTAACCTTTCTGTTTCAATTTTAGCATACATATCAACCAAAAATTGACTATAAAGGGAACGACAATAAATTAAATGATTTATCTCGGATTGACGAATCATTATTTTATAGCTGTAAAAGCTTAACGCAGATATCATTTTTTCGGATCCTCCCTTTTTAATAATGGATTCCATTGTGGTATATCCACTGAATAGCCATCTTCGCCATAAGGAAATAGTAAAGGGTACTGTAAGGCATATATATAAAAGAGTTTGTCCTTAGTGATTGTTGACATTGCCACAGCCTAAACGAAAAGAGCTACAAGGCTGAAATTTTCACACAATATTTTATGCATGTTGAAAGTGAGCACTAAGAAAGGAATTTTTATTTGGACAGCTCCTTCAAGTACCTCCCATACGATTTGGAGCACTTTTTACCCATTTTAAAAATCAAATTACAATTACAACAATTACCCATTCCACTACTGTCGCCAGATTGTCAGACAAGCTGAGAGCTCGATCGCGAGCGAGAATACAAAAACAAAACAATGGGCTATGACGCCTTTGAGTCCCGCAAGCAAAGTGTCATAAAAAATAGGTTCGTACACTTGCAAGAAGCGTTTGTTGTTGTTGTTGTTGTTGGGCCCGCACTGCTACTTTTTGTTGGTGTGATTGATTTAAAAAAACAAAAACAACAAAACAAAACTTGGTGCGTCTAGAAAAATTACCCACACCAGAATATTTTATGGGGGTGGATTTGCCTACTTGCTACTTATATAACTTAGACAAAACTAACTAACATTATTAATATGTTATTGATATGCAATTTCGAACAAGCATAGGGCGTTCACATAAGTGCGCGTGTTGCTCTTAAGATAATAAAATAATTACAACAATTACCCATTCCACTACTGTCACCTGATTGTCCCACAAGCTGAGAGCTCGATCGCGAGCGAGAATACAAAAACAAAACAATGGGCAATGACGCTGTTTGGTTACGCAGTCAACTAAACCAAAACCAGCATCAACAGAACCATAACACTCTTATCTCTAATCGCTTTAACCTATCATGCTCTGCGCAGCATAAGAGCAACTTAACGTAAAGTCCAATTATTGTTTTGCATAAGCTCTTATATTTCGTTTATTACATTGTCTATTGTTTGCCCTTGGCCTTCAGCTGAGTGCAAGCCGCTGCTGCAGTTCTGCAGCAGTGCAGTTCTATCAAATTCGTCGGTAGCTCAACTTCGGTCGTTTGTCTGTTTCGCGACAAACGAAAAAATCGCCAATTATTGCACAGCCCAAATCGGGGTTAGTTGCAATACACAACTTTAAACAATTGTTAATAATTTTAAGTTCGGCCACGAAGGCAAATTAAAATATACATATTAAACTCAGTAATGCAAATTTCGCAGCATTTATAATTTGTTTAGTGACATTTCGGAAATTCGATAGCTATTGAAAAAGCTCAATAGCTCAACATTTGGTGACCCCGACGTGATTTATCTGCATTTGTTTAAATAATTAAAAATTATTTAACTTATAGAGTTAGTAAAGCGCGCCCGCGCTCTTTTATCGTTTTCGCTGTTGTCGCTTCGTTTTTGCGTTCACTTTTGCATTAAGGTGTTTGACCTGCATTGACGCCCGCGCATTATCTCCTCTTGTCTCTTTAAACACTTTACCGCTGCAGGAATCGTTTCTGCATTGCTATTGCTGCTCCCGTTTCGCTTTGCATTTGCTTGTGCTCAAGGTGTTTGCCCTTTTTTGACCTTGGTATATTGGTGCAATTAAATCGTTACGTTGTTACCAGCTGCACTTGCCAAAATAAGTAAATCGCAAGAATTCAGTGCATATAAAACTGTAATATATGAAAGTGGTTTTCGAGGCATTAAATTGAATTGTGCTTGACATACACTAAGTTTTGAACAATAAGTGCAAGAGTTCCGACATTCAGTGGTACTAAAGCTTTGTTTTACCATCAGCGGCTCTAAAACTGTATTTTGCGTGCGTGTACATATAACATCAAAAACATATTCAACATGCCGAATACTGTTGAGGTGATAAATAATCCTGCAGTTCCGTCACTTGGTGCTCCGTTTTATAAAGCTAAGGCCAAGGCTATTAACGAGCAAGTGAAGCGGATGGCCAAAGCTATTGCTCCGGAGCATATTGGGCATCTCAGCGAAGAGGAGTTGGCGATCCGGCTTAAAGGTCTTGAAAGCGCGCAGCAGCAATTCAACAGTACAAAGACTATTTACCATCAAGATGGGTTTTAAGAATTGTTCAAGTTAACATGCTGTAAACCAAGTCGCAACCACGAAGCGGACAAATTAACGAGTAGAAAAGTCGGTTTCCCCTAACGACAACCAGCTGCGCTTGTTTTGATTATTGCTTTTTTGTTTACAATACACATGCCGCCCTGTTGTTTGGTTTGTTTTTGTTTTGCACTGCTGTCTTGTTGGTATGCAGTGCTAGCTAGCTTGTTGCCTAGGCAACTAAGTCAATTCTTCTATGCGTGTAATTTTGTGTGTATGCATGTGCGTAATAATTTTTCATATTTTGTTTTTCTAGCGCCCGTGTGTGCGCGTCCTTGTATATCTACATGTGCATATTTAAATGTATGCGTAGCATTTGCCGTGGCATTCATTGACCTTTCTCAACGCAAACGCTAAACAGCCAATACATTATTTAGATTAAATTTGGTGCATATTTGTATTTTGCCTACAAAAACCTAAGAAAAACAATACTTCCAAGGCATTTTAGGTGATGGTCGATAATTTGCTGATCAGGCGCACAGCACAAAAAACAAGCGTCTTGTAAAATAGGCAGGCAAATATCAGTTTTGCATTGCTGTTCATACATACTCTTTCATGTTTTTAGCTCTATGACAATTTCCAACAATTTTGCCATCGCAACTACCATACAGCTATGCAGCGATGCGCACAAATGCCGAAAGTGTATTCGGCTGTTCACTTGTGCAAAGCAATTTGCCGAAAACTCGGAAGGCCCAGCAAGAATGAAACAAACGCACATGCATACACATACTAACACATTTTTACCGTTCTTGCTTTCCGCTGGCCCGCCGCCTCTCCTTTAATGCACAAGCCGCTGAACGCAAAGCAGAACTCAAACAAAGCAAGCAACGCGCTGGCTTGTCGTAGATGACACGCACAAACTGAACAAAGTAAAAATACCCCTTGTCCTAATATTCAGTTATAGTCAATAATAACTCAAATATATTATTTTAATATATTGATAGTTTATTTTCAATATATGAATACCAAATACGTTTACTTTAGTGTTAGTTAATTTATTTATATACAACTTGTTTTATAAGTTGTGAAAACCCAAACTCATTGCCAACATATAAATAAGCATATAAACCAGACAATATATTAAAGTATCTAACGTTTATCTATTAAATTGCACAAAGTTCATATAAAGTCTATACCACCCTTTCTTGTTGAGCAGCAGCAAGCCGAAAAAAGCAAAGTCTAAAATTGTCGATTTAAAATTTTGTGACAACAACAAGAGAAACGAAGTGCGGCAACACTTAATTATGCCTTGCGCTTCGCACACTTTGCAGTCACAACAAAAAGCTAAACAATGATGGCCGACTTCGCACCAGCTGACATTGTAGCGAGTGTAGTAGGTAAACAAATGATAAGAAATAGTGGCTTTTCGCTGTTTCCCCAGTTGTCCGCTTCGTGGTTGCGACTCTGTTAATTAACATAACATTCCAGCTCTTAAGACCCATCTTTATGTTAAATAGTCTTTGCAACAGTATGCATTACGCATTGGAGGAGCTGGATTATAATGAAATCGGGAGTGAATTACGTGAATCTTTTGATGAATTATCAATACTCGTTGAGACTAGCTTGCGCCGCGAACTTAATAAGCGAAAGTTATCATCGCCTTTGTGTTCGACCATGAGGCATGAAACATCTGCTGACAATCACACATTGTCTCAGAGCCGGATTCGATTGCCTGAGCTTAAGCTTCCAGAGTTCAGCGGAGGTTACACAAAGTACGCAGATTTCATTTCAATGTTCTCGTCAATCATTGACAGCGACTCAGGATTATCGGATGTGGAGAAGTTTCAGCATTTGCGATCGTGCCTGAAAGGACCAGCCCTGGAGTGTGTTTCATCGTTGGAAATCAGCAGTGCTAACTATTCAATTGCATTAGATTTACTAAAAAAGCGGTTTAATAACAAGCGTCTTATTTTTCAGGCACATGTCACTGAGATTTTGGGTTTGGATTGCATCGAGTCGTCGTCAGCGGTTAAACTTCGAACCCTTTCGGATACCGTAAACGCCAACATCCGCGCTCTTCAAGGCATGGGCAGCGTTGAGCAGATTGCAGGCTTTATTATTGTGCACAGCTTGCTACAGAAAGTGGACAAGGCAACTCAGACCAGTTGGGAGGAGACAGCACCGATGGATACAATCCCGACCTGTGAACAATTCATGGCTTTTTTGGATAGACGATGTCAAAGGTTGGAAAATGTGGAACACGCTATGGCAACGTATACGCCTAGCTCTAAGGTGGGAAAAATTAGCAAAACCCTTAACACCAGTAGAAAAGCCTTTGTCGCTACTAACTCCAGCACAAATGAATGCGTGTTTTGTGAATCATCAGGCCATTTGATTTACAATTGCTCCCGTTTTGGAAATCTGTCTCCACAACTGCGTCTTCGCGAGGTTAAGAAGCTGTCTCTTTGCATTAATTGCCTGCGCAAGGGGCATAGAATGAAAGAGTGCAGTTCGACCGCCTGCAATCGTTGTAAGGCCAAGCATCACACTCTTCTTCATTTTGAGACTCAGATTGAGGGCTCTCAAATTATATCTGCTCCGCATACGCCTGCTGCAAAATCCTCGTCAACACTTGTAGCCCAAAATCTCAGTCAAGACATTGTGCTATTGGCAACTGCTGTCATCAGCATTAGGAGTCGCACTGGTGTTCTTGTTCCTTGCCGTGCTCTACTCGATTCTGGTTCGCAGGTGCACATTATTACATCCCGTTTAGCTCACTACCTCCAGCTACGTAAGCATCGGTCGCCTACTTCGATTTCAGAACTAGGGGAGTCTAGTGTTGACTCAGAAGGCTATGCAGCTGATATAAGTCTTAAATCGCGAACAACTGACTACGCTGCTAGCATCTCAGTTTTAATAGCTCCGTCTATTACTGGAAATCAGCCGAGCTATGGTGTTAGCACTGATCGTTGGAATATACCCTCAAATATTCGATTGGCTGATCCAGAATTCTTTAAGTCGCAACAAATTGATTTTCTAATTGGAGCTGCTCTGTTTTTTGAATTGTTATGCGTTGGCCAAATTAAACTCGCTCCTGGCTTACCCATTCTCCAAAAAACTCAATTAGGTTGGATAGTGACAGGAGGAACGTCGTCAACAAGCCCTGCCTCATTGATGGCCACTCGCTCGATTTCAACGCCAACTACTAGCCCTGATCATAAGCTTGATGAAATCGTACGTCGTTTTTGGGAGTTAGAATCCTGCTCTAGTGTAGTAAATGAATCTACTAAGGAGGAACTTGACTGTGAAGCCCATTTTAAACAAACTTTTGCTCGTTTAGGCACTGGCGAATATTCGGTTCGCCTTCCAGTTAAACATCCTGTGGATCTGATTGGAGATTCCTATCAGCAAGCTTATCGCCGTTTTTGTAACCTGGAACGCAAATTGGAGCGTCATCCTGAGTTGAAGTCTCAGTATTCCGCGTTCATCAAAGAGTATGTGGACCTTAATCACATGTCTATTGTTGAGTCGCACATGCTAAGTCGCTGCAAGTATTATTTACCTCATCATTGCGTGCTGAAAGAGGATAGCTCAACCACTAAGCTTAGAGTTGTGTTTGATGGTTCAGCTGTGTCTTCGTCTGGTTATTCGCTTAATGAAATCCTCATGACAGGCCCAACAATTCAACGCAAGCTTTTCAGCACTCTTTTGCAATTTAGAACATTTCCAGTAGCCTTGACTGGTGACATTTGCAAAATGTATAGGTGCGTTAGGATGGCTGAATCCGACTCGTACCTGCAATGCATCCTTTGGCGTGATGCGCCTCATCAGGAAATTCAAGTTTTCAAACTCGATACCGTTACCTATGGCACAAAGCCAGCTTCTTTTCTGGCAGTTCGGGCCATGCAGCAATTGGCCATTGATGAAAGAATATCGTTTCCTGTTGGATCTAAGGTGGTCTTGAGCGATTTCTACGTAGATGATCTCATCACTGGAGGCGACTCTGCCCAAGAAGTAGTTGAAGTCATGCATCAAACAGTCAGTCTTTTACGGAAAGGGAATTTCAAGCTTCGGAAATGGTGTTCCAATGATCCTAGCATGCTTCAACAGGTGCCTGATAAAGACAAAGAGACCTTTCTAAAGTTTGATGATGGCACAGATATCACTAAGACGCTTGGATTGGCATGGGATCCAGCTTCAGACTGCCTTCTGTTTAACTTCTCTCCAATGAAAGCGCCTGGCAAGCCTAGCAAACGGACTGTACTTTCTACCATTGCTCGATTCTATGATCCACTTGGGCTTATCGGACCCGTGATATCCAAGGCCAAGATCTTTATGCAGCACCTTTGGAGAGAACATTTGGATTAGGATGAAAGTCTTCCTGCTTCCCTGCATTGTTCCTGGAACAGTTTGTGTGCTGACATTTCTCATACGGAGAAAATAAAGCTTCCGCGTCTGGTTATAGTTCCAAAGGGCATCATCGAAGTTCATGGATTTAGTGATGCTAGCATTGAAGCCTACGGTGGATGCATTTACGTCGTATCTATAACAGGTGGAAGGCGCGTAGCTCATCTTTTGTGCTCTAAGTCTCGAGTGGCACCCTTGCGGACTCTTACAATACCAAAGCTGCTGCTGCACTTCTTTCACAGCTAATTCGAGAAATGAATTTGTTCAATTGTAGGTATTATTGCTGGTCGGATTCTGCAGTTGTCTTATCTTGGATACGTGATGAGCCTTCCCGATTCCAAATGTTCACAGCTAATCGCATATCGTTAATCCAAGAATTATCGACAGGAATGGAATGGCGCTACGTACCAACGGCATGCAATCCGGCAGACATTCTTTCTAGAGGAGCACTTCCCAGCGAGCTTATAGAATCATCGTTATGGTCTCATGGTCCCGATTTCTTAACCAAGGGAGAGTGCGAATGGCCTGCATCATGTCTGCCGGCCCAGACGTTTCCAGAGCTCCGGCAAAGAGTACTAATTGGTGTTTCTAAATCTTCTGATGTCAGCATAGGATGTAAATTTGTAAACTCCTTTCATCACCTACGGCGTGTGTTCGGTTTCATACATAAATTTCGATATCAAATCAGGCATCCCGGTCTTACAGCAGAGTGGATACACAAAGGCACCCAATTACTGTTGCGCAGTATCCAGATGGCTAACCGAAGCGATGAATATAGGGCTCTTCAAAGCAGACGAATGATCAAATCATCCAGCTCTATTGCCTCGCTTACCCCGTTCATGGATGAGTGTGGACTTCTTCGTGTTGGTGGCCGTCTAAAGCACTTGAGTCTGGATTTCGATGCGCAGCATCCTGTAATTCTTCCAAGCCATCATCCTGTCACACGCGCCATCATCATGCATTTTCACAGGCGTCAGCTGCATGCTGGACCTCGTTCGCTTCTTGCTCACATTCGGCTCCACTATTGGCCTATTGGTGGTCGCAAGACTGTCTCCAGCGTGACAAGCAAATGCATCATGTGCTTTCGAGCTAAACCGGTCCTAGCTGAGACAATCATGGCGGATCTTCCCCGGGATCGTGTGAGTGGTTCGCATCCTTTCGCTGTCACTGGAGTGGACTACTGTGGACCATTTTACTTCAAGAGTGAAGTTCGAAACAAAGGTCCTGTAAAATGCTACATCTCGGTGTTCATTTGCTTTGCGACAAAGGCAGAGCATCTCGAACTGGTTCCTGATTTGTCTACAGTAGCTTTTCTAAATGCACTTAAGCGTTTCATTCTAACTAGATGTAAACCTACTCGCATATGGTCGGACAATGCTACTAATTTCGTGGGAGCCAAGAATGAACTAGCTGATCTCAAGCGGCTCTTCCTCAGCGAGAAGCACATCAACACTGTCCGAGAGTTTTGTACTTCCGATGACATTGAATGGGATTTCATCCCACCTCGTTCGCCACACTTCGGTGGACTTTGGGAGGCGGCGGTGAAGACAGCAAAATATCATTTTTATCGATCGGTCGGACCCTCGCTTTTGCCCCTGGATGATCTTCGCACACTCGTTTGCCACATTGCCGCTATAATAAACTCACGACCTCTTTTTCCACTTTCAGAGCACCCTGCAGATCTGGATGTACTAACTCCTGCGCACTTCCTTGGTAGTGTGCCACTCGCACTGTACCCAGAGCCTGCTGTCCCTGCGCTGAACGTTAGCCGCCTAGATCGTTGGCAGCGTATAACGTATTACCAACAAATTTTCTGGAATCGCTGGCGTGAGGAATATTTAACGCTTCTTCAGCAGCGCTCCAAATGGCGGACATCGCAGCCTGGTGTTCTTATCAATGATGTCGTTCTGGTAAAGGACGAAAACTTTCCACCCCTTAAATGGCCACTGGCTCGTGTGGTAGAGCTTGTTGTTGGTGCTGACGGCGTCTCTCGAGTAGCTGTTCTCAAAACATCAACTGGGATTATCAAGAGAGCTGTGCGCAAACTATGTGCACTTCCCAAACAGGATGTTGTTGAAAGCCCATGTCTTCCAACGGGGGGAGAATGTTTGGTTACGCAGTCAACTAAACCAAAACCAGCATCAACAGAACCATAACACTCTTATCTCTAATCGCTTTAACCTATCATGCTCTGCGCAGCATAAGAGCAACTTAACGTAAAGTCCAACTATTGTTTTGCATAAGCTCTTATATTTCGTTTATTACATTGTCTATTGTTTGCCCTTGGCCTTCAGCTGAGTGCAAGCCGCTGCTGCAGTTCTGCAGCAGTGCAGTTCTATCAAATTCGTCGGTAGCTCAACTTCGGTCGTTTGTCTGTTTCGCGACAAACGAAAAAATCGCCAATTATTGCACAGCCCAAATCGGGGTTAGTTGCAATACACAACTTTAAACAATTGTTAATAATTTTAAGTTCGGCCACGAAGGCAAATTAAAATATACATATTAAACTCAGTAATGCAAATTTCGCAGCATTTATAATTTGTTTAGTGACATTTCGAAATTTCGATAGCTATTGAAAAAGCTCAATAGCTCAACAGACGCCTTTGAGTCCCGCAAGCAAAGTGTCATAAAAAAAAGGTTCGTACACTTGCAAGAAGCGTTTGTTGTTGTTGTTGTTGGGCCCGCACTGCTACTTTTTGTTGGTGTGATTGATTTAAAAAAACAAAAACAACAAAACAAAACTTGGTGCGTCTAGAAAAATTACCCACACCAGAATATTTTATGGGGGTGGATTTGCCTACTTGCTGCTTATATAACTTAGACAAAACTAACTAACATTATTAATATGTTATTGATATGCAATTTCGAACAAGCATAGGGCGTTCACATAAGTGCGCGTGTTGCTCTTAAGATAATAAAATAATTACAAATCTCGCTCCGATCATGTTCCTTTGATGTTGCTCATTTACGTTCACTCTCTATTTTATGTGCGCGCTTTGCATGTCAATCATAAAGTTTAATAACCCTAACTCCTCCGCACACACTAAATTAAAGCTAAAGGCAATATGCAATTCACTTAGCTGCAGCCTGTTATGCCCTGATTCCACTAGGCTGCATTCTTCATTAACAGCAAGTCGGGAATGTAGGTGATTCCACTATACATCCAATTGGTTTCGGCATTCTTTTTTAACGGGGTCTGCTAAGTGATAGCTGACAGCTGTTTGAGTATTATACGTTTATATTTAAATGGAAGCAAATATAAGCTCGAACACAAACAAAATAAGTGAAGCCAAAAAAACAAAAATTATTGCTTTAATTTGTGCGCAAAACGCAAGCATAGTTTAGAGAATATCCCAGTTTGTTTAGACATGCACTTGATGACAAGCTGTTTTACTCAAATTGGCACTGTTTAAGCCAATCATCGAATACAAATTTCATACCAATTACATACTTGCATTCTGCTTGTAGTGGAATCAGGGCATTAGATATGTTTTGCGTCAATTCAGTGCGTGCGAAGAAGGTAGCGTTACTACGCTCTTTGTTAGACTTGCATACATAAGAGAGTTAACCGAAATAGCCAACAGCGAAGGCGCATGATCGGAGCGAGATTTAAAAATAATTTGTCTTCTAGCGCCGAACATGAAGAGCGATGCGCGAGCGTGTTCAAGTTTTAAGCTGCCTCTTTGGGTTTGGGACCAGCAGCGCTGAGCCCGTGTATTAAAATGACTTGCAGAAGTGAGTTTTTCTTGACTTCATTTTAATATATGAATAGGGGTAAGCGCATAGAATCAAAAAGATTTCAGGTTAATAATTCTGAAGCTCATAGAGTTGCAGTGAGAATAATAATAATAATCCTAATGCACGTCAAGAAAGGCGTTTGCGTGCATGGAGTGTTAAAGCCATGTCTGGCTTAAGCTAAGATTTTGAAATAATTTACAAGTCAGATAAAGTTACTCAACTTGGTAGCATGAATTTTATATGCAAACATTGTAATGCTTTAAAATGGAAAAATGACCCCTGGGTATCTGTTACAAAGCAAAAAAAGGTAAGCTTTCCCAAAATGAAAGTTTGCCTGATCCACTTAAAAGCTTAATAATTTGTGGACATCCCAAGCATGATAATTTCTTTGATCGTGTAAGAAAGTATGCTTTCAAATGAATTCTTTTGGAAGTACAAAAACTATAAATGAAAGTTGGTCAACCTTTAAAGTCCAAGGACAAGTGTATCACTTAATTGGTAGTGTCCGACCTTTGCCAAATGAAGAAATGCAGTTTCTTCAAATTTATTTTGTTGGTGATGATGAAAAGGAAGTTCAACTACGTTGCAAAAATATTCCAAATGTTGATTTAAGCGTAGTAAAGGATCTTCAATGTATGTTTCATTATCATAATCGTTATGTTAAACATCTAAAAATGGCTCTCAATAAAATACCAACAAGTACTAAAGATTATAAATTGGTTATACATGCTGATCGAACACCCGCTGGTGCACATAAAGCGCTTTACAATGCACCTCTATTAAGCGAAGTAGCTATAGTTATTGTTGGTCAGCAATTTGCAAAGTGCGATATTATTATTGAAAGCCATAATAATAAATTACATCGCATTAGTGAGGTGCATCTATCATACGTTGCCTTACAGTACCCTTTGCTATTTCCTTATGGCGAAGATGGCTATTCAGTGGATATAACACAATGGAATCTATTATTAAAAAGGGAGGATCCAAAAAAAATGATATCTGCGTTAAGCTTTTACAGCTATAAAATAATGATTCGTCAATCCGAGATAAATCATTTAATTTATTGTCGTTCCCTTTATAGTCAACTTTTAGTTGATATGTATGCTAAAATCGAAACAGAAAGGTTAATTTATATTGGCTACAATCAAGCGAAACTCAGAGCAGATAGCTATATACATCTACAAGATGCAATAGGCCAACAAGATGTTGAAGCAGCTCAACTTGGTCAGATGGTAATTTTACCGTCTTCTTTTACAAGCTCTGCATGATATATGTGTCGGAGGAGGCTCTGGATTATGCTCCTCATCCATTATTGCGCAGTAGTATTTTCTAGTTATGTATATGTGTATTAATATATTTAGTTTATTTCTGCATTCTGCTCCATTTGGGGGTCATCCTTTGCTGATGTTTTGTTCTATATGTTCCAGCGGTGGCACAAAAGGCGGTCCTTTGCCTTTCGTACTTGTGATCCAGCGTTGGCACAAAAGGCGGTCCTTTGCCTTTCGTACTTGTGATCCAGCGTTGGCACAAAAGGCGGTCCTTTGCCTTTCGTACTTGTTATCCAGACGTGCAATGTTTGCATGTGTATTCGCAATAGACTGAAACCAGTGGTCCTTCGCAGTCTTGTGGGCACTCCTTCTTCTAAGTTGGTATATTTTGTTTGATTTGTGGATTAGTTGATTGATTTATTGTTTTTATTGTGGAAAATGAGATAGTGTGCTGTAATTTTTTACGTGCCAGTGTTTCATTGACGAATGACTCTAGAAAGTCAATTCTGTTTTGCAATTTATTTGCTTTGTTCCAACTTGGGGGATTAGGTACGGTTAGTAGGTTTTTCAGCTGAGCAATTACTTTTTTTGCTCGAAATATTACGCCACTGCGTCTTGTTTTCGGCATTATAGTTTTTATTTTTCGCACATTTTGCTTTATTTTATTACACTGGCTAAATTTACAACAACACTACTCACTCAGTTATTTCCGCTGTTTTAGTTGGTGCTCCTTGGTTATTTTTCCTTGTATTTCCCAGATAATTAATCTGGTCCTGCTGCTCCTGCAGCCTTCGTGACACTTGTCACGGTCGCCATGTAGTGATCTCGTTGTGGTGTAAAATAAAATACTCTTACACTGGCACGTCCGTGCCTTTTGACTTTGGTTTTATTAATGTGTCTTTATTTCAAATCAAAAGAATTCTTAGCCTAAATACATAATTGGGTTACTTATGTATAAAACTCTGTCGCAGCAGAGCGGCCGCTGACCGTTTGTGTAGTTGCGTTATATTTGTACTAGGGGGTCCCCCCTGCTCGCTTCGCTCGCCAACCCCCTCGCGCTGCGCGCTCGATTTTCGAATGCAAGCAATTATAACGTTTGAAAATAACCGTGTGTTGAAGCCCCTGTGTATTCACTTGCACATCTGATGAAATCCTACATTTCCGTTTATACGACATAGTAAGTGCCCCGCTTACTTCGCTGCGCAGATAGTTTATATTATTTTAGCAATAAAAGATAGATGTAAAATAAATAAATTAGAAAATATTTAACAACAAATTAAAGCAAAGTATTTAATATTCTCTTTTCCACGCCACCATTGAGGTAGTAATTTTTTATCGTGGTTTCCCCAGTAGGCCTTATCCACTTGTTGAATTTAATTTGCAATTATTAACAACTGTTAAGAGCTTATTGATAAACGACATTGGTTGTTTTTCCGTCAGGTGCTAATACAACTAAACTTTTTGGTGAACTGACTCTTGAGCAGGCTACATAAAATTGGACATGAGAGAAGCAATCGTGTCTTAAATCTAGTCCGGCTAATTTGAGAGTTTGTCCCTGTGATTTATTGATTGTTAGGGCAAAGCAAACTTTTAAAGGAAATTGCAATCTTTTAAATTGAAATGGCAATTCAGAGTCAGAAGGTATTAATGGAATTCTCGGTATAAAAACCGTTTCCCCTATACCACTGCCAGTAAAGACCATTGCTTCGACAACATTCTTATGAAGGGCTTTAACTTGCAATCTTGTACCATTGCACAGTTTTGGCGGCTTCAAGTTGCGAATCAACATTACAGGTGAACCAATCTTTAAAGTTAATTTATGTTGATGTTGTTGTTGTTAACAACAAAATTATCGCAATTTTCATAATTTGTTTCTCTATGATATTCATTATTTTGAACAATTTCCTCGGATCTGATTGGTAGTGGAAGTCCATAGTTAGTCAAGTTTTGACCACCAATAGACAGTACTATATCTTCAATGTACAAAAGACATTTATTAAATACATTATTCAGAATACTTTGATCAATATTTCTGACTTGTGAAATATGAAAGACTCTTAAAATATCTTCTGAGAAACTCTCTTTATAAATATTCCAAAGTTTAAGAGCATCCGAAGTTTGACAAAATACTTACATTTTTGCAAAAAGTTCCCTCAGTTTTGTAGGATTTTGACATATGACAGCTTCGGCTATAGTTGAATCCCAGTGCTTATCATCTTCTAGTAATCCTAGAGCTTTACACGCCAATTGAAATGATGCGTATGCTATACCATTAACGGTTTTTAAATTTGAAAATGAAGTTGGCCCTCTTACAAAATGTAGTAAAAGTCTTAAATAAAAACATTCTGTATTATTGGGATGAATAGTGTAAACTCTTCCCAAAGCTGAATCTCTTTTAACTCCAGGAAAATTTGGCACATCATGCCCTCGTTTTCTTCTTTGAAATTCTTTATTGTTCCATGTAAAATACGATGGAACTTCACAATATAGAAGCGTTCTTGCAAATTCATCACGTGTGCATAGCTCAAAGAAGGCTAGCAAAGTGGTTTTGGGTGTAATGCTTAATCTGTCAAGTAATTGTTGCGGATTATTGGGGTTAAAATATATCCGTTGACCATTCTCTAAATGAACAGCTAAGTGTGTAATAGCCGGAAAACGTTCATGTATGGGAAATGCAAAGATTCTCCATACCGCTTCTGAGCTACTTATATAACGGCCACTTTCGTACATATTAATTTCATTACGTTGGTCTTCAAGAGTAAATGATGCTTGATCACTGCCCTTGTTAACATATTTACAGATGTATTTAATAGACTTTACAGAACTACAATACTCAACATTTATGTGAGCTTCAAATGTTCTCAAAAGTACACAGTTGTAAGGCACAACCCAACGATTATCTATGCAATTACCATTTATATTAATTGCATTACCTCCATCTTCTATCGCTCTTCTACGATATAGAGGGTAACTATCTTTTCCAGTCACAGTTTCTTTAAGTAGTTGTCGAGGAAACCTTTTGGTACACTTTCCATTTTTCATGCATGGCGATTTATTATTAAATGCACCGCAAGGACCATGAATCATATTTGACTTAACAATGTTAAATAACAAAGGATCCTCATCTGCGTTTGGTATTTCGGCACAGATAATCTTATCGATTTTATCTGGTCTTACTTTATTTTCTAACCAAAGTAAAATATGAATATGTGGTAAGCCCCGCTTTTGCCATTCCACAGAGTACATGAAACGTTGCTCGCTTCCAAACAAAGAACCTTTTATCAATAGTGACATTAAAGCTTTAACTTTTAAATGAAAAACTCGAGCTATAATATCGTGACTATCATGTGGCTTTTGACGCGGTATCAAAACACCTTTGATGTCATTCCATTGTGGATTGCAGGTGAATGTTATGAAAAGATCTGGTCGCCCATAATGGCGAACATATGTCATAGCATCTTGAGTCTTTTCATGCATATATCGTGCAGAGCTTGTAAAAGAAGATGGTAAAATTACCATCTGACCAAGTTGAGCTGCTTCAACATCTTGTTGGCCTATTGCATCTTGTAGATGTATATAGCTATCTGCTCTGAGTTTCGCTTGATTGTAGCGAATATAATTTAACCTTTCTGTTTCAATTTTAGCATACATATCAACCAAAAATTGACTATAAAGGGAACGACAATAAATTCAATGATTTATCTCGGATTGACGAATCATTATTTTATAGCTGTAAAAGCTTAACGCAGATATCATTTTTTTTGGATCCTCCCTTTTTAATAATGGATTCCATTGTGGTATATCCACTGAATAGCCATCTTCGCCATAAGGAAATAGCAAAGGGTACTGTAAGGCATCGTATGATCGATGCACCTCACTAATGCGATGTAATTTATTATTATGGCTTTCAATAATAATATCGCGCTTTGCAAATTGCTGACCAACAATAACTATAGCTACTTCGCTTAATAGAGGTGCATTGTAAAGCCTTTTGTGTGCACCAGCGGGTGTTCGATCAGCATGTATAACCAATTTATAATCTTTAGTACTTGTTGGTATTTTATTGAGAGCCATTTTTAGATCTTTTACATAACGATTATGATGATGAAACATACATTGAAGATCCTTTACTACGCTTAAATCAACATTTGGAATATTTTTGCAACGTAGTTGAGCTTCCTTTTCATCATCACCAACAAAATAAATTTGAAGAAACTGCATTTCTTCATTTGGCAAAAGGTCGGACACTACCAATTAAGTGATACACTTGTCCTTGGACTTTAAAGGTTTACCAACTTTCATTTATAATTTTTGTACTTCCAAAAGAAGTCATTTGAAAGCAGCTGTTATACTTTCTTATACGATCAATGAAATGATCATGCTTGGGATGTCCACCAATTGCAACAGATACCCATAGGCTCATTTTTCCACTTTAAAGCATCACAATGTTTGCATATCAAATTCATACTACCAAGTTGAGTAATTTTATCTGACTTATAAGCTATTTCAAAATCATTGTTTAGGCCAGACATGGCTTTAACACTCCATGCACGCAAACGCCTTTCTTGACGTGCATTAGGATTATTAGCCTGATGTCGTCTCACTGCATCTCTATTAGCTTGAGGATTATCAGCCTGATGTCTTCTCTTTTCAGCTTTATGAGCTTCTGGATTATTAACCTGATATCTTTTTGATGCTTTTATGTGCTTACCCTTATTTTTTTAAAGATATTTCTCAACTATATGTTTTCGTACCGTTTGTGTTGTTTTGTCGGTGAACCGACTACGTCTTTTAACGGGATTTTTAACATTTTCAGTTATACATTCACTTGACGTATCGGTATCTTGAGTTAATACTTCCTCTAAAGGAATATAAACATCAAAATGTCCATTCATTAATTCGCCGGTAAAACGCAATTTTTTCACAGGATGCATATCATTTCCTAATGATAGATATAAGTTTCCATTTAGAAAAACTTGAAAATTTACAGCATAAATTTCTGCTGCTGCTTGAAGCTCACATGCAGTACCATAAGTATATTAATTTGACATAGTGCACTCATATTGTTCAGAAGAGCTATAACACTCTCCATTTATGTTCATGCTGAAGCAAGCAAAAGTTTCCCAGTTGGTAACGACATGGGTTACAATATGTTGGCGTATGGTGCCATGGAAGCCTTGCCTACCATATAAAAGGTAGGAAATAGATCTAAAAACGCAGGCTCCATCACCAATTATGGCAACAACTGAATGCGGCACCAAAACACCACTAATATCTAAAGTTTCAATAGACATATTTATACTCGATACCGAAGGTAAAGAGTATATTGAGGTTGTGCAATGTCCGTCATGGTGTCTGTCTGTCTGTATGAACGCAACTTTTTTCCACACCCTTCAAGCTAGAGACTTGAAACTTTCCAAATCTCTTTATCTATGGGATAGTAAATCAAAGTGTCAAGATGGGGGTTCTACGATAACTGGGGGCTGGCAAATCGATAAATTCGATAACTCAAAACCGATAAATCCACATATTTCGCACATCCTTACAGCTAGAACTACCAAATTTGGTAAGCAGACAGCTACTAGCAACCCCCAAAAAACTGCATCAAAAATTTTGGAGCCACGCCCCCATTCCGCCCCCAGCCCAGCCCCGAATTTTAAAGTCAAAAAGCCTATATCTCCCACAGTTTTTGAGCTATAGCCACCAAATTTGGTGCCAAGATAGGTGATGATGACCCCTCAAAAACTGCATCAAAAGATTGGATGACACGCCCACCAATACCGCCCTAGCCACCCCCATGTGCCCCAACGCTTCGTCAAAAACGGGAATGCGTGTATCTTCCAGAGTTGTGGAGCTAGAGCCTCGAAATTTGGTGGGAAGATAGCTGGTAACGACCCCCAAAAAACTGCATCAAAGTTTTGGAGCCACGCCCACCCACTCCGCCCCCAGCCCCCCCGCACTATGAAATCAGAAATGGCTATATCTCCCACAGTTTTTGAGCTAGAGCCACCAAATTTGGTGCCAAGATAGGTGATGATGACCCCCTAAAAACTGCATCAAAAGTTTGGATGCCACGCCCACCAATACTGCCCTAGCCGCCCCCATCCACCCCAACGCTTCGTCAAAAACGGGAATGCGTGTATCTTCCAGAGTTGTGGACTTAGAGCCACCAAATTTGGTAGGAAGATAGCTGGCAACGACCCCCAAAAATCTGCATCAAAGTTTTGGAGCCACGCCTATCCATTTCGCCCCCCTTTCACCACTTTTTACAATTTTCGAGCTAGAGTCACCAAATTTGGTATGAAGATAGCAATTGACATTCTACAAAGATCTGCATCACAAATTTGGATTCCACGCCCACCCATACCGCCCCCAGCCCCCCTTTCCCCACTTATTACAAATTTCGAGCTAGAGTCACCAAATTTGGTATGAAGATAGCAATTGACATTTCAGAAAGATCTGCATCAAAAATTTGGATGCTACGCCCACCCATACCGCCCCCAGCCCCCCTTACCCCACTTATTACAAATTTCGAGCTAGAGTCACCAAATTTGGTATGAAGATAGCAATTGACATTTCAGAAAGATCTGCATCAAAAATGTAGATGCCTCGCCCACCCATACCGCCCCCAGCCCCCCTTTCCCACTTATTACAAATTTCGAGCAATAGTCACCAAATTTGGTATGAAGATAGCAATTGACATTTCAGAAAGATCTGCCACAAAAATTTGGAAGCCACGCCCACACAAACCGCCCCCAGCCCCCCCTTCCCACACCTTTTAAAAATTTTGAGCTAGAGTCACCAAATTTGGTATGATGATAACAATTGACATTCCACAAAGATCTGCATCAAAAATTTGGATGCCACGCCCACCCAAACCGCCCCCAGCCCCCCCTTTCCCCTTCTATTACAAATTTTGAGCTAGAGTCACCAAATTTGGTATGAAGATAGCAATTGACATTTCACAAAGATCTGCAACAAAAATTTTGATGCCACAACTACCCATACCGCCCACAGCCCCCCCCCCTTTCCCCACCTTTTACAAACTTTGAGCTAGAGTCACCAAATTTGGAAGGAAGATAGCTGGTGGCATCCCCATCTGCATCGGAGAATCTTTAAGGCAGCGTAAACCCCTGCCGCATCCGTACCCCTTGCATTCAGGCCTCTTTTTACCGGTTTTAATTCTGGTATCGAGTATGCCGCAGTCGGTTGCGTCCGACTGCAACGTTTCCACTTGTTTAATTTGGCTGTGAGACAATTGACTTCACTGTAAAACGATTGTTACAACGTTACAGTGTTTATAGGTAAGTATAAAATTCAATAAAATTGAATATGCCAACTTATATTATTTTAATAGAATATTCAGACTGCTTAGTTTTATTTGATTTTTAAATGCACTTAAGCAGCGTCTATATAACTATTATATAATATGCAAAATAGAAGACAACTATATATAATGTTGCTTCAATAATTAAGTCTAAAATCGACGTATTATTTTTGTTTAAAAAAAAACATAGTGGCGCATAGTTAATTTTGGCTATGCCAAGACTATGATACCCTTCACACAGCCAAATCAATGCACCCCCCTCTTATGTTTCTGTGCAGTTGTTGGTAATTTTTCGCTAATATTTTTACTCTTGAGCGTCATTTACTTGTTCGTGTGCAACAACAACAATTTGACATGTAGGTACTTGAAAGTGCACGACAGAGACAACAATTGATAGTACGATAAGGTAAATTTGTATGGTGGCTATGTCGTAGAATGCTCCGATCGAAATGAAATTTCATAGTGAACAAACCCGACATGATCTAAGCAATCTGTGAAAGTTTCATCAAGATCGGTTCAGCAGTTTGGCCGCAAATCGTGTTGATATGGTAAATTTGTATGGTGGCTATGTCGTAGAATGCTCCGATCGGGATGAAATTTCATAGTGAACAAACCCGACATGATCTAAGCAATCTGTGAAAGTTTCATCAAGATCGGTTTAGCAGTTTGGCCGGAAATCGTGTTGATATGGTAAATTTATATGGTGGCTATATCGTAGAATGCTCCGATCGGGATGAAATTTCATAGTGAACAAACCCGACATGATCTAAGCAATCTGTGAAAGTTTCATCAAGATCGGTTCAGCAGTTTGGCCGGAAATCGTGTTGAAACAGACAGACGGACAGACGGACAGACTGACAGACGGACAGACGGACAGACGGACGGACAGACGGAAATCAATTCCTGAGCTCGTCCTGATCATTTTGATATATAGTTTATGGGGTCTCCCATCATTCCTTTAAGGTGTTACAGATTCATGACAAAGTCAATATACCCTGATTCACATGTGAAGGGTATAAAAACAACAAAACAAATTAACAACTTAACTTAAAGTAAGTATTATAAATAAATAAATACTTCATAATAAGTCAAAAATTGACTTCACTGAACAACGTTACAGCGTCTATACAAGGTATAGAGTTCAATAAAATTGAATATGCCAACTTATATTTTTTTAATAGAATATTCAGACTGCTTAGTTTTATTTGATTTTTAAATGCACTTAAGCAGCGTCTATATCTATATATATAAAAGAGTTTGTCCTAAGTGATTGTTGATATTGCCACAGCCTAAACGAAAAGAGCTACAAGGCTGAAATTTTCACACAATATTTTATGCAGGTTGAAAGTGAGCACTAAGAAAGGAATTTTTATTTGGACAACTCCTTCAAGTACCTGCCATACGATTTGGAGCACTTTTTACCCATTTTAAAAATCAAATTACAATTACAACAATTACCCATTCCACTACTGTCGCCAGATTGTCGAACAAGCTGAGAGCTCGATCGCGAGCGAGAATACAAAAACAAAACAATGGGCAATGACGCCTTTGAGTCCCGCAAGCAAAGTGTCAAAAAAAAGGTTCGTACACTTGCAAGAAGCGTTTGTTGTTGTTGTTGTTGGGCCCGCACTGCTACTTTTTGTTGGTGTGATTGATTTAAAAAAACAACAAACAACAAAACAAAACTTGGTGCGTCTAGAAAAATTACCCACACCAGAATATTTTATGGGGGTGGATTTGCCTACTTGCTGCTTATATAACTTAGACAAAACTAACTAACATTATTAATATGTTATTGATATGCAATTGCGAACAAGCATAGGGCGTTGACATAAGTGCGCGTGTTGCTCTTAAGATAATCAGGTAATTACAAATCTCGCTCCGATCATGTTCCTTTGATGTTGCTCATTTACGTTCACTCTCTATTTTATGTGCGCGCTTTGCATGTCAATCATAAAGTTTAATAACCCTAACTCCTCCGCACACACTAAATTAAAGCTAAAGGCAATATGCAATTCACTTAGCTGCAGCCTCTTAGATATGTTTTGCGTTAATTCAGTGCGTGCGAAGAAGGTAGCGTTACTACGCTCTTTGTTAGACTTGCGGAGCGCGCGCATACATTGTAAATGCATGCATACATTGTTGACTTCTGAAGCAAGCTAAAAGAAAGCAAAAAATGTTCACCAAATATATACCGTGCAAAAACAAACACACTAACAAATAGAAACTTAAGAAAATGTAATCTACATCAGCAGCAGTAGCATGCATTGCAAATAAAATCTTACAAAATTGATTGACTGAACCTCCCACATATACATATAATATATACATACATATAATTGGGTCAAAAATACTTCCATCTACCTGTTACATACATTTGCACAAAAGCAATATACCCTCTGGTCTGTAGATCAAATGGTCATTCGCCAAGCAATAGCGTTCTGTGTACACATCGAGAATAGGCAAATGCAAAGAAAATACAAGCTAAACACTTGCAAGTTGCTTCGAAATACAAAGCACAAAATTTTAATACCCTATGTTTTAAAATTTAATAAATAGCCATTGCTAACAATTTGTTTTCGGTATTTAATTAACAAAATAATTTTATTTTTATACAGATTGTTTTTATCAATTATTTAATGCCAATAAGAAAGGTAATATGTATTATGAATAATACATTTTTATATATTGCATTTATTAATTAATAAGTCAATTAAGTATATACCACCCTTTTTACTAAGCAGCCGCAGCAACAGCAGGAGCAAAAGCATCATAAACGGCAGCAAGCGAATGCAATGCAAAGTGCGGTACAACTAATCTTTGTCTCGCACTTCGCACACTTTGTGAAAAAAAATTCGCGACTCCGTTATTTCGTCATTTCTCTATCAGCTGTTTGTTTTTAAATGCTCTTTGTGCGCACGCTCTGCATGTCAAACATAAATCCTAATATCCCTTCCTCCTCCGCACTCTCTAAGCTAAGTTAAGCATAACTAAGAGTTTGCATTTAAGGGAATGACATTGCCTAATTTGTACCACCTACACCTAGCTCTTAAGTACAAGCGTTGTATGTAAGATCTCGGTGTGTGTTGTGTAGAGGAATAACTGTAATACTCTTTCCCACTTTATGTTTTTACATACAATGGTTAGGGAATTGGTTATGCATTTTAGTTTATATTTATTTTGAAGATAGAAAGTTACGTTTCGTTTCAGTTCATTTTTAAATATAGTTTGTATTAAAGGATAACATCGAAAGTTACTTTTTGGATCAGTGAGTTATTTATTTTTCTGATTTTCGTATTATTTATATAAAATTCATATAAAATACGTATTTTAATGATAAGTTATAAAAAATATTTAATTTAAAACATTAACGATCAACGTATTTTAATTTCTTTTGTGGTTTTTAAACACAAGAAAAATAAGTCGATTTTAGACTTAATAATAGAAGCAACATTATATATAGATGTCTTCTATTTTGCATATTATATAATAGCTATATAGACGCTGCTTAAGTGCATTTAAAAATCAAATAAAACAAGTAGAAACGTTGCAGTCGGACGCAACCGACTGCGGCATACTCGATACCAGTATTAAAACCGGTAAAAATAGGCCTGATTGCAAAGGGGTACGGATGCGGCAGGGGTGTACGCTGCCTTAAAGATTCTCCGATGCAGATGGGGATGCCACCAACTATTTTCCTTCCAAATTTGGTGACTCTAGCTCAAAGTTTGTAAAATGTAGGGAAAGGGGGGGGGGGGGGCGGTATGGGTAGTTGTGGCATCAAAATTTTTGTTGCAGATCTTTGTGAAATGTCAATTGCTATCTTCATACCAAATTTGGTGACTCTAGCTCGAAGTTTGTAAAAAGTGGGGAAAAGGGGGCTGGGGGCGGTATGGGTGGGCGTGGCATCCAGATTTTTGATGCAGATCTTTGTGAAATATCAATTGCTATCTTCATACCAAATTTGGTGACTCTAGCTCGAAAATTGTAAAAATTGGGGAAAGGGGGGCTGGGGGCGGTATGGGTGGGCGGGGAATCCAAATTTTTGATGCAGATCTTTCTGAAATGTCAATTGCTATCTTCATACCAAATTTGGTGACTCTAGCTCGAAAATTGTAAAAATTGGGGAAAGGGGGGCGAATTGGAGGGCGTGGCTCCAAAACTTTGATGCAGTTTTTTGGGGGTCGTTAACAGCTATCTTCCCACCAAATTTGGAGGCTCTAGCTCCACAACTCTGGAAGATACACGCATTCCCGTTTTTGACGAAGCGTTGGGGTGGATGGGGGCGGCTAGGGCAGTATCGGTGGGCGTGGCATCCAAACTTTTGGTGCGGTTTTTAGGGGGTCATCATCACCTATCTTGGCACCAAATTTGGTGGCTAAAGCTCAAAAACTGTGGGAGATATGGGCTATTTTGACTTTAAAATGCGGGGGGGCTGGGGGCGGAATGGGGGGGCGTGGCTCCAAAATTTTTGATGCAGTTTTTTGGGGGTTGCTAGTAGCTATCTTCTTACTAAATTTGGTACTTCTAGCTGTAAGGATGTGCGAAATATGTGGATTTATCGGTTTTGAGTTATCGAATTTATCGATTTGCCAGCCCCCCAGTTATCGTAGAACCCCCATCTTGACACTTTAATTTACTATCCCATAGATAAAGAGAATTGGAAAGTTTCAAGTCTCTAGCTTGAAGGGTGTGGAAAAAAATTGGACACATACAGACGGACAGACGGACAGACGGACAGACGGACGGACACCATGACGGACATTGCACAAACTCAATATACTCTTTACCTTCGGTATCGAGTATAACTAAGCAGTCTGAATATTCTATTAAAATAATATAAGTTGGCATATTCAATTTTATTGAATTTTATACTTACCTATAGACACTGTAACGTTGTAACAATCGTTTTACAGTGAAGTCAATTGTCTCACAGCCAAATTAAAATATGTCTATTGAAACTTTAGATATTAGTGGTGTTTTGGTGCCGCATTCAGTTGTTGCCATAATTGGTGATGGAGCCTGCCTTTTTAGATCTATTTCCTACCTTTTATATGGTAGGCAAGGCTTCCATGGCACCATACGCCAATATATTGTAACCCATGTCGTTAGGTTAGGTTAGGTTAGAGCGGTTACCAAGGAGGGATACCCCCTCGGCGCACTTAGGCCACACTCGGCCCATTGTGATGCCGCGAAAGGCTCTGAGACTCCTCTATCACTCTTGGTATGACTCCGCATCATGAGTCCATCCTGTGACTTGGATATACCTTGCTACATCTTTGGGTCTTTTACTCGCAAGTTCAGATAGATCTTCGAAGAAAAAGTCACCAAGGATTCTTTGCCTAGTTTTGCATAAGGCCGGACAGGTACAAAGAAGGTGAAGAACTGTTTCTTCTTCCTCCTCGTCTCTACAACTTCTGCAGAAGTCGTTGTGTGGGACCAATAATCTGGCTGCATGTGCCCCCACAAGCCAATGCCCAGTCATCACTCTGGTAACAATAGAGCACTTGTACCGGCTTAGGAGGCAGAGCTCATTTGATCTTTTCCGGCATCTGGTTGGCCAGGTTTGATGAGCAATACGTGAGTTGTGAGTGGAGAGTTGCCATACTCTGTTGGCTTCCATCTCGAAGAAATCTCTTAGGTTGAGTCTACAGGATGCCATAGGTATACCAATGCACTCTTTGTCTGGAAGGAGTTCCATGGTAGTTCCTAATCTGGCAAGTTCATCAGCGATGCAGTTGCCTCCTATGTCCCTATGTCCTGGGACCCATACTAGGCATATGCTAAACTGCTCTGCCATCTCGCTTAGAGATTTGCGACAGTTATGAACAGCCTTAGAGTTCGACGTGTACGACTCCAGCGATCTAATAGCTGCTTGGCTGTCTGTGAGGATATAGATTTTTCTGACATTACACCTATGTGGAATGTAACTTAGTGACTCCTGAATTGCTAGCACTTCTGCTTGGAAGACGCTACAGTGGTCAAGGAGTCGAAAAGCTTTGCGTAAGTTAAAATTGGCGCAGAAAATGCCGCCTCCTACTCTACCGTCCAGCTTTGAGCCGTCTGTAAAAATTTCTATGGCTTCCGCAGGTCTTGCGGGCAAGCCTTCTTCCCAGTTCTCTCTAGTTGGGATTAGGGTGGTAAAGGGAGTGTCTAAGTACACCTGTGGGATCTGATAATCCGTAATGTCTGGTATGAGTGGATTGTCTTTCAAGATACTTGAATGTCCAAGGTCCTGGCCTATCCACTGTTTGGCTTCCCTCATTCGGAGCGCTGACATAGTTGCTATTTTCCGCCCCATCATTTCGACAGGTAGGAAGTGCAGTATGGCATCAAGAGCGTTACCCGGGGTCGTACGTAAAGCTCTTGTTATGCAGAGCGCAGCAGTTCGCTGCACCCTTCCTAGTTTCCTGGTGACTGTTTTCTTGTCAAGTGCAGGCCACCAGACAGAAACACCATAGAATAAAATTGGTCTGACTACCGCAGTGTAGAGCCAATGGACAACTTGCGGAGTCATGCCCCATTTAAGTCCGATTGTCTTCCTACAGGCGTATAGAGCAACATGTGCCTTCCTTATACGCTCTTCAGTATTAAGATTCCACTTTAATTTCTTGTCTAGAATTAGACCTAGGTATCTTGCTGAGTCACTAAAGGACAGTTCAATCCCCTCTAGAGTTGGTGGCTGTAGAGACGGAATTTTGTATTTCCTCGTAAAGAGGACCAGCTCCGTTTTAGCAGGATTAACTCCTAATCCAGATCTTTTTGCCCAACCGGAAAGCCTAGCAAGGGCTTCCGTCATTCGGTCACATAACGTCTGCGGGAACTTGCCTGAGAAGGCTAGGGCAACGTCGTCTGCATAGGCTACCACTTTGCACCCTCCCCCATCCATGGACAGCAGCAGTTGGTTTACTGCTACGTTCCATAGAAGAGGAGAGAGGACTCCGCCTTGTGGGGTTCCACGATCAACGGATTTGGTGACAGTCACTGCCCCCAGTGCGGCCCTTACGATCCTGCATTGGAGCATCTGATCGATCAGGTGCACCGTCAGGGAGTCAACCCCCAAATCCGTCAGCGAGTCGGTGATAGTCCTAGGAGTGACGTTGTTGAAAGCTCCCTCTATGTCTAGGAACGCTACTAGCGTATAGTTTTCCCTATGTATAGACTTTTCAATGTATGCAGTAATTGCATGCAGTGCGGTCTCGGTAGACTTGCCCTTAGAATAGGCATGCTGAACTGGTGAGAGAAGCGATATGGGAATAGTGCTTCTCAAATGAAGACAAAGCAGCCTCTCCATCGTTTTCAGTAGAAAAGACGAGAGACTGATAGGTCGAAAATCTTTAGCTATTGTGTGCGAGGGTTTTCCGGCTTTTGGGATGAAAACTACTTTCGATTCCAGCCATCGCCCCGGGATTATACCACTTTTAAAAACCCTGGAGAATATGTTCTTAAGCCAATTTATGGCTAATTTCCCCGCGGATTGCAATTGGGCAGGAATGATATTGTCTATTCCTGGTGATTTATAGGGTTTGAAGCTCTTAATTGCCCGATGGATATTGCTTTCACTGAGCAATTGCAAGAGCTTCTGTGTCTCCCCGCTAACGTGCAGATCACAAGGTCTTGGCGATCTACTTCCCCCCGGAAAATGTGTGTCCAGGAGTAAGGTTAGTGATTCTTCACTCGATGATGTCCACTCATCGTTTGCATTCTTGATGAAACCAAGAGTCTGAGGAGTTTTACTTAGTAGCTTCCTTAGTCTGGCTGCTTCGGAAGTACTATCTATCTCTGAGCAGAAAGTTCTCCAAGAAGTTCGTTTTGATTTATGAAGCTCCTTTTTGAACACGGAGAGCCCTGCCTTGTAGTCAGCCCATGTCTGTTCGTCATTTTGAGCCTTTGCTTTATTGAAGAGTTTTCTGGCAGCTGCCCTCAACTCTCCGATTTGAGCAGTCCACCAAGGGGGTTTTTCTTCCTTTTTGGTCTGCTAATGGGACAAGATGCATTCAGGGCGTTTTCACACGCTTTGCTGAATTTTCTTATGAGAAAGGTCGTATACTCGACGGTATTTGGCCCTTCAGGTGGAGTTTCAGGGAGCAATCTTTGCAGAGAAGCAGCGTAATTCTTCCAATCAGTTCTTCTTAAGTTTCTGAACTGAGTTGGTTTGGGACTTTGGATCTGTAGTATGGTTTCAATATACCTGTGATCCGAGAAGGAGTGCTCATCCAGCACCCTCCAAGAGAGGATTTGATCCCATAAAGAGGCAGAGACAAGAGTAATATCTAGGACTTCCCTGCGGTTTTTGATAATAAAGGTCGGGTCCTTACCATTATTACAAATAAGCATGTTGGTATTGAGAAGGTAGTCAAAAATCAACTCACCCCTTACGTTTGTATCAGTGCTTCCCCACTGATGATGATGGGCATTTGCGTCGCAGCCCACTATTAGCCGAAGGCCTCCCAGCTCGCAGTCGGCGATCAGCTGGCGAAGCGACCGGTGCGGAGGGTCGCCCTTATGGTCGTGGGCGAAGTAGCTAGAGGCTAGTCGGATTGGTTCCGTCTCCAGCTCCAGACACGCTGCAGTGTTGTCTGCGTCGCTATACTTTGGGAGCAAAAATATGTTTAATTGTCTTTTTGCAAGTATGCAGGTTCTATATCTACCTTCGGTTCCAGCTACTAGTAGCTTGTGTTCTTGTGTCCTCAGTCCAGAAACCCTGCCACCACACACCCAGGGTTCCTGTATAAGGACTATGTCCACTGTACCCCTTTCCAGGTACAGCAGAAGAGCAGCCGATGCTGCCTTACTATGGTGTAGATTTATCTGAAGAAGTCTCAAGGACATTCTTCAAATTCTTCTCCACCACAGTAATGTCGGCATCTTCATCGTCCTCTACCTCTATGTCTCCCCCGCTGTGGCCTAGCCGGGAGAGATCTCGGGCTAGCTCTGATGTTTCAGAGGCATAACCTAATAGCTCCTCCTCATCCAGATCCTCGTCGTGGTCGATCTCCAGGTCCGGCTCTTGCACGACGGACTCGTTGGCCTTGTCCGAGCGATACACCTTAACAGCCACGGTTTTGAAGCCGTACTGTAAGGTGTCGCCGGACTTGGCGAGGTGCTCGACAGTCTTGTCGTTCAACACCAAGAGAATCTGGCGCCGTGGACCATCCGCCTTTTCCAATTTTGCCACCCGCCAGTCGTTTGACGGCAGCTGTGGGTTGCAAAATTGGAAGACCTTTAGGATCTCGGCCGGATCATCGGGTTTAGCCGATACCCATACTCGAGCCCTAGGCCTGCTGGGCACATCCTTCCAGTCCACAGCCTCCAACTTGGCCCCAGGGTAGACTTCACCCAGGGCAGAAATGGCCTCTTTGTAAATCTTGGCTGAGTGCATATCAGCACATGCCACCACCTTCACGCAACCTTGATGCCAGCCGGCATCTTGGCATACGGGCGGTGGTCCTCCATTTGCCAGCATGATCTGCAAAAAGGCTCCTTGCAGCTCGTTCTCCACCCACGGCCACTGGCTCCTCGGGATTTGGCCCCCCTCGCTGCCCTTATCCAGGACACCGAGAAGAACATTACCCCTCGTCACCTCGGCGTAGGATTTCGTCCCGAGCTGCTGGCGCGACCGCTTGGCTTGCGGTGCGCTACTAGCTTCCGGTAGCTGCCGCTTTGGCTTAGCGGCATCTGGCTCTTTCGCTGGAGCTGGGTGAAAATCGGGCAAAATTGATTTTGCCCACTCCACCAGCTGCGAACCTTCTGGCGATGTTTCTGTGCCAGACAGGTTCCGGGTCAAGATACCCGCAGCACGTCTCTTGTCGTTGTACGACGGCTTCTTAGGTCCGGGCATGCTCGGCTTTATCGAGATCGAGGCCCGGTTTGGGGTGGAGGCTGAGCCCGCCGCATGCATGCTCTGCGGAGCTCTAGCCGGAACCTTGTATCCAGGTCTCGCCCCACGACTCGGCTGCCTGTCCGGAACCTTACCGCGTGCACCTGGAATAGCAGTGCCCGCTGGCTTACCGGGCAGCGCAGAAGATGAGGGATTGCTAGTCCCATCCGACTTTGGGCGAGTGTCGGCCTCTATGTTTGTTGTTTTTATATTAGTATTAGAGTTCATATTGTTCCCACGAGTAATAGGGAAGGGGATCGTCACCCACGGCAGAGCCCATGTACCGCGGGAAGCCTGAATAAAACAGGGTGGGTCGGCTGTTCCCCCTGAGTCCGCATACTAGCGACCGAGCTTCCCCCCGGCCACGCAACCATCGGCGTATGCTGTTCCACCTTGGCTTGAGGTGATTTGGAGAGTTGTCTTCTCTCGCCCGACTACGATTTGCCAGCACTCATTGGCAGAGACATGACCTAACCAAGAGCCTGTTTCCAGCCGCCCTCGCGAGGAGAGTATAGTCGCACTTCCGCCAGTGCACTACAGATACGGCACGCAGCCTAGATACCAGTACAAGTACCGGCATTAGACACTGCCTGATCATCCCCCTGTAGCACCTGACGGCTGACGGCCAACCCATGTCGTTACCAACTGGGAAACTTTTGCTTGCTTCAGCATGAACAGAAATGGAGAGTGTTATAGCTCTTCTGAACAGTATGAGTGCAGTATGTCAAATTCATATACTTTTGGTACTGCATGTGAGCTTCAAGCAGCAGCAGAAATTTATGCTGTAAATTTTCAAGTTTTTCTAAATGGAAACTTATATCTATCATTAGGAAATGATATGCATCCTGTGAAAAAATTGCGTTTTACCGGCGAATTAATGAATGGACATTTTGATGTTTATATTCCTTTAGAGGAAGTATTAACTCAAGATACCGATACGTCAAGTGAATGTATAACTGAAAATGTTAAAAATCCCGTTAAAAGACGTAGTCGGTTCACCGACAAAACAACACAAACGGTACGAAAACATATAGTTGAAAAATATCTTTAAAAAAATAAGGGTAAGCACATAAAAGCAAAAAGATATCAGGTTAATAATCCAGAAGCTCATAAAGCTGCAAAGAGAAGACATCAGGCTGATAACCCTCAAGCTAATAGAGATGCAGTGAGACGACATCAGGCTAATAATCCTAATGCACGTCAAGAAAGGCGTTTGCGTGCATGGAGTGTTAAAGCCATATCTGGCCTAAACTATGATTTTGAAATAGCTTATAAGTCAGATAAAATTACTCAACTTGGTAGTATGAATTTGATATGCAAACATTGTGATGCTTTAAAGTGGAAAAATGAGCCTATGGGTATCTGTTGCAATTGGTGGACATCCCAAGCATGATCATTTCATTGATCGTATAAGAAAGTATAACAGCTGCTTTCAAATGACTTCTTTTGGTAGTACAAAAATTATAAATGAAAGTTGGTCAACCTTTAAAGTCCAAGGACAAGTGTATCACTTAATTGGTAGTGTCCGACCTTTGCCAAATGAAGAAATGCAGTTTCTTCAAATTTATTTTGTTGGTGATGATGAAAAGGAAGCTCAACTACGTTGCAAAAATATTCCAAATGTTGATTTAAGCGTAGTAAAGGATCTTCAATGTATGTTTCATCATCATAATCGTTATGTAAAAGACCTAAAAATGGCTCTCAATAAAATACCAATAAGTACTAAAGATTATAAATTGGTTATACATGCTGATCGAACACCCGCTGGTGCACACAAAAGGCTTTACAATGCACCTCTATTAAGCGAAGTAGCTATAGTTATTGTTGGTCAGCAATTTGCAAAGCGCGATATTATTATTGAAAGCTGTTGGAAAACTTAAAAAGTACTAGCGAATAAAGAACACTTGGTTATTTCAGTTATTATATTTATATGTTTTATTAAACTCTTTTTTGTCGCAACACCAATACCACATGCACAGTTCAAATGTATAGAATGGTAAAAGTGTGACCATTCTATGTATAGGAAGTAATACTAAATAAGTGTTGAGTAATGTTAATTTTGTATAGGAATAGGGGTATTCCAACACGCCCCCTCAAAAATAACTTTATTAGTAAAATTAAATAAATCATATTCATTAAAATTCATCATTCACTTATCCTAATGTGGTTGGTGTGCATTCTGGGATGTGCAATGTGATCCAGCATTCGCTGCAAGGATACGGGGAAAACCCAGTAAAACCCGATCAGATCACCTTAGAATATCTTAACATAAGATTGGATTCAGTAACTTCAGAGTCTAATAATATAATACATATTTTTTTTTTTTGTATAGTTTCAATAAAAATAAAATTGAATTAAATTCGTAAATTCGTTACTTGGCATAAAAAAAATTGTCAAAATTTAGCATCGATGTTTCAATCATCTTGGTGCAATCCCATCTTTCCTCTCAGCTCCATAAATCTTGCGGCCGGCAACGGTTTTGTAAAAATGTCAGCAAGCTGATTTTCTGTGGAAATATACTCAAGACAAATAATATTATTCTCCACTTGTTCTCTAGTAAAATGATATTTGATATCAATATGTTTAGATCTTTTATGACATGACGGGTTGTTTGCTATGCTGATACAGCCTTGGTTATCTTCATAAATTTTAATAGGCACCTCAAGTTTTATATTTACACTATTAAGAAGAGATTTCAGCCATAGAGCTTCTCTCACAGCTTCGAACAAGGCCATATATTCAGCTTCAGTTGAAGAGGCTGCCACTGAATTTTATCTTTTCGTGTTAGTAGCCTGTTGTACTTTTTCTATCAATTTCATTACCACCCCAATCAGAATCTACATAGCCAACTAGTGTATTTTCGTATGTTTCATTCTTATTGAAAATCAGATGCAGATCTTTGTGGAATGTCAGTTGCTATATTCATACCAAATTTGGTGACTCTAGCTAAAAGTTTGTAAAAAGTGGGGAAAGGGGGGCGAAATGGATAGGCGTGGCTCCAAAACTTTGATGCAGATTTTTGGGGGTCGTTGCCAGCTATCTTTTTACCAAATTTGGTGGCTCTAGCTCCACAATTCTGGAAGATACACGCATTCCCGTTTTTGAAGAAGCGTTGGGGTGGATGGGGGCGGCTAGGGCAGTATTGGTGGGCGTGGTATCTAAACTTTTGATGCAGTTTTTGGGGGGTCATCATCACCTATCTTGGCACCAAATTTGGTGGGTCTAGCTCAAAAACTGAGGGAGATATAGGCTTTTTTGACTTTAAAATGCGGGGGGGTTGGGGGTGGAAAGGGGGGCTTGGCTCCAAAATTTTTGATGCAGTTTTTTGGGGGTTGCTAATAGCTATCTTCTTACCAAATTTGGTAGTTCTAGCTGTAAGGATGTGCGAAATATGTGGATTTATCGGTTTTGAGTTATCGAATTTATCGATTTGCCATCCCCCCAGTTATCGTAGAACCCCCATCTTGACACTTTAATTTACTATCCCATAGATAAAGAGAATTGGAAAGTTTCAAGTCTCTAGCTTGAAGGGTGTGGAAAAAAATTGGACACATACAGACGGACAGACGGACAGACGGACGGACACCATGACGGACATTGCACAAACTCAATATACTCTTTACCTTCGGTATCGAGTATAAAAACAAACAACACAGAATTCTTCTTACCAACATACAAACACGCTCTTGACTGTTTATTTGGGGTATTTATTTCTCGTGGTTGTTGTTGAAGTCGTTTTACTTTTACCTTCTATACAATTGCCGTTTGTTCCTTTCCCCCACACAAAGTCTGAAGACGTTGGGTGCGTGTGGAGTGGTGTAGGGGCATGATCCAGGGTGCTTGTCTATTTAAATCGAAGAGAAATCAATTTTAGGATTCGCGTTTTATGCACAGGGCTTACATAAAATACGCCCATGAAGTGAGTTGCGTTATTCCTTCTTTTCTTTTCTCGTCATTAACAGGAGGGTGGAGTAGTAGAACACACGGGAAGGGGGAACGGAGCACAAAGGAGGCATAAAAGAGCGACTGGTTCCATGCTGATGTATTCACATAAGGTACTGAATGGTCAAGCACATTGTTGACAATTGAAATGCGGTGTGTGCGCTAGTTACCGATCTATCGGTATCCTACCTAGCCCCTCCACTCAAACCGCCCCGCACCCACATATGAAACGCATATGTCACAACAACACTTCAGCTCAGACCACCCTGTACCTACGCTGGACATTCCGCAATATGTATGCCAGATATATATTATATTGGACGTAGATGTACTAACGAACAGTACAGTCAAGTGGCCCAACGATACCAAGCACCGGCTTGTTAACGCGCGGACCCACGCACAAAGCGACCCACCTCCCGCCCATCCGACCGAGGGGCGCTCCGCTTATCGTGCGGTTACGATGATCGCGAACATGTAGACAAATGACACAAAACTAACTTTTTAATAGAGCAAGTAGGAGTGGCACTGTGTATTAAGTGGGAAAGATCGTTATAAATAGAACACAGAATACGAAAAGGGTTATGAAGAGCATAATTAGAATTACAAGTTTGAAGAGATATAGGTACAAAATTTCTAGTATTTCTAATAGGAACAGCAAAGTTAATTTGGTTAATTAATTCAGAAGAATCAATTTCACCATTAATTAATTTGTGAAAAAAGGAAAATGATAGCATTATTCTACGATCACTCAGAGAAGGAAGATCTATTAGTAAAAGTCTACTACGATAAGACGGCAAATTATTGTTAGTGTCCCAGTTAAGACCTCTAAGTGCGAAGAGCAGAAATTGTTTTTGTACCGATTCTATTTTATTCTGATGAATTTCGTATTTCGGAAACCATATACAAGATCCATATTCCAGAATCGGTCGAACAAGAGAAGTATACAGAGTTTTTGTTAAGTAGGGATCGTTAAACTCCTTCGACCAGCGCTTAATGAACCCCAAGACACCAGATGCTCGATTGGAAATTGAAGAAATATGCTTGTCAAACTTAAGCTTTGGGTCCATAACGATGCCCAAATCGTCAACCCATTCAATTCTATCTAGTGGTTTGTTGTCAAGAAAATATATATTAAAAAAGGGCAAATATCTAAAAAATGACATTACTTTACATTTACTGCAATTAAGATTTAAAAAATTTACTTTACACCACATTTGAAAGTTGTCTAAATCTCTTTGAAGCTGTTGAGCAGCAAGGGGAGTTGCAGCCGACGTGCATAATTTTACATCATCAGCGTACATCAAAACCCGAGAGAACTTTATAACTGATGGAAGATCGTTTATAAACAAAATAAATAACAAAGGACCAAGATGACTACCCTGTGGAACGCCTGAAGTGACCTGAACCGTCTTGGAAACGGACCCTTTAAATAAAACCCTCTGAGTTCTAAGAGTTAGGTAGTCTTTAATCCAAAGAACTAGAATATTTGAAAAGCCCAAGAGTTCTAGTTTATGTATAAGAAGACGATGATCTACAGAGTCGAAAGCCTTACTAAAATCAGTATAAATAACATCAGTCTGCAATTTGTCCTGAAAACCCTTGATAACAAATGAAGTAAATTCTAACAAGTTAGTGGTAGTAGATCTTTGTTTCATAAATCCGTGCTGGCACGGTGAAATAATAGATTTGCAACGGTGTTGAAGATGGAAGGTTATTAATTTTTCAAAAATCTTAGGAATAGCAGACAACTTGGAGATACCCCTATAATTTTGAACATTAGATTTGTTTCCTTTTTTATGGAGAGGAATAATAAATGACTCTTTCCAAATTTTTGGAAAGGAGCCTAACTCCAGGGACAAGTTAAACATTTTAAGCAACGGCTTTAAAAGACCATGAGCACAGTGTCTAAGCACGCAGCTTGGCAATCCGTCAGGTCCTGGGGAAAATATAGGTTTCAAACCATGTAGATTATTTAAAAGTGAGTTTTCAGTGATTTTCAGTCCAAAGATGCGATTCGAGCCATTAACCCGATAAGGGTAAGGCAAATCGACTTGAGATTGAAAAGAGCTATAAGTCGTTTGAAAAAATTGGGCAAATATATTTGCAATCTCCTGATCAGAATTGGCCTTCGTTTCCTCAAAAGAATACTTCCGCTGGGAGTGTCGATGACCTACGCTTCGCATTAACAAAATCAAAAAACCGCTTTGGATCCTGCTGAAACTGTAATCTACACCGAGTCAGGTAATTCTTATAACATTGGTTATTTAAGATATCAAAACTGGCACGAGCAATCAAGTATGCAGAATAGGCTACCGATGAGCCGTTTTTTCTAAATCTCTTGTAGAGTTTAGATTTACGATTTTTGAGAATTGTCAACTCTCGGGTAAACCACACAGGTTTGATAGACCTGTTTAGCTTACCAACCGGGACACAAAAATCAAATAAAGAATGTAAGGTATTTGGAGCCACGCCTATCCATTTCGCCACCCTTTCCCCACTTTTTACAAACTTTTAGCTAGAGTCACCAAATTTGGTATGAATATAGCAACTGACATTCCACAAAGATCTGCATCACAAATTGGAATGCCACGCCCACCCATACCGCCCCCAGCCCCCCTTCCCTATCATTTGACAAACTTTGAGCTTGGGTCACCAAATTTGGTATGAAGATAGCAATTGACATTCCACAAAGATCTGCATCAAAAATTTGGATGCCACGCCCACCCATACCGCCCCCAGCCCTCCCCCCTTTCCACACCTTTTAAAAACTTTGAGCTAGGGTCACCAAATTTGGTATGAAGATAGCAATTGACTTTCCACAAAGATCTGCATCAAAAGTTTGGATGCCACGCCCACCCATTACGCCCCCAGCCCCCCTTTCCCCACCTTTTACAAACTATGAGCTAGAGTCACCAAATTTGTAAGGAAGATAGCTTGTGGCATCCCCATCTGCATCGGAAAATCTTTAAGGCAGCGTACACCCCTGCCGCATCCGTACCCCCTCCGCAATCAGGCCTTTTTTTTACCGGTTTTAATACTGGTATCGAGTATGCCGCAGTCGGTTGCGTCCGACTGCAACGTTTCCACTTGTTTTTTTTATACTCGATACCGAAGGTAAAGAGTATATTGAGTTTGTGCAATGTCCGTCATGGTGTCCGTCCGTCTGTATGTGTCCAATTTTTTTCCACACCCTTCAAGCTAGAGACTTGAAACTTTCCAATTCTTTTTATCTATGGGATAGTAAATTAAAGTGTCAAGATGGGGGTTCTACGATAACTGGGGGGCTGGCAAATCGATAAATTCGATAACTCAAAACCGACAAATCCACATATTTCGCACATCCTTACAGCCAGAACTACCAAATTTGGTAAGAAGATAGCTACTAGCAACCCCCAAAAAACTGCATCAAAAATTTTGGAGCCACGCCCCCCATTCCGCCCCCAGCCCCCCCGAGTTTTAAAGTTAACCCTCAAGCACTTAAGAGTGCCTCAAGACACTTATCACATTATATTCTTTAAAAAAAAGTGGTTGGGTTTGATTTAAGCTAAATACTTTTGGCGGGTCCCTAAGATCGTGGCAATCATATGTTTAAAAGCTTTCAGAGCTTTTTGAAGCTTTAACGGTACTTTTACTTTGACTTGCACAGAACATATATTTTTCCGCTCGAAAAATTGTACGTGGAACGTGCCGCAGATTGCTGGTTTTATTAAAGTGTTAAGACTTATATATAAGTAATCTGTATTTTTTTCCGTTAAAGGTATGTTTATTCTTAGTCAAAATCAAGTTTCACATTTGTGAATCTATAAAAGTTGTGCGTTAGAGCAGTGAAATAGCGATAAGTGCTTTGAGACACTCTTGGGCCGTTGGGCGTACTTTTTGCCGAAAATATTTCACATCGACAAGGCGTTTTTACATGGCAAGTTTTGTTTAGTGCATAATTTTTCTTTACAGAAATTGAGTTTGAAAAGAAAAAATGTCTCATTCAATGCAAAAACGCTACAAATTGTCGGATTTGACGGATGAACAACTTTTGGACATGTTCGATTCTGTCAATACCGACGATGAATTGTCAAACGTTTCAAGTGACGAGGATGGTGACGACTTAAATTTGGAAAATGCACTAAACGCAGCACTGAACGACGCTTCGGCTGTGGACTTGACCCTTGACATTAACTTGGACACTGTCGAAAATGTTGAAACTACGCTGGAGGAGCCTACTCAGAAAACATTAAAAAGAACTCGATCGTTCTTGCCATCATTTGAACATGGAGCACCTATACTTTTGCCGTCTTCTGGTGGCTTCAATGGTTTGGGTAAGCGGCGCTAAACCGTAAAATGATATTCAACTTATTTATTTATTTGTATAGGCATTGAATCAATTTTGAAAGATCGAATCAAAATTATATGGCGAAAGCAATCGATGCAGATGCATATCAATGACATAGCCTTTCAGGGAGACTCAAAGCTGCCAGCTTATATAATGGATCTCGAAACTCCATTAAAGATCTTTTGTTGCTTTTTCGATACAAATATCATGAATATGATTGTGGAGGAGACTATTCGCGCAGCTTTCACAGCTAACATTGCTAATCAATTCAAAACGACCATTGACGAAATGTATAATTACATTGGGATATTGATATATATGTCAATATATCGTTACCCGAATTTGAAAAGCTACTGGGGAAGAAATGCGTTTGATCCCATACGATACTGCATGACACGAAGCAAATTCGAACTGATTAAACAATATTTCTCAATGCGTGACGAAAGCAAACGTATCAAAAGGCCGAACCTGGATATGATCCCCTGTTCCGTATGCGTGACTTTGTAGACTATCTTAACCAAAGGTTTGACTCCATCCCAAAGCAATCACGTCTTTGTCTCGACGAACAGATGTGTAGCACGAAAATGAAGCACCACCTGCGGCAATATATGCATAATAAGCCCCACAAATGGGGTATAAAGTTATTCGTACTGTGCGATTCTTTTGGATACGCTTACCGCTTTGAGGTCTACACTGGCGCAGGTGATAATGTAATCCTGCCTGGTCACCCAGATCTTGGTGCTGCGGCTAACATTGTTGTACGTTTAACAAATATGGTAAATACTTTCAAGCACCACATAATTTATTTCGACAATTTTTACACGTCATTACCTTTGATGGTCTATCTGCGTGCCAGAGGTATTTATAGCCTTGGCACTGTGCGTGAAAATCGTATACCGAATTGTAAGCTGCCCAATGATAATTCCATTAAAAAGGAGACTAGAGGATTTTCGGATGAGTATGTGGGCACATCTTATGGTGTCCAATTAAGCAATGTGTTGTGGAAAGACAACAAAGCCGTCCGCTTGATGTCCACCTATGTTGGAGTCAAGCCATTTATAACGAACAGTTCGCATGATGGAGTATCAAAGATTGCTAGATACGAAAGAAAATCTAAGCAGTACTTAGACATTGATTGTCCGCAAGTTATTCGCGAATACAACGCCCATATGGGCGGCGTAGATCTAATGGATGGACTCATGGGCCGTTACCACATTAGGAGCCAAAACTCAGGATTGCGCCACTCGAATATTTTATCATTGTATTGATATGGCAGCAACAAACGCTTATATTTTATATAAGCGTATATTCAAAGAAAAACAGGAAACTGGAAAAGCGAGCAAGACGCTCGAACTCCCGAATTTCAGAAGCGATTGCAGCTGGATTGGTAGCACTTAAAAACAAGCAAATGCAAGGTCGCCCACGCAGTGCCTCAATGGACAACGCGGTCTCCATCCTGTCAGCGACCTTCACCGGGTCGATCTCCATTATCTAACCCTTCCAACCAGCTTTAAAGCGTGGTGAAAAATGTAAACATCCCATTTCAGATTTGCGGCATGACCAGCTTAATCATTTTCCTCATTGGTTGGGTCGAGATAGTGGGCGAAAGTGGTGCAAACACTGCAAAACTTCACAAACTCAGTGTATATGCTCAAAATGTAATTTGCACTTATGCTGCACAGCTAACAAAAATTGTTTTTACGAATATCACAATAAAACATAATTTCTTTCTCAGTTACGCAATAACGATTTTTTTCGCTTGAAGTCCCAAAAGTGCCTTGAGGCACTTATTCATTCTTTCTCACCTTACAGGTAAACGAAAGCTTCTACACAATTTCTGAAGTCATTTTTGAACTCAGTGACAACAATATTACTTAAAAAAAATTATTCGACAACATTTGTTTAAGTATTTTAGAAAGTAGTCTTAGAGGGTTAAAAAAGCCTATATCTCCCACAGTTTTTGAGCTATATCCACCAAATTTGGTGCCAAGATAGGTGATGATGACCCCCAAAAACTGCATCAAAAGTTTGGATGCCACGCCCACCAATACTGCCCTAGCCGCCCCCATCCGCCCCAACGCTTCGTCAAAAACGGGAATGCGTGTATCTTCTAGAATTGTGATGCCAGAGCCACCAAATTTGGTGGGAAGATAGCTGTTAACGACCCCCAAAAATCTGCATCAAAGTTTTGAAGCCTCGCCCACTCATTCCGCCCCCAGCTCCCCCGCATTAAGAAATCAGAAATGGCTATATCTCTCACAGTTTTTTGAGCTAGACCCACCAAATTTGGTGCCAAGAAAGGTGATAATGACCCCCCAAAAACTGCATCAAAAGATTGGATGCCACGCCCACCGACACTGCTTCGTCAAAAACGGGAATGCGTGTATCTTCCAGAGTTGTGGAGCTAGAGCCTCCAAATTCGGTGGGAAGATAGCTGGCAACGACCCCCAAAAATCTGCATCAAAGTTTTGGAGCCACGCCCACCTATTTCGCCTCCCTTTCCCCACCTTTTACAAAATTTTAGCTAGAGTCACCAAATTTGGTATGAAGATAGCAACTGACTTTCCACAAAGATCTGCATCACAAATTTGGATGCCACGCCATTCCATACCGCCCCCAGCCCCACTTTCCCCACTTTTTACAAACTTTGAGCTAGAGTCACCAAATTTGGTATGAAGATAGCAATTGACATTCCACAAAGATCTGCATCAAAAATTTGGATGCCACGCCCACCCATACCGCCCCCAACCCCCTTTCCAAATTTTTACAAATTTCGATCTAGAGTCACCAAATTTGGTATGAAGATAGAAATTGATATTTCTCAAAGATCTGCATCAAAAATTTGGATGCCACGCCCACCCATACCGCCCCAGCCCCCCTTTCCACACTTTTTAAAAACTTTGAGCTAGGGTCAACAAATTTGGTATGAAGATAGCAATTGATATTCCGCAAAGATCTGCATCAAAAATTTGGATGCCACGCCCACCCATACCGCCCCTAGCCCCCTTTCCACACTTTTACAAACTTTGAGCTAGAGTCACAAATTTTGGTATGAGGATAGCAATTGACATACCAGATAGATCTGCATCATAAATCTGGAAGCCACGTCCACCCATACCACCCCCAGCCCCCCTTTCCCCACTTTTTACAAACTTCGAGCTAGATTCACCAAATTTGGTTTGAAGATAGCAATTGACATTTCACAGAGATCTGCATCAAAAATTTTGATGCCACAACTACCCATACCGCCCCCAGCCCCCCCTTTCCCCACCTTTTACAAATTTTGAGCTAGAGTCACCAAATTTGTAAGGAAGATAGCTCGTGGCATCCCCATCTGCATCGGAAAATCTTTAAGGCAGCGTACAACCCTCCCGCATCCGTACCCCCCTGCAATCAGGCCTCTTTTTACCGGTTTTTAATACTGGTATCGAGTATGCCGCAGTCGGTTGCGTCCGACTGCAACGTTTCCACTTGTTTAGCAGGGGATTGATAAGGGGGATTTGACGCAATGAGGGTGCTGTTGCTAAGGCTGGCATTGACATCGTCCAAAAAAATTGCCACCACAAACCTACAAAAAATATAAAAACAACAACAACAGCAACAAAAAGAAGTGTGACAGAGCTAATTTAACGGCGCCTGCTATTTTGGTTCTCCATATTTGATAGCACAACCAGCCAGCCATATTGTGTGTATGCGCGGCTAGCCAGCGATTTTGTATCGAGCAGCGACTTATTCGGTTGCTGTGCCCCCATTTTTATACTCGATACCGAAGGTAAAGAGTATATTGGGTTTGTGCAATGTCCGTCATGGTGTCCGTCCGTCTGTCCGTCTGTCCGTCCGTATGTTCGCCACTTTTTTCCACACCCTTCAAGCTAGAGACTTGAAACTTTCCAATTCTCTTTATCTATGGGATAGTAAATTAAAGTGACAAGATGGGGGTTGTACGATAACTGGGGGGCTGGCAAATCGATAAATTCGATAACTCAAAACCGATAAATCCACATATTAAACACAGCCACCAAATTTAGTGCAAAGATAGGTGATGATGACCCCCCAAAAAACTGCATCAAAAGTTTGGATGCCACGCCCACAGATACTGCCCTAGCCGCCCCCATCCACCCCAACGCTTCGTCAAAAACGGGAATGCGTGTATCTTCCAGAGTTGTAGAGCTAGAGTCTCTAAATTTGGTAGGAAGATAGCTGGTAACGACCCCCAAAAAACTGCATCAAAGTTTTGGAGCCACGCCCACCCATTCCGCCCCAGCCCCCCGCAATTTGAAATCAGAAATTGATATATCTCCCACAGTTTTTGAGCAATAGCCACTAAATTTGGTGGCAAGATAGGTGATGATGACCCCCAAAAAACTGCAGCAAAAGTTTGGATGCCATGCCCACCAATACTGCCCAAGCCGCCCCCATCCACCCCAACGCTTCGTCAAGAACGGGAATGCGTGTATCTTCCAGAGTTGTGGAGCTAGAGCCACCAAATTTGGTAGGAAGATAGCTGGCATTGACCCCCAAAATCTGCATCAAAGTTTTGGAGCCACGCCCACCCATACCGCCCTAGCCCCCTTTCACCACCTTTTACAAAATTTTAGCTAGAGTCACAAAATTTGGTATGAAGATAGCAAATGACATCCCACATAGATCTGCAGCAAAAATTTGGATGCCACACCCACCCATACCGCCCCCAGCCCCCCTTTTCCCACTTTCTACAATTTTCGAGCTAGAGTCACCAAATTTGGTATGAAGATAGCAATTGAGATTCCACAAAGATCTGCATCACAAATTTGGATGCCACGCCCACCCATACCACCCCCAGCCCCTAGCCCCCCTCTCCCCTCATTTTACAAACTTCGAGCTAGAGTCACCAAATTTGGTATGAAGATAGCAATTGACATTTTACAAAGATCTGCATCAAAAATTTGGATGCCACGCCCACCAATACCGCCCCCAGCCCCTCTTTCCCCACATTTTACTAACTTTGAGCTAGAGTCACCAAATTTGGTATGAAGATAGCTATTAACATTCCACAAAGATCTGCAGCAAAATTTGGATGCCACGCCTACCTATACCGCCCCAGCCCCCCTTTCCCCACCTTTTACAAATTTCGAGCTAGAATCACCAAATTTGGTATGAAGATAGCAATTGACATTCCACAAAGATCTGCATCACAAATCTGGATGCCACGCCCACCCATACCGCCCCCAGCCCCCCTTTACCAACAAACTTACAAATTTCGAGCTAGAGTCATCAAATTTGTAAGGAAGATAGCTTGTGGCATCCCCATCTGCATCGGAAAATCTTTTAGGCAGTGTACACCTCTGCCGCTTTCGTACCCCTCTGCAGTCAGGCCTCTTTTAACCGGTTTTAATACTGGTATCGAGTACGCCGCAGTCGGTTGCGTCCGACTGCAACGTTTCCACTTGTTTTCCTTGTATTCTTTATATGCTCGTATTTTATTGCTTATCTATCCTATGGCCTCGACCTTGCAGCAAGGCAAATGAGCAAATTAATACCAACATACATATACATATATATAAATATATGCAGTTTTTGTGGTAGCCAGGCATTGAATTGATTTTTGATTTTTGTTTCAGCTAGCAACAAAAATGTTGTAGCAAAGTCAGCAAGAGAAGTGGCTGGCGAATCACTCACGAAACACGAGAAACGCACGAAATGCGCTCTCAGAGCGCGTGGTAGTTTCGCCAGCCAGTTCCAACTAGTGGTTGGACTATCGGTCGTTGGCGACTCCATTTAGTAAATTCTTGTTGATAATAGATAGTAAACACGAGAAACGCACGAAATGCGCTCTCAGAGCGCGTGGTAGTTTCGCCAGCCAGTTCCAACTAGTGGTTGGACTATCGGTCGTTGGCGACTCTATTTAGTAAATTCTTGTTGATTATAGATAGTAAATAGATGTTTTGTGTTTTCTGTTTGATATGTATCGTTCTATTCCACCGTTTCACTGAGTTTGTTATCGTTTTGCTTATGTTACATCTCCAGCTAGAAGAATCATCTCTAGTTTCACCGCTTTCCGCAATAACTCAAATAAGCAGTGCTAGTGTAAAAACCACATTATTCAACGCATCATGTTATAATCAGAATATGCAATCAATGTCGATCAGTATTAATCTATTATTTAAAAACCAACAAAGTGCTGAGCCGCTCCCCTTTGGCCTAAGCCACTGCTCACGCTGGCATTGCGTGGAGTCCACGCCGTGGAGGTGTATGTATGTATGTGTATGCGCTCGTGTGTGAACATAAATAATCGCATTTCCGATTTTCGATTTGTGATTAGCGTGCGATAAAATTGTTCAGATTCTTTTTATACTCGATACCGAAGGTAAAGAGTATATTGGTTTTGTGCACTGTCCGTCATGGTGTCTGTCCGTCTGTCCGTCCGTATGTGTGCAAGTTTTTTCCACACCCTTCAAGCTAGAGACTTGAAACTTTCCAATTCTCTTTATCTATGGGATAGTAAATTAAAGTGTCAAGATGGGGGTTCTGCGATAACTGGGGGAAATGGCAAATCGATAGATTCGATAACTCAAAACCGATAAATCCACATATTTCGCACATCCTTACAGCTAGAACTACCAAATTTGGTAAGAAGATAGCTACTAGCAACCCCCAAAGAACTGCATCAAAAATTTTGGAGCCACGCCCCCCAATCCGCCCCAAGCCCCCCCCCCGCATTTTAAAGTCAAAAACGCCTATATCTCCCACAGTTTTTGAGCTATAGCCACCAAATTTGGTGCCAAGATAGGTGATGATGACCCCCTAAAAACTGCATCAAAAGTTTGGATGCCACGCCTACCGATACTGCCCTAGCCGCCCCCATCCACCCCAACGCTTCGTCAAAAACGGGAATGCGTGCATCTTCCAGAGTTGTGGAGCTAGAGCCTCCAAATTTGGTGGGAAGATAGCTGGTAACGACCCCCAAAAAACTGCATCAAAATTTTGGAGCCACGCCCACCCATTACGCCCCCAGCCCCCCCGCATTTTTAAATTAGAAATGGCTATATCTCCCACAGTTTTTGAGCTAGAGCCACCAAATTTGGTGCCAAGATAAGTGATGATGACCCCCTAAAAACTGCATCAAAAGTTTGGATGCCACGCCCACCAATACTGCCCTAGCCGCCCCCATCCACCCCAACACTTCGTCAAAAACGGGAATGCGTGTATCTTCCAGAGTTGTGGAGCTAGGAATATAGCTGGCAACGACCCCCAAAAATCTGCATCAAAGTTTTGGAGCCACGACATTTTCGAGCTAGAGTCACCAAATTTGGTATGAAGATAACAATTGACATTCCACAAAGATCTGCATCACAAGTTTGGATGCCACGCCCACCCATACCGCCCCCAGCCCCCCCCTTTCCCCACTTATTACAAATTTCGAGCTAGAGTCACCAAATTTGGTAAGAAGATAGCAATTGACATTCCACAAAGATCTGCAGCAAAAATTTGGATGCCACGCCCACCCATACCGCCCTCAGCCCTCCTTTCCCCACCTGTTACAAACTTCGAGCTAGAGTCACCAAATTTGGTATGAAGATAGCAATTGACATTTCACAAAGATCTGCATCAAAAATTTTGATGCCACAACTACCCATACCGCCCCAGCCCCCTCCCCCCTTTCCCTTCCTTTTTACAAACTTTGAGCTAGAGTCACCAAATTTGGGAGGAATATAGCTGGTGGCATCCCCATTTGCAGCGGAGAATCTTTAAAGCAATCAGGCCTCTTTTTACCGGTTTTAATACTGGTATCGAGTATGCCGCAGTCGGTTGCGTCCGACTGCAACGTTTCCACTTGTTTTATTTCTACTAAGCGATTGCGGCATTTTTATACTCGATACCGAAGGTAAAGAGTATATTGGTTTTGTGCAATGTCCGTCATGGTGTCTGTCCGTCTCTCCGTCCGTATGTGTGCAAGTTTTTTCCACACCCTTCAAGCTAGAGACTTGAAACTTTCCAATTCTCTTTATCTATGGGATAGTAAATTAAAGTGTCAAGATGGTAGTTCTACGATAACTGGGGGGCTGGCAAGTCGATAAATTCGATAACCCAAAACCGATAAATCCACATATTTCGCACATCCTTACAGCTAGAACTACCAAATTTGGTAAGAAGATAGCTACTAGCAACCCCCAAAAAACTGCATCAAAAACTTTGGAGCCACGCCCCCCATTCCACCCCAGCTCCCCAGCATTTTAAAGTCAAAAAAGCCTATATCTCCCACAGTTTTTGAGCTATAGCCACCAAATTTAGTGCAAAGATAGGTGATGATGACCCCCCAAAAAACTGCATCAAAAGTTTGGATGCCACGCCCACAGATACTGCCCTAGCCGCCCCCATCCACCCCAACGCTTCGTCAAAAACGGGAATGCGTGTATCTTCCAGAGTTGTAGAGCTAGAGTCTCTAAATTTGGTAGGAAGATAGCTGGTAACGACCCCCAAAAAACTGCATCAAAGTTTTGGAGCCACGCCCACCCATTCCGCCCCAGCCCCCCGCAATTTGAAATCAGAAATGGATATATCTCCCACAGTTTTTGAGCTATAGCCACTAAATTTGGTGGCAAGATAGGTGATGATGACCCCCAAAAAACTGCAGCAAAAGTTTGGATGCCATGCCCACCAATACTGCCCAAGCCGCCCCCATCCACCCCAACGCTTCGTCAAGAACGGGAATGCGTGTATCTTCCAGAGTTGTGGAGCTAGAGCCACCAAATTTGGTAGGAAGATAGCTGGCATTGACCCCCAAAAATCTGCATCAAAGTTTTGGAGCCACGCCCACCCATACCGCCCTAGCCCCCCTTTCACCACCTTTTACAAAATTTTAGCTAGAGTCACAAAATTTGGTATGAAGATAGCAAATGACATCCCACATAGATCTGCAGCAAAAATTTGGATGCCACACCCACCCATACCGCCCCCAGCCCCCCTTTTCCCACTTTCTACAATTTTCGAGCTAGAGTCACCAAATTTGGTATGAAGATAGCAATTGACATTCCACAAAGATCTGCATCACAAATTTGGATGCCACGCCCACCCATACCACCCCCAGCCCCTAGCCCCCTCTCCCCTCATTTTACAAACTTCGAGCTAGAGTCACCAAATTTGGTATGAAGATAGCAATTGACATTTTACAAAGATCTGCATCAAAAATTTGGATGCCACGCCCACCCATAAGGCCTTAGCCCCCCTTTCCCCACATTTTACTAACTTTGAGCTAGAGTCACCAAATTTGGTATGAAGATAGCTACTAACATTCCACAAAGATCTGCAGCAAAATTTGGATGCCACGCCTACCTATACCGCCCCAGCCCCCCTTTCCCCACCTTTTACAAATTTCGAGCTAGAATCACCAAATTTGGTATGAAGATAGCAATTGACATTCCACAAAGATCTGCATCACAAATCTGGATGCCACGCCCACCCATACCGCCCCCAGCCCCCCTTTACCAACAAACTTACAAATTTTGAGCTAGAGTCATCAAATTTGTAAGGAAGATAGCTTGTGGCATCCCCATCTGCATCGGAAAATCTTTTAGGCAGTGTACACCTCTGCCGCATCCGTACCCCTCTGCAGTCAGGCCTCTTTTAACCGGTTTTAATACTGGTATCGAGTACGCCGCAGTCGGTTGCGTCCGACTGCAACGTTTCCACTTGTTTTCCTTGTATTCTTTATATGCTCGTATTTTATTGCTTATCTATCCTATGGCCTCGACCTTGCAGCAAGGCAAATGAGCAAATTAATACCAACATACATATACATATATATAAATATATGCAGTTTTTGTGGTAGCCAGGCATTGAATTGATTTTTGATTTTTGTTTCAGCTAGCAACAAAAATGTTGTAGCAAAGTCAGCAAGAGAAGTGGCTGGCGAATCACTCACGAAACACGAGAAACGCACGAAATGCGCTCTCAGAGCGCGTGGTAGTTTCGCCAGCCAGTTCCAACTAGTGGTTGGACTATCGGTCGTTGGCGACTCCATTTAGTAAATTCTTGTTGATAATAGATAGTAAACACGAGAAACGCACGAAATGCGCTCTCAGAGCGCGTGGTAGTTTCGCCAGCCAGTTCCAACTAGTGGTTGGACTATCGGTCGTTGGCGACTCTATTTAGTAAATTCTTGTTGATTATAGATAGTAAATAGATGTTTTGTGTTTTCTGTTTGATATGTATCGTTCTATTCCACCGTTTCACTGAGTTTGTTATCGTTTTGCTTATGATACATCTCCAGCTAGAAGAATCATCTCTAGTTTCACCGCTTTCCGCAATAACTCAAATAAGCAGTGCTAGTGTAAAAACCACATTATTCAACGCATCATGTTATAATCAGAATATGCAATCAATGTCGATCAGTATTAATCTATTATTTAAAAACCAACAAAGTGCTGAGCCGCTCCCCTTTGGCCTAAGCCACTGCTCACGCTGGCATTGCGTGGAGTCCACGCCGTGGAGGTGTATGTATGTATGTGTATGCGCTCGTGTGTGAACATAAATAATCGCATTTCCGATTTTCGATTTGTGATTAGCTTGCGATAAAATTGTTCAGATTCTTTTTATACTCGATACCGAAGGTAAAGAGTATATTGGTTTTGTGCACTGTCCGTCATGGTGTCTGTCCGTCTGTCCGTCCGTATGTGTGCAAGTTTTTTCCACACCCTTCAAGCTAGAGACTTGAAACTTTCCAATTCTCTTTATCTATGGGATAGTAAATTAAAGTGTCAAGATGGGGGTTTTACGATAACTGGGGGAAATGGCAAATCGATAGATTCGATAACTCAAAACCGATAAATCCACATATTTCGCACATCCTTACAGCTAGAACTACCAAATTTGGTAAGAAGATAGCTACTAGCAACCCCCAAAAATCTGCACCAAGCAAGTTTTTGAGCCACGCCCACCCATTCCGCCCCCAGCCCCCCTGCATTTTGAAATCAGAAATGGCTATGTCTCCCACAGTTTTTGAGCTATAGCCACCAAATTTGGTGCCAAGATAGGTGATGATGACCCCCTAAAAACTGCATCAAAAGTTTGGATGCCACGCCTACCGATACTGCCCTAGCCGCCCCCATCCACCCCAACGCTTCGTCAAAAACGGGAATGCGTGCATCTTCCAGAGTTGTGGAGCTAGAGCCTCCAAATTTGGTGGGAAGATAGCTGGTAACGACCCCCAACTGCATCAAAATTTTGGAGCCACGCCCACCCATTACGCCCCCAGCCCCCCGCATTTTTAAATTAGAAATGGCTATATCTCCCACAGTTTTGAGCTAGAGCCACCAAATTTGGTGCCAAGATAAGTGATGATGACCCCCTAAAAACTGCATCAAAAGTTTGGATGCCACGCCCCCCAATACTGCCCTAGCCGCCCCCATCCACCCCAACACTTCGTCAAAAACGGGAATGCGTGTATCTTCCAGAGTTGTGGAGCTAGGAAGATAGCTGGCAACGACCCCCAAAAATCTGCATCAAAGTTTTGGAGCCACGACATTTTCGAGCTAGAGTCACCAAATTTGGTATGAAGATAGCAATTGACATTCCACAAAGATCTGCATCACAAGTTTGGATGCCACGCCCACCCATACCGCCCCCAGCCCCCCTTTCCCCACTTATTACAAATTTCGAGCTAGAGTCACCAAATTTGGTAAGAAGATAGCAATTGACATTCCACAAAGATCTGCAGCAAAAATTTGGATGCCACGCCCACCCATACCGCCCTCAGCCCTCCTTTCCCCACCTGTTACAAACTTCGAGCTAGAGTCACCAAATTTGGTATGAAGATAGCAATTGACATTTCACAAAGATCTGCATCAAAAATTTTGATGCCACAACTACCCATACCGCCCCAGCCCCCTCCCCCCCTTTCCCTTCCTTTTTACAAAATTTGAGCTAGAGTCACCAAATTTGGGAGGAATATAGCTGGTGGCATCCCCATTTGCAGCGGAGAATCTTTAAAGCAATCAGGCCTCTTTTTACCGGTTTTAATACTGGTATCGAGTATGCCGCAGTCGGTTGCGTCCGACTGCAACGTTTCCACTTGTTTTATTTCTACTAAGCGATTGCGGCATTTTTATACTCGATACCGAAGGTAAAGAGTATATTGGTTTTGTGCAATGTCCGTCATGGTGTCTGTCCGTCTCTCCGTCCGTATGTGTGCAAGTTTTTTCCACACCCTTCAAGCTAGAGACTTGAAACTTTCCAATTCTCTTTATCTATGGGATAGTAAATTAAAGTGTCAAGATGGTGGTTCTACGATATTTGGGGGGCTGGCAAGTCGATAAATTCGATAACCCAAAACCGATAAATCCACATATTTCGCACATCCTTACAGCTAGAACTACCAAATTTGGTAAGAAAATATCTACTAGCAACCCCCAAAAAACTGCATCAAAAACTTTGGAGCCACGCCCCCCATTCCGCCCCAGCTCCACCGCATTTTAAAGTCAAAAAAGCCTATATCTCCCACAGTTTTTGAGCTATAGCCACCAAATTTGATGCCAAGATAGGTGATGATGACCCCCCTAAAAACTGCACCAAAAGTTTGGATGCCACGCCCACGCCCCCATCCACCCTAATGCTTCGTCAAAAACGGGAATGCGTGTATCTTCCAGAGTTGTGGAGCTAGAGCCTCCAAATTTGGTGGAAAGATAGCTGCTAACGACCCCCAAAAAACTGCATCAAAATTTTGGAGCCACGCCCTCTATTTCGCCCCCCTTTCCCCACTTTTTACAATTTTCGAGCTAGAGTCACCCAATTTGGTATGAAGATAGCAATTGATAATTCACAAAGATCCGCATCAAAAATTTTGATGCCACACCCACCCATACCGTCCCCAGCTCCCCTTTCCCCACTTTTTACAAACTTCGAGCTAGAGTCACCAAATTTGGTATGTAGATAGCAATTGACATTCCACATAGATCTGCATCAAAAATTTGGATGCCTCGCCCACCCATACCACCCCCAGCCCCCGTTTCCACACTTATTACAAACTTGGAGCTAGAGTCACCAAATTTGGTATGAAGATAGCAATTGACATTTCACAAAGATCTGCAACAATTATTTTGATGCCACAACTACCCATACCGCCCCCAGCCCCCCCTTTCCCTACATTATACAAATTTTGAGCTAGAGTCACCAAATTTGGAAGGAATATAGCTGGTGGCATCCCCATCTGCATCGGAGAATCTTTAAGGCAGTGTACACCCCTGCCGCATCCGTACCCCTTTGCAATCAGGCCTCGTCGGTTGCGTCCGACTGCAACGTTTCCACTTGTTATGCTCGATACCGAAGGTAAAGAGTATATTGACTTTGTGCAATGTCCGTCATGGTGTCCGTCCGTCTGTCCGTCCGTATGTTCGCCACTTTTTTCCACACCCTTCAAGCTAGAGACTTGAAACTTTCCAAATCTCTTTATCTATGGGATAGTAAATTAAAGTGTCAAGATGGGGGTTCTACGATAACTGGGGGGCTGGCAAATCGATAAATTCGATAACTCAAAACCGATAAATCCACATATTTCGCACATCCTTACAGCTTGAAGTACCAAGAAGATAGCTACTAGCAACCCCCAAAAAACTGCATCAAAAATTTTGGAGCCACGCCCTCCATTCCGCCCCCAGCCCCCCCGAGTTTTAAAGTTAAAAAAGCCTATATCTCCCACAGTTTTTGAGCTATAGCCACCAAATTTGGTGCCAAGATAGGTGATGATGACCCCTCAAAAACTGCATCAAAAGATTGGATGCCACGCCCACCAATACCGCCCCAGCCACCCCCATGTGCCCCAACGTTCCGTCAAAAACGGGAATGCGTGTATCTTCCAGAGTTGTGGAGCTAGAGCCTCCAAATTTGGTGGGAAGATAGTTGGTAACGACCCCCAAAAAACTGCATCAAAGTTTTGGAGCCACGCCCACCCATTCCGCCCCCAGCCCCACCGCATTTTGAAATCAGAAATGGCTATATCGCCCACAGTTTTTGAGCTAGAGCCACCAAATTTGGTGCCAAGATACTGCCACCAATACTGCCCTAGCCGCCCCCATCCACCCCAACGCTTCGTCAAAAACGGGAATGCGTGTATCTTCCAGAGTTGTGGAGCTAGAGCCACCAAATTTGGTAGGAAGATAGCTGGCAACGACCCCCAAAAATTTGAATCAAAGTTTTGGAGCCACGCCTTCCATTTCGCCCCCCTTTCCCACTTTTTACAATTTTCGAGCTACAGTCACCAAATTTGGTATGAAGATAGCAATTGACATTCCACAAAGATCTGCATCACAAATTTTGATGCCACGCCCACCCATACCGCCCCCAGCCCCCCTATCCCCACTTTTTACAAATTTCGAGCTAGAGTCACCAAATTTGGTATGAAGATAGAAGTTGATATTTCACAAAGATCTGCATCAAAAACTTTGATGCCACGCCCACCCATACCGCCCCCAGCTCCCCTTTCCCCACTTTTTACAAACTTCGAGCTAGAGTCACCAAATTTGGTATGAAGATAGCAGTTGATATTTCACAAAGATCTGCATCAAAAACTTTGATGCCACGCCCACCCATACCACCCCCAGCTCCCCTTTCCCCACTTTTTACAAATTTCGAGCTAGAGTCACCAAATTTGGTATGAAGATAGCAATTGACATTTCACAAAGATCTGCAACAAAAAGTTTGATGCCACAACTCCCCCTCCCCTTTCCCTACATTTTACAAACTTTGAGCTAGAGTCACCAAATTTGGAACGAAGACAGCTGGTGGCATCCCCATCTGCATCGGAGAATCTTTAAGGCAGCGTACACCCCTGCCGCATCCGTACCCCTTTGCAATCAGGCCTCTTTTTACCGGTTTTAATACTGGTATCGAGTATGCCGCAGTCGGTTGCGTCCGACTGCAACGTTTCCACTTGTTTTTTTCTGCTCTAGATGGTACTCCCTTGATTTTGTTACCAAGTAGGTAGTTACATGATACAATTGTATCATGGGTAGACATACATTCAACCAAACATATGTATACACATGTATTTAAGTGTGCAAGCGTGTGAATTCGCTGGAGTTTTGCGGATTATCGTGCGCGTTTCTGGGCTTTTGTGTACTCGAGCATAAATATAACATGTTTATTTTTAAGTGAATTGGAAACATTTCTTTATTTGCCATACGCATTTTTCATACTTTTATGTAGCCGCGTTCGCGTGGAAATAAAAAATGATTTCTTCCTAGCCCTTGTACACCACCTTCCTTTTTACCTGCTTTATTTACCATTTCATTCTCCCTTCTGTCGCAATCTTTCCACCTGAACAGGAACTACTTGAATAGTTATTCACAACTGTGAATCAATACTTAGAGAGCAAAGTCCAAGTCCGATGGCAGAAAGATAGACAAACCAGACCGAACGAGAGGCCGACCGACATATTCATTGTGACAAAAATTCAACAACGGCCGTCAGGCATTTTTTCAGCTGCAGCTGACTTATATTTGGCTTGAGGCAACACTCATACAACAAATTTTCGTCTTATTTGTGACCTTTCGACTTTATGAAGAGGGTGTGTTTGTCGACTCCAACATCAGAAATTCACTTCTTGGCTTACTTTTTCTACAAGTGCATCAGGTAGGGGACATTGCTAAAGCGTTTGAGGGTCCCATGCTGCTGACGGAGTCCCGAAGCCAAATCAAGCGCCAACATTATCGCCAGGAACATTATTCATTATCGTTGCCAGTGCCCTTTTTTATACCAACCCCCTTCATTACCACACCCCTGGTACTGCAAAACAGTTTGCCTCCATTATTGCAAGTTGGTGACATTGCAACAGATACTTCTGGCTGCTTTTAAGTCCGAGTGCTGCTGCTACTGCTCCAGCAGCCCCCCCCCTCCTCGCCGCCACCCTTCGCACGTGGCCAGATTTTGCCCGCAGCAGAAAGAGACGGCCTCCTTTGAGCCACATGGAAGCCGAACTGTGGACGTCGACGTCGTCGTCTCCGTCGGTTGCCCGCGCACAAAAACTTCCGTTTCAACTTGTGCGCCAGCAATTGCTGCCGCCTGTTGTTGTATCCTGTTAGCAAAATAGGGCACCCAAGCTGGTCATCAGGTTTGCAGCACAACACAGCACTGCCAAATTTTGTTTATTTTTCCCTCTTACTTGTCTTTTTTTTTATCGTAATGAGTCAGTTCCAAACAAGCATTATGTGTCTACTACATTCTCGAAAGTTCTGCGCTGGTGACAAATACTATAAGCATTATGATATTCTGTTTTGAGAATTATTTATAATTTATAATTTTATAATTAGTCTAATCTGGTTTTATATGTCGATTTGTATGTATTAAAATAAAGGTTGTTCCACTAATCCGTGTGGTACTTTGATTTTGAACAAATCGCTAACCTTTATCCCTTTATTGTAATCATTGTTGTAGGTATCGCCAAAAATTAAAAGTATATTACGAATGCGAACTGTAAGAGAACCTTAAAACCGATGATTTCTTATTGCTGAACTACCACTGTATTACGAATATTTTACTTTATTGCAAGCAAATAACTTACTCATCACTACCACATTTACGAGACGCTTTGATTTACATAGCCTTCTTCATTATCTATTGCATCGTGTTAGCTTTACTCGATTCACAAAAATATTATATTACAGAGCATTGAATGCTCGCCTTGTTTTCTTGCTTGTTTCTTGTTGCGTATTGTTGCTATTGTTATGTTGCGACTGCTGTTGCTGCTGCAGCATTTTAAGTCTCGTATCCTGCATGCGGATATATCGCCCATTGACCAGTTCCTCGCCTTGGCTGATTCTTACAACACTCTTCTCCTCTTGCTCTTTGGGTCTTTGGCAGCCCCCGTCTTGCCCGCTTCCACTGCTGATAGTTCAAACAGACAGTTGCTTTCAGTCGGCATCAGACTTTCATTGCTCGCACAGTTTGAGCCTTGCATACACATACATACAAACATACTATATAAATATATATAGGATGTTCATACATATATAAATATTTTGCATTTATGCAAAGGAGTTGGACGTTAGCCTCTCCGCATCTATCGTCTTCTCCCATCATGTTTACACTGAGTTCAATAAAATATATATGTATGTATATTAAACAGACACGTAATTAGCCTTAAAAATAACAAGTAACATGAGTTTGCATAATCACTTATCCTTAAAACTTTAAAGAAGGTTATTTGTTGGGTATTGGATTTTTTTGGAGTGTAGGATGCACACAAAAACTGGAATGAAGCGCAGCTTGCAGCCGAAAATGGAAAGCAGAAGGCAAAAGAGCTGGCAGCCCACCCACTGGAAAAGTTGAAACTTTTGTGTTGCGTGGGGCTTTTCTGTGACATTTTCGTAGATTTTGCTTTGGGGCTGTTAAACAAGCAGAGGGCGAAACTGAGACAGCAGCACACAGCACAAAACGCAATGCAACCCACATAATAACCACTCGCCCCGTATCATCCAGCTGGTTGACTCTTTTCATTGTGTGTGTTTGTGTGTGTTCTGTGTGCCTGGCTTTATGATTTTCTTGGCTGCCCGTCGCCTTTACTTTTTTTTACTTATTTAATTTTTTATTTCTTTATTTTGGAGCTCGCCGCTTTGCCGAACATTTGTGGTTAATGAATATTTCTTGAAAGCTAAACTAAAACTTGTATTTTTAATAGTTTGTGCAATTTACACACTGAAAAAATTAATCAAGATTTTGCACCTTGAATCAACACTTTTCGGTCTTATTTCTCGAGTAAGGCCGAAAAATCTTGAATCAAGTATTGAACGTTCTTAACTGTTAAGATCGCGCATTCTTAAATTTAGATCGTTTTGAGAATGAAAAGTACTTATTTTGAGATTGTTAATTCTTGAATTAAGAAGCAAAATTCTTAGAATTTGAGATCTGACAAACTGTAAATACGATTGAAGTGAACTTATAAACAAGATGTTAGATCTTGAATTTTAAAATTATTAATTCTTGATTTAAGAACTGACAAATTCACATTTAAACAAGTGGAAACGTTGCAGCCGGACGCAACCGACTGCGGCATACTCGATACCAGAATTAAAACCGGTAAAAAGAGGCCTGAATGCAAAGGGGTACGGATGCGGCAGGGGTTTACGCTGCCTTAAAGATTCTCCGATGCAGATGGGGACTCTAGCTCAAAGTTTGTAAAAGGTGGGGAAAGGGGGGGGGGGCGCTGGGGGCGGTATGGGTAGTTGTGGCATCAAAATTTTTCTTGCAGATCTTTCTGAAATGTCAATTGCTATCTTCATACCAAAATTGGTGACTCTAGCTCAAAATTTGTAAAAGGTGAGGAAAGGGGGGGCTGGAGGCAGTATGGGTGGGCGTGGCATCCAAATTTTTGATGCAAATCTTTGTGGAATGTCAATTGCTATCTATATACCAAATTTGGTGACTCTAGCTCGAAGTTTGTAAAAGATGGGGAAAGGGGGGCTGGGGGCGGTAAGGGTGGGCGTGGCATCCATATTTTTGATGCAGATCTTTGTGGAATGTCAATTGCTATCTTCATACCAAATTTGGTGACTCTAGCTCGAAGTTTGTAAAAGATTGGGAAAGGGGGGCTGGGGGCGGTAAGGGTAGGCGTGGCATCCAAATTTGTGATGCAGATCTTTGTAAAATGTCAATTGTTATCTTCATACCAAATTTGGTGACTCTAGCTCGAAAATTGAAAAAAGGGGGGAAAGGGGGGCGAAATGGAGGACGTGGCTCCAAAACTTTGATGTAGTTTTTTGGGGGTCGTTAACAGCTATCTTCCCACCAAATTTGGAGGCTCTAGCTCCACAATTCTGGAAGATACACGCATTCCCGTTTTTGACGAAGCGTTGGGGCACATGGGGGCGGCTAGGGCAGTGTCGGTAGGCGTGGCATCCAAACTTTTGATGCAATTTTTGGGGGGTCATCATCACCTATCTTGGCACCAAATTTGGTGGCTCTAGCTCGAAAACTGTGGGAGTTATAGGCTTTTTTTACTTTAAAATGCGGGGGGGCTGGGGGCGGAATGTGGGGGCGTGGCTCCAAAATTTTTGATGCAGTTTTTTGGGGGTTGCTCGTAGCTATCTTCTTACCAAATTTGGTAGTTCTAGCTGTAAGGATGTGCGAAATATGTGGATTTATCGGTTTTGAGTTATCGAATTTATCGATTTTCCAGCCCCCCAGTTATCGTAGAACCCCCATCTTGACACTTTAATTTACTATCCTATAGATAAAAAGAATTGGAAAGTTTCAAGTCTCTAGCTTGAAGGGTGTGGAAAAAAGTTGCGAACATACAGACGGACGGACGGACGGACGGACGGACGGACGGACGGACGGACACCATGACGGACATTGCACAAACCCAATATACTCTTTACCTTCGGTATCGAGTATAAAAAAATAAAAAACGGCAAGTATCCGTTTTTTAACGCAGTTAGCCGTGTGTAAGTTGCGTAAGGATGTAATTTTTTAAACAGAAAATCTGACTTCGTGATTCTTGATCTAAGTATGACAATACTTGATTATATAATTTCCCGAAATTCTGAGATTTAGATATATAGTGCAGAATAGCATTTATACAGCTGCCAATCATTCTCATGCTTATGCTAGAAATGTATGAAATTAGAAACACAACCATTACAAATTCATCTGTTTTTGCTTACCGTGACGGGGATTTGAACCTTAGATCTGTTGTCAACTGCGTCGAGTGCTTTAGCTGTTGAGCCACTACTATTACTTTTTGACTGCAGTTAATGTTTATGTTAAGTGAACTTGATTAAGATCAGTTTATTTGGCATTTTTATACTAATTAATGACTTTAAAAAAATAAGAACAAAAGTAAACTATTTTCATATTAATTTTAAGAAAAAAAAAAATTCGTAAAATGCCGCTGAGATTTGAACACGCGACTCGTACTTGATTCAAGAATTTTCTTACTTGATTCCAGTCCTTCTGAGGATCAACTTGATAAAAGTTCACTCAGTAATTGATGTAAGTATTTCGAACTTAGATTGCCGGTCTTAAGTATTTTGGACTTATAATACATAATTAAAGCCTCCTTCTGAAATTTGGTTTAAAAAACTACAACTTTTAAAGAAGAATCAAAATTTTTATTCTTGTAATAAGAAAGTATACTACTTATTAAATTGCCAAGTTCGTTTCAGAAGAATTATATTCTTATATTAAGAACGTTCAGTACTTAAATAAAATAGGAAATTTTCTAGACCGTTTTAGGCCTGTTTTGAGATTTTTAAGAAAATGAATTCTTAATTCAAGTACGTTTGGGATTGAATCAAAATTTTTAATCTTAAAGTACTCGTTAACTTCGTTTTAGGCTTAATTTAAGATTTCCTAAGTACAAATCGTACTTAAATATTTCATGTACGAATCGGGATAATTCTAGATTAAAAATCTTAAATTTAGATCGTCATTTTTTTTTTCTGTGAAAAAACGATGGATGAAAAGAGGCAAATGGGGAGCGACGAACTTAAGACGAACAATCATGTAAATTTTAATAAATCAAAAGCTTTGAGAGTTATAACAAGTGAATCAAAAAAATTTTGAAGACATGCTTTTATACGCTTTCTTGCATACCAAAGACTATTTAACAAAAAAGCAATAATCAAAACAAGCGCAGCTGGTTGTCGTTAGGGGAAACCGACTTTTCTACTCGTTAATTTGTCCGCTTCGTGGTTGCGACTTGGTTTACAGCATGTTAACTTGAACAATTCTTAAAACCCATCTTTATGTTAAATAGTCTTTGATTAACATAGTTGAATATTGGCACTCTACCGCTGAGCGGAGAGAAAATATAAAATCACTTCTGAAATATCACATGGAAAGAGCGCACGTATTTTCTTTAACCTGTCTGTCTGTCCGCAATAAAGTCGAAGTCGACTAATAGCCCACGTTGCTTTCTTGCCGTACATATATGTGTACGAGCAAGTTCTAAGTTGCCACTAGTTGCTGCAACATTTTTTGGCGCCCCCGGGTGGACTTTATCACAGAAGATCTTGCTACGAAACTTAATTTGAAAAGACATCGAAAAGAAATCAGCCTTTGAGGAATAGGGAAGCGTCAGTCTACAGTTCATTACGCGGTCCAAACTTCGATTGGATCAAGAATTAATTCTTTCGAAATGCTTACTGAATTTAGTGTCTTAAAGTCGATCACGTCGCATCAGCCTGAAAGACTTATTGATGCAACCGTTCCCAATGACATCGAGTTGGCTGATCCGTTGTTTTTTAAGCCCCAGCGAATTGATATGCTGCTTGGTGCAGATACATTCTTTGAACTGCTCGAAAACGGACAGTTGAAAACTAGCGCAGTTTCGCCTACATTCAGGCGCACCGCCTTTAGATGGATTGCATCTGGGAAATGCAAATCCACCTCTGAGAATTGTTCGCGGCAGACTTCTCTCATCAGCACTTCTGAAGAGAATTCATCCATTGACACATTCATTAGAAAATTTTGGGAGCTGGAAGAAACGCTCAATTGAAGCTGAATACCCCAGAACAAGAGCTTTGTGAGACATCTTTCGCAGAAAACGTTACTCGTTTACCCTCGGGACACCTCAGTGTGACATTGCCCTTTAAGACCAGTCCACACTGTTTGGGATTGTTTTATGAAAACGCCAAGCGACGTTTTTTAGCACTTGAGAGAAGATTAAGTAAGCAACCAGAGATTTGCGATATGTACATTGCTTTCATGAAAGAGTACATTTCTCTTAATCATATGACCATCACTGATAACATAATCCCGAGAGCACCGCATTATTTTATTCCGTATCAATGCGTGCTGAGACCGCAAAGCACATCTACAAAACTGAGAGTCGTATTCGATGCCTCCAGTAAAACTTCGTCGCAAATGTCGCTAAACGACATTCTAATGGTTGGTCCTACCATCCAACCCACATTGTATTCAATTTTGCTAAGGTTTCGAATGCATCCATTTGCAATTACCGCAGATATAGCTAAGATGTACCGTAAAGTCGAAATTGACGAGACCCAGCGTAACTTTCAGTTAATTGTCTGGAGGGAAAGGCCTAAAGAATCATTAAAAATTTACCGTTTAAACACCGTAACTTACGGCACAGCTTCAGCCCCATTTCTAGCCATTAGATGCTTAAAATATTTAAGTGATCTGCATGCTACAACACATCCTTTGGCCTCAAAGTCGTTGGCTAAAGACTTTTATGTAGATGATTTGCTATCTGGTGCAAATTCATTGGAAGAACTACGGTTGTTGAAAAACGAGTTGATTTCTGTTCTAAGTTATTTTGGCTTTACGCTTACAAAATGGTCTTCTAATTGCGAGCAAATCAATACGGAAGATGATACTATTGCAATTGCGCACGAAGAGACAAAGACGCTTGGATTGCTTTGGCATCCTAGACAAGACGTCTTTAAATACACAATGGAAAATTTGCCATTAGACGTACAGCCAACAAAGCGATCGATACTCTCATTCGTATCGCGACTGTATGACCCTTTAGGGCTTTTATGTCCGCTTATTACTCGTGCAAAGATTTTTCTACAAGAACTGTGGCTTCAAAACCTCGGTTGGGACGATCCAATACCCACCGTCTTGCAAAATTATCTGCATGCCGTTGTACATTGTTTTGATGAACTGAATTCAATTTCAATCCCTCGTTATGTAGGCATTGCACCAAATGTATCTTGCCAAGTTCACGGCTTTTCTGATGCCTCATCACGAGCATTTGGGTGTTGCATTTATTTAAGAATTTCTGATCAAAATAGTGTATCTGTCAGATTACTAACAGCAAAATCTAAAGTAGCCCCACTCAAAACAAAATCGATACCGCGCTTAGAGCTATGCGCTGCTCAGCTGCTCGCCAAGCTTGGGCAAATGTCAAGGATCTGATCGAAATTCCAATAGAGCAAGTCGTGCTTTGGTCAGATTCGGAAGTAGTTCTTCACTGGTTGCAAATGCATGCATCCAAGTTAAATACGTTTGTTGCTAATCGTGTGGCCGACATACAGGAGTTGAGCATAGGTGCGACGTGGCATCATGTTCCCACTAAAGACAACCCAGCAGATATAGTATCTCGAGGTTGCTCTGCAATCGAGCTCCGAGAATCAATTTGGTTCAATGGTCCACAATTCTTGTTGAAGGCGCAGTCGTGTTGGCCAATTAATTCGCACATTAAATTGACAGCTAATGACTTGCAGTTAGAATTTAGTAGTTCAGCCACGGTGTTAATCGCGGCCGATGCGCCACCTAATTATATTTTAGAGCTGATTGACAAGACATCGTCATATCAAAAACTTCTTCGAATTGTCTGTTATATGCTGCGTTTTACCCATGGAAAAGGAAAGAATTACACTACACTGGTACCTTCCGCTGAAGAGATGAATAGTGCATTCCTCACTATTATTCACATTATTCAACATACTGTTTTTGAAAAGGAAATAGCAAATGTAAGAAGTTCTAAGATGCTTCTGCCATCCTTTCAGAAGCTTACACCGTTTTTACATCCTCATCAAGATGGAAAGCGTGTTATTTGGCTGCTACGAGTGGGTGGTCGTTTGGTAAAAGCGCCACTTCTACATAATGCAAAGTTTCCCTTACTTATGCCGAAAGGCAATCGGTTTATCGAAACATATCTAAACTACTTGCATCGTTCGAACTGTCATGCCAATCCTCGCGTTTTACTGAGCATTCTCCGCCAGCAAGTGTGGTTGATCAACGCTCGTCAAGAATGCAACGCAATAGTTAGACGTTGTGTCTACTGCTTTCGGTATAAGCCAGTTCTCGCCTCACAAATAATGGGAAATTTGCCCGCTGATCGCCTGCATGGCAACAGGCCTTTTAAAATCAGCGGCGTGGATTTTTTTGGTCCATTTCTTGTGTCGCTAGGTATTCATGGAAAACGACCTGTTAAAATGTATATAGCTGTATTTGTATGCTTTACATCTAAGGCTGTCCACATGGAACTTGTAGCTGATTTAACCTCCCCCCCATTCATTATGTCTTTATCCAGGTTTGTTGGACGTCGGGGAGTTGCAGAAAAGATATATTGCGACAATGCAACGAATTTCGTCGGTGCTGCGCGAATAATCTCGGAGTTGGAAATGAACATCAACACGCATCGGGATGCTATAGCGGCCTATGCTGCCAAGCGCGGCATAACGTTCAGCTTCATACCCCCCCCCGATCACCGCATTTTGGCGGTCTCTGGGAAGCGGCAGTCAAATCTGCCAAGGGACTGATGCTCAAGGCCATTGGCAGCGCCATGCCTCGCCAGAACGAACTGGAGACAATAATGGTCGACGCGGAAGCAATTTTGAACTCTCGTCCGCTCATAGCTTTGAGCACCAACCCCAACGACGGCGAAGCTGTAACGCCAGCCCATCTGTTGGTAGGCGAAACGCTAGGAACGCTGCCATGCGCATTAAATCAGGTGATGCCAGACGAAAGGCTCTCGTACTTGAAAAGATGGCAGCTGATCTCAGCCATCAAGCAGCGCTTTTGGGCGGATTGGTCACGTAACTATCTGCTGGGGCTGCAGCAGCGACAACGATGGAACAAAGAGGAGCGCAACATGGCAATAGGAGACGTCGTAATAATCCACGAAGACAACAGTCCACCACAGCAGTGGCTGCTCGGGGTCATCGAGGAGGTCGTCAAGGGAGCAGACAGCAAAGTCCGCGTCGCAGTGGTTCGAACCCAAAGACTATTTAACATAAAGATGGGTTTTAAGAATTGTTCAAGTTAACATGCTGTAAACCAAGTCGCAACCATTGACCAACTAACAGTAAGACGGCATAACAGAACTGGTATGTTATCAAAGACTATTTAACATAAAGATGGGTCTTAAGAATTGTTCAAGTTAACATGCCGTAAACCAAGTCGCAACCACGAAGCGGACAAATTAACGAGTAGAAAAGTCGGTTTCCCCTAACGACAACCAGCTGCGCTTGTTTTGATTATTGCTTTTTTGTTTACAATACACATGCCGTCCTGTTTTTTGTTGTTTGTTTTTGTTTTGCACTGCTGTCTTGTTGGTGTGCAGTGCTAGCTAGCTTGTTGCCTAGGCAACTAAGTCAATTCTTCTATGCGTGTAATTTTGTGTGTTTGCATGTGCGTAATAATTTTTCATATTTTGTTTTTTTAGCGCCCGTGTGTGCGCGTCCTTGTATATCTACATGTGCATATTTAAATGTATGCGTAGCATTTGCCGTGGCATTCATTGACCTTTCTCTACGCAAACGCTAAACAGCCAATACATTTAGATTAAATTTGGTGCATATTTGTATTTTGCCTACAAAAACCTTAGAAAAACAATACTTCCAAGGCATTTTTGGTGATGGTCGATAATTTGCTGATCAGGCGCACAGCCCAAAAAACAAGCGTCTTGTAAAATAGGCAGGCAAATATCAGTTTTGCATTGCTGGTCATACATACTCTTTCATGTTTTTAGCTCTATGACAATTTCCAACAATTTTGCCATCGCAACTACCATACAGCTATGCAGCGATGCGCACAAATGCCGAAAGTGTATTCGGCTGTTCACTTGTGCAAAGCAATTTGCCGAAAACTCGGAAGGCCCAGCAAGAATGAAACAAACGCACATGCATACGCATACTAACACATTTTTACCGTTCTTGCTTTCCGCTGGCCCGCCGCCTCTCCTTTAATGCACAAGCCGCTGAACGCAAAGCAGAACTCAAACAAAGCAAGCAACGCGCTGGCTTGTCGTAGATGACACGCACAAACTGAACAAAGTAAAAATACCCCTTGTCCTAATATTCAGTTATAGTCAATAATAACTCAAATATATTATTTTAATATATTGATAGTTTATTTTCAATATATGAATACCAAATACGTTTACTTTAGTGTTAGTTAATTTATTTATATACAACTTGTTTTATAAGTTGTGAAAACCCAAACTCATTGCCAACATATAAATAAGCATATAAACCAGACAATATATTAAAGTATCTAACGTTTATCTATTAAATTGCACAAAGTTCATATAAAGTCTATACCACCCTTTCTTGTTGAGCAGCAG